>OU426978.1:59892498-61092498 GCA_911387785.2 Aelia acuminata | reverse complement strand
TATTTTCATTAGAATTAAGACGAACGCCTTTGACAAACTGTTTGAAAGCAATGTGTTGCGGGGGTTTTCGGTGCTGTGTATGAAAATGGAGTATGGCAAAATAGGAAAGAATTTTACGATCTTTAAAACGCTCTTCGCTTGTCAAATTTAATAGGGCATGCAATAAGATTTTAAAAATATTTCATATTATTCATGAATACCTTATGTTTTTCATCTCTTCACTCGATAGTGTAGTGCTAATTTGACTCTATTTGAAAAAAAGACGATTCAAACTGGTCATAAAACTTTTAAAACTCTGAAAACTGGATATAGTAAACATCAAATAAAATATAAAATAGATAAAAGAAACGAATGTTTAATAAAGAAAGAAATGTATGGAAACTACCCTTTAACATATAACATGACCATATATATATATTTATATGCAAAAAGTTAAGTACTTTTCTATTAAAGTAAAGCTTATACATTAGATTTGGTCTAAAATCTTAAATTTAATGACTTTACTTCGTTGTACTGAAGGTTCTTTTTTGCAAATATTTTAAGGTTTTTCCGATTTCTTTTTTTTTTTACAGTTTAAAGGATTGTACTGGATTATGCACATATAAGAAAAGGTCTTAAATAAGTGGATTGAACGTCTTTAGTGCTTCAACTAAGTAAAATTTACGAAATTCAATTGAAGGTTATTGGTATGGGTTTTTCGCAAAAAGAGTTTTTTTTTTTTTTATGAATAAATGAGTTTTACTTCTGTCCATTTTGTGACTTTGAGAAGAAGACTACATATTTAAAATATTCATTTTGAGTTATGGAGAGACGATGCAGAGACGTTTACGACGATTCTAGTAATATGGGATATGAGGAACATGATATTTACGACACATTAAATTTCTACAGAGAAGGATGTAGATCAATTTACATAAGGAATAGGTATTTTTTATGGCGATTAAATATTTTACATATTGCTTACCAACTAATTTATAGATTAACATAAAAAATATAATAAGAAATATTTGAAGCCATCTTCTTTATGATATTGTAAAGTCACAATGTAAGTTTTAAATGTTGTTGATTTTTCAAAATTTTTAATACATTTTTTATTACATAAGAAAAAATAATTGCATCGTTTATTTAATATTGTTAGTTTTTCATACTGATTGTCTTTTTTTTATTTTATCATTTACGGAGTTTGAATTTCGTAATATTAGAAAACAAAATGATATTTTGATTTTCGCTAAAATGATATCAATTGGAGAATATGGTGATTTTAGCACTCGAACTTTATTTCTAGTCCCATTATACAGTTAAAGTGTCAAGAATGGTGACTAAATCGGATTTGGTAAACAACTGCCAGAAACAAACGAAAGCGCCAGGAAGGCAGCTATACTGCCAGGCAAGTTTAGTTTGCAATTTAGTTAGTTAAGCTGTGAATGTGGGCATGCAGGATGACATTCGTAAATGATGCTGATGACAGTTTCGTTCTTCAGCTAACAACGTGAACTTCCTGCTGATTCTGGTGAAATGACTAGCCACGCAATACAATAGTGAAATAAATAAATCATGATGCTAAGGGTGATAAAAAACTCAGAAATAAAATGAAAAAATACATCATTCCTTGGGATTGTATATCCATTGCTAAGAATTTTTCTGTGAAAGTTCTGTTCTTGGACACATGTTGTAATATGTTATAATTACTTGTAAAATTTGAGAGTCAGAAGTATGTAAGTATTTAAAGACCGATCCTCAGCCGGATCACGGCTTTACATCTCTCTTTTTAACTTTTAATTTAATTAAATTTAATTTAATTTAATGAGGGCTCTCATCCCACATCGACTGCCAATCATCTTTAATATTCTTTTCGAGGGGCTTGCTAAGATCTGACGGAGTTAAAATAGTTTTGCCAAGTCCGGAAGGATAGGACGCTATTTTATTATAATTATATTTTTTAGGATGAATAAGTAAACGTTTTACCTAATAATAAAAAAACATTTACCAGTTGTTGAGGCCATCCCTGGAGTGAAGATGATAAGTGCCTCGAAAGAGGGAGAATTCAAATGGATCTCAAGTGCCTAAAGAAGAAACTAATTGACTTCCTTAATTACTTCTGAATTTTAATTCGGCCCAGATAAATTATGAATATCATTAAGCTTATCCAACTCTTGATTTCCATTTTCATGTTTGTGATTATTAAGCGGCCAGATTTTATTATTTATTCGCTTTCATACTAAAAAATTGTAGGGAAAAGAAGTAATATTGACTATTTATTTTCTTTTCATCGCCTGTATGCGTTGTGTTTCAATTTAATATGGATTTCATGCAGTTAAATGATTCTTTGAGTAATTTGGCTGTGATTCTTACCAAAAGTGACTACAGTTTTTAACTAGTACAAAGACTAGTAAAAATGGCTTAGTGCCGTAACGTTGAACCGACTATTGTACAGATAGTGTGAGGTTAATAAAGGATCAAAAATTTAAAAAAAAAAAAAGAAAAAAAAAAAATTCTATTTGTTAAGTTTAGTTCTTTAGGTCCCTGGTACAGATCTGTAGCCGCATGAGCAATCTGACTAGCTTTGGTTTATGCTTTCCAATTTGCTGGAAGCAGCTCTGCAACATCTTTTTTGAATCTATCTATTCATCTACTATTTATCCATCCATGAGGCCTCTCTTATTTTGGAACTTCAGTTGCACTCTTTCAAATGTAATGCAAATGAGCATATGTTACAAATAATTTAAAGTTTTTCTCTTAAATCACCAGTCATCCTAATAATTGTAAATTTATTCAAGGGTGATTTGAAAAATTCAATCCAAGTAGTTGATAAAATTATACAGTTAATGAAATGGCTAAACAGAATGTAGGAACGTCTATCTCGTATAGGAAAAAAAATGTTGAATATAAATATATGAATTACTGAAAGATATAAGTGAATCTCTAAAATATCGAGAAATGATAAAACAAAAAAACAAAAAAAAAAAGGTATTGAATAATAACGTTTAACGTCCCCTAAATCACCAAAAGGCTGTACTAAGGTATATGGTGAATTGGCGGAGGGAAGATGACATCAATTAGGCTGGGGAGGCTGTATCGGTTTTGCCGCGAGAGGTATGTGGACTCTACCCTTTGTGCTATCCGCTATAGGGCTTCATTAGCCCGCGGTTTTTTCTCCTTCGTTTAATGATCTCGTCAGTTCCAGTTTATTTAACGTGCTATCCTATCGTACAAAATCAGCAGAAAACCTGACCGTGTAAAGCAGAATAATAAAAGGCCATTCTAGGACATAAGTTACAATAATAAATCCAATGATTTTTTATTAATTTTATTTGCCGAAATGAAAAATAAACGCCGAAAAACTTACAGAACTCTGCCAGTGGCGTACTGAAGTGGAATTTGCTGGAGAGCTTGGGCTGTAATTAAGCCATAACCAGGGACTTTTGTGTAGGTAGTAGTTTGATTTGTAGTGCAACTAGATTTTTAGTGAGAAGGTGGTGGATGTGTCAGTTGGAGTGGAATCTCGAGGGTGTTAAGTACTAGTTTCTCATGATCTGTGTTTGTAAGGTCAGTAAATAATTGAAATACCGAAGAAAGATGATTGGAGAAGAGTTCGGATGTTTCCTCATCCAACACGGCCCAGGAATTATCCTCTCTCGATGCTTTAACAACTTTTTGGTATGCTTCTACAAGCTTCGGTCAGTCGAAAGGCCGGTTATGTACGCTTCATAGTTTGTTCTGTTGAATTTTGGGATTTTTCTTTTTATTTGATTGTTCAGTCTGTTAAATATCTGTCTGTCTGAGAGGCGTTTATCAATCAGCCACATTTTACGTGCTCTTTTCTTTGCCCTGATCAAGTCCCTTATGTATTGATGATATTTTGGTAAATGCTCAAATTCTGGTTGGTTAGTTTTTGGTACTGATGAGGACTATGTAGCATATAAAGTTACACTAACTTTAAAAACAATATCTTCGCTATGTGAACTGGTACTTTATCTTTTACCGGTAATTTCGCATACCATCAGCCGAATATTATGAAAAAATTTGTTGTTCTTTGAAACATTGTGCATCCAAACTTTTAGCTATTGGGGCAGTAGGTTTTTCAATGTAATTATTTTGCTTTAATAATCCAATAATTTTAAATTACAATCCCTTTTAGTTTCATTTTATTTTGTATTCTGGACTACATGGAAAATTACAAGAAATTATTTTAACCATGACGAATAAAGAATGTTTTTTTTCTTTATCCATCGAAAAAAAAAAAAAAAACATGCAATGGCAATAAATGGATCCATAAAGTGGAGGTAGATGCGTCCTAAAAGGACGAAGGGAATAACTCACAAAGGAATGGAGGAGATAAGGGATAAAAGAACTGTCAGCCGAGAGCTAATCCAAAGCATCCTCATAATTGCCATAAATCAGAGCCATAGAGCCTACCTCTGCTCCAAAAAATAAAAAAATAAAATAAATAAATTGTACTAACCGGCTGGCGGGAATATTGCCGCGTAAATTACACCTCTCCCCCCCCCCCCCCCAGCCAACCTCTGTTTCATTTTTTGAGTGCTTCTGATTCAATTCGTTTCCGGTGTCAAGGTACTTCTTTTCGTCCGTGGCCATCGTCCAACAATAATGGCGTAAGAATTTGAATGAGAAATATTTCATTTTGTATTTAATATCTTTATTTTGGATGTTGCCCAATTCATTCAAACAAATTCAAATATCTACACTTCTTTTTAGCGTTTGGTGTAACCCTTCCAAAAGAACGTCTTTCTGCGATATTGTAACATATTAATACTACATTGTAAAAGAGAATTCTAACTTCTTATGTAAATTGTAATGTACTTAAATTAAGTTATGAATTTTAAAACAAATTGACGCATTATATTGCTTTCAGATGATTTATGTTATATCTGATGATTTCAAAGCTACCATTCTTGACAATCTTATCCGTAAAAAACGTTAAATCTTAAATTATTTCAAATTACAAAATAATGAAGTTTTTCGAAGTACTACTATTCGCTACTAAGACCACAATCCAACCAACAAAATAAAAATAAAATTTATATAGGAATAATAATATTTAAATAAATTGGCTGTTATTTTTATTTCAGCATTGATGTTTGACTAGCCATCGATTTAAATATTGATCTGGTTCTTTTGTTTCATCGTTTTTGCTTCAAAACATCGTAAACTTCAGGTCATCAATTTAGAATATTCTAAACCATATTGGGATTATTCCAGATCAAATTTAGAACTCCCAAACTGAATGGGAATTTCAAATCGAAGATTTTTCTAAAGCAATATATGACTTTGCACAGGGCATTTAAGTTTTATTATTGAATTCCATAAGATTAGCACCTAATATGAATAATATGGTTTTATAAAAACTCCATATTATCCATAACATCCATAGGAAGGAAATAATTTTATGTCGTCTTCGCATAGGGAATGGAAAACTATCGCATGAATTCCTCTTGAAATTGAATACTCCTTTTATTTATTTATTTTTTTTTTTCAAATCCCTATAATATATTGAAATTCTGCTGAAAGCATATGAAATATATTAAGAGCCTTTTACTGTAACGTTGTTACATTTTAACACTATAAGAGTTTTTATAATGTTTTGGTGTTTACATTTTCTAAAAATTATTAACATAGAGTGATGGGGCTCACCCTCATTTTCTCCACTCTGGGAAAATCAAATACATATCACGAGATCTGGTGAAATATTTGATGAAAAACTACACGATTTATTGAATGACGATGAAAAGAACGTCAAAAAGGTCTTAAAATTTTTAGAAAACCAGGATTACGCCGAGAAATTTAATATTGAAAAAATAAAACACCAATGACGCTTAAGAGGCAAAACGCAACAAATAAAAACTCTTAAATTGAGGGGTCACCTGTGGTGTAGTGGTTAGCACAGAAACTTACAATACTAACGGTTGCGGGTTCGCGTCCTGAGGTGGCCCTAGGATTTTTTCATTGGGAGCAAAAAATCCTTGCCTATGCCGTCCCTCGGATAGGACGTAAAATGGAGGTCCCGAGGCTGTACGATGTCAGATAATGGTTAAAGATACCTATCCTATCCTAATTATTCCTGTATAGGCAATATTTAGGTCTCCCACAGTAGCTTCGTCCGATTAGCCTTAGTGGCATAAAGTGATGATAAAACAAACAAAAAAACTCTTAAATTTATTTGAAAAATGTAAATCTGGATTGTAATATTCGAAATTTGGTAAGGAAGAATCCCGCTTTGGTTTGGAACTGACTATGTTAGACAATATTAAGTACAATTAGGAGAATATTATTAAAAAATAAAGAATAATAAGTAAAAATGCAACGATGTGCACAAATTATATTACTAAAAATTTATCCATATAAGGTTATGTAATTTTAGTATCAAATAATGTAAAGTTCAAATTATTTATTGTTCCCACGATAGCATATTATAATGACTAATACTACCTAAGAAAGTGGAATAAGAAAATCCTTTTCGATTCGAATAAATATTTAAAAAAAAAATATTTAATTTATATTTCATTTTAAAATATTTATGTTTATAATTCATTATTAAGTTTAAGACTATAGCATTACATGTTGAGAAGAAACTTGTGTGATAAAGAAAGAAGAACAGTAGCCGACGTTACAATCTCCTCACCTGATTTCATGGTCATCTATTATTTAAGGAGACATCAGGTCTAAATCTTTTCTAGGCCTTGGCTCTGGTCGGTTTGTTGGTTCCAGATCTAGTTTAGTAGTCTAGTTTGTTACAGTTTCCGGATAAATCATTTCTAATTTGGTTTAATGTAATTGTGTATGCCTTTGTTACTGAAGGGCCTATTTCTTGCAATAATAACACTTTTAGGAAGGGAACAGTTATTTTTTTTTAATTTTAATTATTTATAGTAAGTGTTATAAACGGAATTCTGGATGCGAATTTCGAATCCAGGAAGCGAGATCATTGTGGTGATGGTTAATAAGAAGCAATATAAAAAAAAAGTCTCACTTTTTAATATAAACACCTCACCTCATTTATCTTAGATAAAAAAAAATGCAAGGATCGTATGTTTTTTCACCTCGAAACTCGCAAAGTAGCGGATGGATAAATCCGAAACTTTTATAGAGCATATCTGCATAGCTAAATGTCAGCTATTATATCTACTTTTAATCCTATTTTACAAAGATTAGATTTTTTTTTTTTTTTTTTTTGTTTTGGTTTTGTTTTTTGATTTTAGAGCAAAATGATAGGTTCTTTTCTTTGCTACCAAATGAATAAGAAATCACGGAACAAGGAATGGAACAACCAATATCAGAGCTACAGTTTTTTGTATGAACAGAAACTTCATTAACAGGGTTATTCATGTGTTCTTTTTGATCACAGGTTTTTTCAACCATTTTATCCCGTAATATCCCCAATGGAAAACACAATGTTCCTTTCTATTCAGTAGAAGAGTGTAATTATCTTTATAAATAAAATTTAAATAATAAATAAATAATGTCAGCGAAGCTCTCTTAACCTTATTTGATAGTAATATAAAGTGGGATTTTATGTGTAATGATGTTTTTGTCAAAATTCACTGGAATACATTCATTAACTTTCCTAAAAATTATTTTTACAGTAAGCCACAGCAAATCGGGTTTGGCTAGTAATTACGATAATATTTGACATATAATAGTAGAACATTTTCAAAATAAAATTGATTCGGTCCCGATTGAGTTGAAATTATTTCTAGGCACTTTTATTATTAATTAATGAACTCTAAGTGAATGTTACTTCAAAAATATTTGGTTAACGTTTTTACCTACCTACCAAGTGGCTTTTATACTTTTGAGACTCATATTCTATTTTTATTTGTAAACCGGATATCGTGTTTTGGCTACTTCATTCTACTTACTTCATACTAAGCTTTTAAATCATCTTCAAAATCATTGGATTTACGGAAGGCCTTTGGTAGGTGTCATACAATACTGCGTATTTTCTATAAATTTTCCAAGTTGTTGTCCAAACTTTTATCTCTAACGACATCACGCTCATTAAGTATGAGGAAGATTTCTGTTATTATATGCCTTATCCGTTTCTTTATTGATCGCAAATCACTCACTAGTTTCAAAAACTTGGTATTTTTAGTTATGACTGTTTTCTGAATGTGCTGAATGAGTAGTATGTCTTTGCAAAATCATAGTTTTCATGCCAATACAAATACTTTTTATAAAAAAACTATACCGGAAGCTCTTTGTATCCAAACACATTTTATTCTACTTTAAAAACTTAAGTTATCATTGAAGTCTCCTTAATTATCAAGGGTTTGTTTAGATGTGACATTGTTGAAATGATTGAGCAATATGTGCCAAATAATCCTGCATTAAAAAATTATTAATTGCTTATAATCTTGTTTTTCCTGCTCTTGGAATTATGTTTTGCTGATTTAAAAGAAAATAACTATTGGCTGTTGTTAAACGCTAATAGATTCATTAACAAATGATCAAAAGGACACAAATTGATCCGTCGAGGAATCTGATGAACAATTCCTTCATTGTTTTTCTTAATCACTCAATAGAGCAAACGTATTTTATACAATCATAAATCTATATGTTGATTGTTAAGCACCAATAAATGTGTGACTAAAAAAATAAATAAAAATTGACCCGTTAATTAAAAGAATCTTAGGCTTTTCCATGGCCTTACTGCCACATATTCACTAACATATTATAAATAATTAAATATTTGTTTATTTGTTTCCTTTTGAAATCAATTGTTTAAGAAGCTCTATGTCTTTTATCTGTAATATAAAATCCTTAAGTATTTCTGTTAATAAAAAAAGTACTTGCTGTCTCTTTATCATAAATTAAATGAATGGAAAAAAACCCGTTTCCTCCTCATATAACGTGCGGAAGGAAAGACAAATATGCTGGAAAAATTATCATGAAAATAACATAATCATTAGGCTAAGTGTGGTCGAGATAGGGGGTAATGGAGGTAAGGGAGACCACCGCCCCAATAGGGACCGCTATAACCATTAGCACCTTTTTCACCCCTAAAATTTTGTCGTAGGACCATTTTTCTTAACTACCCTCGGGATTTTTCCTCCTTAAACTAGACAGTATCTTATATACTTACTCGAAAGAGTACATTTCAAAAAGATAAAATGTACGTCATAATTTTCATGCGGTCTTTACAATATGCCTTTTTAGTCATTACAATCCTTTAAGTAAATCCTTATGTTGAAATTTTAAATTTAGTGTGCTTTATATCTCAAAAAACGTCTTTTAATCGGAATCTCCAATAAACCAACAATTTCTTCCTGATTGCAATCATCACTAAATAATTTAAATGATGATCATCAATTTCGCAGCTGGTCGATAATCATCAATCTTTGCTCTCTAAAAAAAGAATATTTAACAAGATTAATAAATTATAAATGTGGTTACCCACGAGAATTCAATTATATTCTGTTATGATGACATTTTTTTTCTTTTTTCCCTTCCATAGCAACCCTATGGGAGGGTCGCGTGTTTCTAAATTTTACAGATCCCAAGTCCTTAGGCATAGGTGCTACCTTTATAGATTTTTATATTTTTTTAAAACATAAATAGGATAAAAACCTTATACAATTTAAACGGGAATGTTATTTAGAACACAACAAATACAAAATAAAGAACAGAAGAAAAAATAAAACAAAAAGGTACGAATAACGACTTATAAATAAAACTGAAAGCAAAAAGAAAGTCTAAAACAATACTGGCTGTGGTGAGAATTGAGGGCCAAGGCAAATCTCTTTTCTCCTTAAAATATGTGTTGTATGTATTTAAAAAATAAATGTACTTAAAAATAAATAAAAGATTTATGTAGGGAAGTGTCTTTAGATCTGCTCATGTATGTTTCTTTGCATTAAGTAATTCATTGTTTTAAAAATAATGGGCGCTGTCGCCTTTAAGTAGAATTGGTTAGTTGTATGGAAGATTGGTACCAATAACAAGATTGTCTGCAGTATTAGTAATTTTGTGTATGTCAAAAACATATTATACAAGATTGGTCTTGGTCTCCCAGTCTGCTAATTTAATATGCAAATATTTACTTAATTAGTAAATTTCTTATGCTTAATGTGTTGATATACGGTTCTTTTCGTCAGAAAAATATCATAACTCATTTCTTGTAATGTTATATAAAATTATTTTGTCCATATTGTTTCAATAAAACTGATAGGTACCTTATTGCTTAAATTACAGAATTTACAGAAGTACACTGGAGTTTGTAAGATGATAGGACCTAAGGTGTTACTGAGGCGCTAGGGGTTAATAAGGTCCACAAGCACCTCAGTGCTGAAACTTGAGGCGGTCGGTTGGAGGAGAATGGAGGCGGGATTGAGGAGGACATTAATTATCCAGATATAATGGGGGAGCTAATCCCTCTCCTAGCAACTCATGTCCAATACTTCATCTTCCTTCCCATTGTTCTCAAGCATTCCAACATAGTCGATGAAAAATATCTGTGAGTCTATCGTCATCAATAGTGTGTATATCCTATCACCCTCATTTATGCTAATTTTTCCAAAGAGTTTTTTTTTTTAACTTATACAGTAGACTACCACTAATCCGTCATCGTCGGGCAATCAAGCGGTTAAACAAGGCCTGGGCAATTAAGCGTGAGAGCCGGTTGATACGGAGGTTATATAACAAAAAAACCCTAACGTTATCTTCTATATCGCGGAAAAAACAAAATACGTCTAACAACTTAATCTCCAAAGGTTTTATTCGGGATAATACAAGAACATAACCTTATTTGGTCAATATAACGATTTACAAAAATTTCTACTAACGATCTTTTCAGTTTTTCACAAAATCAGTTGTTTTGTTTTAGGGAACTTAATGTCTTATTCCTGATACCCCCTAACTTCAGTAACATACACAATTATTTCTTTTTCACCTCTTTTTCATTTTTCTATGTAATAAATTAAGAGTAAGTCTTTTGTATCAAGTATCAATTTTACTGTGAATTGACTTTTTTTATTCAGTTTCCGAGGTTCCGTAAAAAATAATTAGTAAAAACCTTTTAGCATAAAATCTATCTAACCGAAACACAGCAAAAAAAATTATGACCACTGGTTGAGAATCTTACAAAATTATAAATGCTGAGAAGGACGTTAAAGAGATTTTTTTTTACCACTACCGCCGGAAAATCACGCTTATCCGTCATCGTTCGGACCGAAGCGTGGGCAATTTAGCGGGAGAGGCGGTTATATAGTAAAAAAAAACTCTAGCGTTAATTTCTATATCGCGGAATAATCAAAATACGTCTCATAACTTAATCTGCAAAGGTCTTTAAGGGGAGTCGGTTAACCGGGAGTCTATTGTATAAAAAATTACAAGAAAGTTATTTACGTTAACATCTATTTTGGTGGCATAGATAAGAATATGTATGAGCTTTTGTGAATCTAGTACATTTATTTTGAACCAAAACCTATGAAGAAATCCGGAACATTATTGAAATAGGGTACGATGCTAATAAAAAAGAAAGAAAGAATCGTTGCAATTGTAGGATTTATTGAATTGACGTTATGTCTTGAGAGTAGTGGAGTTCTTTCTATAAAAATTTTATTTGGTTTAGTTTTCCTGCCAGCGTAGGTATTAAAAATTCGTTCTTCGCAGTTTTTAAAGCGTTTACAGTCCGGTTCGACAAACAGGATCCAACCTGGCCCTAACCCTAAAGCTGATTAGACGATGGCGATATGGCGATCATGGTCATACTAAAAGGTTATTTTACGGGGAAACGGCTGAAATTTACGCCAAACTCCAAGTTAGATTTTATTATTTTTATTTTTTATTTAAAAGGATACACGAGGCTAATTATACTCAACAGAGTGATAACACACAAAAGGTTGCAGATTAGAGAAGGAAGTTACAACTAGTTTGTCCAACCAAATTTTATTTGGCTCAAAAACAAAGTACAAACAAACCCACAGAAAGATGTCAAAACGTCATTTAATTAATTCTACATTATTATAGTCCTCATGAATGAAAAAAAAAAAAAAATCAAAAACTCACATCAACTTCAGCGAGGAGATTTATCCAGGAGTTTTATGGAAGTTATGTATGTATGTAGGTATAAGTTATATAGGTATGTAGGTGCAAAAATAAGTAACTAAGAAATGACCGCGAGTTTCATAGCTCAATTCATAGTGTTTGTTTTCCGTAATTCTTTTTTCATCTTCATACTTTCATTCACATCTCTTAGCCATCAGTGACAATTAGCAAAAAAATTATAGGCATTTTAGATATGAGGAAGGAAAGTGCCCAATAGCACTTCTTTCCTGACACTAATTCAGGAGGTCTCTCATCCAGCTTCATTTTAGCCGCCTTCTGATGGTCATGTAAGCCCTGATCATCACGGCTGAGTGTGAACGTCATGTGTTGTGATTTGTCATGATTTAATTTATTCCCCCAGAGTGAGTACAATTTTTGTGATTGATGATAGTTTTTTTGTAAATTCAAGCATGAATTTTCAGGTCATGGTGTATTTCTAAAATACCTGTGTCTTCTGCCTAAGTTGCAGTCAAAATTTAAAAGTAGGTTGGTACATAATGAGTGTATATGATGTAAAGTAACAGAGCTAGTATTGATCCCTGTGAAGCTAGTATATTTATTTTAAAATTTAATATTGCTGGATCATATTTCATTCTTCAAAAATCAAGCTTCAAATCACAATCCCAACATAAAAAACTCTAATTACATTGATGACGTGATTTTTTTTTTTTGCATAACGAAAGCGAAGGAAAGGTACAATCGTTGAATCTTGGATCTATACATTGGATATATGTTGCCGCAAGTATTCAACCTCCTTCCCCGTAAGGTATGCAAGAGCACTATCCGGCGGCATCTCAGTTCAGGGCACGTCTGGTCGAGATCCCTTCCTTAGGAGGCAATATCCCTTCATCGGGGTTTATATTTTCCTCCGAATCTGGACCCTTCCTTCAGGTTTTCTGCATCGGATTTTGACCAGTTATTTTGGAAGCTTTTTTTATTTCTTTTCGTTTCCTTATTCCTTCTATCGTTTTTTTCTTTTTTTTTTAGTTTTACCAATAAACTAATGAAAAAACTAGACCAAACCAAAATGATTATGAGCTCCATGCAGGTAATTTGAAGAATAAAGAACAAATCGTGATGTATCACACTATAATGATGTGCAATGAGCGTGAATAATAAGAGATGACATAGATTCATACATACCGAATGTAAATAAATTATTACCTACTTGGAAATCAAATATGAGTTGGAAGTGTAAATTAATGATTGATGAATTAGATTTGTACCGTTATTGTTTCTACGGCTAATTATCAATATATCATAATTATCCGCATGAATGAAGCCTTGTTTAAAAGGTAATTTAGTGGAGGAAAATCGTGGAAGTACCACCGAACGAATAACTGACGTATTTTATGATATTAATCATAAGAGCCAACGTATTCAGCTAATTAGAGAATAATTCGGACCGGATAGGATCGAGAGGAGCGCTTAGTATTGGCTGTAGGCGGTGGAGGGTAGGGGCCATATTTTATGTTAAATCGGTCATCTGTATGGACGCGGGCAGCTAGATCAAGAATGCGATGATCAATGCAGCCCTGGCAACAATTTAATTATGCCGCACACCCGCTAAGCCCCTCCTCCCCACCCCCACCATCGCTTGAAATAACGAGTGACTTAATTCACATTATAATGAACCGTTGTTTTAATGATGCGTGCCTCCGCTAATATGTTTCCCGATGGGAATAAACGATAAACGTCACTGCGGCCGGCCACTTTTGCGTCAGCTATTTTGACTTGCTCAGTTGCAAAAACCTAAATCCGAAAATATGCATTATCATTTTTAATGGAAAGTTGCATCCATCTCGATTGCAACTTTTCTGTAGAACATTTGTTAAATTGAACAATCAGAGTTTCGAATCAAAATTATACAAAATATACTTTATACAATATTAATATTAGGCAGTTATCAAACCTGTTACGTGTTCGAACCTTGAAGAAGAACAGGTTCCGACCATGGAAGAGCCTAAAACAACAAAATGTGCCTAACAATATTTTTGATAAGAAACATCTATTAGCACGCCTAAAGAAAATTTTATTACTCCCCACTCCTTTTTGTGCGCGCGCACCTTCATTTTTTTTCTTAAGACTGTTCCAGTTCAATGTTTTACGTTCAGCAAAATGTCGGACGCATGCGCAATGCAGTTTTTCCGTTTCGAAACATGCGTTGTTCATCTAAAGGTTAGACATCTATTTACTGATATCCACATGAACTTCTTTATCTATTTTTACTTCTGTTTTTTAATAGGTTTATTCTCAATTCCATCGGAGCTGATATGATTCGCCTTGATCCATCTCAAACTAGTAGTAGAGAAACTAACAAGAACATGCTATCAACTTTCTTGTATTCTGGATAAGACAATTTGATCAATTTACAGAAACAATCTTGTCTATACTACTTGACTGAACACAGTGTAGTGTATAGGACAAATCTGCAAAGCACGTTTTTATCATACTAATTCGAATAAATATGCAACCAATACCGAAATAAAAATATCAACTGTTAAATATTATTTCAATGATTATTCACTACTAATTCACCCCAGACCAATTGCGAAATCCCTTTTATGTTGCATTCCGTCAACTGAGCAGGAATGTATAAACAAAGGGAAATGGCAACGGGTTTCCTGATTCACTAATTACTTCAATTCAGAACAAGGAAATGAAGATTGATGATCATGAAAATGAAAGACTCCCAAACTCCAACTTCACCTTCACTAACGATACTGCAATTCTACTTTTATACTGAAATCCTTTTATGACAATTCTATTATGAAGATGTCAAAAAGAGGCTGGAGCTTTGAGGATTTAAGACCCGAGCTTCAACTTGAGCTCTTAAAGCTCAGGCCTTGAAGTCTCAAACCTAATAGCCTCGAGGCATTGTCCTGAAAATCCGGATTTTTTAGCCATAGCAGACGAATTGATAAATTAATAACATTAAGATTATTTCATAAATTAGTAAGAATGAAGCAATACTATTCTTAAACATATGTAATATAATTAGATCCTATATTTTCCTACAGCAGGAACTATGCCAGAAGGGAGTTTATTTTATATTTGTACATACTATATCTTGTAATATATTATATTGTAAACTTAAATAATAATGATACATTATTATGTGATGATAAATAATATATGATATGGTAATATATATATTACATCCCTAAGATAGAAGCAATCGTTCCCACCTCTGAAATTTCTGAAAGTAAAAAAAAAAAAAAAAAGATTCGAAGAATAAATTCACGCATCTAATCCTTACAAATTCCATTCAGTTGGTAATTATGTATTTATGGTAATACATTACTACTAATGTTTGAGCAAATGGCAGATAACTAAACAAAAATCCACATGTGTTACAGGAAACATCTTCTACACATACTAATAAAGAATCCAATACAAAATTTGAATAGATTTCAATGGCAAATAAATGAGAAAAAAAAAGAACTCGAGAAAAAAAAAATAGTTAATAAAATTATATATTTCTTCCGAAAAATCAATATTTTGAAGTAAAAAAAACATATTTTTTTTAGTGCTGGTAATTTATTATAGGATTTTATTTTTAAAAATGTGATCCATTTAAAAAAAAACTAATATTATTCTCTACTAGCTGTATACCCCGATTTCACCCTGGGGAATTTCATTTTTCTACGACTCAAACGGTTGATTTCATAAAACCCAATGTAAAGCTAGAATGTTATAACAGAACCAATCTTATAACAATAAAGAAAATGCCCAGAGATTGGCGGAAGCTATGCAATTTTAATATGGATAGGTGTTCGCACCTAGTATGAAAGAACCACTGAGCGAAATTTGGAGAATCTAGGACAAATGGTATGGGTTTCTATAAAGAACAAATAAACAAACAAACAGAATTTGACCTATATTTATATAGATATTTTGCCTGTTGCCAAAATTCAAATAATAAATCAAAAAATAAATAAATAAAATAAATCTTTACCTCATTAATATATGAAAAAAACACAATAAGAAACGAACAGAGATGTGGAAATCTGCAATTTACTTGAGGATCCTCACCCTATCTTTCAGAGGTTGAAAAAATAATAGGATTTGATAGTTATCAAAGCGTATTAATGATAGTCAATTTCTAAACACATAAATTCTTAAGAGCTCACTTAACATCCTTCGATATAATTTTTAGCAATTGATTACAAGCGGGATACTACTTTACTGCATGTACATATAACTCAAAATAAACAATAACTATTTTTACTACAATACATACTTTTACTATATTTTTAATTTACTTAAGCCAATAAGAAATTATGTCATTTTTTCTTTAAAATGTAAATAAAATTCAAAATGGTTAACACATTTACTAATTTTAAAGAATCACGGACGGAAACATAGTTATCCTAATGCTTAATCACATAAATTGACATTGAGAACCTGTACTGAAGTTGTATAATAAGCAGGCATTTTTAATAATTTTTCTATTCTAAATATTATTTCATATTATAAATAACAAAATCCATTTGAAATTAAATTAAATATTTTAGTAATAATTATTCTTTCTTTTGTGTAATTTATCCTAAGTAAAGATAATAAAATGCAAATTGCTAATATAATTTTAAAGGTGTGATTTAGATAAATTTTTCTCTTCTTTCTGTTTTTCTTGGTCGACTGTTATAACTTTAATTCTAAATTTTTCAAAGTAAAAAAGCTCTTTTTTTGTTCGAGCTGTATATATTTTTCCTTGTTTAGTTCTTTTATATCGACCAATCAACTCCGAAAGTTTTTTGCTGCAACAGCTACTGGTGATAAATATAGAGACAACATCGAAAATTAAGTAAGTTAAGTAGTGCACTGACAAAAATTAAGTAAATCAATCTATTATATTACCGACCACGTTGTATTAATGTAAAACTAAGATTACATTAGAAACAGGTAGGTTTTATCATCTTTGAAAAAGTTTAATATAGCTTAAATGCCGAAAAACGAAGTTTCCTCTAAAGCAGTATTGATTTCATTTTTAATTGAAATAATTAACAACTTCATATTTTACCAATGCTAAAAAGATATTAATCACGCCATGAGTGAATTAGGTAAATAACGTCAGGAGAAACAAGGACAGATAAGATGAGAACCAAAACCTATGAAGAAATCCGGAACATTATTGAAATAGGGTACGATGCTAATAAAAAAAAAAGAAAGAATCGTTGCAATTGTAGGATTTATTGAATAGACGTTATGTCTTGAGAGTAGTAGAGTTCTTTCTATAAAAATTTTATTTGGTTTAGTTTTTCTGCCAGCGTAGGTATTAAAAATTCGTTCTTCGCAGTTTTTAAACCGTATACAGTCCGGTTCGACAAACAGGATCCAACCTGGCCCTAACCCTAAAGCTGATAAGACGATGGCGATATGGTGATCATGGTCATACTAAAAGGTTATTTTACGGGAAAACGGCTGAAATTTACGCGAAACTCCAAGTTAGATTTTATTATTTTTCTTTTTTATTTAAAAGGCTAAATATACTCAACAGAGTGATAACACACAAAAGGTTGCAGATTAGAGAAGGAAGTTACATCTAGTTTGTCCAACCAAATTTTATTTGGCTCAAAAACAAAGGACAAACAAACCCACAGAAAGATGTCAAAACGTCATTTAATTAATTCTACATTATTATAGTCCTCATGAATGAAAAAAAAATCAAAAACTCACATCAACTTCAGCGAGGAGATTTATCCAGGAGTTTCATGGAAGTTGAAGGTAGGTGCAAAAATAATTAACTAAGAAATGACCGCGAGTTTCATAGCTCAATTCATAGTGTTTGTTTTCCCTAATTCTTTTTTCATCTTCATACTTTCATTCACATCTCTCAGCAATCAGTGACAATTAGCAAAAAATTGATAGGCATTTTAGATATGAGGAAGGAAAGTGTCCAATAGCACTTCTTTCCTGACACTAATTCAGGAGGTCTCTCATCCAGCTTCATTTTAGCCGCCTTCTGACGGTCATGTAAGCCCTGATCTTTTCGGCTGAGTGTGAACGTCATGTGTTGTGATTTGTCATGATTTAATTTATTCCCCAGAGTGAGTACAATTTTTGTGATTGATGAAAGTTTTTTTGTAAATTCAAGCATGAATTTACTGAAGCAAGTCTGGGGTCATGGTGTATTTCTAAAATACCTATATCGTCTGCCTAAGTGGCAGTCAAAATTTAAAAGTAGGTTGGTACATCATGAGTGTATATGATGTAAAGTAACGGAGCTAGTATTGATCCCTGCGAAAGTCCAGTTAAGATTGGTAGTTTTTCCTAAAATAATTTTTTTCGTGATTAAATTAAAAAAGGAAAACATTCGTGATTTTGAAAATGAAGGTGAATATTAATATCTGTTTCCAATTTTTATTTTTATTAGTTTAAAGTACATTTACTGACAATATTTTTATATATTAATATAAAATATAAATTGTATTTTTATGATATATGAAGTTTAGATACAGAAAATGTGATAAAACAGGTAGCTTTAATCAACTACTAAAAATGAAATAAGGTATGTATAAGGAGACTTAGTTCTTTTTTTATTGATGGTTTTCCCCAAGTTTAATAAAGTAGGAATTAGCCAATCCGATTTGTGGAGATCTTTAGTGAACACAAAAGTGTCGGCTATAAAATATTTTACGGTTCATTAAACAAACATAAAAAAAAAAAATATAATAACAGGAAAGTAAATGACATATACTTAACTGTGAAATGCTTTCCGATAAAATCTCCAGTATATCCTGATTTTTTTTTCTCAATCTAAGACTTTTTTGTTTATAAATATTGTCATCTTCTTTAGTCAACTCACGTTGTTTATTTTTTCGGGAGAACCGATTTGGAATTAATTATATATCTATTGTAATTAACTTCTTTCATTGTTTATTGTAATGAAGAAATGGAGTAAGCAAATCATTATATACTATCGTTTAAATATTATTAGTATTGCTAATAATATTTAAACTAATCTTATAATACATTATTATGGTAGCTACTGTTAAGTAAGCCTAGGTTTAATAATGTTGTTTTTTTTGGAATTTATTTAACATTTAACTAAATTTGGACTTATTTATCGATCGTTTATCTGGAAAAGTTTTATTGATGTGGTCGGGATATAGTTCCTATATTTTAGGTAAACTTGGATGAGGATAGCATAGAGAATTTCTGTTTATAAATTGCAGCAGCTGTATGGTAAGTTTCGATTAAAATATCTGTGGAATTCTTTCATAATTAGTTATATATTAGTTGGAATATCTGAAATGCAAATAAAGTAAAACAATACGAAGATTTTTTTTTTTTTTTTTTACTTTAATTCTTAATTCGCACATGTCTGCAAAGTGCGGACAATCAGCGAATGAGATGGCGGTAAAATGAAATAACGACATGTCAGGCATGAGGAAGGAAAGCACCCAACAGCACCCCCTTCTTGGCTTGAGTCAATTACCTTGGCTGTCTAAGAGAGCAGATCCCTCATCCAGCGCCTTTTTAGTCTTCTAATGAGGATACATGGCTTGGGTCACCTGTGCGAGCTGTTGGAGAAGAGTAAAAAGGGGTTGCAAGAGTGAGTTCAGACCAGTAAGTAATTAAACCAATTGAGGAGGGGCTGGTGGGTAATTATCAGCTGAAGGTGGCTGCTGGGTGAATTCCCGACTCACACCCGAACATGTTTGATTTCGAGATGGCTCGGTTCGCTGTCCGATCTGCTGTGAAGATGATCCCTGTTGATTGTCCGTATGGCGTTTCTGAACTCGCTGTGCTGGCTTGGGTGGCTTGAGAGTCGGGTAATGTTCGGAACTCGAGGGCGGAGGCGGAAGTATAGGCGAAGACTGCTGGAAGCGATTGGTACGTTCTTTTTTCTGAGTCCTCAGGTCCTTAAGGACCTGACATCCTCGATAGTTCGCTGGATGTTCACCGTTGCAATTCGCACATCTAGCGGCTGTATCCCTCGGCTTGGTGCATGAGGAACTGTCGTGACCTTGGCCACATTTTACGCAACGAGGTGCATGATTACAATAGGATTTAGTATGCCCATATTGTTGGCATCTAATACATTGTGGTATTAACCTTTTTTTCCTCGGTTCTTCGATGATTATTCTGGTATAATAAATTGACTTAATTTCATAAATTTTGTCATTGTATGTAGTCTTCGAGATGTCTATAAAAAAAATCGGTAGAGGTCTTTTATTAAAGCGTGATATAACATTGGCTACATTGGTGACCTCGTACTCATGTTTTTCTAAATCTTTTTTTATCTCAGATACGGGAGTATCTATTATAATATATATGGTGTAAATTATGTAATATATGGTGTAAATTTTTCACAACAATTCTCATATTTTTATCTTCAGGTAGCTGGTAAGTATGGAAGTCGGCTCCGTTATGTCGGAGACTGCTTACCAGCTTTCTATAGACATCTGAAGTCTGTGGATACACCGTAACCCCCTTAACTGTAATTTTGAGGAAAAAAGAATTTGGTGGGCATTGTCTTTCTAGATAGACCACTAGAGCCTGGTAATTTTGTATATCGTTTTTATGTATTGGTGGAATTGTTGCAATGGAGGGCGATGATCTTAACGCAGGTTCCGCTGGTTCCTTAATATTATTTAGAACATCAAAAGAATTACTTACTGGTATAGCATCACATTCCGAGTCAGTTCGTTTTTGCTTTCTAGGGTCTCTTGATTCTCCTGGTGGGTTTCTTTTTCTTCCTGTCACTCTAGCCCAGGGATCATCTGGTTCTGTAACGTCCATATTATTTCCCCCATTACTCTCAACACTCGAAGTTGAGATGGGGTTCATAACTTCAGTTGGATCCACTTCAACGACTTTAGTGACACGTTAGCACCAAAATTCTTTGTATGGAAGCCACCTAATATGTAATATTTCTGCGAAAAACTCAATAAATTTTTAGAAAGAAATTTTTACGTGGTTAGGTTTTTTAGCACCATCCAATACGAAGATTAAATGGCATTAACCTTGTATGACATGACATTGACCTTAACCTTGACATTAACTGTATAACATTAACCTTGTAAAACAAATTATAATCATTCTTAGGGGAATATTTTTTCCTTATTTTATAATGACATTATAATTTTATTAAAATTATTTTTCATTCAATACGAAGATTAAATGAAAAATAATTTTAATAAGGAAAAAATATTCCCCTAAGAATGATTATAATTGATTTTACAAGGTTAATGTTATACAGGGTGTCCCGACTTTAAATGGCAAATCTTCAGGAACTTATAGGGGATCGAAAAACTAAGAGAAAAAGTCTTTTAGAGATTTGCTCGTTTTTGCTTAGTTTATGGAGAAAATCGCAAAAAAAAGAAACAAAACAAAAATGTTATAGGTAGCGATTATCACCTTTCAAAGTTCGTCGGGCTAGGCAGTGAGATATGTAAACACTTAATGTTATCCATTACATTCTTTTATTTGTTTACATTTTGGCTTCCTTCTAGGATTATAATTCCTAAATCAGTCTTCAGTCAGTTACCCATATTTTTGTGTGAATAGCATCAGCCACAATGCCGCGTACATATTCTAATGTTGAATACGCTGATATGATTTTTGTGTATGGTTTCTGTAACGGTAATGCTTTAGAAGCGGTGCGGGAGTATGCGCACCGATTTCCAAATAGAAGAGTGCCTAATCGACGAGACTTTTCGTTAACTTCAATGGACTACGAGAGACTGGGTCATTCTTAATACGTAATGAAGGCGACCAATTCCAGGCAGCAATAAGAGCAGATTATCGGAGAAGGAATTGTGTCCAACGCCACTTCGATAACAATCCTGAGATTAGCATCTGAAGAGCATCTGCTGCATTAGGAATATCGCGGCAAGCAATATGGCGAACTTTGAAAGGTGGTAATTGCTACCCATACCATCTTCAAAAAATTCAGAATTTATTATCTCAAGAGGTTGAATTTTAGTAACTGGTTTCTTGAAAAAATTCGCGATGATAATTTATTTCCATTAAAAATTATATGGACCGATGAAGCTACCATTACAAGAGGAGGAATTGTTATTCAAAGAAATTATCATGTATGGGCTCTTGAAAATCTCAGAGCTATTAGAGAGAATAGGTTTCAGCATGAATTTGCTATTAACGTTTGGCTTGGAATTTGGAACGGATTACTGGTGGGACCATATTTTTTACCTGAAAGATTGAATGAAATCACATTTACAGATTTTTTGGAGAACGACTTTTCTAATCATTTAGATGACATGCCCTTACAACAGCGGATTGAAATGTGGTTCCAACTCGATGGATGTCCAGCTCATTATAGCAGAGGTGCTCGAGCTTGGCTGGATATAAATTATCCACAACGATGGATTGGACATGGAGGAGTTGTACCTTGGCCACCCAGATCACCTGATATGACACCAATGGATTTCTTCGTATGGGGAACCTTGAAGCAGGAAGTTTATTCGGTGTCAATCAACTCAAGAGAGCAATTAAGAGACCGAATCATAGATGCAGTGTACCAAATATCATCAGAACAATCTATAGCTGCAATTTATCAAGTGAGTGCTAGATGTAATGCTTGCATTGGTGCAAGAGGACAACATTTTGAGCAATATTTACATGAAAAGAACATAAAATAAATATAAATGTAAATAGATAAGTATAAAAATGAAAACTTGTTTTTTATTTTTTTGCGATTTTCTCTAAAACTAAGCAAAAACGAGCAAATCTCTAAAGGACTTTTTGTCTTAGTTTTTCGGTCCCCTATAAGTTCCTGAAGTTTTGCCATTTAAATTCGGGACACCCTGTATATTTAGGGGTGATTGTTGCTACTAAAACAAATCCAAAGTTTATTTGTAAACTAGCATTAGTTTTATCATGGGAAAAAAATTTTCTTAAATGAAAGTAGAGGGTTGAAATGAATCTATGAATTCTAGATGGAGGTAGTACATATGGCGGAGGATTCACTGAAGGGAGTAGTTTTTTAAGAGAGGATATACAAATCAGTCCGCTGGTATTTATACAGTATAGATCTTACATTTATACAGTAAATAGTTTATTTAAACAGTAAGAAGCTCTAGCATGTAAAGAGGTTATTAGGCTCTAAGGATTTGGAATCGAATATTTGATATTGATAATAATAAACAACCCTAAAATGTAGAATTTAAGATATTTAATAATTTTCCTTTATATTTCAACTACTTTAGTTTAGTATCTTATCGGAAATCCATTAGTGAAATGTAGTCAAACTTTCAGAGGTACATAAAGGCTGTGGAAACTTTCTCGGTAGGTTACATGATGAAACTTTCTTGAAAGAACTTTGAATTCTTCAATGGTTGATTCAGAAACTTGCCAAACTTACTGACAACCATCTCCTAAATTACACGTAGATTGTTGTTCTAGCTTCACTTTCGTCAAGACTCCCATTAGAGCTATATTAGAGCTTATAAACTTCTTCTCCTTCATCTCATTGTGAGAATGTCTATATATTTAAATCTATTTTATTTTTTATTATGTTATTTATTTTTTCCTCCGAGTATTTTAGTGTTTCCCTTAAGTGTGGGGTGGGGGAAGCTGTAGGTGTACTCGCGTGTACCTAATATACTCGCGATATCCAACTGCTCTGCTTTCTGATCTTAATTTATAAAATATGCGAGAGACCTAACTTCAGTTCAATGTTTGAGGTATCAACATGGAGGAGGAGATTAAAAAGACGTTGGATGAGAGATCTCCTTCTTTAACAGACCATAGTAAATGAAACATGCCAGGGAAGAGGTACTGCTATTAATGCTTCCCCGTGCCTGACATCAAAGGTCTATTAAGAGCCATCAAATCTGCTGATTGTCGAAATGTTGTTTAGAGACGTATAGTAGTTGAAAAATAGATTAAAAAAAAAAAAAGGTTTGAGACCCTGAGATGATATACGCTGAATCATAATTCTTGAAACAGGATAGGGCATCAATTTTTCAAAATTTAAATGTTTAAATTGAACAATCTGGTATTTAAGAAAGTTTATTCTAGGCCTATTTTTTCTCCTTTATACTAACTTTCACATAAATATACTTTTGGATCAACTTATTTAACATAAAATAATTTCAATTTCTTAATAACATTTCATTACTTATATTATTATCTTGAGATGAACATTAAGAGAGGGATTATAATTCGCTAAACCAAACAGCTTTATCGACAGCTATCTTGTTTTACCTGGTATCGCCATAATACCCTGTCTACTTTATCAACTCATTAAGCAAAGATCCATCTCGTTCCGATCAAATTAAACTGAGAGAACAATTTCATTTTACGCCTCGTTCGTTTCTATCCTCATGAATTTCTCTGATGATAATTTTAGAATACCAAATCGGATGTCACATATACTGCGATCAGTCTCTCACGGATCTACATAAACATATTTTTTTTTAGATTCCTAGTCATCCCAATACTTTTACCAACAAAATACATAGAAAAATAATTATATATTAAAATTAAATACTGTTCGCGTTTGTGTATCAACGAAAAATGTTATAAAAAATAAAAGATTCTACAAAAATGAAAAAATTAGATATTTTCACAAAATACTATTAAATTCATTAATAAAACACACAGGGAAAATCTTTAATAATCAAAATCAAATATTTTTTTCTGTTACGTAACAAATAAAAAGAACAAAAATGTGCCGAAAGTCTGTCAGGTACACACGTATTTTACTAACGAAAACTGATATAAGAAAATAATTTAATTTTGAAATGAAATACTGTAGTTCATTAGGTAAAGTTTAACAAAAGATTTTGTTTAAAAATAATTTCTTTTTTAGAGTGTAAAAGATATCTGATAGATCCTCTTTATTTTAGAACTTATTTTCACAAAATAATTTTACAGAACTTTGGATTATCTGTGTAACATGTCTGATCTATTAATATAAACATTTACCGGTAAAAAAATAAAAAATAAAAAAAGAAAAAAAAAATAATAAAAAAAAGAAATGGGAATATATACTTAATATTAACATAAAAATATAACAGGTGACTGGTAACCACAGGATGTGGAATAACGGGTATACTTCTCACATAAGAGCAGGAATTATACTGGCAGTATAAAATCTTTTAAAAGAAGGGGATTACTCAAATTATAGAATTACTGGATGTATCAGGTGCATGAGCTTATTTTTAGCAATGTCTTATACGATACGTCTTTCTGTACTGTTATAATACTATATAGGCGTATTATGTTTCAATTATTAGTATTATGATCGCAATTAAATCGACATAAAGACAATGAACAAAGAATGCTGATAAAAATCACAAACAGGAAATCATGTAAATTATGAACATTCACACCTACTCTTATTGAAAGATCTCATTTAGCCTCTGTAAGAGAAAAAAGAAGTACATAAAGAGCCTCCTCTGTTTTCCTTTAATGAGGAGACGTCATTTTGAAAAAGAAAAAAATGCAAAGTGTGTTGCAGCACTAAATTATCAAAGTGCATCGAGGGAGGCTCTTCCCTTCCAGACTTTAAAATAAATTTATCTAAGTTTCATATAAAGATTTATCATTTTTGTTTATCTAGGTACGGTTGTTTTTGTTTTCTTTTGCGTGAGAAGAGGAGACCTCCTCATCCCTACTGTCCTCTACTCCTGCAAAATTAAAAAAAAAAAAACAGTATGTAGATAAACTAAATTTATAAATTCTTATATGAATCGTTATGACATATGCAAATAATTAAATTAAAGAGTCATGTTTTCATATAGATTCATTCGGTCTAACTAAACATATGACAAAAGACATGGTAGAACCATAATATCCCTTACTGTAACCTTAACAATATAACAAAGAAAACTGTACTAAAGGACTAAAGCAGTGGTATTTTTTTAAGTATTTATTTTTTCATCAAGGTGTCGCCTACATAGTATTATAAATCTGTATAGTCATGGGCAAAAAAAAAATATATATATATTTTTTTAATTCGGACATAAATTCGTTAAGCAGAATTGTAATGTATAAAAAGATATTAAGTGCATTCCGTACTTTTAATATATAATAAACCATATTTGCATAACGATGCGGTCTATTGTTCGCATGCTAGATTAGAAATCAAGTAGTAATATCAGAGTATTTTCTAGTTTTAATATTTTATTATTAAGAAATATGTATATTTTATATTCATTCATTTATCCATAACATATATTTGGGATTGAATAGAAGGTGGGTTTTCCGCTTGGACCGGCGGATTTCCTGGTCCCTTCAAAGGTTGGAGTCCCCCTACCCCCTGCGAAGGGTCGGATTATAAAGAATGAGGACCAAGAAGTGGGGGCTGGATGTTGAGAAATAGCTTCTCGGTCTCCTTCACCGCTAAGGAGCTCAGCCCGGGATAACTTCCGTATTTTCGGATTTTTTTCTCCCCAACCAGCTGCTACAAACGTAGGTTCCATGAAATATATGTTTACCTTGCCATTTCGTTTGATGTTTAATATTATTAAAACCTTTTTTGATGTTCTTCTTGACTGAAATGACTGAAAATGTAGTATACGTTTATTATAGAATATACGGTTCAATAAAACAGAAACTTTTAATTGAAAAATAATTAAAAGAAGTATATGAAAAAGATTAATGATTTATAAGGTGTGATGATGATAAAAAGATTTACTTATACAAAGAGCCTATTTGAGATTCCGGAATAATTTCTCGATCATACATCATACACCTTACATATTCGCATATCTAATTATTGGATTGGGTATGATTATGCATTATACTATGTGTAAAATTGTTGAATAACAAAAGGTAACCCATATGGCTTTATTTTTCTCATTCCACACCAATCTGTAAAATCATGTCGGTATACTCACAATTTTAAAAAAAAAGCAAAAAAAAAAAAAAAGTCCCACCCACAATATGTTAAAATATTTCTTTAAATATATTGTAACGTGAAAAAAAAACAAAAAAAAAAAACATATGGTTAAATTTAAAATTATTTCTCTACTCTTTGGTCTCAGCGATCTAAACAGCCCTTTTATTTTTGGGCTCCGGATACAAGAGGGTTTTCAAATCTAATTTATTCCCTAATAATTTATATACATATTTATATGTACCGTACATGATATGATCATAAATATAATTACGTTCTATGCTGCCAACATCCGTGTTCCTATAAGGCAAGAGAGGGAGGGGGTTAAAATGAAAAAATATAATTAAGTTAAGAAAAAAATATTTCTTAAGTATATTCGAAAATTAAAAGAGAATAAGCAGAAATGTAAATCCAGCACTTAACGAAAATACAAACATCAGATACTGAATTTTTGGTAGCTTTAAATTATTTTCCTTTGTTCCTTTTGATCCCCCGAAAACACGATTTTAGAATTTTTTCATTCATCTGTCATGTTTTTTTCCACGATTTCACCCACGATCCGTCTACTAGACGGGAATGGGTTTAGTGATATCAAAAAACAAAATATGATCCATTCATCTAATATTTAGAAATATTGAGATGAGTTTTAGAAGTCTACCTTATTTTGTAGAAGAAATAAAAGGTTAGTACAAGATACAAATGGTGTACTAATGTAATCCTACCGTTCCTAAATGTTTTAAAAAAAACTGGGATTTGTAACCCTATAAGAAACCCCAACTGGGCAAAAGTGATGTGTTACGAGAATGATTTAAAATACAAAGACTTGTTACAGAAGCTTCTTATTCCATGGAGACCCATGAACTCTATATCGCAATTTAAGCCGTTGGATAGCTGGACTGTTACATTGAACCATCTCCACTTTAGACAGAAATTTAACGGAAGCAATAACAGATTGATAAGTGATGACGTTCTATTAATTTAAAATGACCTTTGAGATGGGAAAAAAACCAGTGCTAAGGTGATGTGATCCAGGTATATTGGTAATGTGATCAAACCGTTTCCATTCGGCTGATCGAGGAGGTTTCCTCACCCTTCAGCTTTCCTTGCTCTAGACCTCTAGAGGCCTTCTGAGGACTTTAAGTGTCACTGAGGAGGACCGCCCTGAAATTTTAACAAGGCAGGAAGTAGTGGAAGGGATACTTAGCCATTGCCTCCTTCATTTTTTATTTAAGTCACAACCGAAAGCTCAATCCCTCAAAATTATCCTTATTTCCTTATACCTCAATCAATTGTTCTTTCGGTTTTTTTTTTTTTTTTTTTTTTTTTAATCCAGTGTTTATTTTAAATATTGCTGTAACTAAATAAATTACCAAACTTTATTATATTAATAATTTTAAATTAACTTTCCGAATCACTTGGCATGGCAACATCTGATGTGCCTATAATAAATAGGAGACTATAGACGCGTCAGATGAGACATCATCTTACTTAAACCTAAGATTACCATCGGGTAACTGACTTCTTAGTTTTTCCAAGAGGGAGGTACGAACCCATAGCTTTCTTTTATTTATAATTAAATCTAAATATTTTTTTAAAATTTATTTCATGACATAGTAATATTTATATATTTATAAAACTGTGGATGTAAAAAAATAAAATATTTGGGAAATGAATGTCATTTTTCTAGTTAATTAGAAATGTGATTTCCATGTTTTCTAAAATTTATTGTTCATGATATATAAGAGTCTTAACTATTTTAGACTTTCAGAAATTTTTATTTACAAGATTATAGTTTAATAATTTTAAATTATACTCGCGAGCCCACAAGTGGTTTTTTATTCACTTAACTATTTCTTCAAGGTATACATTTTCAGAACAATTAAAACAGAAAAATCTCAATTCACTTTCATATTAATCTTGAATGCTTTTTTGAACACTAACAATTTTTTCAGATTTTTATTTAATATAAATATTTTAATTTAGGGGCAAAAAAGGTACCTACTTATGTTTGTTGACCTTGGAAATCCCACATTTAACAAGCTAGATTAGCTAAAACAAGGCCGGGAAAAGTTACTGTTTAGTGAAATCCTTGCTCATGAATGGAATGTTCTGATTAGATCCAAATACTTTTTGGTTTTCGTTTCAAACCATCTTTCCTTTTGATGGTTTGAAAGATTTGTTGACAGGCGAAAATCAAACATGAGGAGAAAGGAAAACCTTTATGAAATTTTTTTTCATTGAGAGAGCGTTGTAATATTTTCATAAAATATTGCTGGTCAAAGCATGCATTATCGTTTTATCTTAGTGAATGAATTGTGAGAATATTGGCATGTTTTTTGGTTTGATGAAAAGCTAGCTTCTCTGTTTGACTGTTTGAACAGCCCGTTCTCGATTTCTACAATGCTGCTACAAGATTTTTCATTTGGATAATTCGATGACCAGGCGAATCTATCCGTTATATCTCAATTCTCGCTTCCGTCTGTAAAAATTTTGTTTGCGTCAGTACTCCTATAATTCAGTGAATCCAATATTCATAGTTTCCGGTTAAGTGTTTATTTTCATTTAATCTATTCTTATGCTTATCCCGCTTTTTTTTTTAAATTAACACTTATAAGATTTCCAATAGTTATTTTATCATCATATGGGATAAAACGCAGGCGGCATCAAGGATTCTAATATTTCGAAAAAAAAAAAAATAACAATAATAATTCATAATTGCTGATCATTGTTATATACATGTGGGTCTCATGGTCTGAGGTTTTTACATTTTTTCTTTTAACATTCAGTTTCTTTCAGAGTGTACGTTCACTTGGACATTCAGGTCCACACACTCGTTAGGAAACAGTATTTTAGAGAAGATAATTCCGTTATTTATTTTTTAGGATCTCGGATTTATGTCTGCAACTATTTAAGTCTACTATGTCACTCCATAAAAAGTTTGATGATTTTGTTTGAGTTGGTATATATTTATTTCTATTATTGAACTAATATAGTACAGAAACAAATCTTTAAAGACTTCGTATCTTCCTTGAAGTAAATGAGGAGCTGTCGAAAGAAGTAGCTGCATAAAAATAAATTGAAATTACAAAACTACTTACAGAACATGTTACCGTTTCAAAGTACGATGTATCAGGTCAACATGAGAACATTAAAATGTTTCAGCCAACTCAGGATAATAAACTCATTTCATATAAAGCTTTACCAACAAATTAAGAATGGATGTTTCTCTTTCATTGCCGAGGAAAGCTGCTTACTCTGTGGTAAATTAATAGGAAATAGTCTCCACAATATCCGCCTCCAAGTTAACTAATCGCAAGCCTCTACGACTTTTTCTCAGCCTCCAGGGATAATGAAATAATAAAAAATGTTTTGAACATTAGTCATTTAGTAAAACTAAATAAACTTTTAAACTTAATCGTTTTATCATGAAAGACTTTAAGTTCCCTGAGGTTCGATAGTCCTGAAATGTAGATATCATATATATGTAAATGTAGATATGTAGTATAATTACCACTGTTCCAAATTTTTTTTGTAATTATAATATTGGATGTCTTTTTATATTAATATAATTATTTATCCTATTATTTATTTATTCAAGAGTGGAGTCATAGTCTTAAATAAAGAATTTATGGTACGGGTTTTATAATTTATTTATAAATTATTTTTTGCTTTTTATTGATGTTTTAAGTTTAGTATTATTTTTGTTATCGATTGACATGTTTATTATTATTCTTGTTTTAGAATATTTTGTAAATCACACTGGACCCATTCGTGAGAATTCTGTGCTATTTGAAAAGTAACATTTGGACAAATAAAAATCTGGTACGATGCAATGCGCGCAACACACAAATTTCACTTACGAACTTACTTAGATTAGAAATTGATGTGTTTCGATAATATGGTAAACGCCATTCCTCAACTTCACACATTTTTCCACATTTACATACTTATATTTGAATATCCGTTTTAAATACCCAGTTTGATAAAAATCATTAAAGCCGTTTTTGAGTAAATAAAAAAAACACATGAAAATGGGAAAACATTTATTAAGTAAAGTTCCCCCTCCAATTCATTAATTTTGATGAAATTTTTACTGTCACATCGCAGGCAAATACATACACCAAATATGAAGTTTGATCAAAATCGTTAAAGCCATTTTAGTGTAAATAAAAAATAACACGTGAAAATGGAACACCGTGTATAAAGTAAAGTGCCCCCTCCGATTGATCAATTTTGATGAAATTTTTACTGTCAAATCGTGGGCATATACATACACTAAATACCGAGTTTAATCGAAATCATTTGAGTCATTTTTGAGAAAATCGAGAAAAACTTAAAAAATAGACAAAATTCTTTAATTAAAGTACCCCCTCCGTTTGACCAATTTTGATGAAATTTTTGCTGTCATCTCGCGGGCTTATACATACAACAAATACCCAATTTCAGGTTCCTACGGTTTATAGTTTTTGAGCTAGTCTGTTCACACACACACAAACACACACACACACACACACCATTTCGCGGGGCTTGGTTATTTGGACTCAGGGGACCCCAAAACGTGTATTTCCGTTGAAAACCGGAAGTCGAAATTTTTCACGATCGCAATACTTTCCTTACTATATATTTCATATATAGGTAAGTGAAAGTAAAAAATTAATGATTTTAATATAATTGCATTCAAGATTCAGGCCCTCATAAAATTAATATTGAAATAAAAAATTTAAATAAATTATAAATATCGGTTCAAAAAGTAGAGCTCATTCCAAATCAAGATAATATTTTTTGAGAGAAAAACAATAGTTTTATTACCTGTATTTATATTTAACTCTAAATTAATTTGCTGATTGCTTCTCCAGAAGACTATTATGTGTCAGGAACCAACTAAATAATACTTTACAGAGGGTCCGTTATCATGAATTTTACCTGAAGTGTAAAAGATATTAATTGAAATGATTTATATGTTATTTTATTCTGGAAGCGTTTTTTTTAATGCCTTCTTTGAAATCTATATTAGTAAAGGTATTTTTTTTTTAAAAAAGCGATCATTTTTGAAATTTAATAAATTTACAAATTTTATTTTCTTTTTTTGTTAAATGATCCCACCTTCTGCCTTTTAATAAAATAAAATAAAATGAAAAATGTTGCTGAGATGAGGTGTGCGGTATAGCACCCGATAGCAATGTCTTTGAGGCTATTGATTTGTTCACCTCACACCCTTCCTGCATAAATGATGAAGACCAAATCATTGAACTCACTCTCTACGAGCCCCGCAGCTGGTTACAAATGATTTCCCCCGTATTTCTCCAACCAATATATATTTTCTAGGAACAGCTAGAATAAAAAATGCAATATTGAGAAATGTTAGAATATGAAGACTTGATTTCAAGATGATTTCTACAACAATATTGACAGTCCCTGATATTCAAGGAACTGCTAAAGAAATAAGAAAAGAGACGCCCTGATCTTGATTCCTCTTACGGTCTGAATATATAACCAAGAAGAAGGATTTATTAAAATATGTGTACATACATTTAGAATTTTCTACCTGTTTTCAATGAAATATGAACTCTGTGAAAATTTGAATTACAGCTATACCCCTATAGGGTGTAGTTCTGGACCAACCAAAGGGTAAACGTTACCTTAAAGCCCTAATAAGTAACTATTGAGTATCTTTACCTAAGGCTTATGTCACCTTCAATTTTCGGAAATGGTGCCCCATGTTGAAATTTTCTACAGAATGCATACCTACTTAAGTATAATAAGTTCATTTTTAACATTCTTTACGTGATGAAAGTCAATGACAATAATAAGGAATATTTAACAAAAGAGGCCATTCATATTGTCCTTATTAAAAATGGGGGAAAAGTCTTCCTTTTAAAATATAAGATTTATAAATTCTTCTGGTTTCATATAATCTAGGTAGAAATTTTACACACTTTATTACTATACAATATGGTAAGAGACAAAAAAAAAAAAAAAAAACAATAATAAAAATGATTAAATCTTTATTCCAGGTAAAACTGAATCAGTCGAAAATTTCAATTTTTTTACCAATTTGGGGAGCATAGAAAAAATTTACGATCAGGTAAAGATACCCTATAACTTTGTTTTGTCTTCGTTCGACAACGGTTAAAGGAGAAATACAATTAATGTGTGAATGATTGTATGTATAGGCATTTACTTAATTAATGATTTAATGATATTCAATAAAATTTTATATTTAAATCAGGTGGGCAGAGAGATGACATATTTTGTGGATAGATTCCATTAATGGAGCCTAGTGAGGATATCCTAGGCATTATAGATTAGATTCATGTCGAAGGATGAGAGAGGCCAGCTTAGTGATGATACATGATCTCGCCTGGCTCACGGTGAGGTAATTTAAGAGGCAGTCAATCTTAGCATCGAGTTTAGTCAGTGAGGAAGGCCGTATATGGATCACAATGACCCGTGGTAAATATAGTGTCATAAATTTATCATAAAGGTTTATAAAAAAGTGTCATCAGTTTTATAGTAAAGTTTCATAGTTTCCATCATAGTGAGATAATTTTTAAATACAAAAAACTTGAATTCATTTGTATACATATTTATTTATGAAACCAGAATTTTCAAGCGGCTTTATTCATGTAAATTCATTATGGGATTGCAAACATGAATCAGATGTTAGTAAAAATTACTTTTGTGTAAGAAGGACCTAGATGATCAAGTTCACAAGTACATAAATACATTGCTTCCTTGTTGTTAATTTAAAATTAACCATAATTTCTAATGATCATCAATAGTGACCATTTATACCTATAAAAATAACTAAGAGTATGTGCGCTAAAAATCAATATTTATAGTTTATTTTCTAGCACGTACTTTTAGTTATTTTTCTTCCTAAAATTTAAAAATTCCAAATTCAAACAATATTCTTTTTCCTCTTTCAAACCAGAGCTAGAATGCTGCCAAAAGTAGGGATGTTGGCTTGGGCCCAAAAATCACAAATCCTAAACAATGACTACACGATAAAGGCGATTGAGAAGGAGTTTTTTTTCCATAAATAGACACTTTACATTTTAGATATTTAGTAAATTAATTTGTATTATCACTATAATAATATTTTACTGTTTAATAAAATATTAAAAATATTTGTAAATGCATTGTATTAGGAATTATATTAACCTACACCGATGTCCTTGAGGTATATTCTATATCTTGAGCATGCTTCATTATGAGCATATTGTTCCTCATTGCATTTTTATTAGTACTATTACTAAAAAATCTGGTGCGTGCGCGCAACACACAACTTTCACTTACCAACTTACTTATATTAGAAATTGACGTGTTTTGCTAATTATCATTTCCCAAAGTCACACATTTTTCTACATTCATATCTTATTTTTGTTAATCGTTAAAGCCGTTTTTGAGTAAATAAAAAAACCCGTGAAAATGATACAAAATTTATTAAGTAAAGTCCCCCCTCCCGTAGATCAATTTTGATGAAATTTTTACAGTCATATCTCGGGCATATAAATACATCAAATACCAAGTTTGATCAAAATCATTAAAACCGTTTTTGAGTAAATAAAAAAAACATGTGAAAATGGTACAAAATTTATTAAGTAAAGTCCCCCCTCCCGTAGATCAATTTTGATGAAATTTTTACAGTCACATCTCGGGCATATAAATACATCAAATACCAAGTTTGATCAAAATCGTTAAAACCGTTTTTGAGTAAATAAAAAAAACACGTGAAAATGATACAAAATTTATTAAGTAAAGTCCCCCCTCCGGTTAATCAATTTTGATGAAATTTTTACAGTCATATTTCGGGCATATAAATCGATCAAATACTCAGTTTAATCAAAATCGTTAAAGCCGTTTTTGAGAAAATCGAAAAAAACGTAAAAAGTTATTAAATAAAGTACCCCCTCCCTTTGAGCAATTTTGATGAAATTTTTGCTGTCACATCGCGGGCATATAGCTACACTAAATACCCAATTTCAGGTTCCCACGGTTTATATTTTTTGAGCTAGTCTGTTCACATACACACGCACACACACACACACACACACACACACACAGACACACACACAGACCATTTCGCGGGACTTGGTTATTTCGACTCAGGGGGTCCCAAAACGTGTATTTCCGTTGAAAACCGGAAGTCGAAAATTTTCACGATCGCAATACTTCCACTTACTATATATTTCATATATAGGTAAGTGAAAGTAAAAAAAATCACCGTATGTCTTCATTATATAACATTAAAAAAACTTTTGAAATGCCAAAGGAAAGCGGAGGTACATAGTTGTAGTAAGTATATTTTAAAATTCTATGATTCGTAGCAAAACATTGTATTGCAATTAAATATGTTACTCTGTAATATTAAAAGAAGAAAATTAGGAATCACAACAGATCCTCTATTAGACCAATACCGTGTTCCACCATTATGTTACGGAATCAGGTGTAGGTACAGCGACCATGTGTTAGAACAGAACCAGGAGTAACAGTAGCTAATAGTCTCTCCCACTTAACTAGTTCGTCCAAAGGATACTTAATTGGGTTTCAGTTAATGATCTTTGGTAATTATACTCTAGTTGAAAAATTTTAGTCTTAAAATAGATTTCAATAATGAAATATTGACTCACCACTCTTGACCAGAGATAACTGTAATTTTCCTATCTTTTTAAAAAGGATTAAGAGATAAAGTTCTAAAATTAGGTTTCAGCGGTTTAAAACTCGCATTAACGAAGTAGGATATGACGTAGTTAGCTGGCTGAAGCCATAATGGATTTATTTTGACTTAAATAAACATAAAATAATTATAATCGAAAACTAATGATGCTAACTGTCAAGTTTTGCAATAACAAACCCGATAACATGTGGAAAATAATTGTAATTATAAGGCTGTTAGTGAGCAGGCTTGCTCGTACTGAAAGTGTCTCAATGATTAATTAATATTTCGATTCTTAACACGTCAATATTATTTCAATTATCATAATTTTTGTATTATTAAATTTTGTTTATAGAGAATAACGTACCAAAATAAGTTGCGAAGAAAAGATGAAACTAAGATTTTTTGTACAGTTGCTGAATGTTGAATGTTGAACATTTAAAATTTCTACTCTTAGCAGTTTGGAAGCAAACCATTTTTGTTTAAAATTTGATAATGACTTTAAATTCGTTATTTATGAAACTTTATAGTTTTTCTTAAGGTCCTAATTTAAAAGAAATTGAAGGAACCCCTCAGTTGACAGAATCCCTCTTTGGAAAATTCGTACCTATATACTATGTATGTATATTTTAGTAAACTGTGACTTTTTAATATTCCCCTGGTACTGTTACAAAATAAAAATGTGCGGATTTTCGAAAGAGAAATATTTTTAAAAGTATAGAGTAAACCGTACAGTTATTGGCACCCTTAAGACTACATTTCTGTGTTTAAATAAAAAAAAAAAAATACTTTTTATAAAGGGATCAAATAGAAACTTCCTATAGCTCTTCATTATCTATCCTCATAAAGACAAGAGATTTTTTTTTGGGTCAAAAGTTCAATAGTTTTACAATATGATAATATTTATTGTTAAAATTGATAAATCTAGTTATTGGCACCCTGTGGATTTAATTGTGAAATCTTCCCTATGGTTAGTTTGTTAAAGTCTTACTTCATAGATGACTTAGAGGACCCTTCAAACATTAGACTCATGTACATCTTGTAACAAAATTAGGACTTGTTTACCTATTTCTTTAAGTTAAAGTTGGGTGTCAATAACTGTACTGAGTGCCAATAACTGTATGGTTTTACCCTAACTAGAGTTAGTCATTCTTTTATCTAAAAGTCTAAAATAAAAGTTAAACTTATTTCCGTATCAGTTTGCAAAAAATAGCTTTGAATTCACATTTTTTTCGCTTTTCTTAGTGGTCAGAAATAATGTGGTGTTTCAGTGGTTGTATTCTTTATTTTCCCTCTGTTCTTAACATTGACCTCGAAGATGTACCCACTATGAGGTGCTTAAGTCAGTGGAGGGGATGGAATATCTGAAATGTAATTGGCCACAAAGGTATTGGGTAGCAACAGGCCTCCCTCCCACCCCAACCCTGTTGATAATGACACTGCCTGGTTTCGGGACACCTGGCACTACCCACACCGACCTAATACTTCTTAAAGTGCCATTATTACTAATTCAGTAGACTTCGTTCTTCATCATTTACTTCAATCCAATGTTTCGTTCAAACGATATACTGTTCATTTCATGGTTATGCTGCTGTTTTCTTATCATAATCCTAAAGGGTCAATCCATATGAAGTGGTCTAGTCTAGATGCTTCAACATTTTTAATTTTTTAAATATTTTTTACTATAGAAAGAACAATGCATCAGAAGTACAAAAGTGGAATTATTTTATTTTTTGAAGTTTTATTTTTCCAACAGCGCACAGTGGGCAAAAATCCATTTTTAGGTGGACAAAGTATTTCTTTGTGTTGTTTCATGTTTTTGAGGTCACTGAGTAAGAAAAAAATCTTTAAAAATTCTGTGACCCATATTTTTTAGTATATCCAACAAACTAATGTTGTACACACATATAAATTTGGACTTAATGGATAAAAATTGGAAAAACGTTTTGTAAATCTATGAAACATTTTAGTAGTAACTTTTTGTATTTATTATTTACATAAAAATAATACATATATTTATAAAAAATAATATATATAGGAAAACATAGGCTATATTACCAAAATAAAGACCAAAAATAGACTGTTTTTTAATAATAACAAATATATACAATTATAAAAATGAATTATTCTTCAATGATCGTCTGAATCAATACCGCTGCATCCTTCAGCATTTTCTTCTGACGAGTCAGTATCGTCAGCATCATTTTCTAATGACAGTTCTTGAAGTTCATCATTCGGTAAAAGACACTTCAATAGGTTAATTACATCAACATCAAACGGTTTGGTTGCTTTTTTACGCAAAGTTTTCCGAAAACTGGCGACAATTGGGTCCGATGAAACTAAGAGCATCATAACAAGATCTTTGTTAGCGGCCTCTCTAGAATATTTCCTTGTATTATGCTCTCTAAATCGACGGGTATCTTTGTTAGGGGCCTCTTGTGCTTCTTCGCTCAGCATACCTATTGGCACTGAATGATGTCGATTGACCTGAGCACTGTGCTCTAGTATCTTGTGAACAGTCGGAGACATTTCAAACCATGGATAGAGATTTAATAATACATTTTTAGTTTCAGCAGCATATTTTTCAAATTTGTCAACATCGATTTCATATCCCGACGAGAGAGTTTGTAATATAACTCTGAATCTTGTTATTATATTTTCATTTATCCCAGTAATAGGGGAGCTGATAGTTGAATTTTCAAAAAATCTCCTTGCCGTGTTGCCATCGTTAGTGTTGCCGGATCCTTGTTTTGGCTTATCTACATTTAGGCCTAGTTGTTTTTTGAATTCGTCATGCACTTTGGATTTTTTACATCTTCGGATCGCTTATCTTCCTCAGTAATGAGTCGTTTTTTTTCAACTTCTAGCCTGTATGACAGATTCAGAAGGAACTCCAAAGTCCGAATCCACGCATGCAATGTAGATAAGCCAAAACTGTAATTTTCAAAAATATCAGGAGGAAGTGGAAGGTTACCTTTTAAATGCGTTGGTGTGGCTTGGCAAATAAAGCCGGTCTGAGTGGAGTTAGTATTAGTCAAAGCATTAGCCACTTTACCATCGACCATGGTTAAAGCCAATTGATGCTTAATGGATATTTTTTTTCCATCAATGAAAACTGTGCTCGGTTTTAAAACTTGAATCTGCTTTTTCACAACTTCGGTTTCTGACCGTATACATTCGGTTGTTTCTTTTTCAAAAAGAAATTTTATAGGTCGACAAAACCTAGTGGACCCAGGAGCACTATTTTGCCAAGCGTATTGTTGTGAATCTGTTGTACAAAGATGGATCGGTACAAACGAAAACATAAACAAGTATTCATCCGTCATAGAAGATTCACTAAATTTTTGTTTATATCTACTATGTCCCCCGCTTCCATCACAACCCCATTTGCTGAACAACGTAAAATTATTCTTTCCTTCATCAATGAGTTGCTTAATGACAGGATACTGTGCATGACATAATCTTTCAGATGTTAAATCTAGGATGGCCTGCATTGGAAACTCAGCCCTTGTTTCGCTGATAATTAGATTTGTTTCTGATACACAACAAGCTTTCTTGACATTTTGTAGCTTATAATATGGAGGATATAAATGGTGACCAGACATCAATGCATTTTCCCTCAGCAAACAGTACGAATTCTTAGTTAATTCGCAGTCAATAAATAAGGCCAAAGCTTCTTCGGGAGATAACGAACGCACGGAAATATCCTTTTTAGGAATATCAGATTTTGATGAAGACGGACCTAACATTTCTTTTAAATTCTTGGAAGCGATTCGGTTTCCAGAAGCGTGAAGAGAGACTTGCGCCGCGAATGTCAGCCGTTCACAGTCAATATTTAATAAATTGCCAAGCGAAAATATTTAATAATTTTCCTTTTCTTCGTTTTATCGCTAGAGTGGGTAAAACTCTTTTCCGGGCGACCTGCACCTTGACTTGTGGACTGTCCTGTCACCTTGACATAACAAACTCAAACTCAAATTCCTTCCCTTCGCGCCACGCGGAAAAGTCCTTAAAAAAACATGAGCTCTCCGATGACATTTTTCCCATCTGTCACTGATTTTTTTAGAATAATCTTTTATGGCGTCTTTAATTCTTTGTATATTTGTTATTTTATCTTCATCGTAATTTCCAAGTTTTAAAATATAGATTAAGAGACATTTATATCTATCTTTTGATCCATATTTTAACCATTCAGTTACAAATTCTTTTCGTGGAACGGTGAGCATGAAACCTGATATCCATCCTAAATTAGTAAATATTCTTCAAAACGCAAAAAATCGCAAAAAAAACTAAGTGAATATGAAAAATATATGGTTTGAGTGAAATAATGATGAAATAATTAGCTTGGCACCCCTTGGCCCTCTGCAAGTAATTCTCCATTAAAATATGGAAATATTCTATCTAATGATATTATTTATTATAGGTAAAACTATATCCATGTAGCAACCCCGATTAGTGAAATATTAATACTTACTTGTTTCTGTGGTATCCATTTCTCATGAAATTTAAAAAATCAAGTAAAGTTTCTGGTCAAAGAATGGCAAGGTTATTACAAGAACAGCACTGCAATGAACACTGAAGATTATGCCCGTTGCTATAGACGGATTAATAATCCTCTCCGGCACTTGTTTTCAATCCAAGAAAGTAAATATTTAAATTTTCCCTTCTTCCAACTCATACTAAACAATATTTAGTGGGTGATTTAGATAATCTTTTACATGAATTTTGTCCACCTAAAATCTGATTTTCGCCCAATGTGCGGCAGCCATATTACTTTCGAACACCACGTATTTTTAGCTATTTCTGTGCTCTGCTTCAAATCAAATATCTCCTCTTTTACTCATCCTAGAACATTCAAACAAACACCAATCTCTTTAGAAAGGTCTGACCTTAAATAAAGGTTATAAAAACTAGGAACTTAAAATTAAGTGTTACGGTCCCTGTAGCACCCCTTCAAAGTTTTCGCGGAAACATATTATTAAAAATAATAAAATTTCGGGGAAACCCCTTGAAAAACGGGTTTTTCAAAAATTATTTTTTAAAAGAAGGCAAACGACTAAGTGTTAGCTATTTTTTTAATTGATTGATAAAAGTAGGCACTATAAATTCACAAAGCTTCAAGCCTTGGACTTGCACGGTTTTTTATTTTTAAATTCTTGTAATTTCCAAAATGTCATAAGTTTAAAGGCTTAATTTCTCTGTTAGGCATGAAAATAAAAATTTGAAATTTGGCCAGATTTTGTCCTTGGATATTGGATTGAACTGTCAAAATTTCATTTCGTAGAAACGGAAAGAAAATAATATATGCTGTTTAGCGCTTTGGATATAATACTTATTTTAGTATTTTTCAATTTTTTATAACCTTGCAATTAGTTTAGTCCACAAAATTTTGACAGTTCATTTCTCTACTCAGGGACTAAATCTGGGCTAAATTTCAATTTTTTAAACTATTTTATTATCTTTTATCTTCTAATAAAATAGTTTAAAAATTACAAATTAATTATCTAACGATAACTAATTACTAAATAACAACATACAATGTATTTATTTGACGTATGTCAACTAGATCCCGTCTGTCTGGACAATTGTTCAGCCCCCCGGTACTTCGCTACAATGTGGCGAGACTTGGAGGGAGGGATCACAGAAGAGAAAGATTCGATCACGATCAGAACGGACTCACGGTTAGCTCAGTGGTAAGAGCGCTGCGACGTAGATGCAGAGGACCTGGGTTCGATTCCCGGCCGTGGTCGAATCTTTTATCTTCTAATAAAATAGTTTTAAAAATTACAAATTAATTATCTAACGATAACTAATTACTAAATAACAACATTCAATTTTTTATTTTCTTGCCCAACAGAGATATCAAGCTTTAAACTTTTTAAATTTTGGAAATTTCAAGATTTCAAACATTTGTATTAAAAAAACCCTTTAATCAAATTACCGCTTGAAACTTTGAAGGAGTACATGTACCACGTTGCTTAGTTTTACGGGTAAGTTTCATAGATTGATATATTTTCTTCTGTCTTCAATACACTAGAACAAAATTGTTTTGCAGTCTCTATAGAGTCAGTATTTTGTGACAGGTTCGAACCTCTGAAAATCAATTTTTTCCTCTCAACTTATTTTCAATAAATTCCAATCGCTGAGTTGCTATCGTGTACTCCTTTCTAAGTAATTTAATTTCTTACTTTAATTTAATGTTCTCCGACATAAATTCCTTCACTTGTTTTTCTAGATGAATTATATCAGATTTTGTTGATAAAGCTGTGAATTTAGATTCTAGTTTTCGGTCTAACATTTTGGATATTTAGCATCTAGAATTTCATCTTTACAAACAGATTTTTTTTTTTTTTTTTTTGACCCATGGTTATAGGTAATTTATTTTTCTTATTTGTTTTATCTGCTATGTTTAATTCTGGTGAGGAATTACTACGTTGCCTTTTGATTTTTGGCGTTATACAAAATTTATCTATTGTATTAGATTTATTCATTAAAATAGAGATATTTATCTTGAAGTTAGGTTATACCTATAATAGTATTGGGTAGTCAGGTGACTTACTTGGCTTCTGATCTATGCCTAATATCTTCACCGTTTTCCTGGTAAATAATGTCATATTTAAGGCGTAAAACTCGGCTTTCGTAATAGCACAATACTGAGAAATAGTTAATACACCACTTAAACCACTTTTCACAACTAAACTATTCTTCTAAATCACTGTTTAACTAACATAATTAGGACAACTTTACAGAGCTTGTATTCAGTATGTCTACTCGCTGCGGACCCACAATCCTATATCGAGCCTTCATAAAGTTCAATGATTGAGTCACTATTTTGGAGAATAGCTTCTCCTCACAGAACTCTAAAGTCCAATCCCCTCAAAAAAGTTAATTTTTTTTTTTTATAATTCATAAAGTTATAAAGAGATGTGTAACTCAAAAACTATCAGAGTTTTTAGAAATTAAAAGGACCCTCAATGTGAAAAAATAAAAAATAAATCATTAAATACTAAATCTAGAAAAATAGATAAACATGTTTACTTAAACGAAAAAAAAAATAATAATAATAATAATAATAATAACAATAAAGGCTTAACGAACCCGAAGGTTCGACGCCGACACCACCACTCGCTCCCTGCACGCCTCCATCCATCGAACGTCTTTCAGACCCAACTTCGATAGATCCGCCCTAACGCAATCCTCCCACCTCCGTCTCGGCCTGCCCCTCGGACGTTTCCCATTCGGCACCGCGCTTATTAATCTTTTCGGAATACGTTCACAGCCAAGTTTTGCAATTTTACACGCCCATTTTATTCGTCTTGCTGCAATCACGTCAATTATATTTACTGGATAAAGTTCACTCAGTTCGGCGTTGTGTAAGCGTCTAAATTCTCCCGTTATTTCATCCCTCTTCGGTCCAAATATTCTACGCAGTACTTTATTTTCAAAAACTCTAAGCCGTTGCTCATCCCTCAATGTCAGCGGCCAAGTTTCGCATCCGTAAACGACCGTTGGAAGAATAATAGTTTTGTAAATCCTAATTTTTAAGTTTTGGGACAGAAGGCGGGAGCTAAGCAATTTCGCGACTGAAAAGTAGCAGGCATTACCGGCTTTTAATCTAGCCTTAATTTCCTCATCGATTTCGTTTTTTCCAGTTACCATCGCCCCTAAATATCTAAATTTCTCTACCTGTTCAAACGTATTCCCCCCTACATTGATATCAGCGAAATCCTCACCACTTCTACGACTAACCATATATTTTGTCTTATCCGTATTCAATTCCAGTCCAAGTTCTTGTCCGGCTTTCATCAACGTTTTTGTGTTTAATTCTATGGTTTCCACGTCCTCCCCAAGCAATACCAAATCATCGGCATATCCGAGCACGGGTATATTCCCTCCCAAATTCAAACCCTTTCCGGTTCGTGTCACCTCCCTAATGGCATATTCCAGCGCTAAATTAAATAAAACAGGTGAGAGAGAATCTCCTTGTTTCAAACCAGAGCGGACCTCGAACTTCTCAGAAAAATAATTACCGATTCTAACTTTATTGAACGTTTCAGTCATACACATTTTTACTAAGTTTACTAATTTTTTTGGTATTCCCTGCTCGACCAAAATGTTATACAACTTTTGGCGGTTAATAGAGTCATATGCTTTTTTGAAATCGATAAAAAGCTGATGTACGATACCGTTATATTCTAATTTTTTCTCTAATATTTGGCGAAGAGAGAATATTTGGTCTACGGTTGATCGGTTTTGCCTGAAACCACATTGATATTCTCCGATAATTTCCTCGGCGTATTCAGTGATTCGACTAGTTAGGATTAACGTAAATATTTTATAGCAAACCGGAAGGAGTGAGATTCCACGATAGTTATTGCAATCCGTTTTTGATCCCTTTTTGTGAATCGGAATGAGAATAGACTCTTTCCACTCTTCGGGTATCTTTTCTTGTTCCCAGATCTTTTTAACCAAAAGAAATATTTTTGATATCCCAGCTTCCCCGCATGCCTTGATTAGTTCGCTAGGGACATTATCTGTTCCCGCTACTTTATGAGATTTTAATTTTCCAATGGCTATTTCAACCTCCTCTTTACTCGGTTCTACTACTAACGGTTCAGCACTCTGGTATTCCGAAGAGGAAGATAGATTATTATTTTCCGTATTTAAAATACTATCGAAATAATCCTTGAACCGTCTTAAGATGTCCACCGGATCGGCCAAGATATTGTTATTTTCATCCCTAATTCCAGTTGTAACCGGGCCCGACCGTTTACGAATTCTGTTTATGCCTTCGTACATGGCTTTAACGTTATTCTCGATTTTGTTACTTTCGATCGCTATTATTTTATTTTTGAGATATTCTCGCTTTTTAAATTTTAGTAGTTTAGTTGTTTCTTTTCTTGATGCTCGAAAGTTAGCAAGATTGATTTCGTTAGGAATATTTAACGCTTCTAATTTAGCAGCTTTTCTTTTGTCGCACATGTTAATACATTCATCATCGAACCAAGGTTTATTTTTATTTTCCCTTTTTCCAAGACACGAGTTACCGACCTCTTTTATACTATCCCTGATACCTTCCCACAACTTATCAATGTCTTCGTTATCTTCGTCGGACGATTCCAACGCCTCATACCTATTTTTGACTTCCAGTTCGAATTGTTTTCTAACCGTCGGAATTTTTAACTTCTCCAAATTATAATTATCATAATTAAAACCAGCCTCATTTTTCCTCTGTATTATAAGTCTCTGGCGAATTTTCGCGATTACTAGTTCATGATCCGACCCGCATTCGGCCCCACGATATGATCGAATATTAATTACGCTATTTTGCCACCTACGTTGAACCAAGACGTGATCAATTTGATTACGGGTTTGCGAATCCGGAGACGTCCAAGTATATTTATGTATATCTTTATGTTTAAACGTAGTACTTTTGATTATTAGGTTTTTCGAGGTGGCAAAATTTATTAGTCGTATTCCGTTATCATTACTATATTCATGTAAACTTTCTCTACCGATCGTAGGATAATATACTTGTTCCCTCCCTACCTTTGCATTTGCGTCTCCCAGAATAATTTTTATGTAGCTTCGCGGTAGTTTGTCATAAATCGATTCAAGTTTTTCATAGAATTCACATTTAACTTCATCGTCACTATCCTCAGTAGGTGCGTGTATATTGATCAACGCGATTTTAAACCACCGACCCTGAAATATAGCTACCGATAACCTATCTCCGTAAAATCGAACGTCCTTCAACGCGGAAAGTAACCTATTTCTAATCAGAAATCCGGCGCCTAAACAATAGTTTCCGCTCCCACCGTACCACAAAGTGTACTTCCCTTCCCTCAACGAACCCTCCCCTGGCCAGCGGACCTCTTGCAGCGCCACTATATCTAATCTATACCCTATTACCTCATTCACGACCGATTTTAACCCACCCGCTGTATTTAAACTTCTTACGTTCCACGTCCCTATGCTTAGATCTATATTTTTCAACTTGCGGCATGAAACGAACGAGGAACGAAAAAAAAAAAAAAAAAAAAAAAAAAAAAAAAAAAAAAAAAAAAAAAATACGAAAAAATATATTCAAACACGATTAGAGCATGGGATCATCGTTTTTCGGCCTATTGACTAAGATCAAAGCCTAAAACCCAGTGGTTTATCAATCTGGAATTTCCGTCATTTTGGATCCATTCTCTTTTGAAGCCGTTGATAGGCTTGATAAATCATTACAGACGGAGTATCTATACTGAAGTATGGCTGTGAAGCGGAAATTATCAAGCATGGCAGGTAAGAGTTAACATTGATGAAGCTTTTGTAAACTTATCTATAACAGTGTGAACAAATCTCATATTGTTCCCTTCAAAATATTTAGTTGAGTTGTTGGACATCTCCCCCAAAGGATACAGAAACCTCAACTTGACGAAAATAATATGATGAGGATATTCTTAACTAAAATCCACCAATATCACAGGGCAGCCATTAAATAGGTAAATTAAAAAATACCAGGTAAATAAAAAAAATTAAAAAATAACAAATATAACCAAAGTTCAATATTTTATTATTTTGTCGATATTAAACTGTCATATTTTATAATTTTCCCTCATTTCTATTTAAAAACAGTTCTGTTTTTTGGTACGTCAATGATCTGAGTTATTTCACTTATCTGTTCTAAAAAAATATTTGTAAAAAATCTGCATTTTAATTTTTGCTAACGTAATATTTAAGTAGTAAGGGAAAATAGCGAAAGATTTCGCCTTCCGTTTTCAATGGAAATACACATTTTTTGGTAGTACAAATAACCAAGCTCCGTGAAATGTACCTTTACACAGATTTTGTCTAAATATCTTAGGTAAAAAATAACCATTTCAAAATAATGACCTTTGGATACCATTTTTTTTGTTCAACATTAATACTATGAATCAGTACCACATGAATACGATTTAATAGTCTAATTATCTAAACAATAAAATGTGTACTATACTTACATTGTAAAATACTTAAAGTCCCGTCAATATGAGTATCAATAAAGACATAATACATAGCGTTGGAAAGCTTCAAATTCAAGAAATTATATATTTACTTTATAATGTGTTAAGGGATGGTTAGGGATGGTTAGGAGTGGTAGCAAGAAAATAATAATTTCAACTTCCATGTTATTTAACAGAACCTTTTGGTTTCCAAAGAAATTAGTAGCAGCTATCTAAGAACTAAATTAGAACTTATTTTTTTTTTTTTTTTTAAAGTTTAGAATGGATACAAGAGCATAGCTATGAGAGAAGGCAAAGTGCGTGATGCTGAAGATGTTTATCGATCGGGAAAATTACGTAAGGCCTATTGTAAATTCCAACGAATAAAATTTACTGTAATACTATTTTCTTAAGTATTGCTATAAATAACTGACTCTACTTAGAAAACTATAATACAGACATCGATACATGAAGAATACTGAAGCGCTCAAGATTTAAAATTTAGTTCCATTTTATTATCGGCCGTTTTTAGAATCCCCTTCTATCGATCACGCATATAAAAAATAAATTACGATATATTGTAAAAAAACTCGATTATTATCAATATTTATAAGAAAAACTCAACAGAATCCCCGTTTTTAGTCCCCTTTCTGGCACCACTTCAGTAGGCTATTTTAAAACATAACGTCTATTTTTAGATAACGCAAGGACCACCTTCTGTAAAACTTGTGTAGTGCGCGCACCGCACCAGAACTGTTACTAATTTATTTAATAAACTTATCTAACAGGACATCTAAATGAGCTAAAAGAAAATGTAAACGGTACCAAAGAAAACATTTTAAAACAACCCAAAAGTGGAGGGAGCGTGCAATATTTAAAATCAGAGGATTTTTCATAACTGTGAAAAACAAGATCCATTAAGATGAATCAAGTTGAATGTACAGAAATAAAAGTAGAACATACAAAACACATATGGAATTAAAGAATAACCGACTCCAATATTTTAGTAAATAAACAATTGCTTAGGATAAAATCAATACTTAATTTTCACCTCACAATCAGTGATGTCGATAATGAAGGAATCGAAAGGAGTATTGAATAGCGCATCGAGAGGGAGAAACCAGATTAAAAGACTGGCGTTGAGATAAAAGATAATACTCCTATTTAGATAAAGTTAAAATAAATGCAAATATTTGCCACCCTTCATACTATCTTTCACGCCGAAGTGAACGGAGAATTTATATTAATTATGATTGCATTGACAATTTGTGAATTATATGTACTATAACACATGAGATGTAATAGAGTGTAAATATGAATTACGTTGAAGTTATTGTTAAAATCACATTCATATTTTGAATTCTTATTTACTAAGTTAGGTCTTAAGGTTTCAGAGTAATATTTCGGCCTTCGTGATGGCTAATTCTCTGATCCTATTCAAAAAGGACCCTTCATTTAGTTTGGATTTACCATATGAATTATTCACGTAGGCCTCTTGAAATTGTTTTTAGTCATCAGTAACTCTAATTAGGATATGTATACTAATATTGCAAGACTGACGTCACTATTATATCTAAATAACCATATTTTTTTTTTTACGATTGGCTGTGGCGGTGTAAGATCGAAGAAATTAGCAATTACAAGTTTGATCAAACTTAGGCCATCAGAGCTAATTAGATTCAATTGGGAAAATTTCCCGGAGCAACTAGGAAATCGGCCCAATTAGAAATCAGTTCATGCAGAAACAAATTAATGCGAAGAGCTTTTGTTTCAATGTTGAACTTTTTCTACCTCTAATTAACAAGTTAGCATTTGTTAAATTAAGAAAAATTGCAATGATGAAGACATAAAACAGACTATTTTTGTTGTTAAATTTTACTGATGTTTAAATTTACTATAAATAAAAATAAATTCTGAGCAATTGTTTGAGATTATTGTAATAACGTAATTAGAACAAAAAAAAAAACTATGAAAATATATCACTAAGGTTATAGGAAAGAATAGAAGGAAAAAAAATATGCATGAATGAATAAATAAATGTAGGCGGAGTAATGAATAATCTATAAAAGCTCTTGATTATTCATTCTTTTACCAAGCAAGGTTCTTTTTTCCATTCAAGATTAATTTTCAGTTTTTTTTTATTTTTTATTATTTTCATTTTTTTTTGGGAAGGTTTTGGTCAAGAGGGGAAAGAATTCCGCATTTTTTTATAGAAAGGAATAAAGCAGAGAGATAACCGGATACAAAAATTATTAAAGATAAAAATAATATCCTAGAAGTTGATTAAAATTTATTATATTAAGTATATAATACTATCTGGTTTATGTAAAGGTACTATGTAAGGGGTATTTGTCAAATATTAACTCCAGAGGGAAAAGAAAATCAAGAATTGAGTTGAAGATAAACATTGGACTTATGTTCATTAGATTTTGGAGGACACGATTAGCCTTCTATCCTGGTTGTGAGAAGATAAATAAATATCTCCAAAGTTAAGATTATGTGAGAACACATCTCTCTTATACTGAATTTGAGTTGGAAAAGTTCTCGTAGAACCTAAATAATTTTTACTAGAGAAGTAAATTATAACTGCCTTGGTATTAATTTGTATCTAGGGGAGTGTTTTATCATCTGTTATCACTAGATGTTTACAAAAAAAAATATTTCGAAGTCATTTCGGTTTTAATGAAATTTTTTTCTTTTCTTTTCTTTTCTTGTTCCTCCCCTTCCTCGCCTTGTAGGATATACGGGGTTTCCCGGGCCAGAGGAGAGGGTGGGGGATTAATGCCGAGTATAATTAAATTTTCCCCTGGCTCCGGGTATTGAACTTGCTATCTTCGTATTCCTAACAGGCGTTGCCATGGGCAACGCGTATTTTCTAACGCGTTTGCCCACTCGGCCATCCTGCCACCCGGTTTTAATGAAATTTCAAATTCTACAGAATCGTTGGGAATCCGTTTTTTTTTTTTTTTTTTTCCGGCATTTTAGCACAAGCTTACTTTCATTTGAATTTTGATTTTCCCTGTTTTAGATATGGCTGTTTAGTTGCCAAGGGAGCTCTATAAATAAAAAAGTATTTTCTATTAAAACATTTCATTAAATATTACAATTTTGTCTTTTTTCTTTATACCTGACCTTAATAGGGATAGTTAAGATAAAGCATCTCGTTCTGGTGAACCACAAAATTCTCCTTAAATTATTAAATTCTAGAACAAATATTTTACCGAATCTTATAATATTTTATGTATGTATTTTAATACATTAAATAATTATTATTTATTAAATTTGACAGACTGTATTTTTAAATAACTTTTATCTGAGGAGAACGGAATAGTCATATAAAAAAAAAAATAAAAAATGATTTAGCTCTATAGATTGATGCAGGGACCTGGGTTCTAATCCCGGTCATGGTCAATCTTTTTTTGTTTTGATAAAACTTATTTATAAATAAAAAGTGGTTCCATAATATTTTATTGAATTAATAAAGTTTAATGTAATGCAGTGTAAAATATCTAATAAAATCATCATTTTTTTTTTTTATATTTTTACAAAGTATTTGACCAAATTCGTAACTATGGGTTCACATATGTAGGTATACGTATTTAGTATTTTTAAAATGTTTTTTATTAATTTACATTTGCATGCATTTTGTCACAGACAGAATTTTTTGCGAAGGATTACTAAATATAATAGGAATTTGGGGCTTGAGGAAGGAAAGTTCCCAGCAGCACCTCTTTCCGGGCTTGTTACTAATTTAGGAGAAGAGGTTTCTTATTTACCTTTATCCATGGATGTCAGCTGTGTTGTATATATTTATTCATCAAAAATGTAACATATATGTGCATAAGGTAGGATCTAAAACAATTGGTACATTTCTCATAGCTAACTATACTATATCGACCAGGTCGGTGGATCGCGTGACTGCAGGGCTGCGTGCTTCCTTCGTCAACATGACTTTATCCCTTCCCCAAAATACATTTCTGAGAAAGAAATACTAAACCTTCCAGTAATACAGTTTTATTATTATTTCTTTGTTTAGTAATTAAAATTCCGTTCAATTGTCTAATGTCAAAAAAGGATTTACTAAATATTTTTAATAAAACGTTATTTAGGTAGCTTAGCTATTTTTGACTTTATGGAAGTGTTATTACTATTAACCGCCAAGATTACTCAAACTTAGATGGTTGCTTTACAATAATTTAGGGACACTGTTTGTAAATGTTATTTTTTATATATATTATATTGTTGATTTAAATATAGAATAATAGGACGCGTGGTCAGAGGGTAGGATGAAAGACTGTGGCGCAAATCCTAGAAACTCACTTTAATGAGAAAATGAGAAAGCAGAAATCAAGAGAATGAGTGAAGTGGTGAAAAACAAATATAGTCGGGAAGGGGTTTGCTGCTTGGTGCTTTCCATCCTCATCGCAATCTCATTCGCTGATTGTCGGCATTGTTCGCTTATTAACAGGTTAATTAGGGAGAAACACATTTTTATACCAAGATTAATAAAAAAAAAAACTCATCCGTGTAAAAAGGTCTATTTGGTTCATTTTGTTCCGAATTTCCTCCAAAAAACAAAAAAAATTAACTGAATAAACAGACCTTTACACTTGTGAATCCGGGAGAGCCATTTACAAAAGGGATTACCACTTTCCAAATAACAAGGACTGAGCTCATTAAATACACCAGTCAATCAACAGATGGCGAAAATCCTGCTAATTTTGCAAAGGGCTCTAAGCCCATAAACATTAGGATCAATTGTAATTAGCGCAATTAGAGCTATCGTCGCAGCGGCCTCTGTTAGTAGCCAATGAGATTAAATTGGAAATAATAGTCAGCGCCCAACCAGTGCCGCTAGGACAATAGCACTGTCCTTTGGGTCTAGTCGAATAATTGCAATCAGTGTTCTCGCGAAATTTAGTTAAACTTATTTCAGTAGTTTTACTTTTAATTTAAAGTTATGTCTTTAATCTGAATCGTTGTCCATATGAAAAAAAATGTATATATATATACTTTTTACTACTAAATACTAAATTTTCCGTAGTCAGTTTCGCATCATACTTTTTATCAAAAGCAAGAATTAAAATTTCATTATTATTAATATCATCATTTAAAAAATTGGTTAAACCATTTAGCCATGCAAAAGTCAAAAAAACAAGATCCTATTTTGCATTCTATACTCTTCTTCATTTCAACTAACTGATAGTAATATTTAGAACCTAATATATATAAGCAATCAGGATATATGTAACTAGATAATGAGACTGAAAATCCGCTTTCAGTTAACAATAATTTGCTCAGAATTAAGGAATTAAAAATGATTTTACCGGTGTTAATAGTAAACATTCGGAAAATTTTCGATTGATATTGAACGAACTGTTTTGCGAGTTATTCTAGTTATCGTTTTCAATGAAATCTTTTGGAACCGGGTTTGACCTCATGTATAGGGAATTTTATTTTTCAGACGTCATTGGAAATCTAATATTTAGTTAAAAAAAAAAATAATAATAACACTTAAAAAAAAAAACGACACAGCTAGTGTCCATTAGCTACTTTTTAGCATTTAATCCCATGAATGAAGCATTCATTTGTACTCTGATTCCTGCAGGTATTCGTTTGAAGGACTTTTCTATCGATATTTACACGTTTGGCAGTGAGTGACCAGGTCACTGAACCTTGTGGTAGAATTGGTTTTCTCATTGATTAGTATACCGAGTATATAGTCGAGTATAGTATAGTCGAGATTTCTTGAGATGTTTTGGGAATCCGACAACAAAGGGAGAGAAAGGAAAGCTCTGTTTCCGTTGGTAATATGCTGTTCTGTTTCTGTCAGTTGGTCGTCTGCTGAGGTAAAGGTAAAAGAACCGAGGTAAGTCAGTCTATTCTTAGAAAAAGTATTTTTTCTAAGCAGATCTTGTTGTGGAATGATTTTTTCGACTTCTGTCATTGTGTTGACTTGTAGGTTTATCCGTTCATCGTCCCCTATTGGGCCATTTAATATCCTCTGGATCTTTTTCAAAGACAACTGTATCATATACGTATCCTAGGGGTTTATGATTCATTAGTTACAAATTAGTATTAATGAATATTAATATATAATCAGACGAGTATAATATTCTGTACGAATAAATAAATACAGAGTGGTGTTGAAGTTTTTACTCGCTGGATATTGTGATGTTGCTCGGACTGATCCTGTAATTTCATCTTCGCACCTTAAATTGTCTAAGGTATTTGCTTTTCCTTTACACTTCTCCTCCATTTTGGTTATACAAGATTTTTTTCTGGCCGTGGGATTAGGAGGATTAACAGACAGGTTGTAAATAACTCCCCAGCAATATAACAGCGGTCAGGGAATAGTGTGGTCCAACCGGTATATTCCAACGTGATTGCCCGCTCATAAACATCGCCCACTCCGAGTTATTCACTATGTTTCGTGGCGATGACATAGGTGATTTGTGCCTTATAATTTTGCCTCGAGAGACCTTCAGAACCCCACTTCTCCCCTCTAACTTTTAGATGCAGCATGCCTTTAGGGGACACTTGTTCGGCTCTCGAGTCGGAGAAGTACAAACACATCCTCCTCACCAGACCCTTGATTTCTATAATTTATTCTTATATTATTCCTTTTTATAATACATTATACATATAATATATTATATTATATGTATATTTTAATGTAATATATTTTAATGACATATATGTACATTATATTAATATATAGCTTGGAAAAGTATAAGGATTTGTTTTTTATGATTTCTGTCAGGAAGCTTTAATTATACTTTAACATTCTGGATATGTTAAGTTTTTAATATTTGTTTAAAAATTAAATGTTTATTAGCCCTGCGTTGCCATTCACATGCTTCCGAGGCGTGTAGATTAGCTATTGATTTTCATATAGAAAAATTCAAATTAGATAGATAGATATATTTTATTTGTTAAGGAATACAAATTCTTGTACAAATTGAAATTTTCATGAATTACAAAAGGACATTATGAGTCCGCAAGGCAATTACATAGTACATCTAAATATTTGATAGAAAATTCAAATAATAAATGTTCAATATATTGTGAAATAAAAATCAATTTCTCATTTTTTTTTCTTATTCCATTCATAGTTTTATCATATTAAACACGATCTCACTTGCAATCTTATTGTATACTAATAAAATTAAAGGAAATAACAGATTTTGTGATACCATAAAACAGAAAATAACATGTACCTAGAACAATATTTTTTTTTCTAAATAACAGAAAATATAACAAGGCGGGGTTACCAGTGGTGTAGTGGTTTGCATAGCCAACTATAAATACAAGTTCACGAGTTTGTAGCCCGACAGGAGGAAATAGGATTTTTATTAAAATTAATTAATTAGTAAAAAAACTTTGGATACGTGGTTCTCAGGATGAAACGTAAAATAGACGTCCTTAGCCTGTACGATTAGAAAATATAGCTGGTTATGTAAAATTTAGGACTCCATTAGTAGAATGATTTGATTAACCATTGTTGTATAAAACAAACGGACTAATATAAAAAATGTGTAAAGTACAACTAAAATGTGAAGCTTTGTATTTTGTTAAACAAAGTGTCTTTCACCATAAATAAGTTAAAATCTAACAAATACAAATTTAACGAATATTTCTCAAACCGTTTGGCTCGATTGAATATTGATTCAATTCTCATGAGAAGGAAACAAAAACCAAACTAAGATCAAAATAATAAATGATCAACAACTACAGAATTCCAAAATTTGGAGTCAAATAACTTCATTACACATCATAGAAGAGTGTAAAAATCATCTAATAATACCTTTCTCACTAATATAGGATAGACTAGACCAGCTATGTTTAACAAATAGACTTTTATTGTTAACAAATAAACTTTTTCTTCGGCACTTTGCTAAGCACTCTTCTGAAGAGTTATTTTATTTATTTATTAATTAATTATTTGAATGCAGTGACTTTTAAGAAAAAATCTAATACTTGCGCGAGACAACCTCTTTCTTTTTTGTTAGCTGCAGGGCAGGTGAGAGGGGATATTTAAATAACGAAATTTTGAAGAATTTAGTGCACCAAGGCATGTTGCTGACATGTTGCTTTAACAATATCTTAATTTTAAGTCCTATAAAATATTTTCTATAATGAATCAAAAGATGATCACATTATCATATTTATGACCGAGCGGGTGGTCTGTTCGTCAGCGATCCATTTTGATAAATAAAGTTAAGTTGCCCTCCGACATAATCAGCTGCCATAAAGGAGGGATGAAGGCGATGTCCTGATTTTCACGAAGCAACGGTTTATTCATTCAATGGCGAAGTCAAGGCCAGACTATCAACAATATCGCGGGGATTATGGTTGGTGGAGGGGGTATGGTGGGGGTGGGGATGATATCAACGGCGTTTTAACCATCAATCATCCCTACGTTATGAGCTCGCCCAATCGAAACCCTCTAAACGCTGTAGGGCCATCACACCCATTTTCCTAAGGTCGCATTTTGTTTTAGTATTTTTTATTATCTGTTTACTCCACACTATATAAACGGCAAGTGAGGGTTTTATATGACTATGATATTAACATTTTTATTACATTTATATCCATTAAACTTTTACTATGAATGCATTTAAATTTGCTTGAGGCAAAACCCTGAAAAAACGATTAACGTAGAGAAAAATGTGGAACTTGTGTTTATTATTTATTAGTATTTTTTAGTAGATTCCAAATTCTACCTCTTCGAAACATTGTTCTCAAAAGGACTTCGTCAGTCCGATAAATCATAAATCTTGTTCCGTTACTATAAATTATATATATATATATATATATATATATATATATATATATATATATATATACTATAAATTATATATAATCAAAACAATAGAAGTCAAGTTAGGCAAAATAATAGAAGAACACGAAATTGTTAAAAAAGAAATTTTAGAATTGAAGAAAGAAAATAAGGAAATTAAAGATAATCTAAATTTTTTGCTGAGGAAAAGTAAGGCAAAAAATTTAATAATAAATGGTTTAAAAGAATTTAAGGAATCGGACGATAAAGTGTTAGTGTTTAAAGAACTGTGTACAAAAGTGTTGGGAATTGAAGAACCTATGGTTGATAGGGTTTTACCTGTGGGTAAGAATGAAGCTTTTTTGGTCGAATTAGTTAAGCAGTCAGATGTACAAATCGTGTTAAGTAACTCCAGAAAACTGAAAGGCTCAGGAATTTGGATAAATAGAGATCTTACCTATTATGATCGAGCATTAAGAAGGAAGTTATATGAAATTAAGGCCAAAATTACCGAGAAAGACAAAAATGAACGAGTGGTGGTTAGAAGTAATTATTTGTTATATAAAGGTAAGAAGTTTTTCTGGGATGAAGAGAAAGGGCTTACTGCTCAGAATAGAGACGATTTGAAGCTACTGCCCGAAGGTAACATGGCTGCAGATAATTGTTCAAAAAACTAGAATTAGTGAAAATAAACAAAGGTTCGGTAGAAGTGAAAATTTTTGATGAAGAAGTGCAGCGTTCGGAGGTAGATTGTTCTGTATTAAGCTACAATGTAGCAGGTATTAAAAACAAGATAGATAAATTAGATTTTATATCTTTTGTAAAAAATTATGATTTATTTTTTCTATATGAAACATTTTTAGAAGATAAAGATTTTAGTTTTTGTGAAAACATGTTTAATGGTTTTAAGTTATATTTGATAGGAGCGAAAAAAGAACATAAATATGGTAGGGCCAAGGGTGGTTGCCTGTATGGAATTAAGTTAAAAAGCCCATTTGTAAATATGTTTGATTTTATTGAAATTAATGAATTTGCCTTAATAAGGGTTAGCAATAATTTTGAAACATTTTACATTTTGCCCAAGTATATCAGCGGTAGTGATTGGAAGGCCGAGTTTGATGCACTGGATAATTTTCTGAATAGCAACTTATCAAATGTAATCGTTATTGGTGACTTAAATGTGAGAATCGCCAATACACAAATAATGCCTTCAGAATTAGTTGAAGGAAAATGTAAATTTGGTCTGACTAGGAATTCTAAGGACAAGGTAATTAATAATAAAGGGAAACGTTTTTTGGACTGTTGTTCTGATCATCACTTAATAATAATGAATGGTAGGACTCAAGGGGACCCGGATGGTGAATATACATTTGTAGGAGGCCCCGGCACATCCGTCAACGATATATGTGCTGTTTCTTTTGAATTGCTCGAAAGGGTCAATGATTTTAAAGTGTTGTATAAGGTGTTCTCTGATCACATGCCCCTGAAGCTAAATTTGAACCTAAATGCTAATTCCGGAAATGAATTTTATTTACCATTAATACCGAAATTACAATGGACAGAACTGGACGAAAAGTATTTTAAAACAAAGTTAGAAAAAATGGTCAATAATTTGGATAATATTCCAGTAAGTTTACAAGACACAATAGATATGTTTGTTCAATTAATTAAGAAGTCATCAAATCTTGGCTACGTTAATTGTAATAAGAAACCGAATAAAAGAATAATGAATCACAAGTGGTTTAATAAAGATTGTAAACGGTTACGAATCAGGTCATTTGCTCTGTTAAATATATTTAGAAAAACAAATTCCAATATATTTAAACGCATGTATATTTTGTGTAATAAGCAATATAAGGAGCTGTGTAAGAAAACAAAAAGGGAATATTTTATTGAGATAAATAGAAAATTTAAGGATGTTCATGACTCCAAAGGGTTCTGGTCACTGATTAAACAGATTAAGATTGTAAATTTTATTGGTAATACTTCCATTAAAGGGGAAAGTTGGGTCAACCATTTTAGTAGTCTATTGAACCCGGTATGTAGATCAGAACCTTTTAGCTATGCACCGCCATTTGTACAAGTGGTATCTTTAGACAAGGAATTTAAATTCGATGAACTATTGGAAGTGCTGGCCAAGTCAAAAGATGGGAAAGCACCGGGAATTGACCGCGTCCCGTACGAATTTTTAAAGAATAGTCCCCATAACTTTCTAGAAAAGTTATTAAACTTATTTAATTACATGTATGAAATCGGTGAAGTTCCTTCAAGTTTCAAAAAATCTATAATATTCCCTTTATTCAAAAAAGGAGCTAGAGATGTCGTGGAAAACTATAGAGGAATAGCATTTTCTGACTGCATAGCGAAGGTGTTCACTGGCTTGTTGTTGAAGAGGTTAAGTCAGTGGGTAAGTGATAATAATGTATTAAATGAATACCAAGCGGGATTCAGAAAGGGCTATTCCACAGTTGATAACATATTTAATCTTATGAACATAATAAAGCTTAAAACAGAAAATAAAGGGGGTAAATTATATTGTATGTTTATAGATTTCAAGGCTGCTTTTGACAGTCCTGGTAGAGATGCTTTATATTATAAACTACATAATATGGGTCTTTCTAGTAGATTTATTAGAATTTTGAAGAGCTTGTATAGCAATACAGAAGCCTGTGTGTGGACTTCAAATGGCTTAACAGAAGGTTTTGAAACGAAAATGGGTCTTAAGCAGGGCTGTTTACTGTCTCCAATTCTATTCTCTTTATTTATTAATGACTTTCATGACTATATTGAAGGAGGGGTCCACGTGGCGGGTATTAATGTTAGATGCCTACTATACGCGGATGACATTGTACTGATGGCAGATCACCCGGTTGTGTTGCAGTCCATGATAGATAAGGTGGTGAAATATTGCGAGTTATGGAACCTAACTGTTAATTTGGACAAAAGTAAAATTATGGTGTTTAGAAGAGGCGGTAGGTTAGCGAGGAATGATCGCTGGCTATATAACGGTAAAAATATTGAAATTGTTAATAGATATAAATACCTTGGACTGATTTTGAGTACAAAATTGTCATTGACAGCACATTTAGAAGAAAAAGTTAACCGCGCAAAGTTTGGAATTCAGTCAACCTTCAGAAAAGTTTTCAAAAATAACGAAGTTCCGATTTCCGCAAAACTAGAAGTTTTTAACGCTGCTATACGGTCAATTATATGTTACGCTGCACAGGTATGGGGCTTAAAGCGTTTTGAGATAATTGAAAGCTTTTATACTTTTTTTATCAAGAAGACTTTTTCACTACCCCGTTATGCACCAAATTTTATTCTATATTTGGAAACCGGAGCAAAGCCTTTGTTTTTATATTCATTAAGTCTGCATTATAAATATATTAGGAAGGTACTTTCGCTACCACATTACAGATTACCGAGAATCCTCGCTGAACAAATCATCAATAAAAATATATTTTGGTTTTTAGAGTTTAAAAAACTTTGTGAAAAATTTCATTGTGGGGGTATGGATTATTGTGATGATGGAGGCAATTTTACTTTTGATGAGTTGCTTGAAAATATTAAAGATGACTTTCGAAATAATTCAATTTTAAAAGCAAGAAATTCTAATTTTTATTATCTCTACAAAGAATTAAACTTTAATTTATGTGATCATTATATTTCAGACAATAATGATTTTAAGTTTATGAAATGTATTTTTAAATTAAGATGTGAATTGTTACATTTAAATTATAATATAACTAGATGTGAGGAGAGACATTTATGTTCTATGTGTAACATGAAAGTGGTAGAGGATGTTTATCACTACGTTGCAGTCTGTCCAGTACTTAAGGAATTTCGTAGAGAGAATTTAGGTAAAGACATGTTGTCCAAAATTGAATTTATTTCCCTTTTGAATGGCCAAAACTGGAATAAACTTTATAAATTTCACATTAAAGCCTGGCATTATAGATGTTTTCTCTCAGAACAGTTTAATTATTAATATTGATTAACAGTCATATTATTGTCTGAAAGGTGGATTTAGAAATGAATACCCATAGAAACTCTAATTCTAAATAGTAAACACTCTGTTTAGCTGTTTATCTTTTATTTGTATTAGTTTTATTACTAGGCCAGCTTTCACAGTTATTAAGCTATTATGGATAAAACTGTTATTTCCTTTAAATTTTACAACGCAACTCTGCAGACGGACAATGTCCATGCATTGTGTAAAATATTATATGAATTTCTTTTGTTATTTTGTAAAAATGTAAATAAAACACTTTATTATTATTATTATTATTATTATTATTATACTATAAATTATATATATATATATATATATATATATATATATATATATATATATATATATATATATATATATATATATATATACTATAAATTATATATATATATATATATATATATATATATATATATATACTATAAATTATATATATATATATATATATATATATATACTATAAATTATATATATATATATATATATATATACTATAAATTATATATATATATATATATATATATATATATATATATATATATATATATATATATATATATATATATACATATACACACACACACATGACATACCTACAAACTCTAGGAATTCGACTGCATCGTACGCAGCTGACAACCTGGCATCACTGAATTTGCAACATCACTTATCAAATTTACAAAATGGTACTCACTTTGGAAAACGAAAATAATCAAAACAAATCTCAACACACAACATTCACACTGCTATGCGATATGTGCCCACCGGTTTATATCGGAGACGATCTAACTCCTCAAACGGACTAAGTAGGCTACCTGCTACATAAGGATGACCTCACATGTAAAAATGAAAATACATCTTATCATCATCTAGCATCCTAACAAACGAATGATAATACTGTTCTTTCTTTTTTACAAATAATCAAAATTGAAAATAAAAAAGAAACTGATATACACACTTACTTCAACCCATTTGAACATATGACTCACAGATTTTCGGCTCAGCTCTGCAAACGTTATAAGCTTTTCAATAAAAATTTTTGAGACTAATAACAGACGCTAACTGGTACGTAAGTAACAAAACTCTACATAAGACAACAACCAACTATTGAACAACACATAGGAACTATTTATTCACGCGTTTATGCAAGGGCATAATAACAGACTAATTAACTAAGGCGGCTATAAGGAAGCTAGATAAGAGACTTGCTCCCCTGAAGTATCAAGCCCGGACAGAGGTGATGCATTTCCTAATGCCCAAAATACCTTTGTAGTCATCACATTAGCTGACTCGCATTTTGCTGACAGGTGTGAATCAAAGTTTAAAGAGAAAAAAAAAATTTATAAATGGGCCTTTGAGATTGTTTAACAATAGTAGGTAGCCTTGCCTGGAATAAAGTAAAGCTAAAGAAAATGAGATTGAAACAAAAACTAGTCAGTGAATTATAGTCGGGGTGTTCGTTGATAAACCATCATAGCATTTAGCGAAAGCATTATAAATTATTGCGAATTACCCAATCAGAAAATTTCTGGGGGTTAATCGTGGATATTATTACCATTATAAATTACTTATTTAACATATGAGGCTTTAGTAGAATAGGGTATTTTTTCCTCGTTTTCATTCAACATTAGTTTCAAATTCCCAAGAGCCATATTTAATGTTATGAAGGAATCCTGTTGAATAAATTTGCATTTTTATTTATGTACTGCAGGTAATAAATCAAATAATAAACACAATTAATGCAAGGATCTAAGGATAAAAATCGATCATCCCAATGAATAAGTTATTAAGTCAAATTTCATTACTTTTTATGACTTTTAAAGATTGGTGATTAATATTGATATATGTGGTAATTGATATTATATAATCATGAAAAAAAAAACAAAAAAAAAAAAAAAAAAAAACAGTTTTGCTATAAAATTCAGGTTTTCATTTTAAGCGTTGATATTTCGTCAAAATTAAGTAAAGTAAAATTAAGTAAGAGTGGATAATAATTGCAGCCAATTAGCCAACTAAAGAGATCTTACGATAATGAGATATAACGGTAAACTATTTGTTGAACGATGAATTAATTTAACGCATAATCTAATAACTATATTATATGTGAACGCCTGACATTCATTTATTCACAACATAGGAACCATATACATCTTATGTTTCATCTTAACCACTTGACCCATTTTGGACTTACTTAACCACTTAATAATTTTGATGACAGAAATAATTGTGTGAATCATTAGCCATTCTCAGTAGTTCCCATGTTTGTGAGATAAGGGCGCCATGGATACATTACCCGCAATACGTGAACGAAGTGCATGTTTAGTGGTATGGAAGCTCAACAAAAATCACATTTTTTTTTTTTTTTACTTAATTTTTATATCTACGCCTATCAAGAACATTAACATATCAACAATCAGCAGATTTGATGGCTGTTCTAGAATTACATTCAATGACATGTCAGGCATGGGGAAGGATGATACCCAACTTGGCTTGATTCAGTTATTCAGGAGATCTCTCATCCAACACCTTTTTAATCTCCTCCTCATATTTATGGGTATTTCCTCTGTAGCTATATCTCTACAAGTAGATTTATGTGTCCGTATATCTATGAACAGTATATCCATATAGGTTAAAGTAAGTATGTATACGTATTTATTTTTTTGACTAACTCTTAATTTTGAGGATTCAGAAAAAAGTGGGTAAAGTAAGTTTAGTCGCTCGTTTAGAGTATTCTTTTTCATTTTAACGTGTAAAATCAGATTTATATTTTATTTTATGCTTTATAAACGTTTTATCACATTAAAACTATATATTACTTAACTAGGGGGCAGCCGCGAGTTTGGCGATTGTTACCTAGCTTTAAGTTTTTACGGATTATTCTTCTCGAAGAACCTCTACTATTTTCAAGAAGACCCAATAGCTGGAAGCTACCATATCTAGTTCAGGTAACCCTTCATCTAAGGAAGATACTTATCTCAAACTGATTTAGTGGACGATTATTCCCCACGACAAATGATCATTTTTTCAATAAATTGTTTTATAAGATGGATACTTATAATTTGGATAATAAAAATCCCTAATTTTTTTATTTTCATGTCCATTTTGTGTTTTCTATCCTTCGAATGGAGTAAAGAAAACTGAATTTCTTGTTTGATCTACACCTCGTTCTTCAATTGTGGAACGTAGTGGCACGTCATCATTCAATGAGTTAGCAAATCTTTGGCTTTTCAATTGAGAATTTTCTAATTTTATGTTTCTTAGAGCTAAGCACAAAGGAATGAACAAAGTTTCACGAATCAGAGATGTGTTGGAAATAACGAATAACATTTTTTTTAAATTCTTCATTCCCGTTAAATAAATTACTAGAGATTAGCAATCATTCCTTTCCCTAAGCAAATACCCATTTGGGCAATACATCCCAAATAGACCATCCAATACAGCATCCAAACATTTACACTTGTAGATGCTGATATACGCTGAACTCGGAAGCAGAGGTCGGTGTTTAGCCGGAGGGAAATTACCAGTTCCAATACCTTTTTCTTTTCATTATGTGTTTTTTTTACTTAACCACCATTTCCGAATTAGGGAACAAAGAATAATAATCAACACTTCAAAATTAATCAAGAATAAATAAATTATTGGTAACCAAAACCAAAATGATTCTTTGGGTGATACAAGGGACCATTCATAATCAGTCGCACATAAAAAATTAAATAATATACACTATATGTCTTCATTCAAGACAAGAGAAGTAAATATAGAAAAGGGAAACAGATCTTAAATGGACTCTCTACCTATTCTTTAAATATTTTAGTTACATTTTTTATATTAACCTTTATTTATTAATGAAATCATAGATCAAAATAAAAACTAATTGAATGTTTAGGTGTATAATAATTGGTTAACTTATTTTTTTCCCAGAGATGCGTTTTCACATCATTAATATTAATACATTTTTCAGAATATTAATATGAAATTTTTGTATATATTTCTGTTTTTTGTTTTTTTTATGTTCAAGGCTCTAAATTAGTAAATAAAATTTTAACAATTTAAAACCATAAATCGGAAAGGAAATTTCCGAGTATATTAATTCACTGAAAGTTATACAGATATTAATGATATGCATAAACGCATCGATGGAACATAATGGGTTAAACACCTAATTCTTCGTGCTGTAATATATTTTTGGTCATAAAAGAAATATTAATCGTTGTTTTTATAGAGTATATGATAATCCTTCTTATTCAGTTTTACGCATCAAGATAAAGGTATAGAATTAAACATAGAGACACGAAAATACGTATGAACATATTTATTTTATATATGTACAATATTCTTATTGGTAAATGGTTCCCGATATTACTTCTGGACGTGACCTATTTAGGGAGGTTAAATTACAGTGATTTAAGGAGACTCTCGTAGCGTTCTAAACTGATACAGTAATTTCAATTGTGATAATATCTATTTTCAAAATGTTTAAAAAATATGTGTATTTTTAATAGATAGATCATACCACCGGGTATGCAGATGATATAGTCAGGCTCATTCATTCTTGGATGGGAACCAAAAAAAAAACCTGCGAATTTTAAGCGAATACTGCAACGAAAACAAATTAGTAGTCAACACTGACAAAACCAAAATTGCAGTATTCCACAAAAGGGACCACTTGGGTAAATAGATTAAATTTATTTATAATTCACGCGAGAATTATAAATTTATAATCCTGCATAAGAATAGTAATACGGAAAAATAATAGGCGTCAGGATCATTGTGCAGAATTCATTTGACCGGAATCCAATGGCCACCAAGGACGTGGTTTATCTCCAGATCGGAGAGAACAATTACTAATGAAACACAAAGAGCTTCGAGAAGAAGTGGCACCAAACTAAGCCACTAAGAACTCTTTGGGGCAGCAAGTTAACGATTTACTTCACTCTCTTATAATTCCTTATATTTTATATGTGATTTTATTCAAGATGTATTTGTTTAAATCGTATGTATATATAGCAAGTAACATAATATAAAAGGGTTTTGTTTGGTAACTCAGATAGTAATCTTTATACGTAATGTTTAATGTAATGTTGATTTAGCTATTAATATTTGCATTTATAGACATTAATAACATTTAAATTTCAAAAATGTTAACTGAAATACTTAGTTCTTGAAAATTATAAATTAAGAGTAGTTTGTTATAAGGAATCTTTGTATTTTTGTATAAATCAAATTATTCTATATAAACTAGTAGCCATATAAATAAATTTTATACCTAATTAATAGTGATGCATTATACATGTATAATTTATTTTTTATAGTAAAAAAAGAACATATTTTCATCAATTAATTAATTATAAAAATCGTTAATTAATTTTAAAATTATGATGTATTTTCTAAGCAAGTAGTAATAAATTTAGGAGATAAGACCAACAAGTATAATTGTCTATAACCTTATAAAAAAACAAAAAAAGAAAAAAAAGAACAACAACAAACTTACTGTTTTAGAGCTAAGTAAGTAATAGGTTTGCTTGGGAGTGGGTTTAAGGGAGTGGTAGAACGACTTATAAAGATTAGGATCTTATAGCTTCAGGTCAACCACCTCTCGCTGTCCCGTCTGCACCTTCCAATTTCCCAAGCATTCGAGAACATAAAAAAAAAAAAAAAGAATATATATCTGGGGCCCGAAGGTAATCAACACCACGTCTATTTATTTAAAGAAGTTTAAAACTATTGACACTAATTCAATCAAAATTAAAATTTGATTCAATAAAAATAAAAAGCCAGGTGGCTAAATGATTTTAAATGAGTTTAAATGAGAGTATAAAGTCCTTGACTTTCCCGTCAAGGATGGGACGTAAAATGGAAGTCCCGAGCCTGTGTGATGTCAAGTACTTACTGAAGATATACCTTATTAGGCACAATTTAGGACTCTCACTGTAGCATCGTTCGACTAGGCATAGCAGCATAAAGGGTTGAGAGTTGTATCTGCCCTGTGTGACTTCAAATGATTTGTCTGCCTGTTTTGCTGAACTGAAGATGGCTCAAAAGAGCCGAAACGTCTTATAAATCAAAAAATGTATTGTGTAAGACTAATTTGGTCCCCTTCTTGATATCCTGTTTAACAATATAGTCTAGAGAACTGAATGTCTTATAAGTAAAATATATTTTATTAGATATTTGTTATTCGGTAATATGAATTTCTTTTGTGAGAACTTTGAAATAATCTTGGTACTTCTACATTTGATATTTATTGTTGCTAAACAACTTTGAAGATGGGTTCATTATCTGAAGAGGCTAGGGTACCACCTTCAGCTAAAGGAGCTCCGGGTCTAATTCCCCGGAGCGGAAATAATTCGCCGAAGAGGTGCAGCGGATAATGGCCCCAGGTGAATGGATCCCTATATTGTCTTAGCTCTCTTATTGATAGCCTCGGTTGAAAAGGTTCCCTTCCGCTTAGCTTCCAGTTATTTTCATCGGAATGATTTCCAATTATATTTTCTTTTTTAATAATCATCTACTCCCTGCTGTCTTCAATAAAAAGGAAAAAACCTAAATAATTATGATTCACTATTGAGCAGCAAAATAATAAATAATGGAAACTGTTGTTTGCGAGTCTACTCCGAACTTCTTCCTGTAATAAAACATACTCCCTTCTCTGCTCGTCAGTATACTACTTCAAGTATCTACATTCTTAACAGTATAATTATTAGTACTTCACATTATAATACAATCCATTCGATCCTGTAGTGCTTTCTTAGAAAAAAATTGTGTTGCAGTTTTCGTAAAGAAGTAACCTATTATGATGGATTTTAAAAGGTATAAAATGTTAAATACCATGCTTATTCTATTCTTTAAAAATGCCTTAAAAATTTGCATATAGAATAATGGAAAATTTTCGCACATCTTTTGGGTCTAAAATTAATTCATCGGATAACTCAAACATAATTCTATGATCTTTTTTAATTTGTGTATGTTTTTTTTTATCACACCTGTATTTAAAAGATTTTGCGCATGTTTTTTGTTTTTATACCTTTATTGTGTGAGTTTTTATATGGAGATGGTAGATAGCTTAACCTAGAATAAATTTAATGAAAATGATGAAGATTACTGTTAGATATAACATGTTAGAGAAAAAAACACAGCACAATTGGTAAGGTGGAAATGATAGTATACGATATTGACGAATGAATAAAGAACAGAAAGTGTTAATGAATAAAGAACCAAAATTTAGATGAATCTAGAGTAGAGATTAACAGCTTTAAATTTAGTTTTTTTTTTTGCCTGACAAGGGCATGTCAGGCATGGGGAAGGATGGCACCCAGTGGTACCTCTTCCCTGGCTTGTGTCAGGTAATCTGCATTTTTAACGAAGATCTCTTATCCAACGCCTTTTTAATCTCCTATTTATGGGCCATATGAGCTGTTGCTATGCCTCTAATCAGTTGGTTGAGATGACCGTGTAAGTGTGCATGGAAAAATTTGTAAAGAGTCTTTATATGTTGGTCTTCTGTTTGCAATTGTAAGGCAGTATGCTGGTTAATGTTGGTCACGTACCATGGTGCTTTTACTGTACATGGTGTAACTGGGCCTTTTTGGCTGTACTGTATATCTGAGAAGAGTATGTCCATATTGGTTTCAGTAAGTACAAATATGTATTTAATTTTTGTTTCAGTCCAGTTTCGAAGTTTTAGAAAAAAGTGAGTAAAGTAGGTTAAGTAGCTTGTTAAGGTTTTTTCGCTTCATCTTAACATGCGGGCCCCATGTCATCCTTCTGTCAAGAGTAAGACTAAGGTAATGTACGGTGTCAGTTTGAGAAATTTGAACATTGTCTATATAAATTGGAGGGCAAGTATTTTTTCGAAGAGTGAACGTTATGTGTTTTGATTATTCATGATTTAGTCGAATTTACACCAGTAGTGTAGGTGTTGTTGTAAAGTAAGGAGGCATGTATAGGATCTTGATGTCTAGTGGGAATTGTTGTATTGTCAGCCTACCTAATCGTACTGAACCTTACGTGTTCAGAAATAGGGGCTTTTAACCAGCGCCTGAGGCGTAACTGTGGGAGTCTAGATGCATTACGATTGCCAATATGCATACACTCACATATCCAGGACACTCTACTGACAGTACAGGCGTTTTAACCACATAGAGTATTCCCACGCTACCATTTAATACCGTGAATATTTATCTATTTCCTTTTGAGTCGTAGCCTGCTCCAATAAGGATTGCCAGTCCTCTCTATTGCGTGCTACCGCCTTCCAATTTCTTAGACCAAGCAGCTTTCTGGAGTCGGTAGCCACACATTCCTCCCAGCGAAGCTTGGGACGTCCTACTCGCCTTGTTCCATATACTTGTTGCGGCATAAATTTTATAGGGATCTCGCCCTGGTTGATCCTTATGACATGCCCAGCCAAGTGAAGCCTTGCAAATTTAATGTACGTGACGAGAAATAATGTGAAAAAAGATTTTTGGCCACTTTCCGATTTCACTAACACCAATTTGAAACAATATCTATTTTTGCAGCTAACGTCTAAATTGCATTACCTCCGTGTGATTTATTATAGGAGTTGTCCGTTTCCTAGCCGTGGAGACTGTTTGTTTGTACATTTAATGAGTTACTATTATCAGAGCGATGGTGTTGTAATGTTCGTTTGGGAAATTTTCCAATTCATTTTTACTTTAAAGCAAATAAAAATATTCTATCAGAAGTAGCTTAAGGTTTTGCTATCGGAAGGTTTAGAAATGAGGTTCGAGACTAATTAAGTAAGCAGTTCAATGGAGGGAATTTAAGTTTAGATAAAAAAGATTTTCTCTTGAGATTTGATTTTGCTGTTAAATGTGTTTTTCTTTAGGTTCATGTATTAAACTATTTGTGCAGGTAGTAATAAAAAGCAAGGTGTTGCGAGAGGGTGGAATTTCTCGTAATGTACGAATATAAATAGATAAAATATAACAGGGAGTAATTATTTCCGTTCATTATAAACCGGTCAAAAGTGAGTCGCATACGAGGGGTGATCAAAAAGTTCCAGGACTGTTGAGATTGCGCGGCAATGGAGTGTCATAGAGCAGTGCGGTTGGCAGCATTGTTTAGCGTGACTCTTCCTGAGCTCAGCTGTTTATTCAGTTTGTTGATAACCTTCTTCATTGCAAAGTTACTGCTGTTTTCGTAAAAAAAAGTTTTTTGTGTTCGGCGATTTTGTGAAATGAATGTAAAGGAAGAGCAGCGCGTTTGCGTAAAGTTTTGTGTGAAGTTGGGTAAAATGTTATGAGACCATTAACCGCTTTCGTTAGCTGAGAAATTTGCGCGAGGCAATAAGGAGGAAGAGACCAGAGTTGTGGCGGAGCGGTGAGTGGGTGCTGCATCATGACAATGCGCCTGTTCATTCCGCACTGCTCATTCGCGACTACTGCACCAAAAATGGAATGACGGTCATCCCCCAGCCTCCATATTCACCTGACCTTGCCCCTGCAGACTTTTTCTTGTTTCCAAAACTTAAGAGACCCATGAAGGGAAAGAATCGCCGAACACAAAAAACTTTTTTTTACGAAAACAGCAGTAACTTTGCAATGAAGAAGGTTATCAACAAACTGAATAAACAGCTGAGCTCAGGAAGAGTCACGCTAAACAATGCTGCCAACCGCACTGCTCTATGACACTCCATTGCCGCGCAATCTCAACAGTCCTGGAACTTTTTGATCACCCCTCGTACGTAGGCGAAGCCCAATTAAGAAAGATGCTTCAATGGCGCTAGATCTTTGTTCGTTAGTGCATATCCTATTCAATTTATTTAATTGAGTTAATCACCGTCATTTTTTTTCTAGCAAGGGAATAATTTTATTCTATCTTTTCCTCCATCATTATCGTTTGTTACTTTTAAAAGGTGAAGAAATCATAATGGGACTTGGAGGTATTATTTTACGAGGAAACTTGAAAACTTCAACAAATGACTCGTTATTTTAGGGTATTCAGGTTTCGAAAGAAGATCTATCTTTTATCAAGTTTCTTTTTTTTTTCTACTAGTTTAGCCGTTCTCTTCAATTTCATCTTAAATTAATTTGGTTATGCAGTTTTTTCTCTATATATGAATATTTCACTAGTTCATATCGGGATATTAAGATATTTTTTATTTAGATATTCGAATCTCTTGCATTTCTCTTAAATGTTTATCTAATATCCTAATAAGCAAATATGCTAACATGGTAGATATGAAAAAACACAAATTAACAAACAAACAATCAGAAATATAAAAACAAAGCTAAAACAAGTGATACTAACTGTAAAAGAAAAAAATAAATAAATGTATCACGTTTTAATGCAGAAAATCTCGGGGCCAGCTCCTTAACAGTCTTCTTGGCGGATTGTAAGGTTTTGTGGGAGTGTCTAGAGCTTGAGTTGGGGTTTAGTGGGTTGGAATTTAGAGTTAGTATGTCATGAAATTTACTGTATCGATCTATGGCTGTTACGTTGATGTAACGAACTGTTACATTGACGTAAGGAAGTCTCATTAGAGGCAGAAATGAGGGCAACTACGATTTTCCTTAGTATTCTTGATTGAAATTACTGTTTGAGTTATATATTTCACTTTTAGGCTTTTCCATCTAGTTCAATAGCGTAAGTCCAGAGTGTTTTAATTAGTAGTTTGTAAACGGATAATTAGTTCGTCATAGATAACATGTCAAGTAGTCTTGAAAGTCCATATCACTGGCTTAGAGACAAACCTCCATTGACTTTTTAATATTACGGTATGGTAAAACATTTAAATGATTATAATCTTTATAACCAGCCCTATAGTGTTCTTAAATAAGTATTCTTTTCATATTGTTTTCCTTAATTAAATATTAGTCAGTAGTCCACTCTTATACAGTTATTTTTAGAGGTCTGATATGTATTGAACTTTTTTTATTTGTTTAATAATCTCGGATTTTTAACACTTTTTTAATTTAAATCGCTAAATTATGTTACTTAATTGAGGCAATACCTTAGATTTGCTATCGCTGAGCCTTCTAGATTGATTACATTAGCTATTTCGGCGGATAGGAGATACATTTCTTGAAGGAAACTAGGAAAGGGACTTGAGCAGTTTTATGGAGCTACTCGAAGAGATTTATATTTGCGGCAAGAGCTAGGGGAAGCAATAAGAAAGGGTTTCTGGCCTGCCGATACAAGAACTTATGGTAAGATGTAATTTTGTCACTACTTACAACGTTTCCCCCTGAAAAAACTGTTATAGATACCTTTATTCCATAATGGTCACTTACATTTTATTTACTTTTGTTTTTATCTATTTATTTAATATGTTCTAAGATTGTTAATTTTTTTTTTAACTTTATTTCTATATTCAGGCTTGTCTTAACTGAAAGATAATCAGTTAATTTGCTGATACTAGGAGACAACATTGGCACGATAGGCGTGGGGAAGAGTTTTACCCAACGGCACCTCTTCCTGTCGTAATGTGCACTCAGGCAGAGAAATCACCAGCTCCCTTTTAGTCTTCAATAGGGGTTATCGGACATGTGGGTATGCCAGTGCATAATGCTTGACCTTTGATAATTGTTGTAAAAGGCTAAAAAGAAGCTGTATAAGGTTAAGTAATGTATATTTTATTATTGAATTCAATGTCTGTCCAATAAAAGAAAATATATAGACAAATTAACAGGTATTAAACATAAAGTTCTATCTTGATGTCAAAGTCAATACTTCTTTGACTAAATTGTAAATTGAAGCACTTCGACGGCAACACTGCTTAGATCAGGTAGCCTGGTAAAAAATACAATAACCTCATCATCATCATCAAAATAATTGGATTACAGGTTAAGTACTGGTGATATACTGGTGATATTCAGATATACTGTTTGTTCTACATTTATATAAATAATCAATTTGGTATAAGGATGATTTCAGTTTATTTAGTAATATCTCTAAAATATATTTGTTTACTATTATTCTAAATAAATAATGAAAACTTTTAATTTTAATGAATATTTACTTCTAGCTGTATATCACGGTTTCACCCGGGGAATTTCGACTCGTCTCCTATGTAAAGCGTGATTTTAACGATTTTTATAATAAAAAAGAAAATACCATGAGATTGGTTGAAGTTATGCAATTTTAATATGGACAGGTGTTCGCACCTGGTATGAAAGAACCACTGAGCGAAATTTGGAGAATTTCGGACAAACGGTATGGATTTTTATAAAGAACAAACAGAATTTCATCTTTATATACATAGATTATAGCTGTACATCCCGGTTTCACATGGGGAATTTCATTTTTTAAAGAAACGGTAGATTTCGTAAAAAAAACATTGTAAAGCGAGATTAATATGATTTTTATAACAATAAAGAATATCAGCTGAAGATTGGCTGAAGTTATGCAATTTTAATATGGACAGGTGTTCGCACCCGGTCTGAAAGAAACACAGTGAAATTTGGAGAATTTAAGACAAATGGTATGGATTTCTATAAAGAACAAACAAACAAACAGAATTTCATCTTTATTTATATAGATTACTATTTATTATTATTCATATAACAATTAACAACAATTAAAATCATATACGACAATATTAAATTGGGAATCTGCAAATAACATTGCAATGAGCAAATATATTTTTTTTTACTCTTTATTGTGCGTTCCATGTTGAAATTAGCTCAACTGGTCACTTGCCCACCGTCTTAGTAGTTTGTATTGTAACTCAGTCTATGGTAATAGGTATTATAATTTTATTCGGGTGTTTCTGAAATAGTTCGTATATGTACGGTCATATACGAAAAAAATCTGGTGCGTGCGCGCAACACACAACTTTCACTTACCAACTTACTTAGATTAGAAATTGACGTGTTTTGCTAATTATCATTTCCCAAAGTCACACATTTTTCTACATTCATATCTTATTTTTGTTAATCGTTAAAGCCGTTTTTGAGTAAATAAAAAAACCCGTGAAAATGATAAAAAATTTATTAAGTAAAGTCCCCCCTCCCGTAGATCAATTTTGATGAAATTTTTACAGTCATATCTCGGGCATATAAATACATCAAATACCAAGTTTGATCAAAATCGTTAAAACCGTTTTTGAGTAAATAAAAAAAAAAATGTGAAAATGGTACAAAATTTAATAAGTAAAGTCCCCCCTCCCGTAGATCAATTTTGATGAAATTTTTACAGTCACATCTTGGGCATATAAATACATCAAATACCAAGTTTGATCAAAATCGTTAAAACCGTTTTTGAGTAAATAAAAAAAACTCGTGAAAATGATACAAAATTTATTAAGTAAAGTCCCCCTTCCGGTTAATCAATTTTGATGAAATTTTTACAGTCATATTTCGGGCATATAAATCGATCAAATACTCAGTTTAATCAAAATCGTTAGAGCCGTTTTTGAGAAAATCGAAAAAAACGTAAAAAGTTATTAAATAAAGTACCCCCTCCCTTTGAGCAATTTTGATGAAATTTTTGCTGTCACATGGCGGGCATATACCTACACTAAATACCCAATTTCAGGTTCCCACGGTTTATAGTTTTTGAGCTAGTCTGTTCACATACACACACACACACACACACACACACACACAGACACACACACACACACAGACCATTTCGCGGGACTTGGTTATTTCGACTCAGGGGGTCCCAAAACGTGTATTGCCGTTGAAAACCGGAAGTCGAAAATTTTCACGATCGCAATACTTCCACTTACTATATATTTCATATATAGGTAAGTGAAAGTAAAAAAATCACCACACCACACAACTTCAAATTACCGACTTACTTTGATTAAAAATTTACGTGTTTTATGAAATTCCATTTCTCAAAACCACACATTTTTCTACATTCATTTACTTATTTTTGTTTGTATTAATTCTTAAAAGTACAGTAATTTTTTTTATTATTAATTAAAAGTTTTTACTTTCATAAATTCGGCATGCAATCATAATAATACTCCAAGTCGTCTTATTTTATAATTCTGTATGAAGTTGTCGAAAACTTCATATAGTTACCATGAAATAAATAATTTCCATTAATTGAACAGAACATCTTTAATTATAAACAATCGACTATCATTGAAGGAGTACTGTGCAGGCATGGGCTCAACGTGTTTTATAAGTTGACGGAATATTTTTCTTTTTTTCTCTTGTATATGTTTACTTTATTTTTTCATATTTCATGTTTAGCCATTTCTTATTTTTAGGCGTAACGAGAGACATATAATTTCAACATTTATAACCAATGCTATATAAGAAAACAAAAAAGGCCCCTTCACTAATTAAGCCCCCTCAGAACATTTTAATAATAATAAAGCTTACCTGATGTTAAATAAATTATATCATCATTATAAATGACGAGTTTAGTTAAAGCTTTTTTTTTTTTTTTTTTTTTTTTTTTTTTTTTTTTTTTTTTTTTTTTTTTTTTTTTTTTTTTTTTTTTGTTTTTGAGAAAATCGAGAAAAATGTAAAAATGGGAAAAAAGTTATGAATTAAATGTCCTCTCCATTTGATCAATTTTAATTAAGTTTTTGCTGTCTTATTGGGGGAATATACATACATCAAATACCCAGTTTGATCAAAATCGTTAGAGCCGTTTGTGAGAAAATCTAAGAAAAAAGTAAAAATGAGACAAAATGTATTAAATAAAGCACCCTATCCGTTAGACAAAATTTGATAAAAATTTTCCCGTCACATCGCGGGGATATAGATATACGAATACCCAATTCCACACTCGTATGGCCTATAGTTTTTTAGCTAGTCTGTTCACACACACAGACCATTCCACAGGACTTGGTTATTTGAACTCATGGGACTCCAAAACGTGTATTTCCGTTAAAAACCGGAAGTCAAAATTCGTCACGATCGCACTACTTTCCCTTACTATATATTTCGTTTATAGTTAAGTTAAAGTAAAGAAAAAACAACCCTCGTAATTTTACTCATTTGTTACAAACAAAACAAAAATAAAGTCTCAGGTCAGAATAATTTTATAATCGCTAGACTTTAGGCAATATCTTGACGTCGAACGTACCCAGATCTACAATGAATTTCAAATCTTTGAACTCATCTAAATATTTACCTACTTATGTTATCTGTAAATTTCCCTTGAAGTTTTCCATTCTACGAAAAAGAAAACTGAATGTATTTATTTTTATGTATTATTTTATTCGAGAGAATTGGAACTGACATTATTAATCGTTTTTTTTTTATCCCTTGCAAAAGGCCTGGAAACGAAAGCACGCCCCTTTACCCTAAAATTCAACAGGCTATTGCATTTCCAGTCAGCAAATATCCTCGTTCAAACAGTTATATCCGGTCATCGCAATTCTATTTTTTAATGAAATTCATACGGTCAGTTCTACTGCGATATTCAACAGTCGTATTGACTTCCTTTATCGCAATTCATATCTTGTATGCAACAACACGTTTTGCGGATCGCCTGACTTAGCAACTTTTTTTTCTTGATAATAATAAAATCTTAGTTAGATACTAAGTTATTCAAGATTTTTATACAGTTTTATTTAATACATAAAACGAATTAAATATCATTTTCCACCAAAAGCTTGATAACCTCCCACATTCAAAAATGAGACAAGAAAAAATGTTATTTTCTTCTAGGGATTTTCAATGAAGGGATTTCAATTTATATAAATCATCTGAGTAGTATCAAAGCATCCATGTGTTGCGATAAGGAGGCAGCTCCAAACTTTAATCATCTCCTTAGTCCTCTGAAAATAATTTAGGGGCTTCTAAATTACTCTATATCAAAATTAAATACCGAGACCTATGAGTTGCAACAAACAAAACAAAATAAATCTAATATTAAATTTTATCACTATATTAAATATTGTAAAGCATTTTAAATATTCAAATTCTCCACCAATTAAACTACATTAATTTCTAAACAACCTATTAAAATTTATTATTATTGAATTTTAATCACAAATTTAAAAGGTAAACGTAACTTTAAAATATTTATAGGGATTAATCAAAAATACAAGGACGTTTTTATTTTTCAGACGTGAGATCGAAATTCGATCCTTAAATCTACATTATGTGAGGGCTTATTTTTACAGGTGAAAATAGTAAAGGTAACTTTGAACTTTTCTTTTTATAGTCGCATTCGAACCTTGAGTAGCCAAAATAACGGATAACAAAAACAAAAAAATACATAAAAACTGAGAGATCATGAATACTAACGAAGAAAGCCAGGGAATTAAATTTTTTAAAAGGCTCATGAAGTGGCCAGTGTCGAGGGTACTCCTGTTTTCTGAAGTAAAATCAATTGGAATATAAAAGCGTCAAAATTAGATCACTCCATCGATCAATGGGACTTTTCATCTCTTAACTCCTTAATTCATTTACATATTTTAATATATCATTGTCATAATTTTACTGGTATTTGTAATAATGACATTTGTTTAAATGGAATTTCTTGTTTACAGCATTATTGTGATTATTTTTATTTCTAAATTCTATTTATTATTTTCTGTTTATTTCGAACTATAAAAACATTAAAAATTTTTTTGTTAAGTTCATCAAACTGAATCAAATAATTCGCATTGTACCCATATTTAGGACATTTAACAAATAGTAATGATTATTATTGCTAATTAATTTTTAAGATATGTATTAATTTTTAAAAAAATGACAACCACTATCTAAGGATTCGTTTCTTAAAATATCTTAATAACTACATTAAATTAAGTTTAAACATATGGGTCATTATCTGAAGATGCGTAGCTTCACTAAAAAAACACGACCGTTGATGAAATAGGTTCATTAAAAAAAGAAATAAGCAATAATAAATCGAAAAGTATTGAGAATTTTCAGGTTTTACAATACAAATACTCTATAACTTGTAGAGATAAACAAGTATAAGGGTCATTATCTGAAGATGTGTAGATTTCACTTGCTAAAATTTCATTATTGAAAGGTTATAATTTCGGGCCGAAAAAAATTCATACGTTCTCAGTGGTATATTACCTTCATTTTTTAAATAGTAGCCAGACAGGAGAACCTTTAACTGTTCTTTTAAAAAATTATGAACACAATTTCAAAGTGAGGGAGTGAAGCGTGAGTGAGGTAGTGAAAAATGTGTCGAGGTAGTAGTAAACTTTGAGAAGTGAAAGCAAAAAGGCGTATATTTTAAATAAATACAATCTTTAAAAACAATAGAAATGCAATAAAAACAATTTCAAATTCAAAAATATGAAATTCCAAACGCGTATAGCCAAAAGTAAGCTTGATATTAGAGTTAGGTTAGGTTACAGTTACATACTTTTGGTCATAGTTTAGGAATCGTCACCTTTACATTCAAAAGCATTCTCAAAATCTATTGAGAATTCAAAGAATGGAGGTATTCGCTCCCTCATTTAAGAAATTTTTGGAAAAAGTGAGGGAGTGAAGTTTTTAATCACTGTAAGTAGGTTTAAGTTGAAAAAGACTGCAGAATTGAAAACTATGACCCTTTTTCATCGAAAAACAATAGTTGAGTGAAAAAATTGCTTGGAAATTCACCAGTTTTTTCGAAGTGAAGGAGTGAAGTAGCTAATGACCACAGCGTAGATTTCCCTTAAAAACCTAAATCTCACAGCTGAGGCAAGCCATCGCAGAGCTTGGTCGGCAGTCAAAACGATCCTAGGGTCTTCCCTGAACCGATTCTTTCCACCCTGGGCTTTGAGCCATGTTCCCCTCAGCGCTCAGACCATCCAACACTTGATGTGAGGGAGTGAAGGAAAAAGTCTGGACATGCATTTTTATCTTATTTATTGTTATTGGTACCAATAAATGACACTGCTTATTTTTTCATGGAATCTTGAAGTAATATCTGACTTAACCGATTAATAAATTTAATCAAACACTCAATTGTTGAAAGAATACGATTTTTTAAAGTAGCTTGCCTGGGAGTTGGACAAGGTGGTGACAAGAGGGAGTGAAAAAACAATTACTTTTAATTTTTTTTAATCAATTATAAAATTAGTTTGGAGCTAAAACAAAGCCTCCATAGAACAACAAAAGGAGTGAAATAGTTCCTATTTTTTTCTAGTAACTAGCTCTCATTTTAATGGTTGAAAATGGACCGGACGTACGATTTACACATTTTCAGATAATGTATAGCAAACCCATATGCGAAGCGAAAGAACTAATAAACTTTTTTTTTTTTTTTTTTTTAGACTATTCTTTATTGTGTGCGCATTCATATAGCTCTTTCTAGTCTGGTGGATTTTTTATTTTTTTTTATTTATTATCGATAAAGTTAGTAAATGCAATACTTGAAAAACAAAACCCCATCTGTTGATTTTTTTAGATTCTAACAAACATTTGGGCTTACATATTTTTTGGACCCAAAATTATTAACCAAAAATGTCAAATAAACAATTATTGCTCTAATTAGTAAAAAAGTTACAAGCCAGTAAATTACAGTGACTTAAAAGTAACTCTGAAGGCTTCGCGGTTGATAGTGTATGGCTCTCTCTAGCCCCATAGTCTCTACGACCCGCACAGAAAGGCGTGGAACATTCCAAACGTATACATGACTGTGACCGTTCCAGGCAATTCTAAAACTTGTACAATGTAACGGAAATAAACATCCTTTTTGTTTTTCATATCGAAGTATGGATCTTTCCTTATAATCTTTTAAAGTAATATATGTACAGTTTACCATAAATTGTATACGTTTAGTTATACACTAAAACAAGTCTTATTTTAGGCCTGACTTTTTAAACAATGTATTTCGGGAAATAATCTTTTAAAATTAACTCTTTGGTTTCCAGGAAGCATTAAATCAAATACTGTTTCAAAAAAAAAAAATCGTCTTCGTAGAAATAAGCTTTGTAATGTTCTATAAAAGTTTACCGAGAAATTTTAAACTAGCTTTTAAGTATATCATTGTTTCAAATCAATCTTTTGTCTTCATTTGCGCAAAGATAATGTGTTTATATATTTATTTGTGCTGAACATAATTTAGATCAGATTAGCTTATACATTGGAGGTATAGTAAGAAATAGTGTCTCTTTGCTTTAACCACTTTATGTAATGGCACTTGGGATGAGAGGATTACTAACATAATCCAATATAATCCAACCAGGTTATCATAGGGGTTACTAACCTATACTAGCCAGGGTGAAAAGGTCATGATTTATAACGAGAGACAACGTCAAACCTACACTAACATTTGAATTATTCATAAACTTCTCTCAAATAGTGTGCGCCATGAAGTAATTTATTTAGGCTCTTAACATCAAGTTTTTCCTCCAACTCCCAAGTTTTTCCTCCCCTATGCTAATAAGTTTTCTAAAGCGTTCTAAAACGTCTAGTTGAGCCAAAGAAGGTCTACCTTCCTCCACATAAGTCGATCTATAAATGCAGAGCAGAACAATATTTGTCTTCTGTATTCAACCTGGGCTCTGGTCGTACAAACTCAACGCGTTATATCTTTATCCCCCTCCCTTAAACCTACTGCTTTGCTCCAACTGAATAGCTCAATGTAGAAGAGCTATTTACTAAAACTGTAAAAAAAATTGTATTCATGTTTTTTTTTTTCTTGTACCTTACTTAAGATAAAAACCTGACATAAAATATGAGCCCATAAAAAGTTAAGCCAATTTTTATGCTAACGTTTGGGCTGTTGACATCTACAAGTTTTAATGGCTCATACATTAATCATCAAATATGTTTATTGAAAAATATCTAAATATTAGGTTTAGGCATTTTAATGCATATTTTAAAATCTACTGTTTTTTTTTTTTGTTTTTTTTTATTGAAAAAGGAGTAATACATTCTGGCATGCTCAAAGGAATTTAGTGAATTAGTGATCTAATGATCAATTCATTCATGTAATCTATTGCAGATATAATACAACAAAGTAGATTTAATTACACCAATTATAAATCAGGTACGGCTAGACGGATTTTAGGATTTTTGATTCATTGTATCTCTCCCCTATAACGGGATAAGTATTAAAAAGTCACTTTCCAGGAGGGGAGGCAGGGGAATATTATTAACTTTTAGACATTTTCTCCGATCTAGACGAAATTCAAAACGAATTTTGTTTTCGGGTGTTAAAGTAGTATAAGAAGTTCAATCCCACATATACAATATCATGACTAGGTTTTAGGTGGGGAGAGGAGGTAAAACCATTAATTTATTTGATTTCATTGAACATTGTCATTCTGACTTTTCACTGCCATTTAATCAACTTCGTTTTATTTTCTAATCAAAAGAGTTTTGGTTTAACTAAAATATTTCGCAGCTAACTCCATTTTTTTCAAAAATGCCACTTAGAACCCATGTCTTCTAATGCACAAATAAGTATACGCTTTATTGAAAAATAAAAATAAAATACATTTGAATTTATACTTAACCGTCTAATTAATTTTATTTTGTCCATCGGTTAAGTGAGAGTGTTATCATTAATTACTTATTACCATATTGGTAAATATGTTAAAAATTTATTTTAAAAAAGTGCATAATTTTTAGCTCTTGTAATGTTTTAAAACAAACCAAAGATATCTTTTATATAACAGTTGGATTGTGAGGTTTATATTTCCAACCCAAACCTGATGAATATAAACTTTCTGCCTCTTTTCTCTAGATGAGTGGTTCCGCGATGAATATGCCTTTTTTTTTCTTTTTCTTTTTTTTTTAATAAGGATTCGTGACAAGAGATAAAAGAAACTAACAATTAGTGACAAGAGTAATGAGAAGCAAGGTGACGTAATGCTTCTCATTGAAGTTGTACTTCAAAGACTGCAAATTGGATATAAAAGACGATGATCTGGTTTCAAGTCCCATAGACCTCGAAGAATTGAGCTTACTTGCATAATGATGTACTCCCCAACCGTTGCTTACCCCTCCCCGACTCCCTCCAATTAGGACACCTTTAACCAAGGAATGGAATGGCTTTGGGTAACTTAGGTCAACTTTCAGCGTCCTTCTCTTCTTTCAGGGGATTAGTCCTTAAACCGTCTACTTTTATAAGAATTGCTTGTTGTAATTTGATATTTTCATCGTCAAAAATATTAAATATATTAATAAATTATACTAATTCCACTTTTGCCCACAGGAGGCGTAATAAAAAAAACAAAAACTTATAAATAACTTATATAACCTTTCTGCTTCACAACCTGAATCTCTTGGATTCATTGTATAATTTTTTACGCCTTTTTCTAGTTTATTCAAACATGTATAGCGTAGAAGGTATCTTGAAAAAACTTATGGGTCGATTAATTGATAAATTAGTATATCTTTTTGACTCCCCCTTAATATACAAATGGAGAAAAATCATTCATGTGGTTAATGAGGATAAGGCGAACTTTCACCTCATATTTTAGATTTTTGAATCCTGTACATCCTTAGTGTTTTAAAAACTTAATGATTCTATATTTTAAACTTATTTCATGTTACATTTACATAACGATGTAGTTTAGATTTCAGTTTATGGATATGGATATATTTTTTAGGTATATCCAGCCACTGAATTAGGTTCGTGGTTAATTTTTATTGTAGTAATTGTAGACGATATCGCTATAATATTAAAGGTGACTTCTTGAAAATTATACTATCTATCGTTAATTTAACAATCGCGATAGTAAAGGATTTATTTAGAACAAAGCGTAACCCTTACGCGCAGAATGAAAGTAAGAAACATAAAAAAAAAAATGAAAGAGCCATCTATTATCCGTGGCATTAGAATAGGACCCTAAGGAACTCTAGCGCGTGCAGCGCCCCTGGCAACCCTCCCTCTAATGGATACATTAAGAATGGTGTTAAACTATGAAAATATTAATAAATAAACAAATATATATATATTGTAATATTCTCCAGCGCTCAATGTATTCTATCCACACAAGGGATGCCAAAAAGTAATTTAGCTCCTAAGGCTCAATGTTTGAATATATATACTAGGGATGCCAAAAATTCAATAACTCTTCTAAGAAGCTTCTACTACCTCTATGGATGTTTTTACCTTAGTGACTCTAATATATTCTAATAAGGATAATCTTGCCAGAGCAACGCAGCCTTTCACTTCTATGAAGAGAATCACCAAAGTTAAACCCAAGGGATAAGGATGGACCTTGGCGATTTAAGGGCGATATCTAAGCAAGAGAGAAGAAGGAGACTGCACAGAGGGACAACCAATCATACAGGCGCAACGTATGAGGAATGAAGGAATATCCTTGCCAGAGCGACGCTACTCTCTTACCTCCTGAGGTAAAGCTGGTCAAAGCAACTTCCACATGAGAAACGTGGGCCTTGAGAGCTCTAGGGTGCTAATCTAAGCAAAGAGGAGAGATTCCTATTATTAAAGGGACTTAGATTATAAATTAAATAAGTTCGTAATATTTGGGAAATGTATTTGCCGGGTTGGCCACAGATGGCGCTTGTGCTTTGTGTTTGTTTTATATACACTTACGGATTCATTGGCTCCAATTTGATTACAATAGATCACATCTGTTTTCCAACCACATTGTCATTCTTTTACATATTACTGTATTGCATTATAAGTAAAATCAAACAAAATAAAAAGATTATTTAACAATTTACAGTGAATAAACAAGTAGGTTATAAATTGATAGAAATCTTATATCTAACATTTCAATGAAAACAAGCATTATTTACCTTCATTATTATTAAAGATTATTAAATGACATTACATTATCATAATTGACATTTAAATAAATAAATAAAAGTAATAAGATTCCAAATTAGACAAATTATACCAATATTTCAATTAAAAAGGTTAACCTAACTGGATTAATATTCAAACTAAACTAAGGTATTTCAATATTATTAATTATAAGAACCATAAATTATTCAAAAATAAAGTTCTTCGTTAGAATCAAACCTATACAAGCAGTATTTATAGCTTTATTTAAAAAATACTCTCAGGGCCTCTCTGAATATATATATATATATTGGGTAAGTTTTCTTGTCTGTAAATATTAAATGTTATGAGTTTATGTTAAGAGTTCAGTCAATAATAATAAACTACATTATAGAGACGTTCATACCCTAAAATGAAAAAACAGGTTAGGATAAAATGATATGAGTTACAACAGACAAAATTTCTAGATTAATTTTTACGATTCTATGAATATAAATTACATTGGTTATATGACAGTATATTTTTGTTTTTTTAACGTCCATTTATGCTACTTAGGCTAATCGGACGATGCTACAGTGTGAGTCCTAAATTTTGCCTATCCAGGTATAATTAGGATAGGGATCTTTAACGAGTACTTGACATCGTACAGGCTCGGGACCTCCATTTTACGTCCTATCCGAGGGACGGCATGGCTAAGGATTTTTTACTTCCTAGGGCCACCGTGGGACGCGAAATCGCGATCTTTAGTATTGTAGGTTGCCATGCTAACCACTATACCACAGGTGACCCTATATGACAGTATATTATGAACAAAATCATATGATTTTGTCTGTTACATTGAAAAGAGTTTCAAAATTTTTGTTGGAACAGTTATATCACTGTTTTATTACATGTTCTGCATGTTCCTAGAATCTTCTACGTCGTTCTAGCTTGTTCGATTTCGGACTAGGAAATGGACGAGGGGCTTAGTCTTGCATTAGCTCTTCAGTCTGGATTAGCGGCCTTGTACATCCAAGCATATGATTACTTTTGTATCATTAGTAGTTCCTTTTTGTAACTTTGTTAATAATTTGAGTTTTTATTGTTCTTTTGGCGTTGTGAATTTTCATAAATAAAAATTATTAAACCCACATTAGTGTTATAATATAATTGCAAATATAAAGGTGTCGATAAAGATGTATGGATATACCCAAATTAATGATAGTGGATCTTCTTACATAAATAAACAGATTAATCTATTCTAATCTAATGTATAACGACAAGTTCATGAATGTAAAGGAATAGGAAGCCAGTGCGGTAAAGGATTCATGGGTTTTCCCTGAGCTTATTGTATTGACAGGTTTTTAACAGTTAGACGGGAATTTCTTTTGACGTGTAAATTATTATAATAGATAATCAGTTGTTTCTATGTTTAATTAGTAAGATTGGTCTGTAATATGTGGTGAGAGCTTTTTTTTAATTATTTTTTCTGATTAATGGATTTTACATCAATTATCATTCAAGGTAATCCAAATGATTGATCAATTATAGATTCTGATGAATTATTAAGAAGAATATGCGGAATCCACGAACGCTCATTTAAGTGACGAGATTCTTTTCTTATTTTACTCTTTTTATCTCAATAAATATTTATAATAAATTAATTAGCAAAATTTATCAACATCAGTTGGCTAATATTGTTTTATTGACGTATAATTGATGATTTATTTTTATATAACTTTCTAATTTACTTAGCCACGATCGAAAGTAACTCTCAATAACAATATAACTATAATTATGTAATGCCTTTTAGTTAGTTGAACTGCTCCCGCTCACCTTGATACTTGGGAAAACATCCCTTAAATTTTAAATTACGCCACGGGCCACGCTTAGTTGCCGTTAAAGATAGCTATCAAAGAGTTCTCCTTTAATACCCTCTGAAAAATTCAGGGGGCTTTATAAAGGGCGCTATGATGAATTATAGAATTTCCAAATGCGAGCAATTTATATCCACAAAGAGATTTTTCTCCGTGTTAAACATATTTATAGACCATTAATATTTATTTTCGGGAGTTTGCGAAGTTAGTTTTTCTAAACAAGTAGTGGTATTTCAAACGGAAGTAGGTTAAATCGTATCGGGGAAAGAGGATGCCATCTTATGTTCCAATACAATTATTAATTATGTATTTCAATTTAGATTTATAATTATCATACATTTGATCGAATTATATGTCTCAGCATGCTAGGAGCCCAAAAATAAAAGAAAAGAATAGAATCAAAATTTTTGGATATGCTTTTTAAATGAATGATCCAGTTATTGTTGAAAAATAGGTCCATTGAGCTCATAGCACCAATACATTGCAACATAGCACATAGTCAGATTCCATTGTATGAGAGTAAAATTCAGCAGAGACTGTCTGTTTCATGTATTACTGATCGGTGAAAGCTATATAACCGTGAAATTGAGAATATTCTTATAAAATTCGGATGCCGAATAAAGCCTACATAGAGAAGATATAAAGCAATAGGATATAATAAACATGAACGGTGCTAATATCAGAAGGCTGTTCATTGAAACCCTGACCTGACTTAATGCATTAAAATAAGCCGGGCGAATTTATTAGGTAGTAAAAACTTGACCGCCGCTAAACAAAGTATTGACCATAATACTCGCACTATATTCAATATTATGAAAAAGAAAACTTGTTTTGCGGCCATGCGAAACATATTAAATACTTTAACGCTGGAGCGGATGTTGTATAAGTAGAACGTTATTTTCTACGTCGTCCTACGTCTTTTTCATTTTGATTTCGGTACTTCATTCGATGTTTGATCTGGAATAAGTACACAGAGGCAGCCAGGGAGGTTGGCCTGAGTTTAAGCCTGGGCAATAAAGCTGGAGGAGGTTTGTTGGCCGAATCGATGGTCGGTGAAAGCTGAAGCGGCGTTCTGCTTGCTGACATTCAGTAACTCGCGTGACACCATCTATCCACACTGACCTTGTTTTTGTCACTGATCAATGCTCCCTTCCTCGTGTTTGCTCCGCCAGGCAAGCATCTTTCCTAAATGCCTCGCCTGGGAAATTGCCTCATCACCTAACCGCATGTCTATTAATAAGGTTTTGATAGGTCTAAAACTAAGCGGGAAAGATTTCTTTTATTTTTATTTTGGATTCCGCTATAATAATTCAACACCAATGTGGTTTTAATTATTTTTTTTACCTAAAATTATATTACAAAAATTAGAAACAAACAATCAAAGCTCAAATTAGTGTACCTAGTACCTTCATGACAAAGATATTGGGAAAAAAATTAATAAAAAAATGTGTGAATGATCTGGGAGAATATGGAAATATGCGGTAGTACTATTATTATCTTATAAATATAAGATATGAATAACAGATAAGGATATAAAGATATATATATAGATCGGGACAGGCTTTGATGACCTTAAGGTTTTATACCTTACAAGCCCCAATAAACTAACGAAATGCAATCAACTGACCTATAAGGTCAAGAGGCCATACTCTTTACATACGCCTCGGAGGATTGTCAGGAATAGAGGAGGCTGTCATATCTCTGGCATATACATACATCAAATACCCAGTTTTATCAAAATCTTCAGAGCCGTTTTTGAAAAAAAAAAAAAAAATGTAAACATCGGAAAAAAGTTATGAAATAAAGTACTCCCTTCGCCTGACCAATTTTGACGAATTTTTTGCTTTTAAATCGTTGGCATATACATATATCAAATACCCGATTTCAGGTTCGTACGGTTTATTGTTTTTGAGGTAGTCTGTTCACACACATACTCAGGGTACCCCAAAACGTGTTTTCACGATCGCAGTACTTTCCTTTACTCTATATTTCATACATAGGTAAGTGAAAGTAATTAGAAGAGAGTAAAAATAAATGCATCTATCTAACTAAGTACATATTAATGTACCACTTCCAGATTAAAGAATTGGTACAGGAAAAAAAATAGGTACCGAAAACTAACTGTTGTCCAATGATACGAACTCTTTAATCTAGCTTATATAATCTAACATATAAAAACTCAAAAAGTTGCGGATAAATATGCATATAATATAAATATTACAGAGCGCTGCTGTTTAACCATACAGCATGTGGCCGCTACGTTTATACGTTTTTTTGTTAATATATCCAATGAAAACAAGTTAATAAAGAATAGAAAAATATTAAGTTTCAGTTTTATATTATTTTTAAGGCAGATCTGTCGAAGCTGGGTGTGGATGACTGTCGGTGGATAGTGGTGTGTCGGGAGCGAGTTATGATGTCGGAATCGAACCTTGGTTCCATATCATCTCATATTCTTATACTGATATTTCCATTAATATCCTCTAGTGGACTGTTATAAGGAATACACAACTTTCCTTCCTGTTTAGTTGAGAAGTCGTATTATCCTTCTACATTAAGTTTTAAGAAATGTTAGTGAAAATTTATTATCAGTTGCCATAGTAATTTAAAGGTTATTATGTGGAATGATGTTATTGGGTAATTTTTTCTGGAATACATTTATTTTTTTCCTGAACATTAATATTAGAGTAAGCCACAGCAGTTCGTGGCCAAATTTAGCTAGTAAACTACATAGATGCAACAGATTAATAAATAACATAGCATGGCTGTTAGGAGTCTATTGGGATTGTTTTAAAAAGGAGCTGAATGAGAAATCTTTATGAGAGAAAGATCTGGTGGAAAACATACAAATTAAGTAGCAGCTGGGGAAACTAGAGTTAATTTAATATAGTGTGGGGCATAAAAAAGAAAGAAAAAAAAGTAACATGTTAAAAATTCCTTAATAATGTAACCGTTGAGTCGTCCAGAGTTGAATTTTGGATTTAAATGAATAACACTATTACTAATACCTGTGTAAGTATTAATTTAATATTATATATATCACTTTACATGTCACATAAATTTTAAGTAGAGGTACATAACCGAGGGGTCAACCCTAGGGATACGACTGTAATATGGAAATGTGCCACCAAGCGCTCCCATTAACGAAATGTCTCCGCCGAGTGTTAAACGTTTACAGCTACTAATGGGCTCAGTAATGCTCAGGTTGATTAGTTCTCTAGCAATCCCATCGGATTATCGCTTCGGTTGAGGGGTCTGGACTAAAGGTAAGTTAACTAGTAATAAAATATTAAAAATAGATGTAAAAGTAAACAATATTCATTAATGACAAAAAAATAATAATAAAATTATTTAAAGTTTGGCTAAATAACGATATTAAATAACATTTAACCATGCGGAAAATGACCCCATATTGAAATTTGCAGATACATTTTATTTGAAATTTATGTTTTAAACTTCCTGCTATTTTTCTGATTTTTAGATGTAAATATGTTCTTGGGTGAAAATATAAAACTGAACAAAGTTCATTTAAGGTATAGTTTATTTCATTGTAAAACATAAGAGCATCCTAAAACTTGTTGTGATTATAGGTTTTCTTTAGTTATCTTACATTTAATTTGGTAATGTTATTTCTTTAAATATTTTTTTCTGTTACACTTGGCATCAGGTCCTCTGTAAAAATTAACAAAGTTCTAATTTACTATGTGTAGTTCTGAAAATTACAATATTTGTTGTATGCCGTATAAAGGCAGGGAACATGTATTTTCTACAAATATGGGATTACGGTAAAGACAAATAAAGAAAAAAAATATATACATATAGAAACATAAACTGTTATATTAATTTGAGGTATTAAGAATTCATTTTCTGTTACAGGTCCTATAAGATACGGGATGAAACTGGAAGGAAACGATAAATTTTCCTGAGCTGGAGACTTCGGCCACCACCAGACACCAAGTATGTATATATTGGCTGTTTCAATTATATTTGGTATAAATTTTGCAACAGTGTTATCGCTGAAGACTAAATTTTGTATTTAGATTGGTTTAAGTTTAAACCTGCAGGTACTGTAAAATGTCACATACACAAATATTTAATCTTTTGAGAGTATTCAAATTTAGTCACCTTTAACCTTGTGATGCGGTTTAAACTTCTGACTAGTACAAAAAATAAGTATTATGATCTTTATCTCAAATCCAATCAACAATATGAAACGTAAAATAGAGGATTTCTGACTAAAAATATACATTATTTTTTTATAATGTCGTATTCAAGTGTTAACGGAACTGGAACACAAAATGTTTTTACACAATGAAAATTATTTTTGTTTATTCCATTGGAAAGAAGGTACCTTTGTCGGTCCACTTACTCATTAACTCAGTACTTTCTATGGATTCGATTTAATGTTTTTATAAATAAAATATTTTTTTAGGCAATTTCAGAAATAATTATCGAGTTTTAGACTACAAGTTATCGACGTTCGTTTATAGCATCGAAGGCCATGAAAATAAGTTATTTAAATATCTTCTATTAAATAACCTGAAAGTAGAAATGAATATTTTGTTGCTATTTTGTCATTTCCTTTCAGCAACCAATTAACTATTTTTACAAACTAAATATTATAGTTTCTAAGATTTTCAGCGATATAATATACACATATCGTACCTGTCATGGAATACCGTAACATCTCCGATTTTGAGGTTTTCCACCAAATCATTCAAAATGACGTTCTCTTTATGTGGTAAAACTGTAATAAGTTTAGTTGTTTAGTTGGCCGAGGAGAGGCGGAACTTACGGAAGTGGAGGAATTAACGGAAATTTTTTCAGCAAATGAGTGGTCACAGTAAATCAATAAAAAATAAATCAAAAGAAAAATAGTTAAGTAACAAATTCTGCAAATAAAATCACGATCAGAAAAAATAAAAAAGGCAAACTGAAAAAAGTAAAAACTTTAATCACCAATTCCCAAAAGTTTAGATTTTCGAGATGAATTCATTTGGAATTTGGATTCTCAGGGAATTCATATGTTCTCTTTTATTTGATCATTAAATCCATTATATATTATATTTAGCCATTTCTTGTTTCTTATTCCAAATAAACAAATAAAGGTAGTATTATAATAAGATACTTATAAGACATTAAGTTCTTGAGACTATATTTTTCAACAGGTTATCAGAAGGGGACCAAATTAGTCTCAACAATAAAGTTTTTTATTTAAAAGACGTTTCGGCTCTTTTGAGCCATCTTCAGTTCAGCAAAACAGGTAGACAAAATCATTTGAAGTCACACAGGGCAGATACAACTCTCAATGTAGTTGAGTTGTATCTGCCCTGTGTGACTTCAAATGATTTTGTCTACCTGTTTTGCTGAACTGAAGATGGCTCAAAAGAGCCGAAACGTCTTTTAAATAAAAAACTTTATTGTTGAGACTAATTTGGTCCCCTTCTGATAACCTGTTGTATAATAAGATATTTTCCTTCAGCCATTATTTCTATGATGATAAATCCTACCTTAATATAAATAATTGTTCATTACGACAAGCATGACAAGTTTTAACTTTTTTTTTCTTTTTTTTTTATGTTCTTCCTCTATACGGCGTTTCCAGGAACATAAAATTAAGGGGAAAGGGTGGGGGATTAATTCAGAGTATTATTAATTATCTCCTGGCTCCTGGTTTTGAACTGGCTATCTTCGGTTTCTCAATCATCTGTTTGTTGCCATGGGCAACGCATATTTCCTAAAGCGTTTGCCCACTCTGCCATCCCGCCACCCGTGACTAGTTTTATCACAGTCGTAAGCATTAATGATTAATCATAAGGCGAAAAGAAAAATGTTGGGATAAAGTGCCCCTAAGTTTACTCAATAGTGACGAAATCACTGCGGTCACTTCACGTGCCTATAACTACCTCATATACCTGATTTCAGTTTCCTACGACCAATCGTTTCTGAGCTTGTATTTTCACACACACACACACACACATGCACACAAACTTTTATATTTTGCACGGGTTGCAAAACCTCAAAATTTTTATTTTATTAAATTTATTTTAGAAAATTAGTTATAAAGACCATTGTCTGAACTATGTCTATAATGTGAATTGTATTTTAAAAAAAACATCTATTAAAATTTTTCAAAGAAAAAACGGAGATAATATTAAAGATGAATGAATATTGGACATTATAGTGACTGATTAATTTTAAAATATATTACAAAAAAAGTAGTATTTATATTAAATATATTCCATCAAAGATACCTTTTTAGTTTTTCTAAGGTTTTTCGAATGGAGCGGGCAATAAAGCAGGAAGATGTAGCTTTAAAAATTGAGTAAAGAAGGTTTAGATCAATGAAGATTTATCTGAGAAAGGCTTCCCTGTTTCCAAGGCATTTATTTCTGTTTAAGAAGAAAAATCACAGTTCGCTTCCTTATCTAAATTAATACTTATCCTCTAGCCTAAATTTACTAACTTTATTGATGTCTGAGGCGATTCTTCAAGGGAGGGAAAGATTGCAAATTTAATCTTATAAACTTATCTCTTTTGAGGACTTCATGCAATTATTTTACAAGTTATCTGAGAAAAATTGAGCTATATTTCAACATGTAAATTTAAGTCAAAAAAGGTTAATCAAGTTTCTTTAAGATATTTTTCTCCTCTACTAATTGATAAATAAGTAACGAATCCTCCAAGAATTATATTATAATAATTTATATTATTATTTCGTCAAAAGCATTCTGTGAATTCAAATTTTATGATCCGACTACGATAGGGTATACAATATACAGTATTTATAAAGATTCCTAAAATGTTAAAACTATAATTCTATGACATAAAGCCTACGTAAGACCACAGAGAGGATCTAAATAATTAATTATGATTAGTCTTTAGAGATTGTTAAAAACACGCCAAAATATTTATTTTATTCGCATAAGCATGCTCAGTAGGACCTAATTAATTTAACCTTAATGGGACCAGGGGTTAAAACTTAAAAAATAAGTTTTTAATTTTTTTACTTATTGCACCGTATATTATGTGTTCAATTATAATAAATTGCACTGTTTCCTTGAATAAAAAAATATATATGATTTATTAGATAGTAGGTATTATAATTCCGATTCTTTTCTTTTTCGTCGCTAATGATCTTTGATTGAAGTCCCTAAAACACCTATTTTTTAACTCCTTTTGGTCTTTTATTATTCTAAATTTATATTACAGTGAAAAAATCCAGTCTTCCTTTATGATATATATTTTTTTTTTCAATACATTAAAACATCACTACGTTTCGAGGCTCATTGCCTCATCTTCAGGTGTACTGCAACAATATTTTACATAATATTTACAACTTTTTAAAAAATTTAATTTACAATAATTATAAAATTTGGAACATAAACATTTATGACTTAAAACCCTACATTACATTATACTCATTATATACATACCAAAATATATATTATAACTATACAATATATCGATTCCTTAAAATCTCATCAAAATAATTAATAATGTCAGATTGCACTTCTTACTTTGGCCACCTCACTGTTACTGGCTTTAGTCTGTTGCTACTTAATCCTATTAATACTTGTACACCTCTTGTCCTAATTATTATTATTTCATGATATATACATACACAACCCATTCATGCACACACACACACACACACACACACACACACACAACACACACACACACACACACACACACACACACACACACACACACACACACACACACACACACTCACATACCCACACATACGTACACAATACTTGTCTATTTATATGTATATATCATCAAATTTTTAATTTTTTAATTAGGTCCATGTAATGGCTGCCTATGGTTTTAATATATGTTTTATAATTGACTGTTCTAATAATGTTTTTGGTGATGTATATGGCCTCTGTAGTTTTCCTATTGTTTGTATTGTTGACTGTTTCTATTATTTTTGGATTGTTAAAATCAAATTTATGTTTTTTTGTAATGCTATGTTGGGCAAGTGCTGTTGTGCCTTCATTTTTTATACTTTTGCAATTGCTTATATGTTGCGATATTATTGTTTTTAGCTTTTTGGAAGTTTCCCCAATGTAAATCCCTTCACAATCTTGACAGTCTATCCTATAAATTATATTTTGTTATCATTAAATTCTATTTTATCCTTTACATAGTTTAAATAGTTACTTAATTTATTATTGTTATATTGCCTTAACTTAAAATTATAGTGATCATAATTTTTTAGAGCCTTATTTATTTTTTCTGTTAATTTAGGTATATAATTCATTTTATAAAATCTGTAACCTTTATCATTATTTTTTTTTGCTCTGAATTTTTCTTTCATCTGATTTTTCTTTTCTTTTGTCATCTATCGTATTATTTTTTGTGTAAAAATCAGTTATTGTGGTTTGTTTTCGTTTTAATGATCTACTATTGTCTTTATTCTTATGATTGTTGTTTTTATTAATTTCCTGATTATTTTATCTTATAATATTTTCATTTTTATTTTTATTTATTCCAAACTTCCCCTTGTTTAGTTTGGTGTACCACAATTTATTGATCAACTTTTTTGGGTAAAAATTCTCAATTAAAATTTTATATACTTTTTTTTTTATACTTGTCAGATATTCATTATCAGTTAGGGCTATGGCTCTATTAATAAGGTTTTCCGCTACATTTATTTTTTGTGTTTGGGGATGGTTTGAGTGATAATTTAAAATTCTATTGCTGGTAATGTCTTTTTTAGTCCATTTTGTTTTAATATTTCTGTCCTTACCTATTGTTATATCCATATCAAGGAATCTTATCATATTATCTTTAGGTTTTTCTATGGTGAATTTCATTCTATTGTGATGTGTGTTTAACTGGTCCAATATTAGATTTTGATTGCTTTTTTTGGTAATCATTATTATGTCATCGATATATTTTTTAATTAAAATCGGCTTTGTATTTAATTTCTCCAAATTTTGATCTATTGCATCATTTAAGTATATTCCACTTAAATTTACAGCTAGTCTTGATCCCATTTGTAATCCAAATAACTGTTTATAATATTTACCATTGTATTTGAAAAAACTGTTTTTTATGCATAAATTTATACTCTCTATGAATAAATTTTTATCTTTTATTACTGTATTATGTTTTGTTTTGTCCCAATTCTCCTCTAGAAGTTTTACACATACTTCTATGGGAATGTTGGTAAACAAGGATTTCACATCTAGGCTTATTATTTCTAGCTCGGTATCTTTTACTGTTATCTTTTCTAATATTTTTTTCAATTCAATCGAATTTATAACATCATAATTGTTATTTATGTTTAATTCATTTAGTGCCGGATTTAGAAATTTCGATAATGCTTCCGTAGGTCCTTTGATATTGTTGATGATGGTCTCAGTTCATTAGTTGCTTTATGTGATTTCAATAATCCATGTATTCTTGTTTCTGTGTAATCTGTAATGCTAATCATGTTCTTAGTTTTTTTGTCTATAAATCCTTTTTTGAATAATTTAGTTGCATATGTATTAATTTTATCAGCTAATTCTTTAAAAGGATTACTCCTTTGCTTTTTATATGTTGTTTCATCATTCATAATAATTTCCATTTTTTCTCTATAATCTTTCAGATACATAATTGCCAATTTTTTTGTTTTATCTGTTTTGATAACTATTATTTCTTTGGTAGTATGCATGAAGTTTTTAAAGTCTTTAAGATCCTTTGCTATTTGTTGGTTCAGTGGGGATGTATTATTTTTGCTTTTATTTTTATTATGCATGTAATTATTTATTATTGTACAGATGTTATTTCTAGTACCATTGATATGGTGTTCTGTTGATTCAAAGCTATTAAATATCATTTCTAAATCTGATATGATTTTGATTATCTCTTTATCATTATTTTCAAATTCAAAACTAAAATTGTCACCTAGGGCTAATAAGTTAAGTATATTCTTAGGTATATTTTTTTCTGTTTTATTTTCTACTCTATTTTTGATTTTATGGAGTCTTCCAGTAAAGTATAAACTATACTATCAATAATATTTTTTAACGATTTTTGAGGATTTCCACTAGATTAAAATCTCACCATAATTAATTATTTATTTATAATACTTATTACTAATATTATGAAAAAACATATGTTTATAAAAAAAAAATAGGTGATTATTTCTGTTACATTGAATAAGTTCGTTAATGAGTAGAAAGGTTACAGCCGTGCACTGTAGTAAGTGATCAGATTTTCTAGAATGATATACCCCTTTCTGGGTTGACACATATCGTACTAAAGTAAGAAGCGATCGCCTACTGACTCAGTCTTGCCTTGTCTCCCGTTGAACAGTTTTAGGTTACTTTTGAGTCACTCTGCTGTCACTGGTACTTACTGTATTTAACGTAGTTTGTTTGACCTAAATAGTAAGGGAAAGCATTGCGATCGTGAAAAAATTGGACTTCCAGATTTAAACGAAAATATACGTTTGGAACTCCTGATCCAACATTTGACAAATTTTGATGAAATTTTCGCTGTCAAAACGCGGGTATATGCATACACCAAATACCTAATTTCAGATTCCATACGGTTTATAGTTTTTGAGCTAGTCTGTTCACACACAGAACATTTCGCGGGACTTGGTTATTTGGACTCAGGGGACCCCAAAACGTGTATTTTCATTAATAATTCTAATGAATTCCCTCTTTTCTAATGAATTCCCATTGAAATTGTTGCTTTCTAAGATGATTGGTTAAGCTAATTTTGATTTGTATTTGATTTCGCTAAACTCACTTAACCTTCTATGTCAATTTGGTGAAAATTGGCACCAATTATATTATCTTGGTTCTATAATTGTTTTAAAAAGAGTTAACAAATAGAAACCACGGAGGAGAATATATCGGAGAACAATAAAGATTACCTTTTCGCCCAACTCTTGAGGCGAATTGAATACAACTAAAGCAAATCTTGGAAAAGTGAAGAAATCGAATTCCGCCTCCTGAATGTAGAAGCAATTCTTTCCAAGGTAGCTTATACGTGACCTGTATCCCACGACTTTTCCCAACTATTTACTTCTCATAACTGTTGAGCATATGTTACTGCTCATTGTCCATAAAGCCGTTCAAATTTTCTCCCAAGAGAAAAGAAATGCCCTAATATGACTCAAATTAGCTCTATAGACTAAAGGATTAATAACATATCAAGTTCCTAAAATATACCGTACTACATTTTATTTTAGTACACAGTACTTACCGAAAAAAATAAAATGAAGCCAATTAAATTCTTAAATGAATAAGCCACTCTTAATAATAATTGCTGAAGTAAATAAATCTAAATTATCAAGTCTCAGACCTACTGAATATGTTAACTAGTAACCCAAATTATAGGATTTTCGAAATGAACAGTGAAACACAGATATGGACAAAATCGTCAAACAAACATTTAGAACTCAAATAATAACGACGTTGCTATTATTCTTCGCTGTCTAGGCGACTAAGACTAAGGTCCGTATTTATGAACGTTCCTAAGGAAGCAGTTAAGGTAACCTCAACTGGTTCCTATGTTAAGCTAACCTTTAAGCTTAAGTGTTCCTTTAGATAATTCTCATTTTATGAACCTTCCTTTATACTTCCTTTCCTTAACTAAATATGCATTTATTAAGGTGCAAATTTAAGGCCACCTTAACTAAACAACCAATCAGAGAACATTGATAAGAGTACTCTGCCGCTAGGTGTAACCTCCCTAAACTGACATCAGTGTTTACTTCACTCTTGTTTACTGTGTTGTTTAGAGTGTTTTAAGTAGTTAATGTGACAATTACAGCTCTAGAACTGTAAGAAAATGATAATTGGAGTAGAAATCACTCAAAGATGAATAGTGTGCAAACATTATTTGTGTAAAAGAACAAACAAATGTATACAATGTTTCATCTAACCGATTACTAAACAACTTAATGGATTCTTTAGGATAAAAATCAAAAATATCTTTATTATAAGATGAAGATGCAAATGAGAGTGAAAAAGTGTGATAAAACAATGTTAGGTAGTGTTAGTTCTCAAACTTTATTTCTCTTGAAGTTAGCTTGGGGGATGAGAGACTGCAATATTCTTGTAATTGAGAAGTTTGTGATATACTATATACCATACCAACTATATACTATATACTATATACATTTGTGATATACCAAAAACTTGTTATACCTAACTTATCTAATTTCAACAAATTCCATGAAAGCCTTTTATGTAAAATAGGCATAGATAAATAAATAAACTTTAAAAATGTTAAATTGGTACTATTAAAATTACATTTAATTTTCTCAAATTGGATTCAGTCTATATTTCATATCAAGATTTTGTTTTGTCAATGAGTAATTGAGTGAAAATATCTTTACTATCAATAATAAAGATTGTATTTCTCATTACAGTACTACTTGCAGAAGAAAAAAATGAATTCACCTAATATTCTTTCAGATGTTTATATCACCAACTAATCAAATATTTACAATTACAGCTCTAATCCTGGCTACTACAACATAATTAATGTTAGAAGTGTAGAAATGGAAAAGATTCAAAAGCATCTGCATCAAAATGTTTGTGATTAAAGTTGTACACTTAAGTAATACTATCAATACCTATACTTAATAAGTATTCATTAATTGAAAATAATACATCTTTTGTTTTGATTTTGCTTATATAGAAAAAATTATCTGTCTCTCATTGTGCCTAGTAATAAAAATGGCTACATATGAAAACATTTGATAAATATATGGAGAAAATATGGAGAAAAAAAGAAAAATATTACACCAAGATTAAAATTTTTATTCATCTTAAAAAGTGCAATAATATTTCACCACCTTTGTTGTTTATACCTCATATAAATAAAGTAAAAATTCCAAAAAGTCGTTGTTCTTAATAAACGGTTCTTTTTAATAAGTATTTAAGTCCTGATATTTGTTTTCTGTTTTTATTTCTATTATTAAATAGTTAAGGAGAGGCTAAAGGTAGCTGATCACCTACCTTAGCATTAAGGAAGGAAAACAGATCAAATTTATAGGAACACCTTAAGATCTAAGGCGTCCTTAAGATAAGAAAGGTAAAGGAACGTTTATAAAATGAAAATTGTGTTAAGGTTAGCTAAAGGTGGCATTTTAAGGAAGCCTTTAAGTAAGGCTTTCCTTAGGATCGTTCATAAATACGGCCCTTAGTCACTATTCGGTGGCTTCTTATGTATGGTCTGCTATAGAACCAGCCACCCAGAAAGGTATAAAACACGTGATCACGTACTAATTCAAGACTGAAATGGTTCCAGGCATTTCTAAAACTTCGTAAAACGTAAGAAATTTAAACATCTATTTTAGTTTCATGCCACAATAGGAACTCTACTTCAAAGAACTGACCATTTTTATATAGATTATTATTACAAAGCGTTTTTGTGGAATCACAGATAAAGGTTAAAGTTCATCTACTTTCAAAAGGCCATTCATTAGTGTTTCACTAATTAAATAATATGTATCATTAAATGCAAACTATTCATTATTTATATTAATTATTGTTTAGTTTAATTACATTAATAAAGATGGGTAGTTTCATAAAGTAATATTCTCATATGTAAATTTCTTAACAGAAAATTTATTAACACTCAAATGGAATGTGGTTGAAAGCAATTAAAATTCCTTTTCTTTACCACTAAAATTGACCACATTCCTTTTTATTAAACTAATTTTATCGAGGTATAAAGGTATCTTGGAAGAAAAATTAACGATTTGGAATTAGGATATCAATATCAATTAGAAAATATAGATCAGGGTTTATTCCTATCCATCATACGTAGTAATTATTAACCCCTTGCACTCGGCACCGTTTCGGACGTTACCTACCGGCAACTCGACGCAACTTATTCGCGAAAACGTACACCCTGAAAACGTAATATTATACAGTAAAATTTTAGAACCAAGTAAGGAATAGTAATGAAATTTAGGTTATATGTATTTGCGAAGCTTCAAGAACACATAGATACAAAAAAAAAATATTTTTTTAAATTTTATATTTTTTTTTCATAATTTTATATTAATTTCAAAATTATTTTTGTATAATTTTATTACAGAAATTGTTGATAATTAAGAGAACCGGAGCGGATAACGATTTCACAAAGGTTTCGCCGTTCCTTATATATAAAAGTATAAAAAATCTAATTAGAGAAGTAAAAACAGTTAAAAAATTACGAGATACCCTTTTAGTTGAAGTATCTCAGATATCCAATCAGAAAAGCTCCTAAAATGTGAAAATCTGCTTAAGAACTCTCCGGTTAAAGTAGAAGCTCAAGGGAAACTAAATTAAAGTAAAGGGGTTATTTGGTGCCCCAAACTAAATTATTGTACAATTCAGGAAATAAAAGATGAAATAAAAACACAAAATATAGCCGATGTTAAAAGATTAACGTACTATAAAAATACCTAATAAAAAACACCGCGAGCCGCGACCGAAATATCCTGTAAATAGTTTTTACGATTTGTTTATGTTATTATATGTTAAAAACTGAAAATTATTTGCATTGTCCCCGTAGCGGAGCCCTCGAGTTTGAAGACAAATTTTAACTGGCTCCGCTCCGGGGACCTCGAGTACAAAGGGTTAAGTAATTATAAAAAAAATTATATTTAATTTTTTTTTACAATATATCATACAACGTTTGGGCTCTAAACGAGTTCAATTACAAACTAATAACGAAAAAATGAAAATTTCTCTTATTATCGTTTAGACAATAGAACATCATCCTACTGATACCTTAAGAACCTCGGAATTCATGACAAGAACTTCTTATCGCGACTTATCGAAGAATTAATCATATATTGTGTTTTATCATAATACACGTCCTGTATGACACGTTCAGAAAACATAAACTTTATCGACATATTACCGAAATTCCTCTTACTATAATTCAAAGCACGTTTTTCAACCGAGGAATAGGACTACACACCTAATTTGGATCATTCACCTACCTTGCAACAGGTAAAATAAATAGATATTCCACATTTAACAACCTTTACAAATATCCTATCTAAAAGTAAATATCACTCAAAAGCAGAGCGACGAGGTCATCGGCCGGGAGAGAGAGAGATAAAGGGTTTTGAGCCAGAGAAAACTGAGCGCTTAGGCAGAGAGTGGTTGGTTTCATTAGTGATTGCATAAACATGTCCGAATGACCGTCCTCTCACAACCATTCCACCATTGATGTTCTTTTAACTCTAATTTCATCTCTCACATCACCAATGGATAACATTTCTATGATGTTGTTTGTTTTTTTTTGTATGGCGCTGTTTTCTTTGTATCATTATATGAAATATTAAAATTAATATTTCTTTGAATATGCCGATTAAAAAAAAAAAAAAATGTTTAGAAGGATCGCAATATAAATAAAATTCTTTTAGTAATTTTTTGTTTATTTTCCAAAGCCACTGGATCCCTCATTTTATGCAATAACATTATTTAGTAAAAATATCACTAAAGATCACAATCGTATATCACGTATTTTTACTTTCTCTTAACCTCTTACTATTATAGTAATTCGCTCTAATAAATATTCTGAAATTGAAAGTCTTTTTCCCATTTGTTAGCATAATTTCAAATGATTTCACATATTGGAAATGAATGAAGTTTTGAAAAGGGTATTTTTGATTGACCTCTGATTGTATAAAAACAATGCGCTTGGACGGTAAATTTAATAAGTAAGAAATCTCCTACTTTTAAGGAATAAAATATTTAAAAATCAGAACTCACAACGAAAGAGAGGCATGAATTTAGGTCCCAGTTATTAGTTTACGTTCTAATCAGTCAATTTAAAAATATCGAAGCATTGATGAACGACCATTCGCTGTTGAGCAAATTTTCGGTACTTTGTAATGTACATTGGTTGCTGTAGATTTTCCTTTTTTAATCTGGGAAGGAGAGATACATCAACACAACAGACTTTTTCAGCGTTCCAAACCTGCATAAATGAAACTTAGCTTAAATTGAATCTTGAAGCTTATCTTCTTTAATTGCGCAGCCGAACGCTGACGACAAAATTAGTGCTGACAGTAAAGTAAATGGAGTAAGAGCTTCATGGTTCAGGGTATAAATAGGCGACCAATATTATTTTTATATGTATATAAAAGTTCAGCGAATGGGGCATTAAGAAAGTTTTGAAGAAAATAAATGGAACAAAATTAAATTTCTTGAGTTAGCTCCGAGAGTAAAAGACGAATTTCAGCCATGTTATAACATTCATACAGTCATTTGTATTTGTATTATGATATTATGTTAAATCTATATTTGGAATTTTCAGGATACAACCTCTTCCCATAGCTACTGATGAATCATGTTCTTTAATCGATTAAAGTTCGGATAGTCATCCCCCTCCCACTCAGTTGGAATAATTTAATTTTTACACACCGTTGAAAGTAATACAACCATATATGTACATGTGCCTGTCCATAACGAATTAGTAGACAACCTCCCTATTTCTATCTTACGCTAGAGCGCACTTAATCTCTTCGCTAATCCCATCCGTACAGTGTTACGAAGGGTAGCTTCGTAGCCACTAGCTCCACCTGTTGTCACATGGCCTACGCGCGCATTTATTGATATTTTTCTGTTTCTATTTGGATGAATAAATGCAGTGAAAACGTTTTTGAACAAAAGCTTGGAGAGGAATAGCCCCCGCACAGTTGTTGGGCGCATTGATTCAACCTCTGTTTACATGCAACTGATTTGTAATTCATATTCGTAAAGGACAACAGGTTCATTTCATATCTCCCGCGGTTCAACTCATTCGGTAAATGGATGAGGAATAACTAAATGTGGAATTTAGTTATTTAAATCCTTGCATTATCATAGCATATTACATTATATTCACCCCATGTTCCCCTGACGGCACACCAACATCTATCTATCATTATCAATATGCACCTACTTATAATAATAATTATATAAAAAATATTGTTTTGTTTTTTCACATCAGTGTTTAATTTGCACCTGTCGCAACTAATCGACAATCAGCAAATGAGATGTTGGCATTTTAAGGCATGAGGGAAGATAGTACCCAGTCTCCTCTTGAAAGGCATGTCATTAATAGGTCTGTTGTTATGTCCGTGAAACTTTTTATGAAAGCAGAATATAGGGTTCTTGTTTGTTCCTCGATAGTTGGTAGTTGTAAGTACATATATAGTGTTTTGTAACTAACGTACAAAGAAACGTTCGTTATTAGTCGTCAAATTTTGGATTGAAAGGTTTGTAGTTTTTTTAAGTGTGTCTTTTTTGCTGTAACATGAATTAGTGAGCCGTACGTCCATATGGGTTTCAGTAAATATGTGTATGAACTAAGTTTCTGTCTGATTTTCAATTTGGATAATTTGGAAATAGTGAGTATAGTATTTTCAGTCGATTGTTTAATGTATGTCTTTTAAATTTGACCCCAAGTAATCCTTCTTTCAAATATAAATAAAGAAAGTTATAAATAAAGCTATATAAGTAAATACAGTTATTTTATTTGACATTCTCGCCTTTTGTGAAAAAAATGACAAATTAAAATGCTGGGCCCTGGTTATGACTTAATAACTGCCGAGGTGTTCCAAAAAATGCCCAGAAATGCTCTGGTATTTCTGACAACAATTTACAACTGCATACTAAGGACATCAAAATTACCACTACAATGGAAATATTCCATGATTCAAATGATACACAAACCAAAAAAAGATATCTACCACCCTTCTTCGTACAGACCTATCAGTCTTCTTCCGATGTATTCAAAAATATTTGAAAAATTAATATACAAAAGAATTGTTGACATATTGACTGACAAACATATAATACCCGACCATCAATTTGGATTTCGCAAGTCACATTCAATGACCCACCAACTACACAGAGTTACTGACTTCATTGCTGGACCATTAGAACAAAAATAATATGCAACTGGTGTATTTTTGGATGTTGCTCAGGCGTTCGACAAAGTTTGGCACCAGGGTATTCTCTTTAAACTCAAGAACATACTACCGTACACCAACTATCTCATTCTCCGATCCTTCCTTTACGACAGATTTTTCTCCGTTCGGCAGGGATCAGGAATTTCTTCAATTCGTCCAGTCCTTGCGGGGGTACCAGAAGGTTCAATACTGGCCCCCCTACTCAAAATTGTATACATCCATGACACACCAGAAAGTAATGAGACATTGACCGCTACTTACGCAGACGATACAGCAATACTAACAAAACATCAAGATCCGTCACATGCTTCACTAACCTTACAAAACCACTTACATAAATTAAATGACTGGTGCAAATTGTGGAAAATTAGACTTAATCACGATAAATCACAACATATAACTTTTACTCTACGGAAAAATACTTGTCCTCCAATTTATATCGAAAATGTCCTAATTCCCCAAACAGGCAGTACAGTACCTCGGACTAACCCTCGATAGAAGGACTGACCTGGTTAAAATGAAAAGGAAAACTCTAAACAAACGACTAAAGCAACTTTACCAACTTTTTTCTAAATCCTCAAAATTAAGACTGAGACAAAAACTAAATACTTACACATACTTACTTAAACCTATATGGATATACTGTTCACAGATTTACGGAATTGCTAAAAAAATACATTTACAGAAACTCCTGACCTTTCAGTCAAAATTATTACGACTCATTTCAAAAGCACCTTGGTACGTGACTAATCAAACCTTACATACTGACTTCCACATGCCAACAGTCGACCAACACATCAAGACTCTTTACAAACGTTTCCACACTAACCTACACGGACATATAAACCTACTAAGAAGAGATATGGCCACAGATGAAATGCCCTTGAATGTGAGGAGGAGATTAAAAAGGCGTTGGATAAGAGATCTCCTTCTTTAGCCGACCTAAATTACTGAATCAAGTCAGGGAAGAGGTACTGTTGGGTGCCATCCCATGCCCCGTGCCTGACATGTCATCATTTGCAATTGATTGCAAACAATCATTGCATTGTTTACGGCCATCACATCTAATGATTGTCGATATATTGTTGACAGGCGTGGATATACAAATGAAGATTAAAAAAAAAAAAAAAAATGCTGGGATGAAGCGTTGAAATTTAATTTTAAATTTTAAATTAAATGAGCTATTGTTATAATTTGTTAAAATGGGAGTTGGTCCTTATTAAGCAAACAGAGTATTAGTTCTCGATATCTTAAAAAATATACATTAGTCTGTCTACGTTATGTATATAACGAATGGAACGATTAAAGCATATTTGTATAATATTTTTTTTACAGAAACATTGGGTTGATATGGGGTAATGATGAGATTCTGAAAGGTTGTGACCATAAGAGAAATTGATCTCCATTGAGAAATCGAAACTAAATAATTAGAGAAATTGGCAAAGAAAAAGGTTGCGCTTGGTTTCAGTCAAATCATTTCCTCACTCAACTGTTGAGATACGAATGGGTACTTCCTACTATTACCCATTACTAGTACCCTTAACCGTCTATGTATTAGGTAATATATTATTTAAAATTATGTTTGAGGTGTATATCAATAGTGCTCACGAAACAAGGAATAACTCATACATAAGAGGTAAAAGGTAACATGGAGCCATGTGGGCAATAAATATAGAAATTTGAATAGGAGCGCGTGACAAAGCGGATACTGCGGCATCAGCAGCTCCCTGCGATTGAGGGCCCATTGTTGAGTCCTCCTTTTGTGAACAACTTGCCCGACTTCCTAGCGGTTTGGACGACACATTGTCTCTCCACTCCTCAATACAGTTTTACCGCCGACAATCCTCTTGTTCTACCACTTCAAAGTCTACTCATAGCCTCAATGACACTTCTCAGTCGTTGAGCTTTATTAAATCAACTACCCTCCATGTGGAAAGGAGGGCGGAGGTGAATATTTGAATCGGAGCAGTGGAGTTGAAACGAATTTCTGTAGTAATAGTTGAGGAATATTGAATTAATTCCAAGCATGAATATAATATTGTCCCTGTCATTTTAATACTGTCGATTATTAAAGATTTTCGTTTTTTTAAACTCACTGGAAAATGGAAAGCCATCCTCTTTTTAATTGTAGATAATAGATACATCCTAAATAAATTATAAATCAATATTATTGGTTGATTAAAAGCATATTTAATGTTGCTACTCGTCCAGTAGGGCCAATTATTTCGAAAATATCAACTCTTTGACGAACTGCATTTTATTTCCGGAGCTTTAAATGAATATCATTCAGTCTTCTGGGGAATTCCCTTCTTATAAACTCAGTGGAAAATGGAATGTTAGCTCCTCGCACTACCCTGCCCCCGGAAGCACTCAAGAAAATGCCTACTTGACCTTTTAAGGCGTTGGATTAAATCTTTAGTGAGGTGAATGGAATCACCTCAAATGATCTTTAGACGAGACTTCATTTTAGGTATTTAAGAGTATTTTTTCCTGATAAAACCTATTAGAAGTTTGTAGCTTATACCCAACTAAAACTTGGTATTGAACCGATATTCTCTTATTGGTTTCAAATTTTGACCAGAACATCTCCTAAGTATACACCAATCGAAGGTTTTTCGGCGACTTAATGTTAGAATATAGCATGGTTATAGTTTTCTAACGCTCCATTCTAGCTTATGCTAACTGGTTTCAGGGAGAACTTCTTAATCATAAGTTGTATAATTAACTTAATATGTATTAGTCAAGTTTTTTTTAATTTAGATCCTTTATTAACCTCACACTTTTACAATATTCCGTTCTACGTTTCGCCACTAAGCCATTTTCAAGAAGAACACATGTGACCACAAGTTTTCAAATAAAATAGGACGAGTACCCTTGTCAAAAAAAAAAATTCTTTTTACTAGTTAAAAACTATAGTTTCTTTATGTAAGCATCACAGATTTTGACTTTTTTTTTTAATTTTTGACCAGGTTACTCGGCCTATTTTATTTGAAAAATTGTGGTCACAGGTGTTTTTCTTGAAAATGGCTTAGTGCCGAAACGTAGAACCGAATATTGTAAAAGTGTGAGGTTAATAAAGAATCAAAATAAAAAAAACTTGACTAACATCTGCTTAACCTCAAGACCAATAAAGAATTATCATTAATATGTATTGTTCCAAATGTAAATTTGTTAAATGTTGTGTTTGTTTATAAACCAATTATATTGTTTTGAATTCCATTTACTGTGCATTTCATTTATACTTCATCCCGCCTCTGCTGAAATATCTTAACACTTAAACTGTAATTGGGGATTTATAGTTTTAGTTTATATCTTTTCTTAATGTTTATTATATTCTTAGAATTTTCTTATTAACTAATGTAGGTACGTATTAAGATAATTAACTAAAAATATTATTCATGATTCTCCTATTAAACTGCGAATGTATGTTCATTAGCTGTACAAATGGGTCCAAATTTTATTCCACCACCCGACGCCGCCATGAAAATTCACACAGATGATTAATGCCTTTTAGGTAGTATCATTTGTTGCAGAATAAAGCATCAATCAATGGAGGTGACTGTTGTGTATGGATGTAAATTAACACATATATTTTCTTTTTTATTGTAGAACTTTAGATGTATGGCATCTGAGGCATATACGGCGCTTTTTAGTGAGGCTCTGATCTCAACTCATGGTTATATAACCGGCGAAATCAGTTAAGAACGTCGGATCATTTCTACTTAATCATGGGCATGATTAGCTTTGTTTGATCCCATATTTCAACATCTGCTCGCTTCGCTAGCTCTAAGGGCACATAAAACCCCAAGGGGTTCTTATTAGTTGAGACTTGGGCCACACCCAGATGCACGCATCCGAAGTCCTCTGAGATGCTCAGAAGCCGTTCTTCGTAAGTTTTACCTTCTTTTTTTTACACTCATACTATTCTGGTCGTCAAAAATTGACTTAGGTGCCATTGTTTAGACCATGAGGTCAAAGATGTGTTTGTTGAAAGTTTGAAACCGATCGGTGGTAAATATCAATTAAGTCTTGATAAATTAAAACACACCTCATGCGGTTAAGTCGCCACAAATTGGTTTGGATATCATTAGTTCTTGCATAATATCATAAATAGTAAAGATTAATGTCAATTGCAGAATTATTAGTTTCGCCTCTCCAGCCAAATATTGTAAAAAAACATAATTTTACGATAAGTAAATTTTAATAGTTTTCAGAAAAAAATTGATGTAAGGACGTAGTTAACGATAATAGAAATAAAAGGTTGTTTTTTTTTCAGTGATAATGCCGAGTTTTCTGTGCCAAGAACTAAAAAGAATAAAATTTTTGTAAAAAGATATTTCAGGTTAATAGAACGTGCCTTCTTTAATTCAAACTCCTCTCAAACAATAATTTTGACTAAAAATGTATGTCAAAATAGAATATTTTAACTATAGGAAAATATATTTTATTTACCTTCATCAATTGAGACTATCTGTTATAAGGAGGCTTGAATTATTTTAACCAGTATTATTGAATGCATGCTCTTTTTAAAATCACTGAAACGCTGTTACTGACCGTTTGGTATTTTTAGTAGTAGGGGGAGGGAAGTTATTTATATGTTTCTTTTTAGAAGCATCCAGTTCCGACAGAATTGATCATTATACTAGTACACCTGAATGAGTTCTATCGCTCAGGGTTTGCTCAGCATACTCTTCGAGCGGGGAACTAGGACCCTCTCAATCGATGCTTTATGCCTGAATTGCGATTAAGGTGAACTTACCGGGTCAAACTTAAAGGCCTGGTGAAAGTTATAGTAATATACTCCGTAGTTAACAGTAAATCTACCAACACATGCTTTGAAGTTATAATTGAATCTTAAAGTTTATATAGAATCACTTAACAGTAAAAAAAAGGCTAGTTGATTAACAATCTTGAATTTATTCAGGACTACTTCAGCTTGATATTCATTTCTTTTCATTAAAATAATTTATTAAAATTGTCATAGAATAGTATATAACCAAAAGCAAATCTCAACGGCTATACATGGTGGATATTGACTAGAGAAAATAAAATGTAAATTGTAAATTGTTATTCTAGTAGAGATGAGAGATGGTCAACTGTTCTTCAATTACGATAGGTTAAATGATGGTCAGGATTTTCAGTTTACAATGATTTTATTATGGTAAGCCAACGTTTCGATCCAACTTGTGGATCTTCATCAGGGCTCAAAGAAAACAAATATATGAGTATCTATGCTAGAGGGTGACAATAAATGGATACATTACAGAACTGATAATAATATAAAAGATGGTGTATACATGAATATTAAAATAAGAGGCTGGTTAACAAGATAAAATAGAATCTGATATTTACCTACTGAGTCCAGGTGGATACTAAGACTAAAGGTAAAAATAAGGTGAGAGGTAGTGGTAGGGGGTTAGTTTGCCGACTTCAAAGGTTTATGACGGGGAAATCCAACGCTTTTGAAGTGAAGGCACATGAAAACTGAGTGAACAAAAATATTTTAAAAACTAACAAAGTAGATGGTTTTGTATACAAATAGTTGTGTCTGGACTCAATAATAACATAAAAATGAGATAATACATAATGTAACAATGCATAAAAATGGAAAATATACAGAAAGAAGCATACAATACAAAAAATAATAATAGTACAAAAGGTACAGAGATAATGGCATGTTCTGCTAATTTAGATGTAAACGAACAACATTGCCCACAACCATTCCTCCGACTTTGAGAACCCCTCCATATTAGCTACTGTATCTAACCACGATAAACGTCTCCTCTCAGAATCCATTTTCATCCATCTAGAAACAAATAACCCGGTAAATCACAAAACAGATAAAGAGATAATTTCATCCACTTATTCTAACATCTTCCGCATCCTCAAATCCTAGTTTTGATTTCATAGGTACCTGCAATTATCTCTGTACCTCTAGTACTATTATTATTTTTTGTATTGTATGCTTCTTTCTGTATATTTTCCATTTTTATGCATTGTTACATTATGCATTATCTCATTTTTATGTTATTATTGAGTCCAGACACAACTATTTGTATACAATACCATCTACTTTGTTAGTTTTTAAAATAATTTTGTTCACTCAGTTGTCATGTGCCTTCACTTCAAAAGCGTTGGATTTCCCCGTCATAAACCTTTGAAGTCGGCAAACTAACCCCCTACCACTACCTCTCACCTTATTTTTACCTTTAGTCTTAGTATCCACCTGGACTCAGTAGGTAAATATCAGATTCTATTTTATCTTGTTAACCAGCCTCTTATTTTAATATTCATGTATACACCATCTTTTATATTATTATCAGTTCTGTAATGTATCCATTTACAGTCACTTTTAGCCCTGATGAAGATCCACAAGTTGGATCGAAACGTTGGCTTACCATAATAAAATCATTGTAAACTGAAAATCCTGACCATCATTTAACCTATCGTAAATTGTTATTCATCTAATTGTAATCTGCCATTCACTAAAACTCAACATTTGGTTATGCGAGCATTGATAGAGGTACCCATTAACGATATACCGATGCCTATTAGTGAATAGAGGCCATTAAAATTCAGTTTTTTTTTTTCAGAAACAAAAAATATTACTTATCACCTTCATACAATTCACCCTTCAATTATTTACAAGAAATTGACAACAAAAAGCAGCTAACGAACTCCTGCTGCAGATAAGTCAATCCAAAAGTTAGTTGGTTTTAAGCAGCGGCTGGTATATCTTAAAAACCTTAGATACGGCGTAAATTTAGGCTGGGTATCACTGTTATTATGTCGGTGCGAAAAATCTAGAATGTTCAACCCATCAGGAGAGTGGCACAATTTAAACATTCCCATTTTATCATTCATTCACCTAAAAAATAGCGAAAATTCAAATATATTTTTAATTTTTTTTTTTTGCCGAATTTTTATATAATACAAACTACAAAAATATTTGTGTATACAAGTTATATTCAATGTTTATAACCATATTCTAGATTCTAAATGTTTTATATTTAAATAGCATAACTTGTCTGTTGTCATTTTTCTAAATGGCCAATCCTTGAATAGGTTTTCAAAACATCTGTCTAGCTAGAATAGTGTACTGTATAATTATTGTTCTCCATGATGCCAACCATTGAAGCTGGGTTTTGATTTTTTACATACAAAAAAAAAATATGAATCAAGCGAATTTTCCAAAAATATAAAAAAAAATGAAAAATAATTGTCTTGTTTTATCTTTATTTTAGGTTGCATGGTTTGTGTTTTAATATACCTTCATATAATATAAAGGAAATGAAAAATCGAAAATAAAGAATTAAAATTACAGTTCCCGTGATTTAATGAGAAATTTTTGCGCCACATTTTCAAAACAATTTTTTTACTATTGCCATGCGAGATTCTTATAATAAAAATAACTTTCATGGACGTGTGGCTGATCCTTGAGAAACACCAACATTTCGGGATTTATTCATATAGTTCTTCTTAATGTATAACATAATTTTACTGTCGATAATTTGAAAAACACCAATTGAAATATGTTTATTTGATAGAGGAACTGGCGTCATTAGGATTGGTATTATACAATTACAACATTTTCTCTTAACACTACAAATAGGAAACGGTAGTGTAATACAGCAGGCTTTGTTATAGTCTAAAGTTAATTCTCTAGGGGGTGGGGAGATAAATTGTTGGTGGTTAGTAACGGGATGAGAGCTGGGTTCATGTTGCGACTAGAGCTGGAGATGGGCAACAAGTCCTCATGACAGGCCACAAACTGCATTAGCTAGTGCCGCGCCTCAGGCCCGATCCCAACCAGCTCTGTAATCCCTCTACCAGGATACGATTTATAGCTATTTTAGATTTACATTTATTTAAAAATAGAGACAGTAGAGCAAGCAAAATGCAGATTTTGCTCTTACGATTTATTCCTAACTTCTATACGTTAAATTTTAAAGGTCTGGATGGTCAGCTCATTGATAAGGCACTGAACTCCAGGTCACGAGTTTGAATCTTGCTTGACATCTATCATGGATATCTGCCTCCGATTGTCTCTGGGACTGAGAGACCTTCCTGCCTTTAACTCAGCTTCTATTAAGTATGCCAAACCACCTTCTTGTTAGAACGCTGAACAAGAAGCAATACTTCCTTACATAACTCAGCGCCATAGACTCTCCATAGGTTTTTGTGGTGCAGGTTTTCTTTTATAACTGATTTTTTTTCTTTTCTATTTGATATTCGTAGATTATTGGCTAATGAGCATTATGATTTTTTTCAGCATATTCTCATAGTTTTGGTAATGTGTAATGGTTTAGCCCAATTCGAGGGCGGCGTAGCCGTGAGGAATATCCGGTTTGCTTACCACGTTGCCTCTGACAATCTGATAGATAAAATTAAGCTTTCGAGTTGGAATCCCAGTGCTGTAGACATTCAATTCGGCATTAACCATCTACACTATCCACTCTTCCCTAAGTAAAAAAGTGATTGGGTGTAGATTTTACATAGGTAGTGATATATAGCTTGAAAAAAATATATTTAAGGAGTATAAACATGGCTTAATTCATGAAGATAATTAATTAGATTTGAATAAATAGATGAGATAAATAGATTAGATTTGGTTCCTCTTTCAAATAACAAGTAATGGTTCATTTCTTTGTTTATTCTTATCGATAGATAAAATATCCTCTGGCTTGTCTATTTTAATTGAATCTAGCACATAGAATATTTAACATCAATATCATATTTCAATAACTTGACTTTAAAACTCAACAACACATTAATAGCTTTTAGCCTCCGAAATCCAGCAAGGTTAAGATAAGGAGGTCCAAAAATACGCAACTAACCGTCTCAAGTGACCAACACTTTAGCATGTTTATACTTAGAATTGAAGTAATAATTATAATTATGAGAAAATATGTAAAGTATTTTTATTGTATTTCCAACAAGCAACATAAATTAAATCAATGGTTTCATATTTTGGAGCTCATGTTTGACCGAAACCGTAGAACATTTCATGGGTAAGTACATAAGTATGGGTATCATAGATAACACACGATAATAAACCTTCCCAATGAAAGTTTCACTTTAAAACCAACAAAACGAAAAACAATAACGAAAAACCAATGCAGCCGAAAAGGCAATGTTTTCGATGAAATTAAATATAGCCTCAAAACACATTATTTCTCCTAAAAGAGAGGGACCGAAAAACTTGAGAAAAATGTTTAACTAAAAAAGCTTTGTAAAACTTACTGGCACTTTTCACTGAACGTCACATCCTCACCATCTTCTGAAAAGTGTTCATGAGTATTTTTTCTTAAGCTAAAATAGAATTATAATTTGTTTTCATAGAAGCTTAGTGTTGGCACACGTAGTTATGTAATCATATAATACAAAAAAAAAGTTTTTAATTAAACAAAAGTTATTGAAGATAGCATCACCCCCCTCCCCAATAAAGCTTAGTGTTGGCACACGTAGTTATGTAATCATATAATACAAAAAAAAAGTTTTTAATTAAACAAAAGTTATTGAAGATAGCATCACCCCCCTCCCCAATAAACATAGTCTGTATTTACTAAAAATAAATTAAATTTGACAAATTTGTTGTGAATCAAGGTTAAATGAGAATTAAGGAATCTTTATCCTTATCGTTAATTCTCATATTTATATTGAACACAGCATTTTCTTTTTTTTTTTTTTTTTATTTATGGGTTAAAAAGTTTTCTGAAAATTTATTTTAGTGGTAATAATAGAAATTTAGTCATTGTTATTAATGTTATTGCAATAAAAATATTCATCTCACTGTTGTCCCTACAGAACAACGATCCGATTTTGACATGTTAATTCACTGGAAAACAAGAATCCTTAATAATGGTTAAATTAAGAAGATTAGAGCCATCAAAAAGAAAAGAAAAAATGTAGATTTCAATGATATATTAAAAAGTGTTGTAATAAGAGTAATAAAACCAATGATAATCCAATCGGTGTCAGTATTATAACATAGAAGAAAATGGATGGCTACAGGATCTTGTATAAAGGTTACATCGCACTTTCCTGCAGAGTTGTGGAATAATATGATTCAAATATTCCTCAACACGTGTCCGAAGAGAAACGTCTTATATAGAAACGATCCCAAGACAGGTCACGAATAGAGCTTACAAGGTTCAAATTGGATTCGAAAAAGGAGGCAATCCAATAAGGGCACTCTGTTAGATATACACTCCTCGCTAAGAAAAGCAAGTAAAAAGGGTTTACTGAGATAGCAGTAACATTTTTCGGTTGTTTCAATCTGCCTAAATGTCGTCCTGTTTGCCAACCCATTATGGCATGAGAAAATAAAAAAATGTTAACGTTAGAATATTTCTTTTCCTGAATCTTTGCCTAAATAACAGTCCATTATTTTATTTTATTTTTTTACAATTCTAATATGTGTAAGGGACATTGGTAATGTATTATAATATAGGTGATTCTCATTTTAGGGTCATGTTTTAGTCCACAACTTACATAAATGGTTAAACCTAACCTGATTTTTTTTCCATCGCTATTCGGTGAAGCCGTCTAAGCCAGTTGGCAAAAAAGATGATCTCAATTAATTACATAGTGGTTTTGGCCGAATAAAAGACGTGGAAAGGTTATTGCCAAGTTAAAACTCATTCCGACGCCCGAATTATTAGCTAATTTTGTTATGGAAATTGCCCATAATCTGAGAATCACCCATATACCTAATTTTAACGACGAGGATAGTTATGGTGTTTTTATATTGATTAATAATGTATTAAATTAAGACAGGTCATTATTAATTGATTTCAGCTGCTTCCGACTTATCGTTTTCATGCTATCCAATTCAGGCACCCTTGAAAGTCAAAATTCTTTACAATTACAGTACTGTACAATACTATACATTTTATATGTAGGTAAGTGAAAGTAAATATTTTCATCAATTCTCTGTGATACAGCATTATACTTAATTACTTGTTATTTACCGTTATGTAGTTATATATTTCTCTAACAGTGTTATATATATTTATAGTTATATATAATTGCCTAATAGTGGGGATCTTCAATCGGGAACAATTCATAGTTTAGAATTGAAGGCGGAAGAATTTGGTATTAATAAAAAAACATAAATCTTTAATCTTTTGATTTGACCTTTTAAAACTTTCGGCAGAAAGCATTATCTCTTTTATAAATTTTAAAAAGAAATTATAACTAAGCAGGTTGTATCTCTGTTTTAATTCAATTTGAGTTATAATCGAAAATAGTATACCACCCAATTGGTAATGGTTATTGACTGTATTTATTGCATCACAATGAATAAATAATTGACTGGATAATAATGAATTAATGATTAATAGCGTAATAATAACAAAACTCTGAAATCGTGTTATTTAAATCCTAATTGAATTAAGTTACCGTTATAGTGTAGTAACGTTAAATTATAGTAAGTAGTAACACCAAATTTGGGAGCTTTTCATTATGTACTACCCCAGTTCGCCCGCAAATTTTCTATCAAATAGTAAAACGTCTAGATGAGCCAGTAAACTATTTGATGGAGCATTGCTAAAAATTAAATTGTCTTTCCTTTGTTTTTAATCAGGTTGTAATGAAAAATAAGTAAAAGTGTGTCTTTTCTTTTATTTCAAATAAGTAAGCATTCATTGTTTTTTAATAAAATAATCAATGGTTTTTCTTATTGTATAAATATTTTACATTAAATAATGTATACGAGGAGCTGAGATGCAAAACTCGTTCGTTCCACAGGAACACGTTTTTCATGAAACTCAAAAAACTTACCACGTCTAGTAGAGTGGCCAGATAATTTTTTTTTTTTTTTTGCTTTCGAAAGGTATAGCTGCCTGGTGGAAGTGAGCTTGGAATGAAAAAAAATCCTGATTTAAAGGTACCAAAAAAAAAGCAACAAAGTTTGAAAAGAGAAAGTTTTGCAACAAAATGTTTAAAGGAAAGACTTTTGCTGCACACGATATTGGAACGAACGAGTTTAATTCACACAGCATAAGTTGATCTTCCCTTCCAATAAGGATAATAATACGAGGTGAAGAAAACAAAAGCAAAGTTTATTTTTTTAATGAGTAATATTTCTTTATGTTCACAACCATTTTATTAATAAATTCGGTATCATTATACAAAATAATATCACCCACTGACTTAAAACATTTGACTAAATATTTTTTTGATGAATTTTCCAAAAATATCAGCGTACTTATGTAAAACATCTGACTACAAAAATGTTACAAAAAGACTAGATCCTAAGGCCATCGTCTTCATTATCCTGTTGTTCGTTGTTTCCCTCGTCAAGCAGATATATTGAGAACTTGTGTGTAATACTTCAATGAATCAGGCCCTCCACTCGTCACCAAAATGCTTTTTTAGCAGATTATCAACGTCTTCCAGCTTGTTGTAGCCATTGGAAAATCAATTATGAATATGGCTTAGTAAGAAGAATCAAGTATAAACTGAAATAAAACTAGGGAGTTTAAGGAGCTTTCGATCTTTTGTTCAGAAGGATTAACAGAAACTGCTGAAGTGAACGAATGAGATAGGTGCAAATGAGAAGTGATTAACGAGTAACGAACCAGTTTTGAAACACAATGGGCTATGGAACGAATCAGTTCTGCAACAAACCGCTATTTTGTATAGCAAAAATCCATATAAAATAACAATTTTTGCTCCAATCTGATATGATATGTTGAAAGAGCATTAATATATCGTTTAGAATCCACTGTAATCCCAATTTTTCAAAAAAAAAAAAATGGACCGATCAAGTTATGCAACTCACCTCCTCATATAATGGCAATAATAATACAAAATAATTCTCCGGTTTGGTCAGCAATTAGATCGTTGGACGTTGCTTACACAGCCCTAAAACAAATATCGCCAGAGCATAAGGAGGTCCCATCTGATAAATTGGGATGCTTCAGTTAATTGGCATAATTAACTTAATTAGAAAAGATTACGTGTATCCAGAACTGGAAGGATTTATCTCAGCCATTCAAGGCCAGGCGGTTTCTACCAATGCTTATAAGGATTATATATGTGAAGAAGATATAAGTGACCTATGTTTCGAAAGTAAAAGTACGATTGAGCCAATCCGGCATATATGATCGGGTTGCCAACTGTTGGCAGGAAAAGAATACCTAATGAGGCATAGTAACCTAGCCAAGGTTATCCACCAAGCATGTGCCTTACTTTATAAATTGATAGATGATAGTTTAGATTAGGTTCCTTACTATCGATATGGACCTAAACAAGTATTATCTGGTGAAAACGGGATCTTATATCGGGATCGTTCCATAATTCCTGGTCACCATATAATAAACAATAGACCAGAATTAGTCCTTATTGAACAAAACATAAAAAGTTGCTAAGTAAGCCCAACACATGAAAATATTGAGAAAAAAAAATTTCTGAAAAGATAAGAAAATATCAAGATTTGTGCCAGGAGCTCGGACAACTTTATAAACTGGAGAAAATTCGGCTATATCAAATAGTAATGTCAAGCAATAGCCTAATCTCACAAAACACCATTCGGTCAATTGAGAAATAAAAGCTGCCAGAGAAAGTATTGGAAGAAGAGCTGAAACCAGAACTTCTCAACAATTTAAACACCTAACCCCTGACTACGGTGCGGTTAGGTGAATATTTCTGACTAAAAAAAGGAAATTCAAAATAAAAAAATAATAATAATAATTTATATAGTTTTCTTCATTATACGACCTCTAATATTAGTAAATAAATAGAAAATCTAGGTATTTTTGAGACGTCTCTCATCCAACCCCTTTTGAGTGGTCTACTATTGGGCATCTCGGTGGCCAAGTAATTCTGTTTTGTCCAGACACTTTAATATGAAAACCATATAAATGTGATAGAATCTGTTGGTTGTTGTAAGTCGGTACCCGTATACGTACTACCGATATTGTTCTTGATAGGTTGAATCGAAAAGTTTGCATTTTTACTTTCACTTACCTTTATATGAAATATATAGTAAGTGGAAATATTGCGATCGTGAAAATTTTCGACTTCCAGTTTTCAACGGAAATACACGTTTTGGGGTCCCCTGAGTCCAAATGACCAAGTCCCGCGAAATGGGCTGTGTGTGTGTGTGTGTGAACAGACTAGCTCAAAAACTATAAACCGTGCGAACCTGAATTTGGGCATTTAGTGTAGATATATGCCCGCGATGTGACAGCAAAAATTTCATCAAAATTGCTCAAAGGGAGGGGGTACTTTATCTAATAACTTTTTACGTTTTTTCCGATTTTCTCAAAAACGTCTCTAACGATTTTGATTAAACTGAGTATTTGATGTATTAATATGCCCGAGATATGAATGTAAAAATTTCATCAAAATTGATTAACCGGAGGGGGGACTTTACTTAATAAATTTTGTATCATTTTCACGTGTTTTTTTATTTACTCAAAAACGGCTTTAGCGATTTTGATCAAACTGGGTATTTGATGTACTTACATGCCAAATATGTGATAGCCAACATTTCATCAAAATTGATCAGCCGTAGGGGGACTTTACTTAATAAATTTTGTATCATTTTCACGTGTTTTTTTTATATACTCAAAACAGGCTATAACGATTTTGATCTAACTTGTTATTTGATGTATGTATATGCCAAAGATGTGATAGCCAACATTTCATCAAAATTGGTCAAACGGAGGGGGCACTTTATTTCATAATTGTTTTCCAATTTTTACTTTTTTTTCGATGATCTCAAAAACGGCTTTAACGATTTTTATTTTTATCAAATTCCTCATGTTTAATAAAAGTTAGGTGTTCTTTAATATCCTACAAAGTACCTTTGTTTTTGTTTATATGGAGAAATTAACTGTCTCTCGTTACGCCTAAAAATAAGAAATGGTTAAATATGAGATATGATAAAAATAAAGCAAACATAAAGGAGGAAAAAAGGAAAAATATTCAGTCAACTCATAAAACTCGTTGAGCCCACGCCTTTAATGACAGACCATTGTTCATAATTAAAGCCGTTCTGTTCATTTGAGAAGTGGCAATTAACAAAACGCATTAATTTCTAATCAAAGTAAGTTGGTAAGTGAAAGTTGTGTGTTGCATGCACGCACCAGATTTTTTTATAAGTGGTGATGTGGCTAAATTTAAACCAATAATGACATGAGATTTTTTTGAAAAACAACCCATAGATACTGTCGCGTTAAACAAAGATAAAAAATTGCATTGATTGATTTATTTACTTTTTACCACAAAGTCTTATGGGTACTAAGTCATTCTGGCATAACAGGAAATGAAACAATGAAACCAATGCAGCTCACGAAATTGAAAATATTGTGGCTTTTTATTTATCCAACTCAAAACTACTTTTACCACTAAAGAGAAATAATGTAAAAAAGAAAAGAAAATAAGATAGGTAATAAGGGATTGACTCATTAAGAGAACCGTTAAGAGATGGCACTCATGCTCTAGTGCGACGAGGAGAAAAGAAGTACCGATTTTTCGCCTCCGCATAGGGCACTGCCTACTCAATCACGGCTACATGATGTCAAAAAAAAACAAAAAGAAAAAAAGCACTTGAATACAAAAAGTGCAAAATATCATTATCTATAAGGCGTATAACTGAGGATTTTTCACAGAAAATTCGGTAAAAATAGGAATTCCTCGGTCTATTGCTGTAGCACTAGGTAAATGCCAGAACATCATCTGAAAAGTTTTATAAAATAAATGACTCTATACTCTCATATTAGAGCAATGCAGTCTTAAATACAAGGACGACGATAACATAGCAGTTTGTTTATCGCCCTTTATAAATCAGTATTATAAAATATTTATTGTTTTTTTTTTTTAACCTATATCCTGAATAACGACGAGTTGTTACGGTCGACCATGGCTTTATCGGAGCATTACCTTTTTTGATGTTCCTGTTATGATTTTTAAATACTATTTTATAATTTTTTTTCTTTTTGACATTCATCAAGTAATAGAAACTTTTAGACAATGTGCTCAAGAGTAGAGTTGGTATCGGAAAACCATTTTGCTGGCTTGCGGAGGCTGACCGCTGCAATTAATACCGCCTCCCCCGGGGCTCAATCTCCACCCTCCAACCTAGCGGTACAGTTACTGTTTAGTTGTTTCTGCTCTGTCCCTGTCCCTCGGTCCTGGGCTTGACATGTTTTAATAGGAAGGATGGTGAAGGGAAGATGATGAGTTGACTGCCAATGGCATAAAATTAATTGAATTATAGCTGAATTATATATATAGTTAAATTATATGATAACAATATATTTATTGTTTATTTTACATTATAATAATAATTAGTTCGATTTAATAAATAAATATTGTTTTTATTGAAGTACAATCCTAATTCCAATACAATCCTAAGTGGGTGTCACTAGCCTGCAAAATATTTAGCAAAGAGGAGAAAACGTAATATCTGATTATATAAGTTTTTAACTTTTAACTATAAACTCCTAAGCTTATTTTACTGCACTAGGTCGGCAAAAGTTATATGCCTTTTATCATGAGTAAAGTTCTGATTTATACATTATATATATATTTTTTTATCTCTCTGTATATAAGAGGCTTTGTCCTGACTGACAGAATCAACGAAGAGCAAAAACTACTAATGATAGAAACTTGAAGTTCGGAATTTAGATTTTAAAATACTGTTTTATTATTGTTTTCTTTTTGACATCCATAAAGTAATAGAAACTTTCAGACAATGTGCACAATTGTGTTTTGGTTTTTTTCCAACTTAAAGTTACCTTAGGTAACCACTAAGAAAGTAATTTCAAAAATGTAACCCCTAAGGGGTTTAAATGGCGAAATTGTCGTTTAACTCTAACGGACACCTATTTTTGCATTTCGAGAAAAAATATCTAATTTGGACTCAGTTTAAAGATCTTGATCGACGAGTTTAACTCGAAAGCCCCTACGGGGCATCGAAAACCATGTTTTAAAGCCGAAAAATTCACGACGAGTAAGCAATTTTTTGTTTCGGTGGTTTTAGTGAACTCTCTCCATTGCGCGTCTCCCTCTCTTCTACCGAGCCGGCACTTCCCCCTCCCACATTCCACCTACCGGAAGCTCCGATCCCTCTTCCCCTTCGCTCACTTCGTTTTTTTAAATTGTTATTTTGTTAACATATTATGTTAAATCAATACCAAGATAATGATCACATAATTGATTTTAAAGGCTCGCGGGCAAAGCCGCGACGGGGAATGCTAGTCTTTATATAAAAATCTCGTGTCATGATATTTCTCCGGGATGAAATCCAAAACTACTCAACCGATCTTGATAAAATTTGGCTCATTGTGTTTTTTTTTTCCAACTTTAAGTTATCTTTTAATAGAATATTTTTATCTCGATTATTGACCTCAATATTTGTTTTATTGCATATTAATTGTTTATTATATTACAATCGAGTGTATTTATCTGTAATTTTATAAATTTCCTACTGATGGCGGTGTAAGTTGATTTATTGACACAAAATTGTCTTTCGATATTTAGGGTGGATAAGCATTCAGAAGCCAAATATAATTTTTGGCTTGGAATAAAGGAAAATCCGTGTTTTTCCAACGGGCTAATATATATCGTTTGCTCATGCATGGGAAAACTATCGAATCTATTTGTGTTAGGAAAAGACGGGTTAACAAAGATCATGCATTGTCCACCTACTGTACTTCAATAAATAGAAACTATGGATTCTAATAATTAAAAAAAAGGTATATTATTGTTATAAAAGGTCATAACGTTATCTATATCATTCATAAAATTATTTTTTTAAGAATGTTCAGACTGTAAGAATACACAGCAGCGTCTGGCAGGATCTGCTAGTTATTTAAAAAGACACCTGGTTTTTAAAAACATTGTTACATTTTAGAAAAGGAAACATAAAAATATGCCATACGATCTGTATTATAAATATGCAGTAAAACCAGCCATGATATATGCGAAATTTATAAATAAATATAAATATGAAATAAAATGAATCGTTTGTACTATATCTTTCCAGATATGATAAGAACGGTTATCATCGGTTCTTGGAGAGGAGTTCAATCGTAGAATTGTGATTTCTTCTGGAACAACCCTCTTAAGTCTGCCAGCTTTAAAACAGCTGAAAACACCCATCTCTCTGGTTTCAACGTGTAGATATTTCTGAGCTTTTTCCATTCGTAGTGGCATACTATGACACATTTCCAGAATAAACCAAACTTCTACGGGAAGGTAGACAAATGTATTCAGGTCATTTGCAAATAATTGAATTCAAAATTGCACTATGAACGGAAAGGAGCTTGCTTTCCAGTGACGTTGCCCAGCTCCTCAGTTACATTGTCAGACCAACGGGAAATATCATCTTAGGCCAAAAACCAAAGAAAACTTGAGGTGATTATCGAGGGGGTTAAGAACCCATGGGCCCTGTTATTATCACAGCGATAACAGAAGGAGGGCTGATGTTTCCCCGTTGGGCCCCCGAGAGGGAAGATTCGGTGCTAAACTGCACGCCTTAGCGCGTCCTACCTTAAAAATTCAATCAGCAGGTGTAAGGATGGCTCCTGATTTTTGGCAGACCCTTATTTTAAACACTAACTTTGAGATTGGATTAACCCATTGTGTAAAAATGACCCATAAATATTTAAAATTAATACGAAAAATTAGAAATGTTTCCGTACTAATTTTAGAACCCCCTAAAAAAATTGTAATCAGGGCGAAATATTGTAATGTGGAGCGTAGATGGGTGGTCAAAAAGACCAATACTTATATATAAATAAATAAAAAATAAAAAAGTGGAAGAAATATCATTCGAAATTCAAATTGTATGGAGGGTTCTGGATTATTTTTTTAAAAAGAGTTATTTGAAGATAACACGAAAGCCTATTAACATTACCTTCGATGCTCTCGAGTTCCTCGGAAAATTAAAGATGCTACAGGCCCAAAGGGATCTTGCAGATTTTTTTTCTTTTTCAGCCTCTGAATCATTCAGAGATTGTAAGCTGATAAAGTTGATTGTAGTCCTAATAAAAGAGAATGGCAAAGATTAAATTTGCATTTTTCTTTCAAGTAAGGACTAATCTGATAAGGAAATTGTAATCGGATTTACTTTTTATCAATAGTTAAAATATCGAGATGCTGGAACTATTTTTTTTATAACCTTTTAGTCATTTAAGAATAGTTACAATAAAAAAAGAAGACAATTCTTACTAATGAAAAATCCCCCGCAATCAGGTACAGCTTGATTAAACTAACATTCTAAAAAGTTTTAATTAAACTAAATATGATCGCCCAGAGAAAAGCAGCAACATAACCTTTATAAAATAAATAGTGAATATCGCCAGTCTCATACCCTAAAGTGTAAACAATAAATTTCAGAAAAATTATTTAATTACACTGCTTTCACATATCGACATCACTACTTTCCGTAATATATTTTTTTTGCCTGTGCCATAGAGTGTAGAAACGAAACTATGAAAATATTGTACTGAGAACTTTCTTCTATGACAATATTTTTTTTTAGTTTTTTATATTGGAAAGTACTGTCGTTAGAACATCATTTAGTGGTCTACCTAAATGGGAGTGGAGTTGGATCATATTGATTATTAACAGAATAACACCCTATTTTATTTCTGATCACATGTTTTGGAATACAGAATGTTATAACATTTAAAAAATGTCAGGGAAAATGTATAATCCTTTTCTATTTTCCTTTAATGTAGGCTAGTAAGTGTAATGATGTTTTTGGGTAAACTTCATCGGGATATAATTATTTAATTTCCTAATAGTTAATGTTAGTGTAAGCCATAGAAAAGTGTGGCCAGGTTTAAAAACTTACCTACGTATTTGTTCTCTTAGTTACTCTAAACTATTATTAACTTTATTTGAAGCTGATCGCTCAGAGAAAAACTGCAACATTAGCTTTAAAAAATAAATAGAGGATATCACCAGACTCATATCCTAAAGCGCCTTTACTAGAAAATAAAAAAAATAAAAAAAACCCTAACTTTAATAATGTGGTTCAATCAACATTCAGTTTTCATAACCGTATATACTTAGATACCGTACTGTTTTCAAGGAAAGTTCTTGTTTGGTTTTAAAATATACCTAGGAACTGCAAATATATTTTCCTATAATTGGCTTGCTGAGATTAGATTCCCAAGGTAATGAGATTTTCTCAGATTTTATTTTTCTTCTCATTCGTCTGAAAAATCTATAGTAAAACCATTTTCATCTGTCTTACTGTTGTGTTTTAACTTGGGGTTGTTCTACGTCATTATTAATATAAAACTCTATTCCTTAATTACTATGATTTATAGCTGTCGATACACATCTTTTATATAAGGAAGTCGTGAAAAAATATTTCTTCTACAGGAAAGTTAATTGATACAGCAAGTCCTAACTGGGTTTAATTTACTAGAGCCATAAGTACTGGGGATGGTAAAGTGTCAGTGAAGGTGTATTTATTGCGGGCGGCGGCATCCGTTGTAGTCACGGGTCGATCCTGGCAAAAACTAAGCAATATTTCAGAGGTGGCGGTAGACCTGCATCTATTTGACATGGCCGGCCATGTGGCCAGAAATATGGCGGCACCTCCTGATAACTGGAGCAGATGCGGTCGCTCTCTGTCAGATAAAAGTGTCATTAAGGAGGAAGTGGAGCAGATACCATGCCATTGCACCCCCCACCCACGGCCATAACTCCCCCCACCCCTTCCACTGTCGACCTCCATTTAATAATGAAACTGGAAAATGTACAATGAAAAAAATTAGTCCAATATACGCCTCTCATACCGCTTTGTTAGTGGTATCATCTAGGCCCATATCTTTCTTAGTTCTGACACCTAACCGTTAATTTTATACAATTATTTATGCCACTAAGTATAATATAATAGAATAGAACAGAATAGATTTTATTTGTTTTTGTGAAATCCCCATACAAATGGAGCAATAATAAAGTATTAATAAAAGTAAATGAACATGATAAAGAACAAAATATACACATACATGGGTGCATTTGCATACAAATACATATTTTAATAAGGATATAAATAAAATTATTTCCCAAAAATTAATAGAACGTAATTTTAAAGTTAACAAAATTAAATATACATATATGTATTTCATGCACAAGCTAATCTACATAAGTACAACCATTCATACACTATTCATAATTCTTCCTAACTCTTGAGTTGATTGACATCGAATAAACTTTCTGCTTCAAGGTTCCCCATACGAAGAAATCCATGGTTGTCATATCAGGTGATCTGGGTGGCCAAGGTACTACTCCTCCTCGTCCAATCCATCGTTGTGGATAATTTATATACAGCCAAGCTGGAGCAGCTCGGCTATAATGAGCTGGACATCCATCGAGTTGGAACCACATTTCAATCCGCTGTTGTTAGGGAATGCCATCTAAATAATTAGAAAGGTCGTTCTCCAAAAAATGTGTAAATGTGATTCCCATCAATCTTTCAAGTAAAAAATATGGTCCCACCAGTAATCCGTTCCAAATTCCAAGCCAAACGTTAACAGCAAATTCATGCTGAAACCTATTCTCTCTAATAGCTCTAGGATTTTCAAGAGCCCATATATGCTAATTTCTTTGATTGACAATTCCTCCTCATCAGCTTCATCGGTCCATATAATTTTTAATGGAAATAAATTATCATCGCGAATTTTTTCAAGAAACCAGTTACTAAAATTCAATCTCTTGACATAATCTTGAGGTAATAAATTCTGAACTTTTTGAGGATGGTATGGGTAGCGATTATTACCTTTCAAAGTTCGCCATATTGCTAGCCGCGATATTCCTAATGCAGCAGATGCTAGGATGCTAGTCTCAGGATTGTTATTGAAGTGGCGTTGGACACAATTTCTTCTCCGATAATCTGCTCTTGTTGCTGCCTGGAATTGGTCGCCTCCATTACGTATTAAAAGTTAACGAAAAGACTCTTTGATTAGGCACTCTACTATTTGGAAATTGGCGCGCATACTTCCGCACCGCTTCTAAAGCATTACCGTTACAGAAACCATACAAAAAAATCATATCAGCGTATTCAACATTAGAATATGTACCTACGCGGCATTGTGGCTGATGCTATTCACACAAAAATATCTGACTGAAGAATGATTTAGATTTCTTAATTTTAGGCAATCTTCGACAGACCTAAATAAACCATTAAATTTTTCTTTATTTTCTATTAGTAACAGTTGTTCTATTTTTCCATATCATCGATAGTATTAGCAGTATATTTACTTGAATATTTATCTCTGTAAATATTGTATATAGGGCATTTTAATATAAAGTGATATAAATTGTCGGATTCACGCAGGTTACAAAAAGGGCATTCAGCAATACTATCTGGATAGTTATTTTGAAAACAATAAGAAGTTACTTCTAAGCTATCAGGTTGACATAACCTCAGTTGGCTAATCACTCTATGTTTTCTGATTGGGGCTCTCATTTTTAGATAATATTCACCCGTTTCGAAGTTACTAATATTCCTAAAAATTTTATTGTACTTGGAATTCAGAACAGCTTGAACATCTATAGAAAATTGATCATTTTTGAATTTTTCAATGGTATTTTTAAATTATATTTCAAATAACTCTTTTCTTTTAATTTTAAATAAATTAATGCCACTAAATATATTTTAAATCTTTTAAAAAGTGTCGCGAACATATCCAACCACAAGTAAGTAAAAATTCTTTTTTTTGTTTATGCACAAACATTTAACAAGTATTTTATGGGTTAGATATTTCATGTGATTTTGAAAATATGAAATATTCGATGCTCTAATAATATTTATTTTTCTGAAAAAATAAATATTAGGTAGATATAAAGGGTATTTAACTTGACAAAACTGAACCAAAAGGTATTTATTTTTAGTAAGCATTGGAAAATTGATATTGAACTAATTTTGTTCGTGATTATTCTTATTTAGTTAGTTTATTTAGAACAATTCGCATGTTTGTTAACATCGAAATCTAAAAAAACGTTTTTATTTCTATTATTTCAGGATTGTGAATCTAAAGTTGAAAAGTAGAATAAAATGTATTTAGAATAATTATTAATCCTCAATAATCAATATCAAAATAGCTATAAACACCCAAAAAATTTAGAAGAAGTTAATAAATCCATGTCCGTGATTGGCTAATAAAATCTTAAATTTACCAGATCCGTAAACCTTAATTCAGGAATAGCATATCTTGTAGTTTTATTCACGATTAATATTGAAATAAAAATGAGAGGTTTAAGGTGTTGATTTTTTAATTTAAATTTCATTACACGGATATCTAATTCAGCTATTAGCATTCTCTGCTCTTTGATCAGAATTTTAAAAATACTTAATACGCCTAATTTAATTGAAAAATATATTATCAACCAGTCAAATGAAGATAATTTACATTAATCCGTCCGGAATGGGTTAATGAGGATAGGATTATTGTAGGAAAGAGATTGTGTTGGTGTACTGCACATTTTCTAGTACTGTAGTTATTTATATTCTGCCTCCATCAAGAGGTGAAAATGGCTACACGAAATGGGTTTGTAAATTAAGTTAGGACTTGTTTCAATGAGCTCTGTTAGTAATGTGAAGGGAGCTAATTGATTTTTGCGTCGGCCCTCTGAATTCCACTGAAGTTAAACTTTCACGTTCGAAAAAGTTGTTCGATTGGGTAATTTTCTGTTTAATGAACCGTATGTTATTTATACTAGATATTTAATTGAAGTGTAATTATAGCGCTTACCTAAGTTTGATTTTATAAAGTAAACCTGTTTAAAATTTTCATACATTTATTTGGCACATAATTTCACATAAAAAAATAAATAAAAGTATACAGTTATGAAAAAATAAATACATAAGTGATCTCTTTTTTTATATGAATGAAATTCATTCTATTTAATTATTTGTTGAAAATATTACATGCTGCCTTACTCATCCGTATAAGAATTATCCTTTGTACTCTAATTATTGATTCCCTTCATATTATATTAACTACAGTAATCTAAATAAGAGAAATTATAGATAATCTATTTCAAGTAAAATATAGTTAAAATAATAACAATAGTAAATGATTAATGAATGATATTTACTTGGCCTAGTACCGAACAAAAAATAATTAGTAACTAATAAAATAAATGAAAATATAGTAAACGTACTGTATTAATAGGTAATATAATAATATGTAATAAATAAAAATTAAATAATCACCAAAATTAATAAAATAAATAAATTAGTAAAAGTAATTCATTGCGAAACAGGGTCTTACATAACTAAAAATTTACTATTTGGCCTAGGAAACTTCGAACTTGCTTCACCCGATCAAGCACGCTTATATGTCACTATTTTGCAAAAATACAATCTATTCTCAGTAATCCGAACTTCGATAGCCCGAACCCTCCAGTAATCGAGCTGATGAAGAAAAAAAAAAATCCAGCGACCGGCCATTTTTTTAACATAACACAACAGATATTTCAACGCCAAAATAACAGTGGTACAGTACTTTTTTTTTCTTTTTTTCAGTAAGCAGTTAAGTATCATCTTCCTGTTTTGTTTATATCTACGAAATTGCAGTTTTAGCTCATTTAAACCTACTTACTTTAAGCTGTGTATAAACCTTGTTAGCCTTTGACGAAATTTTGTTTGAGTGGGGGAAAGAAAACGCATTTTGCATTTTTTAAAAATTAAAATAAATTTTGCATTGCAATACTGTATTATGTGACTAAAAATAAAAATAAAGAAACGAGAAAAAAAAAAATATGGTTGTTATGCGCATTCATATTTTCGACTCTATTTTTTACATCATTTCTCCAAATAAAGAAACAAAAATAAAGTTTTCAGTAATCTGAACACCCTCCTACAACAATCTTTTCAGATCACCAAAATACGTTTTATAGATATTGGAGAATTAAAAAGCTGAAAGCTGAACGAGTTGAATAAAATAGAGTCTTTTGATATTTACTTCGATTTGTTTAGCATATTCTATCCTTAATATTTAAACAAATACGGAAAAAAAAGGTATACTTATAAACTAGAAAGTATTGTTTCCTAAAATTACTTCCGAAAGTTAGAACTGAGTTTCTTTAAGTACCATAGTCCAGGTTATCTGACCCTTAACCTTTAAAAGATTTTAAGAGTTTTTTTAAGGTGACCGCATTCTCGTATCCCGATGATGTTAGGATGACTTTTTTTTTTTTTTTTTGGCAGATAAATGTTTTTTCAAGAACTGAAAAATACTCGCACAAAGAGGCTTTCATCTTATAATCAATAGGATAGTAGTACTTTTATATCTGAAAGGTATTTATAAAAATAAAAAAATAACAGTGAAGGGGATTGTAAAGTTAAAAAAATGTTGCTAAAGTTGACAGCGAGGTTGGAACAAACCGAAGAGGAATGGTTTGTAGCGTGCTAATGGGAAGGCTTCCCCTTGTTAGTAATTACCTCAGAGCAAACCTAGAGGAAATCTTCTTCCTGAGTCAATAGAAGGGAACCTTGCCTCCCCCCACCAACATCTCTCCAAACCACTCTTTATTTACTACAATTAATCCTTTAATTTCTTCAATCATCAGTCTAATTACGCCAGGCAATGAAGTGACGTCACTATCATATTTCTGATTACACGCAAGCCAAATTTTCAAGATTAATAATGCAATAATAAATGCGTCATAACCTAATGCAAGAGGCAATAAATAAAAATATTTTATTTAGAAATAATATGCTTAATCTCACATGAAGTTACCATTATTCTTATACTTAAGCGTTATTGAGGAAAAAGATTTTTGTTTGTTTTGTCATTTCATCTTCTTTTTGTACCTGTCATACTAATATAATAAATATGCAGTATAAATATATGAACAAGACACAAAGAGACAAATTAACTCTCAATTTAATTACCAAATATCTTCCTAATTTGCATCTCAGTTGTGAAAGTTTACATGGTCATTATGGAATAAATGACTTTTTCAATTTTATTTTACGGTTTTTTACCATTATTGAGTTCACTTATCTGTATATAAAATACATAGTAAGGGAAAGTATTGGAAACGCGAAAATTTTGACTTCCGGTTTTCAACGGAAATACACGTTTTGGGGTCCACTGAGTTCAAAGAACGAAGTCCCGCTAAATGGTCTGTGTGTGAACAGACTAGCTCAAAAACTATACCGAATTGGGTATTTAGTGTATGCATATACAGCAAAAATTTTATCAAAATCTGCCAAAAGGAGGGGATACGCCATTTAATGAATTTTCACGGTTTTTTTTCGATTTTCTCAACTATTTTGATCAAAGTGGATATTAAATATTTGTATATGCCAAAGATGTGACAGCCAAAATTTTATCAAAATTGGTAAAACGGAGGGTGCACTTCATTTAATAAATTTTGTCTCATTTTCAAGTTTTATTTTTTCAAGAACGGCTGCAACTATTTTTATCAAACTGGGTATTTGTTGTGTGTATATGCCCGCGATGTGACAGCCAAAATTTCATATCCCGTATTATCATTGATGAAAATAAAAAGTTTTATTGAACAATAAAAACATTTATTTTACTTTAGAGAGCAAATAGGTGATGCTCAAATTATTTAAAGCATTTGAGAAATGAAAAAATATGGTATAAGATAATATTTAATTAATTATATTTTAGTTTAGAAACTCTAGTTCCATAATCGATTTCTGAAGGCATTATAAAGTAATATTAGAAGTACACTAATCGTCCTCGATTTCTAGAAAGGCATAAGAGACAAACTTTACTACAGAGTCCTAAATAAACCTATCGATTCACCTTAACGATATATTTACAAAAAGCAAATCGCTGTAAGAAACAACCAAGCAGTAAAAAAAACTCGACTGCCGATGCAATTTGGTCCCTTAAAAATAAGCAATAATGAATCGAGTACTGAGAACTTTCAAGTTTTGCATTATAGATACATTAGAACTTATACAGATATACAAATATAAGCATATAAATGTGGAAAAGAGTGGCGTTTATACATTACAGAGGTCTTTCTTGTAAAAGAAATCCTTCCTTGGCTATCTCTGCTCTTTCATCAGTATCAAGTGGCCTAATCATTAAAGCATCGTCGTTATAATATTGATATATGACCTACCACCATATTAGATATGTGGATCCTTGACACACAACTTCTTAGAGAGTCCATCTCATCATATTCGTGGTTTATTTGCAAACTATATACACCATTAGAGGTATATTATAAAATCATTATAAATTCCTGTTTTTGTGTGGGAAATGGTACATTGACCTAGCATTTCCACATGCACCTAAACCATTAAATAATCTGCTACTTGAATGATTCTCATATTCTGCTACTAACAATGTGCTTGGTCAGCAGCAAGACATTTGGTTTTATGTAGAGCTTTCCTCACTAAGCTTTTTTTTTTTTTATTAAAAGTTAGTAATAAAAAAAAAAATTAACGACCACTATTACTACTAAAGGGCTCAGTGTTTACGTGGTTACAAATAAGTGGCACTTGATTGAAAACACACTTTGCGCCGGAGTAATGAAACAGCTGGCCTGTCAATGATTGCACAATGCCTGGCCAATTGGAAATAGAGTTCCCAGGTGAATCCTGTACTTTTTCATCGTTAGGTTACAACGGTTCAGAAAAAGTTAAGACAATCGTTAGTTATTTACATGCAAAACTTTAACTAACGCTAACTGCGAATAACCTAAAAACTAGGAAAATTTAAATAAATCGAATTGAACAATGAAGTATTTTATGAAGGTGTGATAAGGTATCAAACCCATATTTGATTTATTTTATTAATAAATATCTTAATTTATTTCATTCATTTAATTTAATTATCTAAAGTTTCTACTAAAATAAACAATATGAAGACAGAGTAGTTACTTGATAATAAGCTTATTAATTAGGCTGACTTGAGCTATGCTAATTGTTTATGGTAGTACTGAAAAATGCTTTTAAAATGTTTGGATCGTCATTTAAAGGTTCAAAATATAGTCCAGATCAAAAAAGATGACTTTGAGATCATATCTTAAGTAAGGAATACTTCACTAGTTTAAGCAAATAATTCGGCCATTGAACCAAGTTGAGCGGTAGTAGAGTAGCGACGGACTTTAATAGGCAATTTGCTCAGTGAAGTTGAGGTTTAGCACAATGCCATGACATAGCTAGTTCTTGCTCGATAAAGGCCCAATGGTACCCCACCTAGTCCTACTTCTCCATTTCTCAGCACTGATAAGAAACAAGAAGAACAAAACTATCACACAACTACGGAATCTATAGTCGCGAACTTCCCTGATAATATGATTACTTCTAGACTTGCTGTTATGTTGCTATCAATTTGATATATATCGTATTCAGACCATTACTATTTACAATAGCAAAACATAACGAAATTTTATTTAAAAAAAGGTTTGAAAAAATACAATAAAATAGAAAATTATTCTCTAATATTTTTTAAATCATATTTTCTCATGATACTGGAGGGTAGCAATTGATTTCAGCCAGTGGTGATTATTTTCATTATAATAATCTATTTAAAATTGATCAGAAAGCAGTAACGTCTACAGATACTTGACTAAAAATAAAATAATTATAATGGAAGAGATGCATTTAAAAAAATATCCAAACGATTTTAGATATTTCGAGGGTTTATGCACATATTTATACACATATATTTTCCGCAATATATACTTATCTGTTCCATAATCATCGAGTGAGCTGAAATTTGGATGTATGGTTGCTTTAGTTTCCGAAAAATGCAGTTAATATTTGTATTTAACTTTTGGATAATGAAAGAAAAAGGCCAGTTTCTTTTATATACTTGTACTTCTCTAATAATAAGAAAAACTCGAATTTGATAGCTGAGACATGCTTAATATGGTAGGCATGGAGAGAGTCCAAAAGGGCCTCTTCCTGTCATTTTTTTGAACACAGACAAGCAGATCCCTCACTAGAAGTCTTCTAATAGTTGTTCTGATAAAGGGTTATTTTTGGTGGGAGGTAGTGGCTCGTACTGTTCCTCCTCGTCTTTGAATAATTAATAAGAATTTGAAAAAAAAAAAATTTGTTTTAACTTTTAGAATTCCATGAAAGTGCCACTTTCTTCCTCCGTAATGACCACATTAGATATATGATATTCCAGAAATCAGGAAACAATTTAGTCATCATTGGTATTGTAAAGATCCTATTCTGTTAAACTAATGCATGAACTAGTGAGAAATGTCCTCTTCTTATTTTTTATTACATTTTCCCATGATACTGAGGAAAAATGTAGCTTCAGAGCCGGAGCTTTGCTGCTCAGGGATTCTTTTTTTTTTTTTTTTCTAATTTTTGAAAATATTTGTATTACTATATTTTAAGACCGAGATCTCACATGTAACATGAGGCATAAAATAAACGAGTGCAGGTTCTAGATTTTTAATTTGTTATAAAATATAAATTTTCAGAAAAGAAAAAATATTTAAAAACATTTATATTGTTACAAAAGAAAGTTGTATAAAATTTACTGTGGATATTTTAATTTATTTTTTATATTCTAATTTTGAATTAAATAGTTCATCACCAACATAAACGGACATGCCAACTTAATTATAAGAGATATAGCTAAAATTGACTCATCCTCTATCTTAGGAAATTGGCAAAAGGTTCTGCTGGGTACCAACCTTCTCTTGCCTAAAATGTCATTAAAGTGAAAAAAAAAAAATCTGGTGCGTGCGCGCAACACACAACTTTCACTTACCAACTTACTTAGATTAGAAATTGACGTGTTTTGCTAAATATCATTTCCCAAAGTCACACATTTTTCTACATTCATATCTTATTTTTGTTAATCGTTAAAGCCGTTTTTGAGTAAATAAAAAAAACCCGTGAAAATGATACAAAATTTATTAAGTAAAGTCCCCCCTCCCGTAGATCAATTTTGATGAACTTTTTACAGTCGTATCTCGGGCATGTAAATACATTAAATACCAAGTTTGATCAAAATCGTTAAAACCGTTTTTGAGTAAATAAAAAAAACACGTGAAAATGATACAAAATTTATTAAGTAAAGTCCCCCCTCCGGTTGATCAATTGTGATGAAATGTTGGTTATCACATCTTTGGCATATAAATACATCAAATACCAAGTTTGATCAAAATCGTTAAAACCGTTTTTGAGTAAATAAAAAAAAACATGTGAAAATGATACAAAATTTATTAAGTAAAGTCCCCTCTCCGGTTGATCAATTTTGATGAAATTTGTACAGTCATGTCTCGGGCATATAAATAGATCAAATACTCAGTTTAATCAAAATCGTTAGAGCCGTTTTTGAGAAAATCGAAAAAAACCTAAAAAGTTATTAAATAAACTACCCCCTCCCTTTGAGCAATTTTGATGAAATCTTTGCTGTCACATCGCGGGCATATTTCTACACTAAATACCCAATTTCAGGTTCGCACGGTTTATAGTTTTTGAGCTAGTCTGTTCACACACACACACACACACACACACACACACAGACCATTTCGCGGGACTTGGTCATTTGGACTCAGGGGACCCCAAAACGTGTATTTCTGTTGAAAACCGGAAGTCGAAATTTTTCACGATCGCAATACTTCCACTTACTATATATTTCATATATAGGTAAGTGAAAGTAAAAAAAAAATCGAATCTGATTATTGTCGTTGATAGGTGCGGTTTAATAAACATATATAAAATAAAAGCTTGCTATTTATTTATTGTTTTTTTTTTAAATGGATTTGACGTTCATCAAATATGGAAAGATATTAAAGACACTTTTACCCACATTGCAAGACCATTATACCTCCTTCAATATTGCTTTCCTACATTCTGACTTCTAGATGCATAGCATTAATAATTAATGCTTCAATTATAAATAATTAGAAATGAGTTTCAAATCAATGTACCTCAGGAAAAAAAAAATAATGAAACAGTGAATTATATGCGTCACTAGATAAAATATCCGACAAGATTAACCGAAGTTGATTTCAAAGTTGTAACTTCTTTTTAAGGAAATAAACATCAATCTAATGGCTTTGAAGGGTCTCTGTAAGACAGATTAAAGGGCTTAGGAAAGGTAAACTCTTTGAGCGGCCTAGTTTCTCCTCCAGTGCATTTAGAAAGAGTCGATTGGTCATTAGTCCTTAATGGTTTGCAATTAACCGTGAAAAGAAAGATCTGATTGGTGGAGGGCGCACTGACACCGGAGGTGGTGGGGTGAGAACCTGGGACGGCCACATTCCGGCCTCAGGGTCCTAATATAGGACTTGTCCGCAACTTCCTGTAAAGGAATTCCCCCTCCCATCCTATCCATCCGCCCACTCTCTTAATTTAATCCTAATTTTTTTCCTTCTTATTCTGACTGAGAATTTAATCAGAACTTTTTACTGGGAAAAATGTAATTACATAGAATTTCAGAATGAATGGGGGCACATACTTTAAAGGGTTCTTTATGATTCCTGAATTACTTAATACTTCGCTTTTGCTAGACATACGTGAAATTAAACAAGAGGTTTGTATTAGTTTTTTTTTTTTTTCTGATGAGACATTTGGCCAGTAATATTAGAGAATTAAATACCTTCAAAAATGTTAGAAAATTAAACTCATCATATTAAAAATAATAAATTGATAATAAATTCATTTATATCAATATAATTTATTAAAATGATTAGGATAACTTTGTCATACGTTTGTCCTTTTGCTCTCTCACCTAGATATTTTAAAGTTTTATCAGATAGAACGTGATGAATTGAGGAAAATGAACATAATAGTTTTACCAAATATGACATACAAAATTATCGTAGTTAAATTATTATAAAATTATATTAGGCATATCTCTCTAAAGTATAAAATTTTGTGGAAAACCGTAGTAAGCCTAAAGAAAAAAACTTGAGATTGATACATCGACATACTGTCCATGACACTCCCCTGCAATGGCAGGAACTTGAAACGAGGCTTTACAAACTTTTGACATTTTAAATATTGTAGGCTAAGAGAATGTCCCTTCATAACGCTGATCTTTCGTCGTTCATTATTATGAATATAAAAATAAAAATTAAAGCAATATATGGAAGGTTAATTGATATTTTGTCAAAATTGTGTTTTAATCCTGGACTGACTTGGTATTGTGAAAAATACACCACATTTAGTTTTACGGGGCGTTCACATAGAACTCCCTCCAACTTCTGATTTACTAAAAAAATCCTTCTTAGTATAAACTAATATAAACAGGGCATTTGTCTTCTAATATTTGCAGGAGAAGGTCACGATTTTTGTCGGGTATTTTTCACCCCATAGTGTAATTTGCAAATGAGTCTCAATTTGACATTACATTATATTTTTATAAAATTCCTGTTTTTTAGGATTTCCTAGATATTTTGTAAATGTTAATTAAGTTATTTTTTTAAAAGGAAGTATCCATATTTAGTTTTTGTAATTTATTATTATTCACTGTTTCGGGCTTATGATCAATCTTCAAGGGATTATTCGGAGTTACATTCTTGAATTGTCTACATACTTTGTCAATCCTTATTTATGTTGTAAAAAATCATGAATTAAAATTAATGAACTTTAAAACATTTTTGGCGATTGTAGATGTATTTCATTGTCACATTACTCTCTAGTTATCTCCTCTCAATTTCAATAAATACTTTACACTTTGATTACTGTTTGGATTTTTTTCTTGATGTACATGTTCGAATTCATAGCTGTGGCAAAGAAAACGGAAAAGAGAATATTAAATTTTGGGTTTTTTATGACTCTCCAAAGTATGGGGAAAAATTAAGCCCAGATTATCATTAACGCACATGTAAAGGACATTGTAAATGTAGGGTAAATCATACCTATCTTCTTATAACAAAACAGATACAAAACATTTATATTAACTATATTAGAGACATGATAATATGTAATATTTAATCATCGATGTATTAATAATCTGCTTTCTTTAATTATAACAAATGAATCTGGATATACCAATGACTTGTCAAACGCTCCGACTATGGAGTGTTCCCAGAAAAAAAATTCAGGGAAGGAGGTTAGTTACAAGAAAAAAAAAAATCATTATTTAAAAAAAAAAACAATAAAAACTTTATTACAGTGATATGCATAAATATAACTGTACTTAACATTTAATGTTTATGTTTTGGATCTCGTTCGTACACTACCAATACCATCTTGTTATCCGTACCCAACAGACAAAAATGTCATATCAAACATTTGTGTTGATATAAACTGAGCTCGGCTCCTTTAAATTTCAAAAACCTACATCCTGAATAACTTCTAAAAAATGTCTACCAATAGCGGTTTAGTCGCTCACGATACTATTACAGGTCAACTATAAATGGTAATAAATTGAAGTCTTTTAAATTATAATACAGAACGGAATGGGACAGGCAATCAAGGGAGCAAAGGGTAGGGTTGCTATCCCCGAGTTATGCATTAAGATGAGCTAGATGATGATCTAATATGCTAATGAGGACGGGGTTGGGTTTCCCAGTTGTCGGCGGAGGGCTAATTGCTGCAAACAGGTCGTCGGGGGTGGGTGCGAGTGGTGGGGGTAACCAGCCGCGGCGTCCACCAATTGGATTAGAGCTCCTGTCTTGTTGGATACTTATGTTCGCTATACTTGTTATAACTTTTCTCTGTATCGTACAAAATATCACTATATGCAATAAAATGGAGTTGTTAATATTGTATTTCACTCACTCAAATCATTCCGCGTTTCCTCCATTAAGTATATAAGACTGTGTTAGGACACTGCTGCGCTTTCACAGGTGGGCCATTAGCTAGCGCCACACGACTCAATTGAATCAAACTGACCTAGCGATGATTCCACACAGTATCCACGCTGCCTCTTCCGGTTTTTCTTCTCTCCTTCTTCAACATGGAGTAGAAGAAAGATGTTGCCCCATGGGAATGATGCCTGGAGTGTAGATGGAAGCATTAAATTTATATAACGTCGAATTGTAAGTTAACACATTAATTACTCATCATAATCACCCACCCCCCGGCCACCGACTTTTCTATATTTAATATTGGTTTTCATCGACGCCACGGATGCATAAACGGAGACCTAAATAAATACACGAAAATATTTCGAAGTAAAGTAAAGGACTATAAAGTGAGGACAGGTCTCAATGGTGGAAGATGGTTGATGAGGCCTATAACGATTGTTTTAAGTTGTTTATAGAAATATGATAGTACTTCAGGTCTTGATAAAGCAAGTGGAAATATAATCTTCCATATATAAATTCTGATTTTTTTTAGTGATCTACGTTTAATGACTACCATGGATAAGCTAACTGAGATGTGCATACGTATCTGCATAAAATATTATATATATATATATATATATATATATATATATATATATATATATATATAGTATGGTACCGTACTAACCTACCACAGAGATCATTAACGAGATTAATATCAAATCAATATCAGGCTGGTCATATAGCGTCATATACTTATTATCACTATAATAGTTTTTTAGGGTTTCAACATCTTATTTTTTCATGGATCAACGTCTATAAATATAGCACATTAAATTAAGCTAAACGTTCCTTAAAATATTAATAATAAAATAAATATATAAATAATAAAATAAAATATCTTTAACACGTTCACGCCGGGGCTATAATTTATGCACCTCGCCCATAGGTGGCTTCCTTAATGATTTTGGCTCCATCGGATGGGAGTTATTCAAGGACATTATGCAGTATTGACAATCCAACATTAATAAAATAAACAATACAATCTTACCTCGTTACACACGGAATGTTTTGTGATTGACTAAAGTGTCCGATGTGGAGGTCTAGTGTGAGCCATCGGTGGTACATGCCGGCGTGAACGTGTTAAGGAAGTTATGATAAGAAGAAATAATCAGGTAAAGGCGCAGCCTTCACCCACGACTTGAGAGGCGTTCTCCCTACTTTTCTTTTATACGTACCTAATTGATATTGTTGTAGCTGAATGTTATGATCTTGATAGTTTTCGCCTGGTACAAAACTAAATTGCTTTTTGAAGTCCTAAAATATGAGATGTTGAAATAAACGAATAACTATAACATACATATATTTTTTCTATTAGAATCAACTAAATCTAGGCAAAGCTGGTGATATGATAACTATAATTATTGCTCGAATTAGTATTATGTTTACAATTTTTACAAACTTATCACCATATTGGGTTTCAGGTTTACAATGGTGGGAGTATGGTGGTTCCTGGTCTTCTGGTGCCCGGGACTCCTTCAAGGTCATCCTTGCCTCAACTGCGAGTCCTACGTGGCACAGAACGTAGTCCCTGATACAGCTCAGGTATGCATTTGCAACATCGGTTTATTTGAAATGTCTTTTTTTTCAGCAAACTAGCTTGAGACTTCAGTTGAGACAACCTGCAACTTTCAGACTAAGACTAAGTGATTAAATTTACAAATGCGTCTTAATTTAGATGATTGATTGCAATCTTACACAAAAATATTGGGGTGCGGTCACCTGTGTTGTACTGGTTCGCGTAATCGATTACCATGTTCGCAGGTGGGTATGCAGTGTATGACCAGCTAAGATCGAATTTTTATTTGATCTGGTGAATATTTAAAGAACATTTTAGTGACTAAATCTCTCGGGAAATGAATGTTTAATGTATGATAAACAAAATTCGACTAAATTAACAAAGTATGCCAAAATGCTTTTGTAAATTAGCTGAATATTTTCACTATTTTAGAATTTCACATATCTTCAGCTATTGCTGGGAGCTCGAAATTATAACTTTTTTATGATAATAGTCCGCAGCTAATAATACCTAACCGGAAAAATATATTCAAGGTGTAGGCTCTGTTTATGAAATATTTAACCTCCTGAAGATGCTGGCGGCTCTTAGTGGCATATCTTTTTCTCCTTATTCAGGTAATATTTAATCGTTTATAATTGACCTGTTGAGTGGTTTTAGCTACTCATACATAATGTTATTTCCCACCTTTCACTCGGCAACTTTATTTATATTATCCTTTGAGAACTCCAACATCAATTTAGAATACGCTATATTATTAAAGTAAAATACATATGCCTCGTTTACACAGTTATATTAATTATTCTGAGACCTATTCCAATTAAGGAGATTCTAACTTGTAACTTGTTGTAACTTACTGTGGAGCCGCACTGGGAAGTAGGGCTCAAGATTAGACCCTGCGGTCTTTACATAACTAATCCTCTGCCCTGACCATTTGGCTCTCCTCGGGAACGGTTTCGGAACAAACTATATTGACCTTAAATTTAGAACGTCGACTTTATTATTCCACTTCGGAATTTTATTTAACTTCAAGATTGAAAAAACAACAAAATAAAAATAAATAACACATGTCTGAGGAGTGTTTTGCATCCAGGTAGGAATCGAGTGGTAGTTTACAAAATTACAAAATTGTCAAGACTAATGATGAAATTTATCAGGAGCAAACTTGCCGTTTTTTCCTTGGATTCACTACACTTAATTTCATGACCTCAATAAATCATTAGATATGTTGGGAACATTTCAAAAGTACTCCGCACATTTTGAAAACAATTCACATCTATTTGCCAATTATGAATGTCATCTAAACATTACGAGCATTTTTTCATAGACTCGTTCTTAGTTTTGCACACTTACTAGTTTTAGCTTCTTCAATAATCCCAATATACACAACTCATTTGAACTATTTTTCAAGTTATCTAGTCATTCCTCCATAGAATTGTGGTATATATTATATTTGCTTCATGTAATAAGATCGCTCGCTATATGTGTCAGCATAGCACTTGTGGTTATATATGATGTTCTATAAATAAATAAGTGATACTTTTTTTTTTTTTTTTTTTTTTTATGTCAAGTTAGGTTTATGTGTCAACAACGTAAAAGATTGTTGTTAATAAACTGTAAATGTGCCGTCGTAAATGGCTCAAGGAGATGAAATTCACGCCTATTAAAATATTAATAAAGAAGTTCGTATAGTTCAAATAAAAATAGTAATAAAATCACCTCTGTTTTTATTCGAATGTAAAATTTTGCCCATATAATATCTATGCTTTGCTAATAAATCCTTGTCCGAAAATAAAGTTTATGTGTGATTTCCTCCAAAGTTAAGAAAAAAGTAGTTTTTTTATGTGATTCCAGTTTGCTTTCAGAAACTTGTAATTTCTATTTATCTCAGCTTTATTTTTTATTCGATTAGAAAACATCATTCGTAGAAATCAATCTTACAAGATAAAGAGTTCGCAGTCAAAAATATTGGTGAGGTCCAGTAGAAGGAGGTGAACGGATATTGAACTAATTCAGACTCTGGTCGGATTATAATCTGCGAAAGTCGTGGGCGAGCTAACTTCGGATAATCAAGGAACGTCGGGAGCAGGACCCCTTCAACGGATCGCCAATTCCGGACTTAGCCAAATTGATCCATTGTAGGAGCAAACCATTAACATAACAATGGCCTTTTGACGTTTCCCTGTAAGGAACCGCACCTGAGGCGGCTTGTCCGCGAAACCACAGAGACGTGAGAAGAAAAAAGACGGATGATGGTTGGCGTGCTAATGGACTATCCAAGAGCGCTCGATACCTTGGTGTAGCCATTAGGAAGCGTGGCACAAAACTCATCGCCTCGGTGGGCCGCCGCGATTGTTATCCGATATACCACTCAGGCCCGACACATGCCACACATTTGTATAATGGTGTCGGGAAAAGGGGAAGGCATTTATCCTTACAATTCCATACATCGAGCTATGAATCTATTCATTATCATTACTTAATTTCTTTTTAGTTATAACTTAAATTTAACCTTTTAACTGCGGAGGTAGCGTGGCATGAGGTGGGGACCTGCACGCGGCTGGCTATGGTTAATTCTTTTCACTTTTAATGAATTTAAAAAGAAACAAATTGTATAGAAAGCTAAACAAAGGCTTTGATTACCAGATGGTTTTAAGCCTTTCAGTAAACAACAAATAACCAACGAACAGTTTACCTTCTTAAAGGATCGGATGATAAATGACACCATCCTACATTAAGAGAGACCTCAAGTTGATTATGTCAAAATACGGGAAGAACTATGTATGGGTGATCACAACTAAGTCACTGATAAAGTAATTGAAAAAGATACAAACCACACATTATATTTCGAAAATAATTACAGAAAAAAGAGAAAAATCTTAAAAGACAACATTATACATACAAGCTTGGGGGACTAAGACGCAAAAATCCATAATTTTCAACATTTACTTTAAGACTGATATTATAAGACAAGCAGTGTTTGCAACTTACAAAAAGGTTAATAAAAAAAAGTGGAAATTGGCCTGAGTTGGAACCTAATTTTCATTCAAATTGAAGACAGATTTTATTCAATTTATTAGTACTATTGACTTTGGCTAGAGACTTGGAGGTTACAATGTTGGCCAGGTAATTTATTATTGGCTATTTATTTTGTATTTATCTTATTATAAAAAAAACACTGAGGCAATACACACATTGAAGGTTTGGGTGCGTGGTCACTTAACTATCAACTGATCAATCAGGTGATTAGACCATGATAAAGCTCATCCGACAGGTTTTTTTCCTCTTTAATTTTTCATTTTATAGCACTCACTTTGTAGAGGATGGGTTTGCTAAAGGAATCATTGTTCATGTCATATAGTTCATATTCTATCCATTATTTGTTTTAATTTTTTTAGCGCGTACAACTTTTAAGGTATATAAATTTAAATTAAATAATATTTAAGCTTTCACCACATTAATACAAACGCTCAATTCATTTTTAGGACTCAGATGTTTTTGAGGCTTACAACCTCATTTTGTGAAATTGGACTACCTCTTTCCTAAATTAAAGAGATTACTTTGGGACCTAATCGGCTTTTTATTACCTGTCCTTTGTTCTTTTTTCTTCTTTAAGGCAAACGAGTATTTGCGCATAACAATCCATTATGGCCCTTTTTATGTTTCTCTCAAACTGCTCTTTTACTTAAAGCCTCGAAATCACCTTGTACAACTTTCTTGGTAGCACTCAACTTCAGGGAAGTACAACTTTCATTTTCATTTTAATGAAGCCATTCAAGTTATCCTCTCAAAATAGAAAGAAAGCATTACTTCGTCCGAATTCGTACTTCTTTCGAAGTATGATACAAAAATATAATTATAGATTTAGCAATATAAAACTTTTAGCAACCTAAAAGAATAGTAGCCTTCAACACTTATTAATGAGTTATATTGATATTGAGCAAGTAAGGAAAAATTAATACATTTTCCTGTGTATTTTTATAGGATTATAAACTATTCCCGTTTTCAAGGTCAATATATTTATTTTTTATATATTCCTCTTTCCTAGAGAAATGTTGATTTGTGGGGCATGAAAACCAAGATTTCATCAACGCCTTCACTCAATATTCCTATGTGTGAAAATGCAAAATTATTGCATCATAAATGATAATAACGTTATGGATATGATTTAAAAAACAAAAAATAAGAATATTTCGAGGATAGGGAAGCCGGCTGCCACCCCTTAATAGATCTAACCCATTATCATTTCGACCCATAATTTTGAAGTGAAAATTCCAATAAATAACAATTATTTATAAATTCAATTTATGTTTATAAATTCGAGAAATCACGACGAATATTTTAAATGATAAACATAGAAACTTAGAAATTATTTTTTTAAATTATTGTGTCATATGAATTTTACTATTATATATGAATATAACTCCCCCTTACAAATCGCAAAGTTTGCGAGATCGGTGGGAAAGGGGGTCAGTGAAGAGAGAGAGGATTGACTTGAACGGGTTATGAGTTTGGCTGCTCAAGTGACAAAGCGCCATACTAGAGATACGGAAATCCAAATTCAAATCCTGAACAAGGCCAATCTTTTCTCTTCTTAAAAAATATTTAAAATATATGTATACTTATATAAATGTGTGTACATACATATATGTATGTATGTATACATATATATATATATATATATATATATATATATATATATATATATATATATATTTTATTTAGGAAGAGAAAATAGGCCTTGGCCGAGATTTTAGAACCTTGATTTTAATCAGGCAGAATTTCTACATCTCAATGGATAAAAAACACTTGCAATTTCTCTAGCATTCATTTTTTTTTTGCCATGGTAATTACTTTTTTGGAGACCGATTTCATGATTAAGTGAAAAGGGGTTAAGAGCGCCCAGGAGTAAAAGGCTGGGATCTAATAAAGCTGATCAATGTATTATTGAAATTCAATAATATTATATTTTTACTGCAATGGTAGCACTAAAACTGGCGCATTTTCGAAAATTGGCTTTGTACACGCTTAAGCTTCGAATAAGTAATATAGCGTAGCAATTACAAATATATTTATTTATCAAACTTTTATTCGTTTTGAATGGAGAAACGTTACCGAATTCCAATATAAGGTGTTTCAGACTAACAACTGATATATAATTTTTGACAATGACTTTTTATCAGAGTAAAATAGGCTGACATTAATCCCAAGCCACATATGGGCATAGAACCATCAACTCGACCGTTCTCAGCTGAAGCGGGATTGGTAGGAGTGTTTACAAGGGAGGAAATGGCTTCTATTTTACATGTTGCCAAGAATACAAGAAGGGTGGGGTGGGCACCTGTTGATCCCAGGATACTGTTATCCATCCAATGGGGGGCAATAAGAGAAAAGACTCCGAGAGCTGGAAACAGTCTGCCTTTCTCCTCTGTATTGTCTTCCTTTTGTTTCAGCTGTCACTGGCTAGCTGCATCGGGAACATCTTCCCACTCCTTTGCCTGGATTAACAAAGATAAATAAAGTTAAATCTGTCCACAATGCAATAGACAAATCGGAAACGCTTTCCCTATACTTCTTTTATAATAGAGAGAATTATTTCTTTCTAATTTACTTCTCTCTTGGAAATCAATAAACATATATAAATTACTAATTACCGTCAGTTTGTTACTGGGAGATGTATAACAAGGTTTTATTTCCTAATGGAAGCTATTCTTGAGTGAACGAGTTTACTTAGTTTTAAAAAAATCGATGAATCCTTAACTTTACCTAGTTCCCAGTACACAAAATTTAATGCTCGAAAATATTTTAGTGATGCAATTTTCTGTTGGTTATTTACCTGAGATAGCGAATTTCTGTATCGATGGAAGTTTTTTTTTAAGTCATTTAAAAAATCTATTAATACAAAATAATAATTAATAAAATAATGATGAAGACTGTAACTATGTTTGTGTTGTCTCTGTAGAAGGTATATTCCGTTCATGCATTCTAAATTTCCTTTCCTTTTTTTTTTCACTTATTTCTTTCAGATGTTGTTTCAATTGTTACTTCTTTCAAGTAAATATGCTTACTACGGGATTGCCGAGTGGTCAAAGGCGCTTGCTGTAGGTAATCAAAGTTAAGCAACGGCGAGCGAGGTTGGTACCTGGATGGGTGACCGCTCCATTCGGGTGACCGCTCGCCAATGAACGCCACGTTGTCCAAGCGTACCCCTACCCCTGGGTATGTGAAGCCCGTCGGCCTACTGGAGGCGACCCACACCGAACAGGTGTAGGAGTGATAAACTTTCCCCGTGTATTTTATCCAGAATTATTTGTTGTTATTTTAGGATATCAGTAACCGCCCGGAGGTTTTGCTACAAGGACGGTATGTTTCCGGGTAAGAAATATAGGCTCTCGGGGCCTGAAGACACTGAGCTACCATAATCCTTGGACCTAGACCAGTTTGTCACAGTCCTTGAACCCGAGACAGCTGACGCCATCGGTGGGAAGGACACTGTCAAATCGGCCCTAATGGGATTGGTTATGGAGCTGTGGGCAGTCTGCCGCTGCAACAAGGTAATCATGGCTTCTAGCAACTTGAGGTTCGGGAACCCCCTCCAGGCTATCTGTATTCCCTTAGGCACACGAATGTCATTAAAAAGACTACACTGCGCGGCCAAAGGTCTTATTAGGCATAATGCGCGAACCGAAAAAAAAAAATGTAGTTTGTTAGAAGTTTTCAACCTTTCTTCACCTCTTCTTTCTCATCTTATGGGCTATACGAGGGCTATCCTGGGCCAGAAAGAGTGTGTGGATTAATATCCGGTTACAATGTCCCGGCACCGGTACGCGATCTCGTAATATTCAGTTTTTCTCTCAGGTAGCCCTTTCGCCCATCCCTTTTGCCTTATAATTATTGACCCAATGGGTGACAAAATGTATAGTAATAAATTAAAGATAAGAAAATTCTATATTCCAAATATCTAAAATATTCATTAAAATCCTGTAAGTACGGAAGAGGAAATATAGTTCTCTTTGCACAAGATGTGTGTAGGAATAATTAGTAAACCATTAATGATTCGTGGCTTTAAATTTTATTTTCAGAATAATAAAAGAGAATGGTTTTTCATGATTTAAAAAGCAAAATGAAACTCCTTGGAGTGGAAGAAGGGTTTAATATTGATTCATAAATAAGGTTCAGTCTTCATAGTTTATATATTTTATGTCGCACTAAAACCTGGCTCGTGGAAATTGTTGGTAGTATATATCAAGTGAAAGGACTCCATTACAACAGCTACCGTTTATCGCCGGCTAATCCAAGGCACCTGTTCCACGGAATTAGAAGCCTGCCCTTGGTTTTTAAATTTCCGTTCCCCTGAAATACAATGCCCTCAGCGAGATAAGGTAATTTAATGTTTGAGAAAGGTGCTCATTAGTAAGCCCTACAGGTCGAGCCCTTTTTCTCAAACCGAATTCATTTTATTGCCGCTGTTACTGCTTTCCTTGTTTTAATTCCGTCAATGTCTCGGACCTATTTCTCTTCCCCAGGCACTAAAATAAGGTCATTCCCCAACAAAATGATCATTCAGTAAATCAAAAGGATATAGAAATAGGAATTTAAAGTTATCTCGGAACTTAATGCATATCGTATAGCTTTCAAGCTTTAAATCGTGTTTGAAATGTTAATCGAGTTCAATTAAAGTAAAATTTTAATTATCTTTTTTTGAACCATGTAATTTTACTTATGAAAATTTTGTAATGATTGAAAACCACAACATGCATAAATTGTTCTGTGCACAGTCCTGTTTAATAACATTGCAATTATCACTTAAAGCCTACCAGGTGGTTTGCTACAATTAATTTTCAGCCGGGTTTTAGTTTTAAACATCTAAGAGCACTTATGGGAAATATAAACTATAACAATTACTATAATTACGCTCTATAGTTTTGGATTCAATCTCGATTCGGCAACGGGTTCATTGGGATGGAAAAAAACCGATAAAATCTTTACGGTCATCTTATTTTGATATACAAATTTATATAAAAAAAAAAAAATTCTGAAAAGAATCAATCTATAGACTTAAAAAAAATACGCCTTAGTTTGGCTTTGGATATCCCCATTTTAAAGGCCAATATTTCTACAAACTTAATATTCTGTACTATGTTATTTGATTGCAACAAAAATAAAACTTTTAATGTTTAATACATTAATTATTAGTTTATTAATAACCAACGAATTATTTGCTCAAATTTGAAACCAAAATTTATTAATTTTCTGAACATTTGTTCTTGGGTATAGATAATAACCATTTACTTGACTAAATCTTTACCGTTGATCTTGACGCATTTTTATAAAAAAATCAAAAACAAAAAGAAAACGAAGAGTTCAATCAGTAGAACAAAATAAAATGCTTCATACACATTCATTTTTCATTGACTAATGTGATCCATTTTAAAGGCCAGTAGTTCTCCAAACCTATTGTATAATGTTATTTTAATGTATTAAAAATAAAAAATTATAAAAATAATACCTTTAATGTTTACTACATTAATTGTTAGTTTATTATTACGAAACTTCATTCAAAATCTCGAGAAAACAAACAGAGCCGAATAGCTAATTATTATAAAAAGTGAAATAGATGATTGCCGTGAGCTTGTGGTGTATGATATGGACCTCAAAGGATAGGAGGAAGGTAGCACACTTCCAGGTGACACCCACAGTACCCGTGCTTCCTCTGTTTAGTACTACGAGTATACTCGGTGGTTAGAACCGACGCTCTCGACGAACGCCCTATCTTTCAAGCTTTGCGGCGATTTCCTCAAGATAAGAAGAAGAAGGAGGAGGAAAAATGTGCTCTTCAAAAGATGGTAAAAGACGGAGTGGTGGATCGTGTAAAGCAGTCCAAGGGGCCTCCCGGTATTGCTGGTGTAGAACAGACGCCACGCTGGCGACCGGTTGAGAAGAAGACAAGCCGATATTGGTGGACACGAAAAAGGAGACCTCTTTCGGTTCTACAATCCACGTAAAATGCGAGGAATCTTCTCAAAGTTACAGATAAACTTGGATGGACCCTACGTGATAAAGAATAGGAACAACGATGTGATCAGGAGTCCCAAAGGAAAGCTTGTGGTCGTCCACTATAACCGTTTAGCACCTTATGCAGGCTTTGCTAATTCAAGAAGAGACATTCCGGCGCGAGAGAGCAGGTCCGTGTGGCAAAGAATACATCCAAGATGAATTTCGGTGCCGAGAAACCAAAATAGATTCATTACCAATGAAATTATTTGAGGTAAAATTACATAATAATAAAATTATGAAAGTACCACATTAGGGTTAAAAAATTCATCATATAAAGTCCTTAATAAAATCAACATGCTCCCATCAAGACCTCCACCTTTAGACGCCCTCCAGCACCCTGGATAAATCCCGATATCAGAGAGTTGATGAGAAGAAGAGATGTTGCCAGAAGACGATTCCAACGTACCCGTTCCTCTGAAGATTATACCCATTTCAAGTCCCTACGAATCTTCCCTACGAAGTGCTAAGGCACTGTTTTTCCATAATTCCCTATCACAAGCCCTCGATCCTAAGTCCAAATGGAAAATCCTTAACAACCTGTCTATGGTAAAATCCAAAGCCTGCACCTACTACCCCATCGATCCAGATGAACTCAATTCCCATTTCGCTAATTCTCCATCTATTCCTCAACCCTCTTCATTTTCGTTCACACAAACTTTAGATCCAGATAATTTTTATTTCCTGAATATCTCACCTGAAGCCTTACTCTCATCTATCCTCAAATCCAGGACGAATCCAAAAATTACAGGAAGACATAGATAGCATAAACGCCTGGGCAGAAAAAGATGAATTGAGTCTAAATGGAGAAAAAACCAAGGCTATCCTGATCGGCTCCAAGCATCTCATTAATTCCCTTTCTTACTACCCCCTACTTTATCTCAAAGGCCAACCTATCCATTTCCATCCCCATGTCAGAATTCTTGGAGTGATCTTTGACCAGCATTTGTCGTGGGGCAACCATATTTCCCAAATCACTTGAAAATCCATCGCTATCCTCAACAGTTCCTCAGATCCCGTGATTGCATGTCCTCCAAAACCCGTCAACTCCTTGTTTCCTCTCTTATATTTCCCCATTTTGATTATGGCTGTCTTGTATACGGGGGACTGTCTGGTATGCATGAGGCGAGGTTAAAGAGACTAATGAATTGCTTCATTAGATTTATCTTTGGTGTCCCCAGGCGCTCCCACGTCTCAAGTTACTATGCTGAATTGAAATGGCTCTACGCAGTTTTTCGGCGGCAATATTTCCTTGGTGTATATCTTTTCCGAACGTTCAGAATTAAAAAGCCTCTGTATATCCTAAATTTATTTACACCTTGTTCCTCCATTCACTCCCTAAATACCAGATCCCAAACCTTAAATCTATACATCTCTTCCTACCGAACTGCCTTCTTTACAAAATCATTTATCATCCGTGGTGCCTCCGTTTGGAACTCTTTACCCGTTTCTATCCGTAAAAATGCATCCCTTACATCTTTTAAAACCCAATTATTCCTCCACCTCCTTAATCTTCAAACTACCGCAACTATGTAAAATAATGAAACCTGTTTTAATTTGCAATACTTATCTGTGTTTGTATACATAAATCTTGTTTCTCTTTTATTTATTTTTTTAAGTTTAAATGGTTGAAAACTAGTCAACTTATATTCTAATTTCTCATGCTATTGTTTTTTTTTTGTTCAATGAGACTCGATTTTATTTTATTTCTTTAATTAACAACTTTGTTCTAAACTAGCCAGACAAATGACTCTGGATTTGTACATATATTGTACACATATACTTAGGGGACATGCAGTCCCAGAATAAAAATACTTTTTCTTCTTCTTCTTAATAAAAAGTTAACTGTCCGAGACAGGTTGCACGTGATATAGATAGTTCATTTTCCGTTAAAACTTTCCAGGCACTAATATAACTAGGAAAAAACGATTCAAGTAAAATTTAAACCTTTTCATAACTTTTATCATTAGAAGTAGACATCGTAGTTCTTGTTACAGGAGTGTTACTAGCATATAGTATTCTGCAGCATATAGTATAATATTCTGACAATGGCCAAAACTATCGTATAATGAGTTTTAGCGGAATGTTATACCCCATGAAAGCTATTAACAGGAAATCCGGATCGGGCCTAGTTACTGGGTACTGGGAAGAAAAGAGACAAAAGGTATTTGCCACAAAGGTTTCAGAGAAGACAGGTTTTCTAAAGTTATATTTGCGCCCCATCATATATGCGAATAAATATATGAACATATGGGATTTCTAGTCAAAGTATATACAAGCTTGGTATTTTCCTTGTAAAACCTCCTTGGAGCTCAGCATTGTTAGGTGTTACCCAACTTGTCGATTCCTGTAATTTCATAAAAAAAGACTATGTAGTTATCTTAATAAAAAAAGAAAAAAAGTTTTGTTCCATTCTAATCTCTGATGTTGGACATGAGTTCTAATTTGAACACACCGGGTAAACAGAGAAATCTGAAATATTTCGGCTGCTGAGACAATAATGATTTTTAGTAATAAGTGATAAGCCCTAATCCACTGGAAAACCTCTGCATGACAATGGTTGATTCAATTGTAAGCCTGAGACCTGGTGTTAGGCCGGAAAAAAAGGTGCATTGATAGAATCAGCAAAGTTGTATGAAGCATAGAATAGGTAGGCAGCAATAAGGTAGCAACCAGAAAAAAGTCATATCCATGGAGTATTTCCATTTTCTTTATTATTAATCAACACGTTATACTAATAAAGATGGTGCAACTATTGCACCACATTGTCAAATATATTTTTACGATTTTGCAAAAGATAACACATTCCAGAAACAGGTTACTTTATTGAACTTAGATAGTTGAGAAACAAAAAATGATGACACTGCTAGAATAGGCCCCAAGGTTAGGTCAATTATTAAGAGCGCTGTAACGTTAAAACAGAGACTGGGTTTGATTCCCGGTCTTTTCACTTCAGATAAAAATTAATTAATAATTATTATAAAATAACTAACCCTATTTGTATAACATATAGCGGTCTGTCCCGGCCGACCTTTTCTTCTCAAGTAGAAATTATTTATTTTTTTTATTTTATCATTTAACTATATCAACAAAACTAACCAACGCTATTCAGTTTTTTACTTTCACTTACCTATATATGAAATATATAGTAAGTGGAAGTATTGCGATCGTGAACAATTTCGACTTCCGGTTTTCAACGGAAATACACGTTTTGGGGTCCCCTGAGTCGAAATAACCAAGTCCCGCGAAATGGTCTGTGTGTGTGTGTGTGTGTGTGTGTGTGTATGTGAACAGACTAGCTCAAAAACTATTAACCGTGCGAACCTGAAATTGGGTATTTAGTGTATGTATATGCCCGCGATGTGACAGCAAAAATTTCATCAAAATTGGTCAAAGGGTGGGGGTACTTTATTTAATAACTTTTTAGGTTTTTTTCGATTTTCTCAAAAACAGCTCTAACGATTTTGATTAAACTAAGTATTTGATGTACTAATATGCCCTAAATATGACTGTAAAAATTTCATCAAAATTTATCAACCGGAAGGGGGACTTTACTTAATAAATTTTGTATCATTTTTATGTGTTTTTTTTATTTACTCAAAAACGGCTTTAAAGATTTTGATCAAACTGGGTATTTGACGTATGTATATGCCAAAGATGTGACAGCCAACATTTCATCAAAATTGGTTTAACGGACGGGGCACTTTATTTCTTAACTTTTTTTCCAATTTTTACCTTTTTTTCGATTATCACAAAAACGGCTTTAATGATTTTGATCAAATTCGTCATGTTTAATGAAAATTAGGTGTTCAATAATATCAGGTAAGTTTTATCAGCATTAAAATTTTCTGAGGGGGCTTAAATAGGGAAGGGGCCTTTTTTGTTTTCCTATAAAGTACCTTTGTTTTAGTTTATATTGAGAAATTAACTGTCTCTCATCGCGCCCAAAAATAAGAAATGGCTAAATATGACATATGAAGAAAATCAAGTTAATATATACAAGAGAAAAAAAGAAAAAAATTCCGTCAACTCATAAAACACCTTAGGCTGACGCATGCGCCGTACGCTTTTAATGACAAACCAATGCGTTATAATTAAAGATGCTCTGTTCATTTATTGAAAATTATTTGTTTCATCGGAACTAAATGAAATATTCAACAAGTACATATAGAATTATAAAATCAGACGACTTGGAGCATTATGCTTGCATTGCCGAATTATCACAAGTAAAAACTTTTATTTAATAATAAAAGAAATTAGTTTTTTTTTTTTTTTTGAGCAAATGAAAACAAAAATAAGAAATGAATGTGGAAAAATGTGTAACTTTGAAAGTGGCAATTAACAAAACACAATAATTTCTAATCTAAGTAAGTTGGTAAGTGAAAGTTGTGTGTTGCGAGCACGCACCAGATTTTTTATAAACGATTTAAAAAAAAAGTTGATGATTCAAGGTTTTAACTTTAAGCCTTTTATTTGTATATTCAAACAACCAAGAGATTATGATTAAAGTTGTCGATAAGGTTACGAGTACTTTTGAGGACATAGTCAAAATTACCGACAGGTACCCTTCCTAATTATTATCATCCTGATATTATACATAGAAAATGATATAGCTCTATTCCATTCCTTCCATTAATTACTCCTTTGTTTCAGTGAGGGACTAATTTACCTCCACTGAGCATCCTTGAAGCATTTTTTGGGCTTCAGAGTGTCTGTAGAGCTTCTAATTTGGGCCCTACCATTGTTCCTTTGTGGTTTCCATTCTCTTGTCCGTGGTTAGTTACCTTCCATTTTTTTTTTTTAAAGGAATCACATAACTATGTATTCTATTTCGAACATTGGTTCAAAATGAGTTTATGAGTTTTCTTAAGGTATGATATGAATCAAGCTGAATTATTGGATAATATTGGGGCCAAACAATTAGTTGACGATATTAGAGAAAAAATTAATAAAAAGATTAAAAACTAAAAATAAGTAATATAAAGAACATTCTAAAACTATGAAAAGTTGATGTACTGAATGCTTATTGATATTTTGACTGACCAGAGTTATCAGAGTTACTGAGTACATTGCTGAAGCACAAGAGCAAAAACTATAAACTTAAGACCATATTACCGCACACCTACTATCTTATCCTTTAATCATATCTTTTCGAAAGATTTTTCTCCGTTCGGAATTTCATCAATTCGTCCAGTCCTAGAGGGTGTACCGCAAGGTTCAATATTGGCTCCTGTTCTCTACATGATATACAAGCATGACATACCCATAAGCAATGATACACTATATTGCCTCACTAATTTTACAACAGCACTTAAATAAATCAATGTTGTAAATTGTGGAAAATTCGCTAAAATCATATTAATGAAAACACATAACACATAACAAAAATTAAATACATATTTGTAAAACCAATATGAACGTACTCTTCACAGATAATACGGCAAAGCCGAAAAGACCCACTTTACAAAGACTTCGGAGATTTTTTAATTTGTATATCTATTCAAGCATTTTATAGGAATTTGTCGGTGTTTATTTATTTATTAATAAGTTTTGACAACTTTGTATTTTAAACTGCAAAAGTAGCTGAGTGGTGTAAAATTATTTAAATGTTATAACTTCCATTTAGAAACGTCTTACTTTATGTTAACTGAAGGCCGTTCGAAGAATTGAATTAGAATTCCCGCAATTCTTATTCTGTATAATTAAGTTTTCGCCAGGTGTTATAATTCCGTAAAACAGAGTACTCACTCGTTCATTATTTATGAGAGCGTCGTAAATTTCAGATAATTCTTTTCGAGGTAATAAAAAAGAGAAATAACGAGCATTCGGACTAATTTAAATGCTTTATGTTCCGGATAATTAGGGAAGAATCGAGAGAGGTTATTAAGCTGCATTATAAAGGGAGAGGGATAGTTTAATTGTTTTTAATTGCTCTAATGTGCGCTAATGATGGTAAGAGAGAGAGCGAGAGCACAGCTGCCGGAGTAGTGTGGCCCGCTGGTTGGTACATCATCCATCATCAACATCTGTTCCCATCAACACTGTCCTCAACATTTCGCCACACAATCCCCTACCCTTCCCATCTGTAACAACAATGTCGTTATCATAGATACCATTCGGCTATTGGGAGCATTAATCTTGCTGCCTCTATTGGGGTATCCTTTTCCAATTCTTGGTAATTACAGATTTTTTTTAAACAATTAGTTAAAAATACGACAAACATTTTTTTTTTTTTTTTTTATATTTACGTTACTTTTACGTTGGTTCCAAATCGATAGGCTACTCTAGTGTAAACATTTCAATTTATAACGTTCAAAGGCCATAGTTATAATTAAAGTATTTTTTAAACAATGTTACTAGAAGAAAGATCGAACTCTGGAATCGAACCCAGGTGAGGTGCAACTCCGTCGCAGCACTCTTACACTGAGCTAACTGTGGGGTCAATTAGCTCAGTTGTGAGCGCTACGTGCAGAGGGTCAATTGACGGCAAGGAACCTTTAATTTTATTTTTTTAATTTATCTTTATTTATCATAACATTAGTTGCTAAAGATTAGGGGTAGCTTTATCCCCAACTTCAGAGCTTATATAATTATTTTATAATACCCAAATCGTCCTATTTGCTAAAACTTGAGTTATGATTTCATGATTAGTGACTTATAAACAAATTTTAATTTTAATTTTTAATAATATGTTTTCAAGTGCCCAGTAAAGTAATCATAATTCAAATTTTAGCAGATAGCATCCTATGTTATATCCTGATTTGTGTATTCACAAAATAATTATATGAGTGCTGAAGATGGACGTTAATAACTAATATTATAATAAATAGTAAAATTACCAAAAAGTTTGAGGTTTCGTGCCTAAAATCCAAGAAAAAAGAAATGTAACACCTCCACATAAAAACAAAATAAAATATACGTAATATTATAAACATTATGCCATACAATTTTATAACTGCTTTTAAAATTGCTAGCTAGACTCGAATGTGACCCATTCCAATACTAGTACCGACACTCGTGCTTATTAACCTCTAAAAAAGATATACATTTTGATCAGTTTAATTTATGTAAATATGTTTAACCATCAGAAGTTGCTGAACTGAATTAGACTGAGATAAATACATTATTACACAATTTATAAAATAATGCTGCACTGTATAGGGTTTCTAGCAACACAACATATATCGTATAACAACATATTAACAGTCAAGTGCTCATTCGCGGTTATAGTACAAGTTTCGGATTTCCTAAGGCGCCTGTTACCTTGTTCCTAGGTTGTACAATAGTTGTTTACGTCCATAACACAAAAAGTTTTATTTATCCCAGTTTATACGAGTAACTTTGCAGGTATTTATCCTTATGCCTTATTTTTTAGATAATAAATTATTTACTCTCGTGACATTGTTAAGTCAATTCTCGCGTTAACCACACGAAATATTATTATAATGGATTTGAGTTTTCTTCTTGGAAACCTTCAAGCCGCTCGAAATATATTAAATATTGAAATTTTTAATATTTCGATTATACTTAAAATTATTCTAAAACGCAACTACGGGTTGTGTACTTACAGCCGATGCTTCATACTTCCATAAGTTTCTATTTTCTGAAAAGTGTTTCTAACAGTAATAGAATCTAAGAGAAAATATTTAAATATCCTGCAGAGAATTAATACAACGCGATCATTTACTTTTTCTTTTTTGTTTTTTTGATGTTTTTTTCAGCAGGTTCACCAAAAAGGGTTCAAGCAATCCTTAGTTATCTGAGAACATACATTTGAACATAAAGGCTCCTTCTACTGAGGCGACTTTTTTTTTAGCCTGAAAAGTAGGGTGATTTATCCGGGAGGCAGTGAAATAGAAAGCTCTAGCACAGAGCTTTGAAAAGAACATTCCTGAATGCTATAGCGGAAACGGGCTTTAAGCTCCGGCATTTCAAAAGATTTCCAGAAATCCCGGGTCACCTGCGGCTGCTTTTCATTTACACCTTGCCACTGTTATTCAAATTGCCTAAATAAAAATAGATCTTTGGAAGGGAACCAAAAAAAATTGTATATTATTTCAACCTTTTTTTTTATTTACATTAATTTTCAAAAACCAAATAAAAAAAAAAATAAATAAATATATATTATTTTTAAAGCCTTTTTTTTGTCAGTACGCCATAATGTCCTTAATACTACATCAAATTTCATGAATGAGGCATCATTTTAAAACTGTCCTTAACCGTTACACCAGAAAAGTATACAAATCACTCATTTCGCCTTCAATTGCGAGTTATAACCGCGGTATAGGTAATAGAGGTTTCTAAATGGTGTCAATCTTTTCAGGTTTTCAAAGAAAATATTTTCCGGCCATATAAATTTGTTTCGATTAACCACTTCGTTTAAGAGTCGTAAGCGAAAAAGGTCGCAATGGCTTTTTCGAAGGTGTCATTTTTTTCAGTTTGACGAGGCGAACATTTTTAGTAATACACAATCCCGATTGTCCGATTGTCGCCGTCGCTTGCGAGTCACGAGCAAAAACATGCGATTTCAGTCAAAAAAATCAGATCACTCGCTTTCCGTGAAACCGATACGTGTATTTAAGTATGTGGCATTTTCCAGGGTGCGTTCTTTCAGTGGTCAGTGTAAAACAAACCTACCAACAAACACTCATAGATGACCATATCTTAACTTCAAACATAGTGTTCAAAGGGGTCCTGTAAACACGTTAATACTATTTAATTATGTAAATACCTTAAACTTATGTTTGAAAAAAAATAATCTACCGTAAAACGGGGTGACATTGTGACTAATGGGGTGACTTTGTGACAAGGCTATTTTCTACAATTTTTGAATTTCCCTCTTAAAAAAGAATCAGGTTAGGCAATTCAGTGTACCTTTTAGGCAGTCAGTAATGTGCTGCAACCTACTGGCCACATATAACTTCTTTCATTCCATTTACCATGGTGCTTTATTTCATTTATGTTCATTTAGTTCAAGCATGTTCATTCAAATCATTTAGTTGAAACCTTGAAGTAAAGCACCTTGTAAAATGGAATGAAAGAAGTTATATGTGGCCAGTAGGTTCCAGCACATTACTGACTACCTGAAAGGTACACTTAAATTGCCTAACCTGATTCTTTTTAAGGAGGGAAATTCAAAAATTGTAGAAATATAGCCTTGGCACAAAGTCACCCCATTAGTCACAATGTCACCCCGTTTTACGGTACAATTTAAACACATCTATTCTTTACTGCAACCAACATTTGATGAATTAAATACGCTCTATACAATACTAAATATAAGGCCTATACTTCAATAGTGTGGGATTTAAGAAGGTTAGATGCGAATGCTTCGCTCGGGTCAGCTAGTATACACTACTACTAAACATTCTACTGGGATCTAAGGAAAACAAACAGGTATATACTGGGATAGTCTTATTGGAATATAAATCAAATAATTTGGATTAAAATTTATTTGCATACCCCCCCCCCCCCCCCCACATTTCAACTCCCCAAAGGGTTGTTAGCCGAATGAATTGGTTCGGAATCAGCATTTCTCGAATTACTACTAAGAAGAAGTTTTGACCAAAGCTTCACGGAGGTACTCAACTTTGGTCTATTAAGTCTGCAATAATGCAGATGTTCTATTCATATAAGCAGTTAATTTTACAATATTTCCCTAAATATTTTTATCTTGATGATTTTACGGTTTATGGTATCGATCGTTACTATTTAATTTTAATAGAGGTATATATTTGATAGGCGTAATGAATAATGGCAGAAAAAATAATAATTTCAAATGAATTAAAAAATTTGGCCACGAAAATCATATACCATAACTAATATGTTTAAAGTGAAATAAGACTAATCAAATGTTTTTCTTCCACGCAGATAAAACTAAAGAAATCTAAGGTTGAATTTCGAACCTTTTTATTTTTTATTTGATGGCATCAGGTATAAAGTTTTCTGTCAGGCAGTAAAGTTGAAAGTAGAGAGGGTGGCACAGTTGAGTCAAAGAGGAAAAGAATTTTCTTCTACTCAGATAACGGCTCTTACCTGACGTCTCTCTTGAAAAGTAATTAATTTCCCTTCTTTTCGTTTTGATACCTCCAACTTGCTATTCACAATGAGATGAAAATTTTCCGAAAAATTCTAGCAATTGCCACAATACATTAATTACCTTGCTAAGATGGAATGAAGAATTATTTCAAAATCAATCTTTTAATAAAATTTTTTAGACTTACTTGAAAAGTAAGAGCGAGCTAGTTTATTAAATATGCAATATAAAAATAAACTTATAGTTAAAACTCAGGTCTACGGCAGGTGTATAGTAATTGCTGAGGTGTGGAGCGCTAATTGTTATACTGCAATTACAATCGAAATTTTGATGGTGATTTTTCAGTGATTAGGAAACTTACGAATTTCTTCTTTTCTATGGGGTCTGCGGCTCTGAGTTCCCCAGAGCTTCAATTTCTCTATAATAGATAGCTTGCTCGGTGAGTATTTGTTCCACATCGATTTCTTTCTCAACGGGATTCATTAAGATCTGATCAGGTCAAAATATCTTAAGTTTAATCAAATTGATTTAGGTATGACCTTATGGTTAGTAAAGATAGGAAAAATCATAATGAGTGACAATAACTAATTTATATTTATCAGAAAAAAATAAATATTGAAAAATGCGTAAATTTGAGGAATGACGTTTACATATTTATCAAAACACGTCAGTTTCTAATCTAACAAGGGGAGGCTACGGACGTGGGGTCACCGATTACAATGAAACTTTTTTTCGAGTTTCTATATCCAAAAATATTAGATATGTGTCCGAGGGTTCTTGCCAATGGGCCTTCTGAGCCGAGAAAAAAAATTTCTTAGGAACGAAAATAGCCAAAAATTGCATCAACAAAGTTGCCACTGCTCAAAGCTCCTTCAACCAATTTCAATGAAATTTTCAGGCATGTCAGAGTATTGAAAAATATTAGACACGTATATAGGGGATTGGCGAAATTAGCCTCTGGAAGCCCATAATAAATCATTCAATATTGTGGTATATTCGTGCTCTGGGTAACGTTAACACGTTGAGCGCCAGGGAAAATATGATGTACTTTTGCCTGGGGCCAAAGCAATTTTTCCTAATTTATAACTTTAATATGATTAGAATGATACAAAAATTGCAAAAGAAATAAATAAAAAGTTTAATTTTGGCAATTAAACAATAATTTTGTGAGCGGTACGTATGTACCGCCCGGCCCCAGGGTAAAGCCCGCTACCTATAGTAGTACGGGGGCTGCCCGGTTATGACCGCGACGTCAACCCTTGTCCCCTTAAAATATGTTATTTTAATAAATAAGATATTTTGTTTTGTAAAAAAATAAATAAAATTAATTTATTTTATTTATTTATACCCCCCAAATTAAAAAAAAAAAAAAAAAAAAAAAAAAAAAAACATTTGGGCCAATTGCATTGGCGAATTGTTCGGGGCCGGAGCGGTCCAATATGCCTTGAAATCACGCTCGGCAGGCGGTCCCCTGGCCCAGAACAATCTTTTAGCTGGCGGGAGCGGGCGGTACCTGGGGACCGCCTCGGCCCCAGCCAATAGTCCAACAGCGGTACGATCGTACCGCTTGGCGCTCAACGTGTTAAAAATCAATTCCATTACTTTGTAAATTGAATAAACTACGTTTTTTCAGCTTCTTACTTCAAAAACTAAATATTTATATTTAAAAACAAATTATTTTGAGACGAAGTTTTTTTTTCTCTCTTCTTTTTCTTTTTTTTTATCTTCTAAATTTATATTTAAATATTATAAATATTTAACAGGAAATATTTTTCATAACAAAATTTCCTTGCTTGGAGGAGATTGTCACCAAAAATTTTTTTGTTGATTCCCCAAAAATATTTAAGACCTTCTTTCACGATGTTCTTATCATAACAAAGACGACTAAAACAGTCGTCCAAATTTTGACCGTTCATATTTTTTAACAATGAAAAAGAAGAAGATTTAATTAGTGACAGAGAAATGTCGATTAATCAAAATCCAAAAAAGATGCCCAAGAGATGCCAAATAAATCAAAAGCTAGATAATCCAATTAATATGTTTAAGAACTAACTTTTCGCAGTAGATACGTACGGGACGAATGCCAATGGTAGATTGAAGTTATTTTCCACAAACCTGAGAGAAGGAATTACCTACCTAATCAGTTTGTCATGTTTATTTATATTACATGTCATTGACCCTGTTTTTTGTATTTAGAAGTTCATACTGTGTTTATAACTGCAATCCCTTAATTCAATAAAAACAGTTGTCGTCTTCAAAGATTTATTATTCTTAATTTTTAACAAACGTTTTCAATCATAAAATAAATCCTTAACTCTTTGGGCAAGGGAAAACAACAATGGAAATACTTTCTGATTCAAAATTCAAACTTTCGAATTCAATTTTTCGCAAAATTATCTTAAATATTTTTTTAAGTAGCTATGAAATTGTGCTTTTTACATAAAAACTGGAACATATTTCAATGAGTAATTTTTTTTTTTTTTTGGTTGAAAATTTTTCTTCAATCTAAGCAAAAAATGCTTTTTCATGAAAAATATTTCCTGTTAAATATTTAAATACAAATATTTAGTTTTTGACGTAAAAAGCTGAAAAACGTAATTTATTCAATTTACAAAGTAATGGAATTGATTTTTAACGTTACACAGAGCATGAATATACCACAATATTGAATGATTTATTCTGGGCTTCCAGAGGCTAATTTCGCCAATCCCCTATACACGTGTCTAATATTTTTCAAAACCCTGACATGCCTGAAAATTTCATTGAAATTGGTTGAAGGAGCTTTGAGCAGCGGCAACTTTGTTGATGCAATTTTGGGCTATTTTCGTTCCTAAGAAATTTTTTTTCTCGGCTCAGAAGGCCCATTGGCAAGAACCCTCGGACACATATCTAATATTTTTGGATATAGAAACTCGAAAAAAAGTTTCATTGTAATCGGTGACCCCACGCCCGTAGCCTCCCCTTGTAAGTAGATTGATAAGTGAAAGAAGAAGGAGACGATCTGGTTTTCGTTCGATTTGTTTTCATTTTCCAGCGTTTTATTTAAATGTTAGAATAAAATTTATATGCATCGGGAGGCTGATGATCTTCCAGAGTTAAACTTTTAATTGAAATCCAAAATATAATGCTTACGTTTTAAAATTCTACGAAAAGCTCCTACCAATGATTTATGTACAACATCTTATTTCTGTGTTATTGAATAATGTCGACAGAATAAAAGCTTACTTTCCCTCTAGAAAAAAAAAATTATAAATCGTTGCTGAAAAAGGTGAAATTATTAAAAAAACAGCTGTAGAATATGGAATAAATAAACAAACTAATGGTGTGAATAAGAAAATGCTGTTTTCATAAAAAGTAAGGAGATAAAATGATGAAGAAAAAATCCTAAATATCGAATAAATTTTGTTAAAATGAAAAAAGAATTAATTGCCTGCATACTTCCTTTTTTTATGAAAGTTTTGATTAATATGTTACATGAGATCACTTCAATTTATAGAATGACTCCAGTTTCACCTTTTTTTTCGGGAAAGAAGTTTTAATAATATTTATCTTTGGAAAATTCGTACCTTTGTAACATTTTCTAAGTAAAGGTTAGTTAACTGTCACATTTTAATATTTAAGAAAAATAAAAAATACGTTTTTTTCAAAGAGAAATATTATTCAAAGTTGGTGATAGTCATTCTGTCAACTTGTACCACGTAGACATTGTTTTGTGTTTTATTTTATAACTATAAATTAATTATTGTCACTCATTATGATTTTTTCGAATCTTTATTAACTGTAAGTTAATATGTTAATCGTTTGATTAAACTTGGTTTATCACTAACCGTGAAAGGCGTAGTAGTAATTATTTATCAACATTTAGAAAACTTTCTATTGGCGGTTTATGTCATTACTTATACACTTCGTTATGGAGTTATCATTGAAAAACGGGGCCATATCCCAATCGATAGAATTGAATCATTCAAAAACTCTTTTTCATCTCTTGTTTATAATTCGTTTTGTCTTCATTGGACCTCATTCCTCTCCATACGTTCCCGGAGGCACAATATCAAGGGACAATCGGACGTTTGAAAAATATAGAAGCCTGGGGCGAGGACTTTAATAATCAGGCGTGCTTTCTCTCTATCTGGTTTGCCAAGATTTTTTAACCAACAAAGAGTTTCATTAAAAGTGTGGTTAATAGCTGTTAAAAAAAATGATAAAATTGTGAGAGAACACATTCAAAACAATTTGATCTCTATCATTCTGAATTTAGCCATCTAAAAAATATGACAATCATTGAAGCATCAAATTGAAAAATAATTAAAACAAGAATTATCTCCATTATTGATAATCTGTATTTTGATTTTCATATATCATCTACCCTAAATATTAAGGTAACCATGGCTAATAATAATTTTTATATTATATTGTTTGCACGTAATTTTACATTATTTACTTATTATAACAATTAAATTACATTTCCTCAACATTCTATAATTTAATTATCTTAAACATTATTTGCTTAGAAATGGTACTTTTCCTTATAGGATCTTGCAATTGTAGGAATGTTATACTATTTTAAATTGCTAATAGCCTCTATACAGTTCCTTTACTTATCATCGTAAAAGGTTTTAGTCATGTTTATTTATGATAAACAAATAAATGAAAAATATATTGTTTTAAAGACGGTGATGTTAATAGCGAAATTCCTCTGAGAGGTAGCAAAGCAACCATCCGAACTATATTAGATTAGGGATCGCATATTTTTATGCTCAACGGAGCATAAATGAATTTGCATTAGATTATATGTTCTTTCGGCAAAGCATCAAACATAAAGTGGATCATGGCATAGGATTTCTTACACCATGCCAGTTTTAATAGATACCATACTATGAGAATAATTATTTACCATACTTAAATGCCACCAATAAGAATGATTAATTTGTTGTACTAGCACGAAAATGTATTGCCGTTAATTTTTTTTCATGCACAATGCTCGTGTTTAATCGTTTGCAAATATTTAATACTGTAACTTTAAACAAAACAAAGGGTAAACCGTACAGTTATTTGCACTCAGTACAGTTATTGGTACCCCAACTTTAACTTAAAGAAATTAGTAAACAAGTCCTATTTTTATTACAAGATATACATGAGTCTAATGTTCGAAGGGTCCTCAAAATCATCTATGAAGTAAGACTTTAACAAACTAACCATTGGGAAGATTTCACAATTAAATCCACAGGGTGCCAATAACTAGAATTGACATTTTTAACAATAAATATTGTCATATTGTAAAACTATATACCGAGATAAGTATATAGCTAAATTGTTTTTTATTTATTTACTGAAAATTTTCAAAATATAAGATCTTATCATATATTGATATGTTTGAATAGGGGAAGTGTAGTAATCTGCTGCATGTCATCTCTTCATCTCTGGCTTGTTTCATTTGCTTTGGTCGTTCAAATAATATGTTTCTCCAATCAGCTAATGGTATAAACAAAAAAGAACAAATTCATTTTGTCTTTTTTTATCTTAAATAAGACACGATTGAAACCCTCGTGACGCTCCAGACTAATGATGTATGTTTAAACAAGAAAACCACAGTTTTCCTTTTCTTCTGAAGTTCACAAAGTTCATTCGTTAAATTGAGCACCACCAGTTTGCTCTTAATTGGTTGCTGTAGTTGTTAAATGAGGGAGGTAGGCTTCGAGAGAAATTGACTCTTAAATTAGTCCCATTTAAAACAAAATGCTCCTTGCAAAGTTACATTGAATTGTGTGTAAATATTAATATAATAATGAACTGTATGCTATAATTTACTAGATAAAACCAGCTACGCTTTTCTGAGGTTTACTACAATATTAGCATATTCAAAAAATATTTTTCTGTGAAATTTACATAAAAAATAATAGATATAGAATGCAAGGCCTCAAAGTCTCGTATAATTCACTTAATCGTGCAGGTTACATGCCAAATTTTCGCCTATACAGGCATCTTCAGGGCTACAACAGTTTCACATGCAAGCTAGTAACAGACTGTTACTAGCTTGCATGTGAAACTGTTGTAGCCCTGAAGATGCCTGAATAGGCGAAAATTTGGCATGTAACCTGCACGATTAAGTGAATTATTGAAATTATACGAGACTTTGAGGCCTTGCATTCTATATCTATAATTCAATAGTCTCTTCCTAAAAGCTTGTTTACTAAATTATTGTGGAGATGGCCCATGAACTCCAACTTAGTAAAGCATCATCCATTAAAGACTTAAATTACAAACTTCTTTTTGAAATTCAAACTGTTGTCACTTCGGATACTTTCAGTAATAGAGATATTTGGAACATTATTAATTCATTTACTAAATACGTAAACTCCATTGGAAAAAGCAGTCTGTTACTAGCTTGCATGTGAAACTGTTGTAGCCCTGAAGATGCTTGAATAGGCGAAAATTTGGCATGTAACCTGCACGATTAAGTGAATTATTGAAATTATACGAGACTTTGAGGCCTTGCATTCTATATCTATAATTCAATAGTCTCTTCCTAAAAGCTTGTTTATTAAAAAATAATTACATATAACAGCATACGGGTCATGACGAATAAACGAGGGTCTGAACCTTTGGTACTTTCGGTTATTATTTGCATTCATCAATGTGAAGAAACATGCGAAATTTCGGACTTATAGTTATGGAGATATAATTTTTTGAATTAATAACAAAAAAAAACTAAGCAAACACGGTCCATTTTTTAAAAAGTTTATGTGTTATATCTCAAAATCTATTTGAGCTAGAAAGCTGAAACAGGTGTCATATTTTTTAGTATTCCGTTCTGTTTTGTTTCATGTACCGGATGACCTTATCCTAAAAAGTTTATTCATTAAAAAAAAATATGAAAACTTATTGTTGAATAATATAATTTGAAAAAATTAAAACTATGAATTTGAATAATACACGAAGTGAAATACATTTTACTTCAAAAGCTATAGACTACACACAACCCTTCAACTTTGTTCAACTTAAAATACCCTTCAGTTTTCTTCAACTTAAAATATTGTGTTTGGCGCTTAGTTCACTTTGGCATAATAGGGACCCTGTGTCTTATAATTTACTAGCTTGGGTGCCCGGCTTCGCTCCGGTAGTTGTGTGCTAGTTTTAATAACAGAAAAACTTTAAAATTAAAGGAAATATTGAACAAAATTAGCACCTTCTTGAAACTTTCGTTTTAACTTGGTATCAAGATTCCGCTCAAATAAGGAACCCTGTATGGTGGTCCTATTTGATCCAGAAGTATAGAAACTACCGAAGATTAATAGAAATTTTTTTTAAAGATTTTTCTTCCATTTCAACCTCCCTTAAGATATCCCCCCGTAATTTGAACGGTTTCTACATATCTCGAATCTTACTTCTATTACAAAGTGAAAACCAAAATTTCTTGAAGGCACAATTTTTTCATCATATTTCTTTTTATCTTGAACTATGAGGGATGATAAAATCTTGAATGCTGTTATTGGAGTTAGTCGTTTTGTCAACTGGAATGCTCATCATACGTAGTAACCAAACTAACTTCTTTTTCATAAATACAGTAAGAACACTTCAAACTTTTTATGTAAGATTTATATTTAGTCAATTCATCTCTTTTTTTATGTCTAATTTTATTCGCTCACTGTAATACTAAGAAATGTTCACTCATATTGCATTAAATTTACTTAAGTATATATTATAAATAGATTAAATGTAATGTGCTGATCATACATTAGCCTTCTTATGAGAAAACTAATTTTTTAAGGAATCCAGTTGGTTTTCTAATTGATTGCTGAGATGTAAAGTACTTATTTTATTTTGAAACGCAAACTAATTATTTTCTCTTACTTTTTTAGTAATTTAAAAAGAACAGCTGAAAAAATATAGAAGGATTACATACATAATGAATGGACAGTAAACATTGAGTGAAACGCACCCTAGCGCTTCCTGGTAGCCTGGAGCCAGAACTAAATTTTTATTCATAAACTCGTATCTCAATCTCTGAGAGGCTAATTAAATGGTGCGAGAGGCTTAAAACTCCAGTCCTTATCTCTTCAATTTTACACTCTTAAGAGAAAAACGGAAACCTTCTTCTCCGTAAGGAGTCATATGGCTAAACGAAGACATAACTTGCATACTCCTACGTGGAGTCGTTTTTGAGCCTTTTCGGCACGCACATTGTACACTTTGCTTTATAATATATATTGATTAAAAAATATCAATGAATATAATAAAAAACAAAACAAAACAAATATTCAATTTTTACTAACAACAAAACTAGCGCTAGCCTATCAAATCTATACATATTGAAAATAATAATTTATTAATATTTTTGGTTAACAGTAAACAGTTTCTACTCCGTTTAACTGATTAATGGTCTTTTTCTTTTTCTTTTTTTTTTGCTGGAACAAATCTATTTAAATGCAGACTGAACTATTTAAAAACTAATGCAAATATCATATCTTAAATTTAGTGAGACTATTTTTTTTTTTTTTTTTTTTTTTTTTTTGGAGTTTCAGACTATAGTTTTTTCGATTAGTTTTCAAGAGAAATTATCTTTTATGGAATTACCGACTAGGCATATATCTATAACAGTTCATTAATATTTATTAAAATGGGAATGTTTTAAAAAAATCCTGGATTCGATGTTTATATTTGCATAACAAATATTTTTTTCCCAAAAGCAGTTGTATAATATCTCAGTTTGAGATATCAATCAAAACTGCATACTAATACCGTATATATAACTGCATATATAATACCGTATCTGGGAACATCAATTTATAATGATTGTTTTTTTGTTACATTTTAAGTCCTGTGTGTTGTTTCAGGTATTAAAAACTTAAAAAATGTTTTCTATAATCGGGCTAGGGACCTAATAGTTTTAAAATCGATAGTAACAATATTTTTTTTAATTTAGAGTTCATTTAAAAATAGTCCTGACATTACAGATTATGAAATCATATTACTTATGCAATTTTTGATTTAATTATTAAAAAAGTGGCACTTCAATAATTAATAAATGAGGATTATTGCTCATAAGCAGTATATTTTTCGGATATGAATGCATCATAAAAAAGGAGAAATAAATATATTAAAAGTAGAATAAACCCTGATGCTGGTGAAGTAGTTTCGAAACATTAACGTTTTTTTTTAAATTTGCTGTCTGATATAGTAAATGCAATCCAATATATAAATAGTAATGTACCAAATTTACTTGCAGAAAAGTAAATAAAAAAAAGATATTTAGCAAAACAGCAAAGAATAAAGTTGAGTTAATTTAAAAATAAAAAAACTCTTAGGTAGGTAGTATAATAGGGCATAAAATGTTCATTAAAAAATAAAAATAACAGATAACTATTATGACTTTGGAAAAGTTAATAATCGATTCCTTGTTAAAAAGTTGACCTCCCAATAAGTATTTTAATTGTAACCTGAAAATACAATGTTATTATTACAAGTACAGCATGTGCATTAAAAAAACAATAAATATGAACTATCTAGATATTACTTACGTGCATTTTTATATTTGATTCAAAGAATAGCACAAAAGTGTATTATGTTCATTGTTAATAAATTCCGGAAATAGAACGATTCAAATCCGTAACGTCGTAAAAACAAAAAAAAATCATTTTAAGTAAGGCTTTTCTTTAATCATTTAACCTATTTCTTGAACAAATTCAAGTGGAGGAAACCAAGAAATATAAGTAATACACTAAAATAATTTTATGTTTTTGATAATTAGAGATCATTTGATCACGATCTAACCTCCAGTTAAAAAAATATCAATAGAACTTGTGGCTTGTTTTCCTTTCTATTATTTAAAAGGAAAGGATCAGAAAAGCCAAACAAGGGGACGACAAAGTCTGAGGGTCGCTTGTTCGTGACAATAGTACAAAAGGTCAGGAAGGGGCAGAGGTATATTTACATTAGGCGAGCACCACCGCGATCAAGGGCACTTTGCCTGTAGCATTTCCCTCTATCGCCGATAAAAGAGTTTCTGGCGTCCTATATATATATTTTGCTCGTGTTTGTAAAGAGGTGAATAGTTTTCCTGTAGCCGTAAATAGGAAAACGGAAGTTGTCGGTGTCATGAATGGTCTATGATAAATGTATCCCTTGTAAACCTAAAAGATAAAAAAAAAAAAAAAAAAAAAATGCTAACAAGAGATGATTTATCAAAGGGTCGTTGGCGTTTAATGATGATTAATATTCTGTGGTAGCGTTCTATTTTATTTTATGAATTAAAAAAAAAAAATGGAGACCTATTCTTTATTGTCATCGAATTAGTTAGAGCACAAGTCAGATCAGCCGCTAGGTCCAAGTCAACCGTTTTTGTAATGAAGATTGTTGTATTAAGTCCATAGGTGTGGTCAGACATTCACGTTTCAGTGTAAGTAGCCGTTGGCAGTACACCAGTGCGGCAAGGTTCTAGGGATTATCAGTTCGAGGGAGAGGTTCGCACAGTGTAAAGGCTTGCACGAGATGTCTATTTTTGAACTGGCATTGACCAATCCCAAGTGTGCAAAGCATAACCTTATCGCTGGTTTTTTTTTTTTTTTTTTTTTTTTTTTTTTTTTTTTTTTTTTTTTTTTTTTTTTTTTTTTTTTTTTTCCCAGCCATGAAAAGGAACTTTATCCAGCAGTGTCTTTTCTGTGGCATGTTTTGGTAAATTTGTTGCCTCCTTTCGAACCATTACGACCTTTCTCTGGCCAAGGGGAAGTCGGGGTTTAGTTGAAAAAATCAAACTTCTTATTTTCATGTCGTCTTCAGGGGCAATATATGATGTAGGCAAGGGTTAGCGGGTGCACGACCTCTTCCCGCTACGTCATCGGACGCATGACTCGGGGCATGCGTATTGAATTCTCTTTAAATACAATAATTTTTCGAGGTGAGAGATAGTCAACTGTTAATCTTTACGATAGGTTAAATGATGATCAGGATTTTCAGTTTGAAAACAATTTTTATTTTCGAAACCCAACGTTTCGATCCAAGTTGTGGATCTTCATCAGGGCTAAAAGTAAACAAATAGCAAAATCAGTTCTGTAAAATTTCTTAATGTCATCCTCTAGCATTTTTACCTACATATTTGTTTTCTTTTAGCCCTGATGAAGATCCACAAGTTGGATCGAAACGTTGGCTTTCGAAAATAAAAATTGTTTTCAAACTGAAATTCCTGATAATCATTTAACCTATTACAATAATTTTTCGTTATAGGTTAAAGTGAAAAACATTAATATTTTCCATTATTTTAAATTCTGATTTCACAACTGAAATTTTATCAGTCTTTTATCACATAAAAAATTAGATTTGTTTTTTCTTTTCATAATACTGAAATAATCTTGCACGTACATACCAATTAATTATATTTTCCAGTGATATATTATACAGGGTGTTTCGGAATTGCACCGCACTATTTTAGGTACGTGTTCTCTAACACAAAATAAACAAAAAAGTTCATATTAACATATATCTCAAACTCATTTATTAAACAGATATCAAAGGTTAAAGATTTATTATTTATTTACTGCATTAAGACTGACTGTACAACGTTTAACGTGTTTAATACTAAATAAAAGGTTTTAATCACCTGATAAACAAATGAACGATAAGCAATGACAGTAGTTGCTCATCTGTTTGTCTAGTTCTGTGTGTTTTAGTGTGAGTGAATCTTGTGACAGTTCAATTTATGATTATCATGGGAGATACCACAAATTTATTCACTTTTGATGAACAAACAGACATGCTTTTAACTTATGGCGAGGTACATACAAACGGTGCTGCTGCTGTTCGAAGATATCGTGAAAAATTTCCTAACCGAAGAATACCAAATCGTAAAACGTTTGAGGCCATTGAAAGACGTCTTAGGGATAATGGTACGCTGGTACAACGATTTCGACGAACTGCAAACGTAGAAGAAGAAATACTCGATGCTGTTCAGTTATCTCCTACTACTAGTACCAGAAGATTGTCACGTCGTTTCGATGTTTCCTCTACCAGCATATGGCGAACTTTACGCGAACAACAATTATATCCATTTCACGTATCAAGTAGGCAAGATTTGTTACCACAAGATTATAACAAGCGCAGAAATTTCTCCCAGTGGTTAATTCGACAATGCACACGAGATCCTAACTTCCTGAACTGCATTTTGGTTACTGATGAATCTTGCTTTACAAGAAACGGGATTCTTAATTTTCGAAATACCCATACTTGGGCCGAAGAAAACCCTCATACGACTGCTGTTGGACATTACCAACATACATTCTCTTTAAATGTCTGGTGTGGTCTTCTAAGCGACAAAATCATCGGCCCCTTCTTTTTGCCACCTAGGCTGTCAGGTATATCTTACTTGCATATTTTGCAAAATAATCTGCATGATATTCTAGAAGATATTCCGCTAGGCATTAGGCAAAGGCTGTGGTTTATGCATGACGGTGCTCCAGCTCACTTTTCTCATAGTGTCACTGATTATTTAAATGCAACTTATGGAGACCGATGGGTTGGTCGAAACGGACCTGTTAAATGGCCACCACGATCTCCGGATTTAACGCCATTAGATTATTTTGTGTGGGGCTGGATGAAGTCTATGGTTTATTCTGCGGCAGTTGACACGCAAGAAGAGCTAAGAAATCGGATCGTGGAAGCCGCAGTAACTATCAACCACCATCCTGATGCTATACGAAGAGCCAGAGAAGCATGGATTCGTCGTGCTGAATGTTGCATTCAACAAAACGGAGGCGCCTTTGAACATTTACTGTAAATGTTGTAATAATAATAAATAAATAGTAATAATAAATCTTTAACCTTTGATATCTGTTTAATGAATGAGTTTGAGATACATGTTAATATGAACTTTTTTGTTTATTTTGTGTTAGAGAACACGTACGTAAAATAGTGCCGTGCAATTCCGAAACACCCTGTATAATTATATATGGTGTGACCACTCATTGGATTTTCGCTAATGATTTAATAATTTCAACCAACAAAGATTTGTTGATTAAAATAAACAAATGAATAAAAACTTAGAAGTTACAAAAATAGTGTTCATTTATAATTGATGGTAAAATGGGATAAAAATTCATTGTAAGTAAAGAAACATCAATAAAATGTATTGCTTATTAATGATAATGTAGAAATTAAAAAAAAAAAAAAACAAGAACGTGCATTAAAGAATTTATTTATATAAAAATATATATTCAAAATATAAAATTACAGGAACAATAACAACAACAATAATACAAATTTTATAACAAAAATTATAATATATTATTATGCTACATAATTCATTTTCGTTTCTTCAGTAACTTTTTTAATCATATATTTAGCTTTTTTTTAATTTTAAAATTTTCAGTATTAATCTTCAAATAGAAAAAAATTAAAAGACCGCTATAATTATGAAGGAAGGTTCACAAATTGTAAGCTATTCGGGTCTCGAAAATATTTTCCTCTATTGACCTTTATACAGTCATAGTCACAGTTTTAAAAGGCTGACGTTTCGCTCCTGTTTGAGCATTTTCAAAGCACATTCATCAACTATTCCTAAAAATCACAAATTAAAAATTTGTGTCATTTAGTACAATAAAAATTTATATATATATAGGAAGAATCATAATAGTCAAAAAATCTTAATCTTAAGAGCTTTATGTATTAACAAGATTCTTTGACCATTATGATTCTTCCTCTATATATATTTATTTTTTTATTGTACTAAATGACACAATTTTTTAATTTGTGATTTTTACGAATAGCTGATGACTGTGCTTTGAAAATGCTCAAACAGGAGCGAAACGTCAGCCTTTTAAAACTGTGACTACGACTGTATAAAGGTCAATAAAGGAAAATATTTTCGAGACCCGAATAGCTTACAATTTGTGAACCTTCCTTTAAAATTTTCATTTTTGCTGAGCAACCTGCTGATAACCTGGCTATCCAAGGTTATCAATTCGTTGATAAATTCACAGATGCGTCCAACCATGTCAAGTTTCGGGCAGCCATATTGCCCCTTACAAAGTGAACCCACCTTCTCTCTATTCACCTTGAGCCCACACGGCCAATACATCGGTGTAAATTAAATCGATAAAACAATTATTCAATATTTCCCCTAAACTTCAAAAATCAATGATTATGTCTTAGATTATGACTTAGAAATCTTTATTAGCCATTTATTAATTCGATCAAAATAAAATTGATATAGAAATCGATGTAAAGTTACCCCGTTTCAAGTTATATAAATAATTGTATCGCAGTCACCACGTATATATTGTTTGAAAATGATCGTAATTCACTAAGGAACCACCCACCTAGCATTGGCTAGTATCAATGGCACGCTATCAATGAAGGATGTCTCTAATGGACGAACAAGAAATGAAAAGAGGGTTTCAATCCAAGAAGCTCCTTTGCCTTCACGATTGAATGGGAAAACGATTATCCTAATTGAAAATTCAGTTTCTGGGAAGGAGACGAGTCCCCTCTCAACCTGTTTCTAGAAAGGACCCTCGCTTTTAATATCAGTCTCGCCTTCAGAACAAGCTAAAGAATAACATTAAAAATAATGCCGGATAATTGCTAAAGAATTACCCGGACAGAATTGTATTGCATTGGAATTTTATTGTAACACCAATGAGGGTTTAATTAATTTTATTTACGTAAAACTATTTCACAAAAATGTCAAACATATAATTAAGGCTAATTAATGTATTAAGGCTATATGGATACACTGGTAAAATATTCTTCAAATTAAAAACATCTTTGTAAAAATAATAAACTGAACATTTTTTTTTTTTAATATTCTAATACATAATTTTAATTTTGTATGTCAATCTGCCGGTGACACTTATTCAGTTTTTTTGTACAAACATATAAAATGTATAAAAGTGATTAATTACATATTGTAAGACTGTTGTGGGTTTAGAAAATTTTCATTAGATGAAAATGATAATTCACAATGTCAGGAAAACAATAAAACTGAAATAATTGACAATTTTACATACAATAAGTATCATCTTGTAACAACAAAGTAACACATAACATTCCATCTTCAGAGCTCCATTGCTCCTTATGTTTAGTGTGAATTAGAACATTCTATAAGGTTCCCGAAACGCGTAGAAGATTCTCGAATTGTCACAAACATGTGCTGTAACAGTGCGTAACTGTTCCAACAAAAAGCCTAGGAACAATGAAAAGTTAAATTAGTATCAATGTTAAAAAACAGTAACTTGCAGTGACTGGCTAAGAGGCTAAGACACTAGTCGATCGCTTCTTATACTTAGTTTTTGTCTCACGTAACAATACTTAATAAAGTGAGATCGTAAATTGTGAGAATATTGAAGTGCCTATTTGTCTATGTGTCTTATTTGATGAATACTTCAATATGAGAATGTATAGTTCTTCCACACATTTTATTTACTCAGATGAAGATTTATTAAACAGTTGATCCTGCATCTATGAAGGTGCATTGGCGAAACTTTAATGAAACTTGTTTTTGGCTTTTTCCCCCTCAAAATAGGCCCAAATCTATAGTTTTTTTTTAAAATTTGATATTGTTGATGTTGAGATCCATCAACCAATAAATAATTTACAAAAAGAGGGCTACTTTTCGAATTTCATACTCGCTTAGGACGTATCAAAACTGTAATTAAATCTGGGTATGTATTTCTCTGAGGCTGGATTAGATAAGACATAAACATGTAGTTCCTACAACGACCAGGCGCTTTTACATATTTAGACATCTCTTGACAAGTAGGCAACGTCCCTCACATATTGAACGCTTTACTAACACATTTTTGTTGAGCTTTTTGTGCCGTTGCATTTCAGTTGTAGCGGTTAATTTATTTAGCAATATGGATGTATTGTATTTTGTGTGTAAAATTATTTATTTGTCGTCTATTAAAAAAACACGAATTTCTATAAATTTCAAATGATTTTGAATTACTTTTTTAAATCTTTATTTTTATCTTACAACGTATTTCTCGTCGTTATTTAAAAAACTGATATCAATTTACAAATAAATAAAATAATATTGGATTAATAATCTACAAATAATTGAATTGGTTACATTATGAAGACTGATAGGAAATGTTGTAAAGTCTGATGGCGCTTCAAACACTTAGCTCTGTGAAGAGGCACTTCTAGATATTCCATTTTATCGGTACATGTATATTTGTGAATATACTTATCTAGATAACGCTGTACTATACCGTCCTCTAAGCATCTAATTAATTCAAAACATACATGCGAGTATTGTTTGATAATATGCACTTATGAGGTAAATAATAAGAACAAATATTAGCAGTCTGTATGATGTAAGCCTTATTCCATTAACTATCACGCATCTCTAATAAACATGTAACTTTGGGACACCGCTGTTTACTCAAAGTTTGTGAAAAACGCAATTATTACTGGTCTCACTAACAATTTGATAAAAGTCGGGTATGTTATATTCGAATGACTTTAATTCCGATAACTGAACCGAGTAATCAATAAACAGATCATCCGTTATTCAAATTATATCAGAATAACAGACAATTAGTTATTTTTCATTTATTTGTTTGTTTGTTTTAACGTCACTTTATGCCACTGAGGCTAATCGGACGATGCTACAGTGAGACTCCTAAATTTTGCCTATCCAGGTATAATTAGGATAGGGATCATTAACGAGTACCATACATTGTACAGGCTCGGGACGTCCATTTTACGTCCTATCCGAGAGACGGCGTAGACAAGGATTTTTACTCCCATTAAAAAATCCTTGGGCCACCTCGGGAAGCGAACCCGCGACCGCAAGTTTCTATGCTTACCTATAAACCACAGGTGATCCTTTTTCATTTATTTATTAACTAATGAAGCTTTAAGAATCAGAGTTAATATGGAATATTAATGTTAGAATACAAACCCAAAATACATAATTTGTTATAATTTGCTATTGGCCCTATAGGGAAAGAGGCAAGATGCGGCAAAGAAATAAATGGCTCCAAAATTACTTTTCTTTTAAATTAAAAACATTTTATTAAAAAATAAAATAAAATAAATAACTTCGAAAACTAGTCACCAGTAAAAAAAAATATCCGGCCCACTCTAAGATAATGTATTTACGCCACTGATCAGTCCAGATTTTGGCCATTTTTCAATCATGTACCGTGAAAAAAAAGAAAGATGAAGGTGGTTTTATGGCCTATAATGAATCAGAACATAATATTTTCGAATTATGAACGTTTCAGTATTCTTCAAAAAAACAAAAGCGATATTATATGCTCTTTAGGTAGAGACATTAAATATTTCTTTATTTAAATATTTGGTTGGGAAAGTAGTGATTAAACTAAATTGTATTTCCCAAAAAACAACCTCATTTCATAAAAATCTCCGCAGGAAAAATGTCTAGATTACCTAATTTGAATCGCGCAAAGTGAATTTTTAGTGTTTATTCCTCTTAACCCAAAACGCCAACATCAGACGATTACATTTTTCTTGTTAGAAAGAATATATCTGCTGAGATTAATGTTCGTGATTCTTTTAGAAAAATTAATTTTAGAAGGAAGTACCGAGAATATTTATATTCATAAATGAGGTACGAAAAAACGCTTTTATCCAAAGTGGGCAGCCTTTTTTATATCTATTGCATAATTTGAATGGTTGCCGCTTTTTTACTGCGAGGAGGTTTTTACAACGAGTTGTTTCTTAGCATACCTGTAGTTATTGTATTTAGGCTTGGCTTATTATTATTATCTGATGTAGATATAATGTGTGGCTTTTGCCTCATTACTATTTTATGTTTCTTATCCATCAAGCTAAATTGTATTCTCATCCGGTTATTTTTACAAAATATATAGAGGTTGAATTGTATAATTAGCTAGGCACTCATAAGAAAATTAAACGATTCAGTAAAGGTAGGGATCAACCACTCAATGTGAATAAATAAATGCCATCCAGGATAATCCCAGAAGAAAAGGGAAGGCCTGCCCGAGGGACTAATAAGGTCGGTCAGGTAGCCCAGCTGATGAGTGCTAGATATGGCAACGTTGCATCTTTTATCATCCCTATCTATCCCTTCCTCCCCTTTATTCGCTCACCGTTCCTGTTTTGTAAAAAAAAAAAAAAAAATATTTATAGTGCCGTCGGATTGAAAATATTTTTGTATAAATATTAAAATCGGAATTTTACCTATTTCACATCTTTCCGCGATTCAAAAAAAAAAAAAAATCAACACTCTACTTACTATGGAGATGTTGCATTTTTATGCAAGCTTGATTGTTGATTGTCATAACAACTATCACATTGAAATACTTACTTGTACTGAAATACTAAAGAATAAGTGGTTAAGTAGAATTTAGCAAAAAAAGTGGTGCTAAAGAGAAGCATGAAGGCTTCTTCTTCAAATTTAGTCATTAAAATTTATGTTAAATCTGTTGAAATCGGTCATGAACAATTTGTCAACTATAGTATATGATTAAATGATAGGTTATTTAATTATTATCGTTAACTCTAGTATATGATTAAAACAAGGCCTGTTTAATTGATTCAATGGACGTAATCAGTCGCTACTCTTTTGGTATTTTTGGCATAATTTACTAATGAAAACCTGATAAACCAATGCTGTTCAAATTTTGGGTTAACCCCTTATTCACTTGAGTGAATATATTCCAGCAAAATAAGGCAAACATACGAAATTAGAAATAATAACTATCAAATGAAATATGAAGTCCAAATTTAAGCTTCGTGCTGCCTAAAACATGATCCACTTTAAATGTCTGCAAAATTATAAAAAACGCGACCCTACTTTAATTTTTATTTAAGCTATATTAAAATGAACCTAATCTTATCGTGGATTTTAGATAGAAAAGAGTTAGATTCAACATAGAAATGAAAGTAAAGTTTCACATAATACCATATAAAACGGCTCAGCATTAATTAGTAAAATCATATATATTATTTCTCAACGCCTTTTTTTTTGTCGGTACGCCATAACGTCCTTAATACTTCATCAAATTTCATGAATGAGGCATCATTTTAAAGCTTTTCATAATCGGTACACAGGAAAAAAAAATACTCAAATCACTCATTTCGCTTTTGATTGCGAATTATGAGCGTAAAACCGCTGTTTTGGTTTAGAGGTTTCTAAATGGTGTCAATGTTTTCAAGGAGAACATTTTCGTACCTATACATTTTTTCGATTAACCCCTTCGTTTGCGAGTTGTACCTAAGCGAAAAACTGCAAAAATGGTCACAGGATTTTTTCGAAGGTGTAATTTTTTCAGTTTGTCGAGATGAACATTTTTGGTTAAATAAACTTCCGATTGTCGCCGTCGCTTTAAGAAGATATTAATCGAATTTTTAGATATTAATTAATTGAATTTTTAGATATTAATTGAATTTTTCATCTTAGTAATTTCATTTGGACCTGTCGCTGTTGAGCGACGATCAGCAAATTTGATGACATACACAGAATAAATTGAATAAAATAAGAAAACAACATTTTTACTTTAAAAAAAAAACAACGACTCACAGAACGCTATTAAAAAAGTGCTGGCTGGTGGAATAAAAGGGTCAATGATTAAGGCGAAGGAATAAGATAGGAAGGACTTCCATATTTCGCAGGGAGAGTATATTGGGAACTGGTGATTTACGGTTATGGGTCAATCCTATCCGTCCGTACCTATTGTCCCTCCTCTCCATGATATATCACTTATTTCCTCGTAAAAGTCCCTCCGAGAGATAAACTGGAAATCAATCATATAACTTTCGGCACTAATTAAGAAGTTTATTATTATTATTAGGGTATGTTTAATGGTTATAGGAACTATACCATTTTACAGTAGGAAACCGTAATACATTTATTATAAAATATATAATACGTGAAACAAAAACAAAATACATGATTTAAAAGAGGTCTAGACTAATGTCGGAACAGTTGGATGAAACTGTTCTAGTACATGTTCGTGTACTTTCAACCCTTTTCTGGAATGTTCTATAAGGTTCTGATTCAGACTAAATATTAGGAGCGACGGACTGGAGAGTTATTTTTGCTCTGAAGATCGATCATATGGTTACGTTTGTGTTAAAGTGTCGTTACAATTTGATACTTTTGGTAACCTTTTTAATGATTTGTGGCATTGTAAATTATTTTTTTCGTTTAGTAAAAATTATTTTAACCCACACAAGTATTGCAATAGCAGAGGAATAAATGGAGGCAATAAAACACTCATTAAATGAGAATAATAAAAATTTTACTAGTAGTAAAATGGAACAGATAATAGAGATAAAAAGTAAATCTCTGGGTAGTATGAAGCTAATGTCATTGTTTTATTTACCGAAAAACTCAATCTGAAATAAAAACCCTAAGAAATTATCTCTGTACCTACTTATCAAATCTCTTCTCTTTTTAGTACCTATCTAAAAAAATATAAAAATATTGTGACGTGTAATAAAAAATACATGTTTATCTCTGTTACATTGTACAAGTTCTAGGATTGCCTGGAACGGTTATAGTTATGTATTAGTACGTGATCATGTGTTTGGAATATTCTAGGCCATTCTGGGTGGGCCCATAAATGGCTCAATATAAGAAGCGATCAACTTTTGTCTTAGTCTTGCGTTGACCGGCGAATCATTGAGTTACGTTTGAGTCACTACAAGTTATTGTTTTGTAATGTTGTTACTAATTTAAGTTATAATTTTTTGACATTTTTGTATTATAATTTTAATTAAAAAATATTTATTAAAACCCAAACAACAAATTAACAATTTGATGTAAATCAGGCATCTTAATGCAAATAAACAGAACACATAGAGAGCGATACACAAATTTGAATAAACAAGTTTCTTCACACGCGTTAATCCTTTTAAGAAAGAAACCAAAAGAGATATTTATTTCTGTGATTCTGTAAAACAAAGGACTGGAATCGTCTCGAACAGTTGAATTAGTTACGACGTTGTCACATGTTGTCGATCGAATAGTGAGCCAGTCTAACCTCGAACAGCAAAGTATAAATTAACTTTAGTTACTGTTCAATTTAAGAAAAAACGTCTATAAATATTTGTTCAATCCCGCATAAGTTACAATACTATAATATAGATGTTCAGGTTCTTAAATTCAAAACTTTGTTTATTTCTACCGAACTTTTATATCATTGGCCACGTTTCACGACACCATAACAAGGGCAAGAATATTGAGGGCAAAGTGAAAAGATGTAGTGCAAGTATGTGTTGTTTGTGTACCAAGGTTGAAGATAAGGAATCTAATGTAATTAATAATAACATTTTAAAACTCTGGATGCAACATTTCTTTTTTATTATTATATATTTTATTTTACAACCTTTTTTTTGCTTTGTGTTTATTCACATCTACCACAAAAGAAGGTTGTACGAAACCTGACGAAACTTGGAGCTCTAAAAAAAACAAATTCAATTGATGTTTTGAAAACGGTTTATATTAAATTTAAAAAGTAGTTAAATTAATTAATTTTTTTATTCAAACTCTAGACTATCAACCCAGAGGACTAAAAAAATGTCGAACATTTTCCACCTCTCATAGCTTTAGATAATCTGACAAAGTTCTAGGAAAGCAGAAAGCCTTGTAAGAGGCGGTATAGCGGAACGGGACGTGCTTATCAGTAGCAATAGCTAGGAGGCGAACCCTTCTAAATTAGCAAGTTGATGAGAGCGGTTGTGATAACGGTTGATTCAGGTAATGAGAGTCCTTCGCTGGACCAACTTGTCCTAATCATTGACTAACGAGCAGTGCCAGTCCACAATGGTTCAAATTATCAAGATCCCGACCTTCGTAATCGATTTAGTTGGAGCTCCTAATACAGTGAACTGGGAGTCCAAATCCTGAATCAAGTTGTGATGGTGTTAATGTTATACTACCAGAATGCCACAGAATACTGCCACAGAATTGATCTTGGCAAGACGAGAGTAGTACATAATTCCTACGGCATCAATTCAATTCGATTCTGATGTTTACAATGTTATATAAGCCTCAAAATAAATACATATTGTTGATAGTGGGCCCAGATTTATAGCCATAATCTGAATAAGATGGGGATTTATTAAAATATAAATTATAATAATCAATGATCTGGTGATCTCGAAAATTGCTATGGGTCAGATGTTTGTGAAAATTATATTAGTGTTGTCTTTAGTGTTTGTTCCACTATTATTCGAATCTTTATCGATTTAATAAAGGTAACATTAAATACAAATGCTGTTTTAGGTTGAAATGAGTATGATCAAGTACATTACCAAACTTATTAGCAGTTTTTGCACCTCTTTGTGGGTGATCATCACCTGCATATCCTGTATTTTCCTTTTTTTTAGACTACTTCTCATATTTATTTATTGAGTTTATCATACAAAGGAGGGTAATTGGCAATTAAATTTTTTTTTTTTTTTCTTTTCTTAAAATCTTGTTTTCCTTTTTGTTTTCTTTAAGCTCATCAGGACATTCCCACTTTTATAAATAAAATGTATATAGATTCAAATACTCGATTCCAAATCTACAAGAGTTCTTCATTGATTAGACTCATCTTTACTTTTTTTCCTCATTGTTACCTAAATATTTTACAATTCAGGCAATCTTTACACTTTATATAATACAGTACAACAAATAAGTTATAATAAAAATATGGTAAAAAATACCTTTTTTACCGCTCTCAGGAGCGATAAATATTGATGAATGAGGTATTGAATGAAAGAATTTCGGTCAGTAAATTTAAATAAAGGGGCAGAAAAGCAAAGTGGAAGGATTGAAGCAGGACGAATTCGTTATACAGATTTTGAAAAGTTAGTTTCGTTGGAACCGTAGCATATTTGGATAGTTATGACCCCGATATTAAACCTCTCCAAGAAAAATGGTGTGGGATAAAAGTTATTTCGCCATGGATACTAACATACGATAGAGCATGATTTTCGGTCAGATTAAGCTAATTATTAATTATTTTAGATCTTGCAATTAGTACGAAATAAATATGCAAAGTGAAGCTTTAACTTTGACTTAGAAGTATTAATCGAGGTGTGCAGTGACCGCCCTGCGCAATGGGAGTCAACCACCTTTCGAAAGGGGTTGCAATGGGAGGAGGTGTGCAAATTGTTTTTGGTATATCTAATACATATATCTAAAGTAGGTAGAATAATGCATTGTAATGAATAGATTATATGCTTTTGAATTGACTGAAACCATTCGCTTTACACTATAATAAATTATTTGAATCTTATCCACGGCTAGTGAAAATGATTATTTAAGTACCTATATTATCACTATTAGGAGGGGATCAGTTGTTTTGTTAGAGAGAGATCAAATACGTACATTTATTTCTAAGTATATTTCCTAAAATCTGCAGCTGATTATGAAACATATTTAAAAAAAAATACCCTCAAAACCAAAACAACAAAATTAACAAATATAAGGTACTTAAGGTGGCGTTTGTACATTTTTATAAAACTTACAATATATGCAAATATTGTATGTAAATATCCATTTTTTAATGATCAGTGCGAAATGAATATTGTTTGTCCCATGTTTCCTAAAGTTATCTTAACCTAAAATTCTTTAACAAATTTTTAATAATAGACACCGTTCCTTTCATGAATTATTAATGAAAATATGAAAATGGGGGGAGGGGGGAAGGTGTCACTACATACTATATTCACTGGTATAATAGAAAGGCTCTTGTCAGGGCAGGAGCTGACTCGCCTGTCACATATTCATCCCCCACGAAAAGATCGGAATAAGATAGAGGCATCCTTTTGACAGATCTCAATCATTTATTTTTATTTTTTTCCTTGAAAAAGTCAGGGCGACATGACTATTTCCTTAGTCCCTCCATCCTGACAACTCTTATAGAATTTATGATTTAGTATGAACAAGGTTGTTCCGTACCATACACAGATTCGAATCAACATTACAAAAAAAATATATTTAAAATGGAATCAAAACAAAGTTTCCCTGTATTTTAAACTGGTGGATATTTCTTTAATCCTTGAATAAAATCTAATGAATAGTGTCGGATACTATTATCAATTCAATATTTGCTAATGACATTACAAACTTTCAAGGTTAGTTATTTTATTAACCAAATAACATCTGCAAATATAATTAATAGGCTACTGACTTGGCAGAAAGATAAACACTTAGGACTTACCTCTTATTCCCTCTTTCTGCATTGCCTGAAACTATCTGCTCCGTAATATAAAGTATAATCAGAGGCTTAATATCTATTCTAAACACATACACTAATGGTTGGTGTTATCATAAACATTTATCGGTATTTAGGTAGCAAAATTGCTAATAAATTAATTATAAATATGTATTGATAAGTTTTTAACATTATTTAACAGTTTTATATTACATAATCAATAAGTCATTAGTTGATTGTTTATTAATATAAGATATTAAAAATGCGACATTTTACAAAACTATAAAATAATAATAGTAACACCACCAGGACGATCTCATTAATTTATTTATTTTGATATTATAACATGGAGCTTTCGGCGTCCAGCGCCATATTCATCTGTTCATTCACCTTAAAGTAGGATCGTTAGCAAATGTGAAATGTGAAATTTAATACACTGTTGTCGCCTGGCCCATCGCTCTGAAGCGTACTGAAGCCCTACTGGAAAAAACAGAAAAACTATAAAATTTAATTTCCATTGATCTTAAGAGTTTTTTGATTTGATTCTTTAATTAGCTTTATTTATTTTTTCTGATACGATTTGTATAGGAACGATTGTATATGGTTATTTTATTGACGAATTTCATGTTATCAATTATAATCAGCAACTTTTTTACATCGCCTATTAAATAAATTTATAATTTCTGGATTCGCTGACACAATGTCAGTAAGTTTTGTTTATTTAAATGTTTAAAACCCACTGCCGCTAAAAAAGCAAATCCGTCTAATAAAAGAGTATTTGTTTTTATTTGGGCTATCTATCAACTTAGAATTTCAAAAACTTACTTGAGGTTCATTAATTTTTAAGCTCTCGGGAAGTAGACACAAAAAAAAAAAAAAAAAAAAATTCAATTAATATTAATGATGATTTACTTTAATCAACCTTTTTAAAAGGTCAGTAAAAAATGTAAAGGTTTACCACATTGATTGAAATTTGTTACTGCTTAGCTCTTATACATAGCGTTATAAAGCATATAACAAACGAAGATAAGGTATGTATAACGAAAAGAGAATTATTTAAATGGATATGGTTGTGTCCTAGAATAGAAACGATAAACCATTTCAACAGCTGTATTTAAATGTGAATATGTTCATCTACTACTTAAATAGTGTTCGTTTTATTGCTTTTTTTATAGAATTGATGTGGAAAAGTGTGGCAGTCTGTAATGCCCTGAATTGAGAGGGGAATAAAAGAAGAATACCGTGTCCCCATCGGGTTTACATTGAACATAAGAAGAGAGAGGATAATAGGCGTGGTTCGGTAAGGGATGAGTTAGGGCCTATATCGGGTCCCGTTTGGGTGATCAATCCTCCCTCCTCCTTGGCAGCCTTTTAGCCTCCTGCCCCGGCTCCTTACTGTTCTTATCTTCCCATTTGCATTTGGGAATACTAAACTGCCTGAAGAACACACTAACATATTCCCGATTCCAGCCATTTCATCTGCAAATACGTCTCGTCTAAGACTTTTCCGGATTAATTTGAAATTTATGATACCTACGTGGTTTCTCTGTCATCGATCATTTTTATTTTTTTTTTTTTTTTTTGGGAATCTGAACAATTTAGGAATTTTAATCGTATGTAGAGGTACATTCTAAATACATGCACAATGTATGTAATGTTGTCAAATTTATCATGGAAACGAAACAAAGAGTTCGTATATTTTGGTCGCTATTGGTTGTAATAAGTCGATAGACCAAATATCGATTAACTCGTTCATGAAAAATGTGTACAATATGACTTAAAGAACATAATTACATAATCATTAATTACTGGATTAATCCAAGTTCGGAAAGTTTTTGTCAAGGAAAAATTTAAATCTGTTATTTAACTATTTACTGAATTCGGCTGGTATTTGGTCCTTTGAATATTCAAGTAGTTTTACATTAATCTAATCACAAATCGCTCGATCATGAGAGAGAAATTTTTCATTTAACAAAATAACATAGGCAGTGCTGCCTAAATATATACGGTTGCTATACACATAGCTTAGCAGATCAATAAATAATTACATGTGTTTAAAAAACAAAATACAATGCTAGGCTGTATTGTAATATCATTTTTTTTTATTGTATATAAATTGTTATTGTAGGTATATAATGTTTTTGTATTTTTATACCTTTCACCATTATCTTCTTTCCTCTTTCTTCCTCCTCCTTTGTTTTTCACTTTTAAGTATAATCTTAGTTCCTTTTTCCTTTACCTCATTATTCTGTTCTCTCTACAAAAATTATACAGAAAGATAAATTGAAAATAAGAGAGATCCGAACGCTGATCCAGTTGATGATATAGCATCCGCTGGAAGGCACCGCTATTGCCCGGTGGAGCACTTGAACACAACTAGGCGCAGTGGAAGGGGTTTGGCGCTGACACCCCAATCTGTAACCAGGTTGAATATGTAATGAACCGCGGGCATCGTGACTAATGTGCCATTGCACCAACCTCATCTACTCAACGTCAATCGCTAATCACTATCAGTGATATATAACAGCATCCCCACTGACAGCTTTAGATAGCACTACTTTCTTTCACCTCAATTTATTATCCATTTTCGACGGTTGACGGTTTCCTGAAAATTTGATAAAGCAGGGTCGTAAATCGATCAACTAGTCCACTGAGGGTGTGATTTAGAGATTGAACAATAGATGCTTTCCTAGAGCTGTAGAACAGATTTCTAATGGACGCAAATAAATACAATTCGTCTATTACAACATGAACCCCAATAATGTTATCCCCTTGATGAATATTTCAAAAAATGTTCCATATCCACAGTCAGATGCCCTGAGATCCGATGGAATATATGTACTTTCAGCCTGTCGCAATTATGTGCAATAATGAATGTCGAACAACTGATTTTTTGCTTCAGAGAGGTGCAATAAGAGAGCCATTTTCTAGAGACTAAAAATGGATTTCATATTTCAAATTCGTGACTCAAAAATAGTGGTGACACTAATCGATTATTCCTTAGTTGTGTTTTTGCTATTTTGAAATTTTAAAGCTATTTCATTATCATCAACCTCATCGCCTGTTGCTTGTTTCGAACTCACAAAATGATTCCCATAATTGGCCCTATTCATAAAGTGTATATAAATAAAATTGTTTTTTCTTTTTTTAGATGCAATCATTTGTTTTTGCCGGGGAAGCACCCGCACACAGCAAAACACTACAGGCAGCAATTAATAGTAAAAATAAGAAGGGATGTTTTATTGAAAACATAAAATTACATTGTGTACATTAAAATGATTTTTATAATATTAACAAGCAGAACTGGATAGGAATACAGGCTTAAACTTTATGCGGCATACATAGTAAACCTCCTGCCGATGTGTTAACACTTTTGCGCAGTAGGCATAATGAGAACTTTTTTTCTTTTTCATTGTGAAAAATAAAATTAAATAAACAATACAAGATCACTACTCAATACATCATACAATCAGCTAATGGATAACTGCAGTTTGCATCCGATAAAATGGGAGATGTTTAGCCCCAAGCTTGACGGGTTAAATTAATCAATAGGTGACAATGATTTTAAGAAGACAATTAAAAATTGAAGTAATCCGCAAAACTATTGATAAATAAAAAATATTAAAAATTAGATTAGCTATCTATTAATATTCCATAAGATTTTTTTTCTAGAATAAAACGGTAATGAATCATTAATATTCTTTACCTAGTTTTATACCTGCCGGAAGATAGTTGACCTTGAAAATTAATATAATGAAAATGGATGATTTTGACTTCTATGATGATTGATAGTCAGTAATTTTAGTCAAAAACGTTTTCTTCATTTTGACAGCCTACGATTCTAATCGAACATGGGGGTCTTCATTAGAGCCATGGCTCTGAGGTCATCTGAGCCATGAATGAGGTTATTCTCTCCTTCTCAACGACTGAGTATAGAAGTAACTAGGTGATGGGTGATAAACTTGTGACATGGGGTGCCGAAAAATGTGCTCGATTCCCCCACTACCTCGTAAACCACCGCCGCTCAGGTCCTTTCTTCACTATAGATATTTAACTTTAATGGAAGAATTAGTCACCAAAGGCTTGTTATTATACACTTTTTTTTTTTAATTATTCATATAAAACTTCAACATAAAAACTTCACATTCGTACTTAGCAATCTGTTATGATATTCAGATTAAGAGTATATTCTTACTGAATTTTTTTCTATAGCTATGTTCTTATAATATTGATATGAGAAATCGAATTTAATTATAGTTTCTGTTTTTATTAATTTTTATTTCGTTTATTTATATTAATTGAGTTTGGGTGTTTATTTGGGGGCTTACGATTCTGTGTGTGATATGATAACCGCAAAAACAAAAAAAATTAATAAAAAAAAATATAGTTAAGAGAGAGCAATAATATGCAATATCATTCCACCGTTTTTCCTAACAATCTTGAACAAGAAGAAAAATAGATTCAAGCTATCAGAAGCATTAAGTAGTGGCGACGAATGAAAAGCATTATGTTTAGCAGAGTTGGCAATATTCGAATATATTTTTAATAAAATGACGTATAAAGAATGTTGTTTTTATTCATTATTCCAACCCACGAATAATCATTGAACAAATTATTCTATCTTCATAATTAACCATCTGTAAACGGTATGGAAGAACTAATAGAAACTCACGGAAATTAAGCAAACGAATTCACCATTGGCCAAAATGAAGAATTCAAAACAACTTAAACTTGTAATATTAATAATATAATACAAATCCTCAATTTCGGGTTTCTTTTTTCTTTATATTTTTTGATACCCCTACCTGGCCATATGTGACACATGACAGCTGTAGATTACACTTGAAGTGTAACCATCAAATTTTGACCATATTAAAAGGTCGTGATTATTCCATGGGTCTGCCTGGAAATAAAAGTAAATTCGCCTAGGGCGTATTCGTACCACCAACCTCGAGAATGCTAATGCACTCTAACACGCTCAGCTATATCAGTCCTAAATTTCATATTTGTTGCGAGATTTTCATCTCCAGTTACTTCCATTCTTACTATGTTTTCAACTTCACCCATGATCAGAGATTCTGTAAGCTCTCAATACTCATCTAGTCCAGATGAAGATGCACATGTTATGGATAAAACGTAGATTATTTTTCTTTGATTCTACACATTTATCTAATTTCTGCCCTCTCAGGCTTACTCTTACATTTATTATTGAGCAATACTGTTTATTACGGAACTTAATTATTAATTAATTATGGCGTCCTTGATCCCTCATGGGTTGTAGAGCCAAGGAAGAAGAAGAAGAAGAAGAATTATGGATTACTTAATATGTTTATTTAATTTATTCCAAATACTTGATGTATTTATAGATTACAGATATTTCCGACAACATTCATAACTATTTTTCCCTTGAAAGTAACAATACTTATTTCGTAATACCTTGCCAATTTAATCAAGAGCAGTGATAATTTAAATATGTGCACTATCAGCATTTTTGGAGTCACTTAACTTTATATTAGAAAGTTAACAGCACCGTTCATGAAGCGACATACCATATATTTTATACAGAATGGAATGTTCAATATGCGAGTTATGAAATTAAAATGGCCTGAATGGAAACAATAAATTAAGTCTTTTTCATTTGACTTTATTTTACATGCTAAATTACTTCTGAGTTCCTTCATGGATCTAACTTCCAGCAAACACTATTTCTACAGTTATATCGCACTGTAAGTATCCCGTTCTTGAGTAGTTCATACAATAAGCCAACTAACTAAAAATAAAAGTTTTGGATTTAATCAGTGAGGTTGAAAAAAAAAATTAGAATCGTAACGAAACGAAAATATTCTATCATATTAAACCGTTTTATTATAACTTCGAAACTTAAAGATTATATTATTTCGCCATCTAGCTCTATGTTTTAGCTTTTAATAGCAAATAATATAGAGGAGGATGAGCAAAACTTTTTCCTAAAGGAGATAGTAAAATGGATGAACAATAAATCACGAACAGCTGAAAGAAAAACTGCCGAATCTCCAAACAAAAGTTCCTTTCAGCAAGCAATGAATGCTCGAAGTTGGCGAGTCCCTAGCTAAGGTAAATCTGCGATTCAACATAAATCATCCATTATTTTTACTACCCACTCGTTTTGGGGAGGCAGTGAATTAAAGATAAAAGTGAATTGTGAACCTTTTTTTTTTCACTTTGAAGCATAATATATTGTAGAAATATGTAAATCCTTCTAATAAATATTGTTTGGACCCTCTTCAATAATAACAGGAAAAGAAAATTGACAGACATAATTGATGGAAATAAACTGAAACAGACTGTACATTATCTGGGATTACTATCTATCTATCTGTTAATGGAAATAAAATTCTTAGATTTATCTGAAAAAGACAATCATATCTACATATTGATATCCAACAAGCCACTATTTTAAAACGTATTGAAATTCAAATTCACTCATATTTTACTTTGAATAGAAATATGTTTGTTTACATCTCACCTTTACTTCTAACTTACTTAAAGAAAAAAGAACGACTCAACGATATTCTAATTAAACCACGGAAAAGTAAAATAGAAAGTTTTTATGTATATATGTAGGTATATCCGTACAAAAAAAAAAAAAAAAAAAATTAAAATGATAATAAATTAAATTTGAACCGTCTAATCTATTAAACTTGTTTATTTTCACTCTCTTCGCAATAATCAGCTGATCCCACATATATTTAAAGAATTAATAAATACCTAGTTAATATATATTTGATACCTAGGGAAGAGAAAATGGGATTCCTGATTTGCCTTTAATTTACAAACTACTTTCTCTCAAATCTACTCTAACTGCACATCATTTATACGAAATTCCCTTTCATTATTTTTTTTTCGGCTCTACTGCGACGATCATTCCATTGAGCTAAAAAACCTAATATTCGCATTGAGTTACCGGCTAATGGTGGCATAATCAACGCTAAGGGTATAATTGACGACCTAATGACAGTGGCGTATCCCATTAGCCAGGACTGATAAGGGGCTAATATAGATCTAAATAATTTATTGGCCTGATCAAACACCCATAAGCAAATACACCGCGCTGGTGGGCTGTACACCAGCCGATAAATCTACTCCCAAGTTTCATTAAACTCCCTTATCTTGTATAAATTATTGCAAATCACGAGACAATTCATAATTGATATCAAGGATCTAATTCAATGTTTAGATTTTATTGTGAGTTTGAATCAATTTTTGCTGCATTTGATGAAACCAGGTTTGATGAAACCATGTTAGTGGTTATTTGACGATAATGTCAAATGATTTAAAATATAAAAATTCTTTTTTAAATTTTTTCATACATATATATTCTTCACATTTAAGAAAATGTTAAAAATATCATTATTAAGATAATATTGTTAGTTTAACGACCCTTCATGCTACTAACGCTATTCGGACGATGCTTCAGTGGGATTCCTAAATTTTGCCAATCCAGGTATAATTAGGCTAAGGATCTTTAAGGAGTATCTGACATCGTACAGCTTAGGACCTCCATTCGACTCCATTTTACACTCTTTAAAAAATCTTAGGGCCAACATGGGATGCGAACCCGCGACCATTAGTAGTGTAGGTTGCTATGGTAACCACTACACCACAGGTGACTCCATCATTAATACTACAAACAATATGATCTAAATATTGGACAGCATAACCTCAGCTCTCCTTTTTCTCTTCGGCCATGAAAAGAGGCATTATCAATCAAATACTTTATGGTTAGTTTCTGTTTCTATGTTGATTTTTTTCCCTCCTATTCAGAGGCTAATCGGCTACAAGTATTTTTTCCCGGACAATGCCGTGTTGCAAAAAAACTTTAAAACACGGGATTTCAAATAATTAACTTTGATCAGCGGGAAATCCTATGATAATGCCTTCGGTTTACAATTAATATTAAGAATGCAAATGAGATTGGTCGGTTTTCTGTATGAGCCATCGAGCATTGAAACACAATCGGTCATTGTTTATATGATCGATGATTCGATTGGATCTTGTTCGAAAACCAACCAATCAAACCTAGAATCAATAGAGTGGGGGGAGGACATGCGAAGTTGTTATGTGGCAACTAGCTTGTTGTTATAAGCCTAATAACGTTGGTTAATTTTTGGATCTTAAAATACTAAAAATGGTACAGTTCATTTTGGAACTACACGGCATCTTCTAAAAATCAATAAAACAACTTCGTCCCGCTGTGAAACGTCCACTACTATTTTAAGCCTTAATAGATTAATATTTAAGGAACAGAATTACTATTCGACATCTCTTTGTGAAATCTACTTTCATTTAAAACCTAATTCAGCCAAATCCTTACTCCATGGTGTCTAAAAAGTAATCTATACTTATGTATATATATATATTTATTTTACAGAGTGTAAACATAATTGTCAGATCATTTTTATGAATACTTACTGAAATGGTTCATATTTCATCTTAAGCTTCTCCAATAGAGAATTTTGTTAGCCCTCTGTATACTCACATTGGCTTCATGTTGGCAGATCGTTCTAGACCTGGCACATAATCACGGTTTGGTGCACGAATGTAGTGATGATATCAAACACGCGATAGGATAGGCCCTTCCCTCCAACCCGGAGTCAGAGCTGAGGTAGTAACTAGGAATTTAGTTCCGCGTGGTGGAGGAAGTAGGCTAATGGAAACAGAGAAATGGGACCCGGGAACCCATCCCCGGCCTATTTCATCCCTTCCTATCCTCGAAATTATTTTATCCGTTGCTCCCATCCTTCCCCGCTCTCCCTATTCAATGCCATTTTGCCTTTCTTCTTCATTTTTTATCCCGGGAAGAGAACAAGGGACTCGCCCGAACAAACAATAGCGGTCCGCCTCTTTGTTGTCCGAGCCCTCGTCCGCTTCTGTCCTACACTTTCAATTCCGCTTTTTTTTTTTTTGAACTAATTAAGTGAAAGGAAAAATAATTTAAGATCATCCCTGAATTCCGTCTAAGTAAACTTGTAAAGTATTTGTTACCAAGAATTTTTAATAAAAAAATAATTTATATTGTAACACTTACGTCGGTCAACAATTTTTATTCAAAGAAAAATAACAATATTCAATGGCACACGATTGATAACAAAACAAATATTTGAACAGGTTACAAAAATTATGACTTTGTAAGTCACAGATAATCATATGACTTGAGCTTCTCCTTAACAAAGACTAAGACTCACTGTCCAGTCACTCGCTCCTAATAAATAGTCGTAAGGAGAATGGTCTAGAACCTCGTGGAAAGGCGTGGATGGTACTCGAACTTCGTAGTCACAAACACATGCTATGACAGTTCGTTCCATCAAAAGGTCTGGGACTCTTAAAACATATGCTTTTGTTTAAGGTTACAACATTATTAAACTTCCATCCAAAAATAATAATGTTTTCTAAAAATAATAATGAAATGAGGTTTACCTCAAATTTACTTTCTTTTTTAATAATGGATGCAATTTTTCTTCAATAAATTGCCTAAAACATACGCATTCTTGAAGGATTAATAACTAAACTTCATACACCGAATTAAGACACATACATGTAAGTAATTTTTATTTCCATTTTAATTAAATAAATTTATGGCCACGGGGTCACATTTTGTGCTGTTTCTAGGCATAGCAGCTTACAATACTAAAGGTCGCGAGTTCGCATCCCGCCAGGTAGCCCCAGATTTTTTTTCGGGAAGTAAAGAGTTAAAGGGAGTAAAGAGCCTTTGCAATGCCGTCCTTTGGATGGAGGTCGAGAGCCTGTGCAAAGTGAGGTACTCGTTGAAGACCCCTATCCTAATTGTGGATAGGCAAAATTTAGGACTATCAAAACAAGAAGAATATATCAAAACAAGAATAATATATTGCAACGCTATGATCATTATTTATAATAATTACAAATTAATTTAATGGTGAAGAAATAATTTATAATATATTCGAATACGCTTGAAATGATTTTAAAAAAAAATCACCTATAAGAAAAAAACACGATATCTTGTCGTGAAGCGGTTTGCCCATGAGAAAAATTCATTTTATGTTTGAGATATCATATTTTGCAATGAATTAATGTAAAGAACGGTCACCAATTTATTAGCTATATACTCATTTCTGTTATAAAATAACGGTCAATTTGAAACGAATAAAAATGCAGTATATTATGAAAAATGTCAGATCATTAAAAAAATAATTAAAATATAAATCATGAAAAGAAGAGCTCTCTATCGGTAAATGCTGCAATGAGTTCAATCTCCCTCAAATAAAATTTCGACAAGACCGATCTGGATTGAGCGGGAACGGAGCGAGACCGGACCGATAGTGTGAATGGGGTAGTGACCGGGAGCTGAGCGAGATCGGACCTATACCAATATTGTGATTAACCTCTTTCAATTCCTCTTTAGGATATTCTGCCAGTCAGATCGGACCAATAGTGTGAATCCGCCCTTAACCTTAGTAGCATAGAGGGGTGTTAAAAAAACAAAAAAACAATTTACGATCATTAAAAAGACACAAGTAAACTGTGTGGCTACGTTGGTCTAAAAACTAATCTACGTGGATAGAAATGAGGAAACATCTGTCATGTAAAAAGGATCAACCTGGTAAATGGTTCCAAATGCAAATTCTATCATTTCGTCGTCACCATGCTAAAGTAGCAAATATGCATAGGATTTTAGTTGCACATTCGTTATTTTAGCATGGTGACGACGATTTCGCAAATAATTCTGCAAAATTACAAAATAAAAAACTTAATAAACGAATCATGAGACACCTTCTTAAACGGAGTGCGAATAAATAAATTAATAAAATCATTGTATAATAGTTTGGGGTTCAACAATGTTCATTAATATACACAATTCTAGGACGCATTCATAAGATAGTTTTGGAACTTTTTCTTAAAAGAAAGTAATGTGTAAGAAACTATTTGTTAGGTAAGTAGTTTAATATCAACTATATTCAAAAACTTTTTAGAGTTTAGATATTTTTTCTGGGTTGCATTTCATGATTATTTTAAAAGCATAAAGTAAGTTTTTAGAGATAGTAAGAGTCAAACAATGAAAGTTGCTAGACATGCTTTAAAATATTGAAGCGACTCCCACTTACTTATGAATGGTTTTCTCTCGAGGTCTTTGAAAGAATTAATATTTTAACGTTTAAAAACCTCATTTTAAATTTATTACTGTAACAAAAAAGAGAATATTTTGAAAAATACTGGAGTTAACTTTTTCTAATTTAATCAAATATCTGAGTTTTGCATTTCATTGCGGGGACTGAAAGACTTTAAGCCCGGAGTATCAAATTGATTCATAGTAGTTTTATTGTCCTGTTGATAAAAAAAAAAAAAAAATAAAAAAAATAAAAACAAGCCTCTCACGTTTCGAAATGAGTTACTCTTTCAAAGTCAGTTAAAAATGTAATGCTTCTCTATTAGAGTTGTTTTTCATACTTTTATATACTTAAACATTTAATGTGTGGTATTTGGTTTATATTAATTATAAAACAAATTACAAAACACTGTAAGATGTTAGGTTTTCACTCTTGAAATACATGTACCTACCTGTTCGATCTTAGGTAACAAATGCAAAAACTAAAAACTCAAAGTTTCTATTAGTAAAATAAAATATCAGATACTTTCAAAGCAAACACAAACCTGGATTTAATTTTTTTCAGATCGAAATTATTTCGAAAGTGGCGTCTATGAACGCTACCGAAACCAAATCTAAATCAAAACCAAAAAAATTAAACAGTCCTTTCAGTGATTCATTTTAGTTGGGGTTTTGTAATTGATGCACGGTAGATATCAGTAAATTAGTATAGAAAATTTGCATTCTGTTTAATTTATTTACTAGTGGGTTTTTTCGAAACAAGACCCTTTCTTTTTTTCTTTAAATTATAAAGAGTAATCTTTTCTTTCAAACTGTTTTTTTTTAGACTTATTATTTCAAGTTTATCTTTATATATGAACAATCCATTTAAATGGAAGTTGTTTTACAAAGATGCCGACAAATGGGAGATGGTTAACTGCTCCTAATGGTAGGACCAAAATTTTAAACTGGTCAATAGAATCAAATGTGAACTTCAATTACTCTTCTGGGGTTGGTAAGGGAAGAGGAAAGAAAGAAAAATAAAATGTCGGAGTAGACAGGGCCTTCATAAACAATGAGCATGTTCCCGGGGGAGGGTTTCTGTCGCCTTCACACGCTCATACTTTTCACTACATCACTGCTGCATCCCTACGGCTCCTATATTTACATTTTTTTTCTTTTTCATTTGAGTTTTTACAAAATAGTTATCCTGTAAATATGATAGGATTTCAAATCAATTGTTCTTTATAATTTAAATAATAAATTACTTATGTAAAAAAAAACACCATCACAGAAATCACCATCAATAGCTTTAAGAACAAAAGAATCTGAACAATCCCTAGGTGTAGGTACATTATGCTGAAATTAAATTACATATCGTTGTTATAAAAACAATTCCCATATATGTATGTACTAGTGACCGACCGAAGTTTCGGTTTCGGCCAGTATCGGCCGAATTTTCGGCCAAACCGAAACTAGCTTTTGTGTATGATATCTCCGAGAAGGAAGAAATATTTCAGGCCTCTAGGCTCCAAATACGTTCACGTTTTAATTACTTTGTGTCCACAGAAATGGGCTAATTTTAAAATTAAGGAGCTCGTTTTACACAGAATTTGATATCCTACAACTATTATACATAATTTTTTTTATTTTGAGTAGCCTTCTTCAAATTGCAGGCTTTGGAACATCGTAATTCATTTTTCCGCTGAAATGGCAAATATTGCGGACAATTGATAATCGATTTTGGCGAGAACACTAAACCTATTTTAACTTTGAGGAACTCAGTCGACGCGAAATTTTATGCCATTGTATTTTAATGAGAACACAATTCTCTGTGCCATAAATTGTTTTCGAGTTATGAGCGAAAATTTGAAAAAAGTTCGTAAATTTTATTTGCCTACAAAATTTGATGGCAGCCGATCTGAGGTGGCAGACGTTCACATTTGTTTTCTATAAAATGAGTAATTTCAGCCTATAAGATCAACAACTTTATTCAAATCAGAAACTTTTTTGGCCCTCAGCTCCCGGACTATACGTTTGTTATAATGAAAACATAATTCGATTTACTGCCGGAACTGGTGAATTCATACATGAAAAATATATTATTGGTTATATAAGTTATTATTATATAAAAAAACATACTCATTTAATTTTTTAAAGGTTAATTTAAACATAAATTTATATCATAGCTGCAAATCCAGGCATATTAGTGGTAATATGCTGTATGCACTGTATAAGTTCAAAGGTTGATCGTTAAAAGACCTACATAAAAAACGATAGATTCAACTGACTTGAACTAACAGAAGCGTTAAATTTATTAATATAAAAATTAAATTATAAATGTATTCCTCACTCTTCTACCATCATGCATATTTATTACGTCTAAAATAATATGTTCCAGCTAAAATTCAAATAAAATGATAAAAATACTTGAATTATTTGAAATATAATAAATTTGAAACATTAAAAATTTAAGTTTCTTTATTGTAATTTCTAAGGGTTTTACATTACTTACCAAGACGCAATGCACAGCACAAAGTAACGCATTGCAGTATTTCAATCAGTCGCTCTTCCCTCTAGCATGCTAAGCTTTTGTCACGTTTTACTTATTCTTGCCTAGAAATATATAGCTCTTTTTTCTAAGAACATCGCTTTTTTACTCAAGTTTTCTATAGATCGAAGGAGGCAAATCCTCGGAACAAACATTTATTTACAATTCTTTCTTAATTTTTACTACCCATGATTGTGATAAAAAAGGAATTAATATTTCTTTTTCAAAAGATATGTTTTCATTTATGAATATTTTCTGCTTCTAAATTGCGTAAACTGTTTGTTTTTGTTATTTTTTAGCCGCAAATGTAAACATATAGTTTCTTGTCATGGTTGCAATATCCTACATTAAGGAACTTTAAATAAACAAACAATAGTATATATATATGGAAGAGCCAAAATAATAGCCATAATTCAATAATTGTGATATTTCTAGATTGTGGATTTGAGATGCGCTGTCCTTGTTCAGCTAAATCTGTTCGTGTCTGAATTTTCATGGTGTCTGAATTAAAAAAAAAAAAATTGTTTCACTTTAATTTTTTTGTTGTTTATTTATTTATTACTTATATCGTTGAGTTTATTGTTTCCCTGACGTATATAAGCACTTTATGTAGTAAAGAATTTATAGCCGTGATCCTCCATAAGGACAACTGTAATTCGGGGAAAATTCGTGCTTCTTGACTGAAGAAGGAAGTCACGTGTTGAGCTAAGTAATCCTGAGGAGTAAAGTAGAGGAGGCAGTATATAGAGAAAAGTTGCATGCGGGCTCACTATCTATTTAGAGCAGCTAATCACGGTTAGGGCTAGGTTAGGCACCGACCCTACTACCTATTGCACGATACTGTTTCCAACAGTGGTTTCACAAGCCTCTCTCCCAAAACTTCATTCTTACCTCCCTTTCCTAGCCTAAAAGTTCTTACTTATTTTTAACACTTCGCCTGATGAACAAAATCCAGTTTACTGAGATATTGTTTCTACGAAGTTGTTTCAGAATGTTTGTTAATGAAGTCTTCTTAAGAACACAGTTAACAGTTAGGATATAAATGAAATGTGTATTACCTATTATGATAAAAATAACGAGCGAACAAAATTTACATACAAAGATGTAACATATTACCTACATACAAACAAAACGTACATATTTTAATTACCAATTAGCGAGACTAGTGAACTTCGGACGCCTCTGGAAAAAACTTCAAGTTAACTACCATGAATTCAAACCATATTAAATAAATAGGTTTTTTTCTCTAGGTCTTTCTGCAGGAGTTGTTAAACACAAAAAACAGTACTTTTATTAACTTACATAAAAACGGGAAATCCGTTTATAAAGCTTATTAATTATCAGTAATCAAAAACTATTGTAAAAACAAAAATCATTAAACATTAAAGGAATCAGAAAGACGAACTCTTCCAAGTAGAGAAAATTCTGTAGAACTGCAGTAACATTGCGTAATATTGTGAAAATAAAGTGTGGTCCATAATTCAACAACTAATCATTTTAGAATAATTTAAACCTATAAAATATATTTTAAAACAACACCGGTTATTTTTGTGATCCCTCTTAATCAATGGTTAATTCGACTTTAGTGCATGCTTATATAAATCAGGCGTTGCTTTTGAATGTAATTATTATAATTTGCATTAAACCTATTGTAATCGGTCGGTGAATAATTAGTAAAAATCTCATATCTTATTTCAGATCTTATCTCACATCTATAACTTTAATGGCTGTAACCATTACCAACTATTTTGGTATTTCTCGACGAAATTTCTACGCTCGGTAACGAATATTTTATACAATTACTGAATTTTTACAAATACCATTCGTATTTTAAAAATCTGGTGCTTGCGCGCAACACACAACTTTCACTTACCAACTTACTTAGATAAGAAATTAATGCGTTTTGTTAATGCCAATTCTCAAAGTTACTCATTTTTCCACATTCATTTCTTATTTTTGTTTTCATTTGCTCAGAAAATTTGAATAATGATAGCGCTTACCTGATAACACCTAATTTTCATTAAACATGGCTAATATAATGAAAATCACTAAAGGCGTTTTTGAGATAATCGAAAAATTGGAAAAAAAATTATAAAATAAAGTCCCCCCTCCGGTTGGTCAATTTAGGTGAAATGTTGGCAATCACATCTTTGGCTTATGCATACATCAAATATCCAATTTGATCAAAATCGTTAAAACCGTTTTTGAGTAAATAAAAAAACACGTGAAAATGTTACAAAATTTATTAAGTAAAGTCCCCCCTCCGGTTAATCAATTTTGATGAAATTTTTACAGTCATATCTCGGGCATATACATAGATCAAATACTCAGTTTAATCAAAATCGTTAGAGCCGTTTTTGAGAAAATCGAAAAAAACCTAAAAAGTTATTAAGTAAATTACCCCCTCCCTTTAAGTAATTTTGATGAAATTTATGCTGTCACATCGCGGGCATATACTTACACTAAATACCCAATTTCAGGATCGCACGGTTTATAGTTTTTGAGCTAGTCTGTTCACACACACACACACACACACACAGACACACAGACACACACACACACACAGACCATTTCGCGGGACTTGGTCATTTCGACTCAGGGGACCCCAAAACGTGTATTTCCGTTGAAAACCGAAAGTCGAAATTTTTCACGATCGCAATACTTCCACTTACTATATATTTCATATATAGGTAAGTGAAAGTAAAAATGTTTTTATTGTATTGTACTGTCAGACGATATGAAGTTTTTCCTAATCTTGCACCCTATCAAAAGGTTTCCAAATATTCCCATTATTAATACAGAAATTTTAGTCATTTATATAGTATATGAAAAATCGAATTTATTCGATTTGTTATGGCTCTAAGAAGCGCGCTGTAATCTTCCTCATTGATTGAATCGTTCATTTACGGGTGGAAGACAGTGGTGGGAGTGAACCACTTCAATCTAAGTACCCTCAGACGATGGAAAGGTTCCGTCCACTGATGTTCTAAGGAAGAGTTAAATGCTTTCTCGCCCAAAACACGTTTTGTTGCACGAAGAAGGGTTCGATTTATCAATAAATATAGAAATATTTTGGTACATGTATTTTTTGTTTAATCGATCTCTATAGACGGAACATATCTGAAGAAGATATTTGAAAAAATGAAGTCTAATAAATAATTAGATTATATAAATATCTTGAAGTGATAGACGAGGAAATTATCTACCAGTGTTTTTAATAATTGCACTAATTAAAGCTCATGGATCGAATATTTTATTTTTTTAAACAGTTTTATGTATCTAATTTTTTCTCGACGCCTCGTCTCTCGCCAAGCATGAAATTGTAACTCTATGATTCAGGACGGTGAAGCGAAAGATGAAAGAAACACCCCTGGGGGTTAATTTAAAATTCTGTAGGATGTTGAAGTTGACGTCCCGAAGTGTGAAGTTGTTTTTGAAGGGATGTAAATATGTGCGTAGGAACCACCTTGGCCTCTGGGGGCGGCAAACATTAAATAGGATCTTTTAAGCCGTTTCTCCTCGGCCTAAGGCTTCTGTGATAAAAGGCCAAGTTAATTTTACAGTCGGCTGGCATAGCCGTGAGAAGAAAAAAAAATGTCATAATTTAGAGCTTAATGCTTCTTCGATGTTCAATTTTCTATTAAGCTGGATATTTGTCTCATTTCCCGAATTTTCCTTGTCCTTTTTTTCATCCAAAGGTTTTGGTAGGACCTCGAACTCCTCTAGAATTATTTGAATCTACGAAAAGAAGCATTGAACGTATAAATAAGATATAAAAAATAAAATTTAGATATATCGAAATATTTGGCCTCAAGTCTCGTATTTAAGATCTAATATATTGAGTTACTTTAATATCCTTAGGGCTTTCATAGTTACAGATATATAGGGAACTTACAGACCTTAAAGGAAAAAAAAAAAACAGCTTTAACTTAAAAGAAAATATCGCAAACCAAGCACTACTATGTAAGCAAACAGAATGAAATCTTAGTTTCCTTTTGCTCACTTATTTGGCAAAATATTTTTTTAACATATTTTCTCCTCATTTCATAAAGAAGTTAACTCATACTTTCAGAGATCAGAGATTTGTTGCATACCATTAAACAGAGTTTAGGCTTCATCATTCTCATTTTAAAAACTACATACACTTACTAACAAAAGTCTCTGCACACCCTCAAGCTTTTTTTTTTATTTTACCTAAAGATACCTTATGAGCCAGATATGGGCAACGAAACTCACATATTTTTTACATAATTTAATCTATTTTAATGACCAACAATTACATTTAATATAATTTATTTAACTTATAATTTATGAGGACATTTACATAAAATGTCAAAATATTGATGCGCCAAAAGTCTATGCACGCAGTGGAATTAGCCAAGATACTGATATGTATACAGTTTGCACATTATCCCATTCATTCTCCGGCTAATCCTAACTTGCCAGTGTTAATTTGGGCCCAAACAGTTTAGAGTGTGATAAAAAATGGAGGTTCCAACACCGATTCCCGACCAAATTGTAAATTTGAGTAAACTCATACGACTCATACAGGTAAATAGGACAAATCGTCGACAGGGGCTATAATACGGTAAGGCATGTCCTAAAACGGTATGAAGAACTGAGTACAATGGAAAGTAGATACGGCTCTGGCCGCCCCCCGTACTCCAAGCTCACCACAAGAGGGCTATCATAAGGACTTTGGCCGAAGAACCCCACGCAAGTGCTCTAAATTTAGCAGGTATGGTGTAAGAACTTTACAAGATTGGGGTATTTGCACAAACCATTAGAAGAACACTAATGAAAGCTGGCTATAATGTGCGTAAGCCTAGGTGTAAGCCATTCATTAGTAAACGAACCGGATATCGAAACTACAGTTCGCAAAGGAACATGTAAACAAGCCCTTATAGTTCTAGGAACGTGTTTTATTTATTGACGAGAGTAAATTTAACATTCATGGATCAGATGGAAGGGGAAAAGTTTTGAGAAAACCTAACAAAGAGCCCCTGGAAAAAAACATACTTGGTACTGTGAAACATGGTGGAGGGAGTGTTTTGGTTTGGGGGTGTATATGTGCTGCTGGAGTTGGTAATTTGAAATTTATCGACGGAATAATGGACCAACACGTTTATATAAATATTTTGAGGAGTAATTTACCGGAAAGTTTAATGAAGTTTGATCTCCAGGAAAAATTCATTTTTCAACAAGATAACGACAGCGCGGAAAGTTCAAGAATAGTTGCTCTACAATGCTCCAATACAGCAACTTAAAACACCTCCCTAGTCTCCTAATCTTAATCCAATACAACATCTGTGGGATCAACTAGGCCGTCAGAAAGTAAAAATTAAAATAAAGAACAAAGACCACTTAAAAAGAGTACTAAAGGAATTGTGGAGTAAAATTACTCCAGAAACTACAAAAAAATAGTTCACACCATGCCAAATAGATTATGAGAAGTGATAAGAAATAAGGTAGGAACGACTACCTATTAAAGTTGATTTGGCATCAATAATTAAGCTTCAAGTTGAAGAAAAATGATGTGTGCAGGGACTTTTGGCGCATCAATATTCTGACATTTTATGCAATTTTCCTCATAAATTATAAGTTAAATAAATTTTACTAAATTTGATTATTGTTAATTAAAATAGATTAACTTATGTAAAAAATGTGTGAGTTTCATTGCCAATATCTGGCCCATAACCTATCTTTAGATAAAATAAAAAAAAAGCTGGAGGCTGTGCAGAGACTTTTGTTAGTAAGTGTATATATTTAAAGTGAATATTTCATTACAAGATGAGCTGGCTTACATAGATATATAAATACATATTCATAAATAAATATTTCTGTATAAATATTTATTCATAAATAAATATTGATGTACAACATATTTTTAAATAGCAAGTCATGTGTAAGGCAAATTGTGAAAGTTTTATTTACAATATACTTAAAAAGATGTAAAGTAAGGCTTGATCGAGCCTTATAAATAAGAGGCATTAGAGAGAAAATAATAATTAAAATTTGCTATAGGTTCGAATATTTTTATATTCATAGGTATATGATATGGTCCTAACTGCATTAACTGTGAAAGGGTAAATGCTCCATTGTCTGAGAGAATGCATAAAGCGGGGAGTAGGGAGTGTCCCGTACACGTAATGTGGTCTAAGGATGTGGCGAAGAAAACATATTATGAATAGGATCACCATCCTCCAGCTCAATATGGGCCGTAGGCGAATTGTTGCTGATGAGTTACGAGCAATGACCCACCGGTACGACATCATGGCGATTCAGGAACCAAACTGTCGTGGGAACAAGGTCGTGGGATTTGGTCTCACGTCGAGAGTGGTGGCCCTAAGCAGTGGTGAGAGGAGGCCTAGGGCGGCTATAGTTATCAACAATCCTAATCTTGATGTGATGTGTCTTGAGCAGTTCACCATGGCGGATAGCGTGGCGTGTTACGTCAGATGGGGCCGTTTAACATTTACTCTGGCCTCGGTTTACTTACCTGACGGAGGAAACATAGAGGAAGGTATATCTGCCATGGAAGCAATCACTGGAAACATGAGGAATGTGATTCTCTGTTCGGACACCAATTCCTGGAGCACGGTCTGGGGGTCTAGTCGAACAAATCTGAGAGGTGTTAAACTGAGCGAGTTCGTTGCGAGGAGCCAGTTGGTAGTTGTCAATGATCCCTCTGCCACACCTACATTTTCGGGTCCACGTGGGCAGAGCTGGATTGACGTGACCATGGCTTCTCCAACACTGATCAGGTACATTGTCGATTGGACTCTCAGGTCTGAGACGAGCTCCGACCACAATGCGATTTCGTTTGGGGTAGTGCAGAATGTGGATTGTTCCCACGGCATTGACATGGGTTACGTTACGCGCAGAGGAGAGTGGAATGCCTTTCGAGCAACGCTGGAGGGGAAACTAATTGATGAAGATTGGGATGCGGCGGAGACGGACTGTACGGATGATCTTGACTACAGGGTTTCCAGGCTTACTGATATCATCCGTAACGCTGCTGAAGAATCCCTCCAGCACCGAAAGGCGAGGGCTCGACCTGTCCCATGGTGGACGCCGGCTTTAACAGTGATGAAAAGAGATCTCTATAAGGCCCGGCGTTCGTACCAGAGGTGCAGATGCGACGAGAGGCGTACTGCACTTCGAAACGAGTACAGGTCAAAAGCCAGGATGTATCGAAATGAGGTGCGGTCACAAAAGCGTAGATCTTGGAACAGCTTCATTGAGGAGCTGGCTTCATTGAGTCGGCAAAGAACCCCTGGGGTATCCCATATAGAGTGGCTCTGGGCAAGCTAACTCCCTTACAGATGGTAGCAGCTCTTAAACATGGTAATACCCAGGCAACCAACCCAGAAGAATCGGCAAAGATCTTCTTTCAGGTCACATACCCCAGAGATAACCCATCCCAAGACAATGAAGCTGATGCATTTGTTAGACGCACCACAATGTATCCTCCTGGAACAGACCTGTGCCCACCATGGGATATATGGGATCTACGAACTGCCGTGGAGTGGCAGAAGCCAGGACGTGCACCAGGTTTAGATGCCATTGACGCGGCAATTCTTAAAAATAGTATCCCTTTGATCGAAGATTTGCTTTTGTCTATCTTCAATGACTGTTTAGATAGGGGATATTTTCCGAAACAATGGAAAACTGCCGATGTTAGACTTATATACAAAGGAGGAGGCAAGGACAAGCAAATGGCTAAGTCTTATCGGCCTATTTGTCTCCTACCAGTCATGAGTAAGGTATTGGAAAACCTGGTACTAAAGAGCCTACAACCTGCGCTACGGAGAGCAAGCCATCCACGGCAGTTCGGATCCACGAAAGGAAGGGGGACCGCTGATGCTCTGCTGCGAGTACGTCATGACGTGATTGAGAAAGCGGAAAGATATTTTATGTTACTTCTCTTTGACATATCATCCGCCTTCGATAGTGTCTGGTGGCCATGTGTGCTGCAGCAGCTGCAGAAGTACGAGGCTCCTAGTAACCTATATGACCTGATGAGAAGCTACCTCCATGTGACGCCACGTGAAGATAAGGGGTTGCTTCTACGAATATGAGGACATCATTGAGAGGGGCTGTCCACAGGGCTCTGTTCTGGGACCTGCTCTATGGAAGCTTGTCTTCGATGACATTCTAGGAGTTCTCGAAGAACAGCGGTTCCCCGCAATTGCGTACGTCGATGACTTAGCAGTCGTGGTGGCGGCCGATAGCAGAGCTATGCTAAAACAAGAAGCCGAACGTTGCGCCAATCTGGTTGGAGAATGGTGTGAGAGAAAGAAGATGAGGATGGCTGCAGCAAAGACCCAGGCTATCCTGCTGCGTGGTAAGACGTGTAGGGCGAACCCTATTATCTTAAACGTGCAAGATGAAAGAATCCATCTGAGTGAGGTAGTCACTTATCTAGGAGTGAAGATACGAAGAAACTTCGACATGACACCTCATTTGGATAATTTGAGAAATAGGGTAACCCTAACGTTAAACGGACTTAACCGCGTAGCAGGTGCTTTATGGGGTCTCAGATACCCAGCTACCATGACAATTTATCAGGGCGTCATATTAGGTATACTGAGATACGCCTCTCCTGCTTGGTATAGGAATCTCTCACACCGACAGAAGAACAAGCTGGCGACAATTCAGCGCTTAGCTCTGCTCCGAGTCACCAGGGCCTACAAATCAGTGTCCCATGAGGCGGTGCAAGTATTAGCAGGAGGGATACCTCTCGATCTCCTCCTGCGAGAAGACGTTTTGAAATTCGAGGCGAAGAGAGAAGGCTCAGCGGCTCTTCCAGCAAATATCCGGATGAGGATTGATGAGGATCCGCGGCATTGGAGAAAGATTATCCGGGAGGACACTATAGAAGAGTGGAACCGGCGGTGAGTGACAAGTGGAGCTACTCTTCGAAAGTATTTCCCCACCGTCCGGTCACGTCTAGAAGCCAATTGGGTCCTCCCGGACTATTGGATATCCCAATTCCTCACAGGGCATGGCGGATTTCGTGCCAAGCTCCACATGCATGGCCTTGACATTGACCCCTTGTGCCCTAGTTGCGGCGTTCCTGAAACCGCCGAACATATAATCACTTCCTGCACCGCCTTAGAGGCACTAAGAACCAAACTCCGAAGAGAAACTGGACTGTACGTCCTAACTGAAAGAGAATTTCCTGAGCTCGTAACATCAGCCAACTACACGTACTACAACGCCTTTGTGTACGGGTGGAAAGCTGCTGTTGGATATGATCATTTCAATATATCCCGAAGGGTAGGAAGAGGAAGGCAACCCTGAAGAAGGAAGACAGGAAATATAATATGAACAGTTGAAATGACATTTAAGTTTACTTGCAGGAGTGATGTACTCATTAGATTATGTCACCACTGCCAAACCCGTTTGGCCTTCAAGGCAAGGAAGGGTGTAATAAATAAATAAATAAATAAGATATCTTTTATTTTTAAAAATAAAAAGTTTAGATACCAAAGGCCTAGAAATTTATTATAGTACTAATAAAATCCTATTTAATTTAAGAATAATATTAACATCCTAACACCTGTGGAAATGGTCAAATACACAAACATTTGTGGCATTCAGATTGCACGGGAATGGAATTATACACTTAATTGTGAACATTGTTAACCAACATTTGCAATTAGTGTTTTAATTGAAAATGCTACATTTTATCTTGTTCTAGCTGATGTACGTCTTAATTACTGGATTTCGTGCCGATTAATTATCACTGCGATGTATTAAGATAACCAATTAAAATAAATAAACGATTTATCATGGGATGAGATGAGTAAAGAAAACATATTAACTAGGTCTCATTCTGAGAAGTAGTCAGAAAAAGCAATACCCACCAGGATTGCTATTTGACAAACATAAGTCAGATCAGAAAGCCGCCTTATAATATTGTTTTACGGATTTCTGCACTAAGCAGAAATTCGAAAATGAAAAAGAACTCATTTGGTATGTGGGCTTGCTTGAAAATGAGGGTTTTTCCGTTTAAAAAGGTGTTTTACACCAAGTCAATCAAAATGTGTTTTGTATTTCACTAGATAAAATTCGTATCTCAATGTAGATATAAATGGCGGTGTTTCTCAAATAAACGATACAGCTAATGTTTGATCTAGGTATTCCTTTGATTTTTTCTTTTAATTCTCCTTAATTTTGTTTATGATAAATTATTTTCATTTTTTTTTAATAAAAAAAATAGTAAAAATGACAAGAAATAGAAAAATATAAGCCATAAGGAATCTAGTATCGAAAACCAGGAGTTACAATACCGCAAACTTCTAGTCAGCTGGTGAAGCTCCTCCATTGCTTGGCACTGATCCGAATTACCTGGTTATAACTATTTCCTCAGGGTCGTCAACTAAGTTTAAAATGGCTGTCTAATCTCTGGTTATTTGGCATTGGACCAACTATTCAGCTTGAATTGCTTCCTAAAATTGATGCATTTTTGAAGTCCTGTGATCAAAAGTTTTATTTCTCGGAAGAATACATTTTTTAATATTTAATTATAATTATTAATATATTTAAAAATATATTTATATTCTTTAATTATATAACTCTATTTAATTTAATAATCATATATTAACTGAAGAGAAAAGATTTAGAAACTAATTTGAAGATATATGATATATTTAATCAATTATATTTTGTATATAATTAATATATTAACTGAAGAACTAATTTGAAAATTTGAAAGATTTCAACGCAGAAAAGTAACAAATTGATATTTCTTGTTGAAATGGTAATTCGGAAAAAGTTTAGGTTTTTCTGAGAGTTTAGATGGTTTCTTCCCATATAATTTAGCAACTTCCACATTAAGTCCAATTATGCCTGAATTACCTCACCTAACCTACAAATTTATTTGATAATTCTTAGCCCCAGTGGTAAACAGAACTATGCCCGTTTTTTATTTAATAATACATTGGATTAGATTGTTTTTTCTGTAGAGACAGCTCAATGAACTTTTTTCGCAACTAATAATTAAAGTTGATAAGAAATTGGAAGAATTGATCTTGATATTTAAATCCAGGGTGGAAAATTTAATTCTATAAAAAAGTTGTCTTGGGTGTGCTAATCCCCGAAGTACAGAATTATAATGTTCTGATTCGAATGAAGTTTAGTTTCAGCTTAAAACTATGAGCTTATTCGGGAATTTAGAAATTATGTTAAAGATCCCATTAATGTGCAGATGGGAGGAAAAAGAGAAATTAAAAAAAAAACAAAAAAAAGTTATAAGAAGAGGAAACAAGGATAGAAGAAAAAAATGAACCAATTTATAAAGGTTTTAAAAATTGTAGGAATAACTGCATTTGAAAAATGTATAAACCAATTTTTTACCACCATCTACTAAACCCTGTCTGTGCCAGCTTATCTTTCGGGAAGCCATACGTTTTCCCGTCTCCTATAAAACCTCTACCTTAAAAATTGAAGTCTATCTGCCCAGAGGGTTAGATCAATATATCTCAAAGTATAATATTATCGTTTCCTTTCACCTGAGGGGGGCATTAAATATCTAGAGGTATGTTTTATCTCGTATATACGGTGATGACTCTATCACACCTGAATTTCTTCTTAAACCTTGGAAAAACTGTAAAATTATAATTTTGTCTAAAATTTAACCCATTAAAGCCCGTAACTATTTTGTGTCATTTTTTTTATTTTCTTTGCTATGATACCTTTTATTATATCATAAAGAACATGAAAAAAATGCCGAAAAAATTATTGCCCCTATTAAAGTACCCAAAACTGGGTGTTACCATATGGTAACATTGGGTTTGTCAGCCACCTGTATTTAATTTTTCACTTACTCAGTAAATAAAAAGTTAATACCAAGGAATAATAGAAAAAAAAAATTTCAGCAATACATGTAATTTAATATACTCAATTGAATAAAAAATATATACATAAATATACATTATTTAGGTTATCAAAATTTGTGAAAAGTCGAAAAACAGTCAATACATAAGCCTACTTTGCACTTCTCACACATAGTGCGGGCTTACACTTTTCACCTGCACATCTTCGTTTCTTCTCAGGAGTGTGGATAATGAAGTGGTCCTAATTGCTGAACCGAGTTCCAGCAGGGACCCTGGCAGATGAAGGCTGTCTTCCTGAAGGCCCTGGATGCAGTTGCGCGGTCGCAAATTTTGTTAAATAATATCTTGCGATATCCCTCCTGAAGTCCAACTCTAATATATATTTTTATTTCTCTTATATATAATCCAGGCATTTTGTACGCATGCGTCCATTAACCAATCAGCTTTGTCCTCATAATCAATGCAAGTATTATCTGCGCAATGAATGTGTTGAATAGTTGCAAACATTCAGTTTCTCCTCATTGCGTTTGAGTAAATTTGGAATTCTTGAATTGAGAATATTTATTTGTATCGAGGGTTAAATGATCATAGACTTCGTCTGAAAAAACTGTTCAAAAACTTTAACGCAAGTCTCATTTTCGAAGTTACTTTTATTGTTTGGATTTTTTTCTTTATCTGGGAATTGTAATGATGAATTTTGGAGAAGGCTTTCCTTTTTTCAACCGGCTTACAATCCAATGGTTACAGATCTCCAGAAGGCAGATCAGATGTTGATGGAGAGAGACTTACCTCATATTCATCACCTTTTCCAACCCCCCCAAACCAGGTGTTTGTTGGAAAAACAATTTCTGCTGGAGCCGGAAGCTGCCTTCCTCCAAGATGCCTGATGTCCAGAGTATCTTCTTCTCCACCTGACTCTTCATCGGTAACCACTGCAGGCTCTGGAGGTTCTACGAAGACTTCTTCAGGTTGTTGCTCAGGAGGAATCTGGTCCAGAAGAATTTCCAACGCTTCTTGGAGTGTCAAATCAGGGCTTAAAAACACAGGGGGTCAATTAGCCCATTGTTACCATATGGTAACGCAGACTTAAATACATTCCCATTTACATCTACTTTATAACCAACTCTTGTTAAAATATTGTATCAAATAAAAAACTATATCTGAGTAATATTCTTCATTTTTGACAATTAAAAATAATAATCAAGCCGCTTACCCTAAAATTTGTTTCAAAAGATCGAGGTCAAAATTTTCTGCCATGTTCATCTGATTACTGCTGAACTCCAAATGAAAGGAAACCAATGTAGGCCTGCCAGGTGTGAAGGGTGACTCCTCTAGACATGATCTGACATGCTTTACAGCCACCACCTGGGGTAAGGAGGGAGGCAGGGGCTCATGTCTGAACAATTTCAGAGCGTTACCGTCTGGTAACAGTGGGCTTTAATGGGTTAACTTAATTCATGACATATTAATTAAACAAAAATTAAACCTGTAATTCAACATTTGTCCTAATAGAAGAAAATACAATATATAATAAGAAAAAATATTACAGAAGAAAATGATAATTAAATAGAAAAAAAGTGGATTTAAACAACAAAACCTACAGAACAATATTTAAATAAGAGCATATCGTACGGTTAATGCAAGACTACAATAACTCAAAGTAATTGATTTTTCATTTTATCTTTTATCTTGAAAGCACTGCAACCGGTCTAAAAATTGGGAAACTGACTTATTTTAAAATACCACCTAAATTTAAGATATTTATTAATATTTGTTTTAGTTGAATTGTCAATTTCATAATATCAAAAGCTAATGTAATACATTTCAAAACATGTTTTTCAAAAACTAGTATGTTAGTAATTTTGGTTTCTTAAACTGAAAAATTTGCTCTTCTAAACTTAAATTACTGCCTCAAGGTGTATTTATAAGAATAAATGATCCCCTAGAAATATGATTTTGTCAATTGCATTGAAGGAGCGATATATCAGCCTTATAGGAGAGATGAGTTGTGCATTGGTAATGAATGCATGATGTTGCCTGATTTCAGTGTGCATCTTTGTGCATGGTGTTATTTGAAACATACATATGGAGCGTTAAAAGTGTTTGTAAATATTTTGATAAAAATGTTTTTATGAAAAAGAAAACAGAAAGATTTTATCTGATTTTTAAAATAACTTACCCAACTAAATTGCATTGTGTCAATCCTACTAAATACATTCCTCGAGGATTATAAATATAAGACAGTGTCAAAAAAAATAAATAACTAGTTATTTATATATATATATATCTATATATATTGTTACCGTAAAAATTGGTTTAAGCTAAGAAATAAGTTAGCTTGCAATTCTCAGAACAAACACAATATTTAATGACCAGAATTTCTGAACAATAATGAATTATTTTAACAATACATAAATAATGCCACATGACAATATAACTATAAATAATGAAACATAATTTAGACAATATGAGCCAAAACCAGGAATTTAGAATAAATAATACCATAAACATCCTCCCTCCCTTAGTAGCGGCAGCTACAAGCCAGAAGGCAGGAGAGGAAGAAGCTTGGTAACCGGACGCCTGATGATCCCTTCGCTGGTCTTCACATCCACGACTCCCGTCCTCCCGTCGGCTCCAGGATACACCGCCACAATCCTTCCAGGCTTCCATACACCTCGTCGCTCTTTGGGTTCTGCTAGATAGATCAGCTGATTGATCTTGATCTCTTCAGTCTTCCCCAACCAACGAGATGACTTTATTAGGCTCGGTAGGTATTCTTTCAGCCATCTGTGCCAGAAGTTGTCGGCTAATTGCTGTGCTAGCTGCCATCTTTTACGCAGGTCATAGTTCTCATCATTGGGGGCCCATCGAGGCAAGCCATTGCTAGATCCCAGGAGGAAATGGTTTGGTGTCAAAGCCTCAGGATCTTCTGGATCATCTGATACCGTGGTTATTGGTCTATTGTTTATCAGGTTCTCAGCCTCCACCAACAGTATGTACAAAACATCTTCTCTCGGAGCTTGACATTTCAGGGTATGCGTCAAGGACTTCTTAACCGAGCGGACTAATCTCTCCCAGGTTCCTCCCATGTGAGGTGCCGCAGGGGGCAAGAAGTTCCATTCTATTTGATGGCTACTAAGTTCTTGCGCCATAGTGTCCTGGACCATCCTTTTCAAACAGTGCTTGATTATTTTTTCTGCTCCACGGAAATTGGTTCCATTGTCTGACGAAATCTTCTCGGGATATCCCCTTCTTGCATACATCCTTCTTATTGCTAGAAGGGTTCCCTCCGTGGTGAGATCTCGGATGAGCTCTAGATGGATAGCTCTACTAGTCATGCATGAAAACAAAGCTACATAACGTTTCTCCTTAGAACGCTTCACTGTCACCATCAGTGGTCCGAAATAATCCAGTCCAACATTTGTGAAAGGACAAGCATTATGATGAAGTCTCTCGATAGGGAGGGGACCCATAGGCTGTTGAAATGGCTTCGACCGCTCCCTTGCGCATAGAAGGCAACGATGCCAAGAACGCCTTACTGCTCGACGAAGACCTAAAATCCAATAAATTTGTCGTAGCTCATTCATCACATACTCCTGCCCTTGATGATTGGCTTTCCTGTGACATTTGTCAATTAGAAGTTCTACGAAACGATTACGTGAATCTAGGATGACGGGGTGCTTTGAGTCGTAAGGAACATCGATAACCTTTCCAATTCGCCCTCTAACGCGTAAGACACCCTGGTCGTCTAAGAAGGGACTGAGCCGATAAATCTTACTACTAGAATGCACCGCTTTTCCAGCCTTCAAACACGTTATTTCTTGAGAGAAATGGAGCAGCTGAAGATGTTTCCACCAGAACACTTCTGCCGAATGTTCTTCAACAGGTAGCAAATGAAATTTTGCGGAAAAGCTCTGAGATTTACATCCTAAGAGACATTTCTTCATATTTTCAATAAATCTCAGGGTCCAAGCCGATGCTCTAATTAATCGAGAAAAGTTCGAAAAACGGTTGATGTCTGGTAAAAACCCAAACCCCGGTTGAGTAGAAAGAACTAAATTCATCCGCTCTAGCTCACACAAATTTCCAGCGTCCATTTCGGTGTCAGGGGAAATTGGCCACGTTTCTTCTCCACCTTGCAGAAATTTCGGACCCTTAAACCATTGGTCCAAATTACACGTTTTATCCTTTGTCGCCCAATCAGCTGGATTTAATGTACCTGGCACCCACCTCCATCGCTCAGGATTCGTTAGCCTTGCTATTTCACCTACTCGATGTGCGACAAACATCTTGTAACGAGCGTCACAGTTACGAACCCAATGGAGGACAGTTCTCGAATCGCTCCAAAAGAACTGTTTATTGAAATGAATCCCAGACTCCCTAATCAAAAACGTTGCAAGCCTAGCTCCTATTACAGCCGCTTGAAGCTCAAGACGGGGTACGGAAAGTTGTTTAAGAGGAGCCACCCGAGATTTTGATGCCATTAAACAAACTGAAGAGATATCTCCCTGAATTATTTTAATGTAGCAAGTAGCTGCAAATGCCCAGTCACTTGCGTCGCAGAATGTGTGCAAGTGAATTTCATTCGCGTTCGTTAAAAGTGGGGAATAATGACGGTTTATTTTTAATTTTTCTACTGTTTCAATTTCTTGAAACCAATCCTCCCATCTCACTCCGATTTTTTCGCTAACCTCGTCGCCCCAATCGATTTTAGATCTCCAAATATCCTGAAGTAATAATTTAGCCTTAATGGTCCACCAAGATAGGAAACCCAAGGGGTCAAAAATGGACATCAAAATTTTTAAAAATTCACGTTTCGTGATTCGTCTAACATGAGATATGATTTCGGGAGGGATACGCTTTCGGTCAAATTTAAATACGAAGCAATCGTGTTGGGGAATATAACGGAGCCCAAGAACCTTTTCTATGCGACTTGGGTCTAGATGAACGTCTTCAGCACTCTTTAATATGATTTTCAAAGATTCAAGAACGTTAGTGGAATTGGAAAACCAACTGACCATCTCGAAACCCCCACTAGCATGAATTAAGATTACTTCTTTGATTAACTTTATCGCTTCCTCCTCAGTATCAACGCTGTCCAGATAGTCGTCCATGTAATGAGCCTTATGGATTGCCTGAACTGCCTGGGGATACGATTCGGAAAATCGGTTAGCGTTTAAGTTCCTAACAAACTGTGCCTGGAAAGGGGAACAAATAGCGCCGAACAACATTACCTGCATGACATATTCATCAGGCTCATGATCCGAATCTTCGCGCCACAAAAATCTTTGCGCAATTTGATCCTCTTCCCTTATCCTTATCTTGAGGAACATATCCCTGATATCTCCCCCAAATGCTATTTTTCCCTTACGGAAACGCAATACAATCCCTGGGATTGAGTTATAAAGGTCAGGCCCTCTGAGCAGTTGATCGTTTAAACTCACGCCACTAGTTTTCGCCGACGCGTCAAACACTACTCGTATCTTACCGGGTTTGTTCTGATTGAATACAGCTAGATGTGGAAGGTACCATATTCTTCCAGATAGACGTCCCTTTTCAATTCCGTTTAATTTTCGCGCGTAACCTTTCGAAATATAGTCTGCCATTTTATTTTTATACTGTTTTGCGAAATTCGCGTCTTTAGACATTTTATTTTCGACGCAATAAAGCCGTCGAAGTGCGCTCGCACGACTATCAACCGCCAGATTTTGCTCATACTTCCACAATAAGCCTACTTCCCATTGTCCACCTACGAATTTGGCCGTTTTATTCAAAATTGCTACAGCTTTTTTATCGTCCATCGATAGAGATTTATTAAAATTATCTTCGATCTCGTAACAGCTATCAATATTGAAATTTTCGGCTACTAGCTGCTGTAAGTTTTCGTCGGATTTTTGCACCTGGCATAAATGCAGGGGGTGACAAATGACCGATTGCATACGATTGTCAGCCCTTCCGTGAAGGACCCAACCCAATCTTGTCTTGCTAAGCCCAAGGCCATTCCAAGACTTACGCCGACTTTTACAGGTTTCTATAATGCTCCAGTGGTCTTGGCCAATTAATAATTTTGGAGCTTCATCACGAAAATTAAGGGGAATATATTTTATTTGAGGCCACGAACTTTCTAATTTTTTCAGGTTAATTTGTTGTCTTGGCAATGATAAATTATTAACAGTTCGAACACCTGTGAGGTTATAAACCTTACTTTTATTATTTATTCCCCCAATTGACAAATCAACCTCCTCCGAATCATTTTCCGATCTTGTTTCCCCTTGTATCCACTGAATACATATAGGAGACCTTTTACCCTTTAACCCTAAAGACTTTGCCAGCTTGCTGTCTATTAAGGTACAATCAGCACCTTCGTCAAGCAAGGCTGTTACAACTGTACTACCCAAGGGACCCTTTACACGAACTGGGAGTATCTTCAATAACGTGGAGGCCGAATTGCCTGTGCTGTAGGCAACTACACTGTTAGAACCTGTGCGAGTAGCATTACCTTCTGTTTCAAGGTGGAGTAACGAGTGGTGAGAAGCTTTGCAATCTCCCACTCCGCAGCGATTCTTAGTTCTACATTTGGCTGCTCGGTGGAATCTGCCCATGCATAAAAAACATAACCTTTTCTCACCAACCCATTTACGTCTATCGGATACAGATCTCTTACTGACAAGAGATATGGCTAATCGATACATCATTCTTAATAGGAGGCGTTTAATTAGAGATTTTTCCTAACAGACTAGAGTAACTGAAACAGGAGGAGAGCTAACATTGATTATCATTCTTTCACACGCATCTCATTTCATTATTACTATTAGGTTATATGTCAGAATCGTTCCCTGAATCAAATATTACTGCAAATACAGATTAATATACGAGAAAAAAAAATTGAATATGTAATACAAACAAATTTTAAATGATTTTCTAAGTATTAACCAATTATCGTAATAATGGAAATTTTCAGTCAAGTTTCGCCCTGTTCAGAACTTTGGACATCAAAACCTAACCATATTATGTTCACTGTTGCAGGTCTAAGAAAAAAAGAAGAATTATATTTCTGAACCTAATTTTATAGTTTTAATATTAAATAGAGCAATTTTAGTTCTCAATAATATCTGAAAACTTTAAAGGTATATTTTTGGGAATCATAAAGATATTTTATTTAATAATATCCAAACAGGCAATCATTTTTCTGGGCCTGATTTCTTCCTGGCCATCCTCCAGATTTTTCTTTACCCAAGGAGAATTTCTCTCGCAGATCATGTTCCATCAAAGATTGTTCATTTGAATATCCTACGCTTTTCCAAGCTGACTCGTCTTTCACCTCCATTTATTTTTCCTAAGTATACATCCATAGGCAATTTTCCTTCAGGTAATTTCTTTATGTGTTCGAAAAATGTAGCGGATTTTTCTCAACTCTTTTCCGGATGTTTTGTCACCTCAGTTTCTTTTATTTCTTATTTTGTTACTAGTATTCATTACTGATGCCTGGAGGTTCTTTTCAACATCACCCTTAATGTTTTATGTTTCGGTTTTAAAAGTTTTCATCAATATTGTATTTTTATTTTATTTATTTTATTTTATTTTTTTTTCATAACCCCTTATGATTATATATTTCATGAGACAATTTATCTCTACCTTAAGTAATAAGCCTTTTACTGCATTTATGCATTTTAAGGTGTATTGAAATAATGTAATTTTGAGGAATGAGTGTTCTGGTAAGTTATCGGTGATGGGGCTCATCTCTTTCTTGAATAAACCTAAATTCTAACACTTAATCCTAACATTAACACACTTGTTGCCATCGTCCTGGGACATTTGCTGGGCTGAGGCTATTAAATAGTGGATTTAACAACTGTGGTAGTTTATCGAAGAAAGCATTGTGCTTCTTGGTTAAGTATTCTTCAATTTTTGGTAATTGAATTACTTGTAAGTTATTCATAATAAGTTCCTTTGACTATTTTCCTTGTAATTCCGTTTTGTAAGGAAAGGATTGTAGCTTTTTCACAGTCGATTTGCTGTCGATTTCCTGAATAGAGGTGCACCATACAATAGCGCTGGCCGAATTATTGATGTGTATACTAACAATTTTAAGCGTATCGATAAATTCGTAGTTGTAAGTATTTTATTTAGCCTGTACGTTTTTAGTCTTAGTGTTTTAATTTTTCCGTCAAAGTGTCTCAAAAAATTTAGATGTCTGTCGAAGTGTACGCCTAGATACGTCAGGTTGGTCGATAGTGTAATGCATTTATTATTTATGTGAAATTCTTTTTAAATTTTCTTTTTCCTTTTTTGGTAAGAAAAAATAATCCCTGTCGTCTTGTCAGGATTTACTTCAATGTTTACGGTTTTAAGCTGTTCTGTCATTTTTAGGCAAGCCGTTTCTGCCTGCTGCAATGCTTTCTTGGCATTTAGACTACGACTTGTAACCGCTATGTCATCAGCAAAAGCAGTTACAGAAGCATTTTCGTATTTAGTCCCAACTATTTCTGCTGTATAAATCAGAAAAAGGACTGGGGATAGCACTGCTCCTTGAGGTACACCACATGTCAGCTCGACGGGGTTCGACTCTGTATTACCCTACTTTAACTCTCAAAGACCGTTGGCTCAAAAATGATTTTATGACAGAATATAGTTGTTCTGGGCATTCTTGATTGATAAGCTGTTTTTTTTTTTTTTTTTTTTTTTTTTTTTGGGACTTTAAGGCTTCCAGTGAAGCCCTATACTGCCCATACTAACACCCATGGCACTGGGTGATACTTCTCCTACGAAAGAAAAGCACCACCCAGGGCGGGACTCGAACCCGCAGCTCCGGCATGGGAGTACGGCGCTTTACCGCACAGCCACACCGGGCCCCCTAATAAGCTGTTGACAAAGCTTTTTATGACAAAAGAATCGAATGCTTTCGAGCAGTCCATAGAAATTAATGCCGTAGCAGTATTTCGGTTCATGTTTTTGGTGGCCTCTGTCTGCAGTTTTACTAAGGAATGCTCGGTACATAATTGAGACTGAAACCTGTCTGTTCTGGTGGTAATAAATCATTTTGTAGAATATATCTCCTTAGGTAGTTCAAGACAATTTTTTCAAATATTTTTGCCATGTGGGGTAACAAACTTATCGGACGGTAATGAGCTGGGTCATTTCCACTCTTCGCTGGCTTTAAGAGTGGATATTGTATTGTATTTTAAAGAAAATATGTTATATTAAAGAAAATATGTAGAAATTTTATTTTTAAGAACATATTGTAACACTTATGTGGGTTCAACAATTTTTATTGAACGAAAATAAGATTTTACAACCGCAAAAACTATGTAAACACAAATAATTAAGAAGGTTATAAAAAATTATTACTTTCTACATGGTACTCGAACGTCTTAGTCACAAACATGTACTATGACAGTTTGTTCCAACTGTTAGTTCTTTTCGAAAACAAGTCTAGAAATATTCTAAACCATATTTTTTGTTTCACTTTACAATATACTTCTTTTTTGAGAAATTATATTCCTGTTTCCTTATATTGATAGGATTTTTGTTTTATTGTAAACCTTCCTTTTTATATGGCAAGAGCCGTCTAATTGTTTTCTATAATTTTATTTTTGATTTGGTGTCTATAAATTTTGTAAGTAAATTTGATAAATTATTATGATAGTATTAAAAGAAAATATGAAGTTTAAAAAGGGAAACGTATTTAGAGGGTGCATCTTATACTACGAATATAGTACCCACCTATGAACATGAGATACGAGTGTGAATATTTAGGGCTCTCTTTAGGATTATTTCAGAGAGGACGATTATTAAAATGCATTACATAATTATTATTTAACTTAAATGTTTCACTGAGATACTTACATTCCTCCTACATCTCACCTGAAATTTGTTCGAACCTAACAGTCACAACATGTGAACAGTAATACAATCATGAACACGATTTCAATTTCCCTGTAATCCGAAAGGAAATAGGGTTTTGTCGGTAAACACTCGTATTGTTTGTTTTACTTTATTGGTAATAAGAGCACACTAGGCTTTCGGCGTTTCTGTAGTTACAAACTTTTCGTTTTGCTGAACGAACGTCTTACAGATATGAAGATATAGTTATTGCAAAGAATTGTAAATAATGATGATATTTAGATTAAAAGATTAAGATCCATATGATTTTAAAACGAGAAATTCTTAAAGGAGGATAAATCTTTATCATTATTTCCTCTACTTGTACACAATGTACACAACTTTGATGATACGGAGGTCTCTGAATCAAGTTTCACCTGATCGATCGAGACAACGTTGTGTCACTTCTGACGATATCTGATCTACAGACTAAATAAGATCAGTTAATTTAGATTTAATACAAATGGACATATCGCTCACTTATATCAAGAGCGTGGTATTTAAAAAAAAATAAATAGATTTTTCAGGTGCGTGAATTATAAAGATTAATATTAGTTCAGATTAGACAATAAGCCCTCATCCATTTTTTTTTACAACTCTGCATCTCTTTCTAGATATTTCTATACTTTCACTGTTTTAAGAAGAAAATAATATAAAAGATTAAGAAGTCCAGTTTGATTCATACCATGATTGTTAAAAATTTTATAGACTTGGATCAATTTAAAAATTTGCCACCTTGCAAGGATTATTACTCCTTCTGCGCAATATAAAAAAATCTGGTGCATGCTCGCAACACACAACTTTCACTTACCAACTTACTTAGATTAGAAATAAATGCGTTTTGTTAATTGCCACTTCTCAAATGAACAGAACGGCTTTAATTACGAACAAGGGTCTGTCATTAAAGGCGTACTCCGCATGCGTGGGCTCAACGAGTTTTATGAGTTGACTGAATATTTTTCTTTTTTTCTCCTCGTTATGTTTCCTTTATTTTTATCATATCTCATATTTAGCCATTTCTTATTTTTAGGCGTAACGAGAGACAGTTAATTTCTCCATGTAAACAAAAACAAAGGTAGTTTATAAGAAAGAAACAAACAAAAAAGGCCCCCCCCCCCCAAAAAAAAGCCCCCTCAGAACATTTTAATAATGATAAAGCTTACCTGATATTAAAGAAAACCTAATTTTCATTAAACATGACGAATTTGATAAAAATCGTGAAAGCCGTTTTTGAGATAATCGAAAAAAAAGTAAAAATTGGAAAAAAAGTCATGAAATAAAGTGCCCCCTCAGTTGGACCAATTTTCATGAAATGTTGGCTTTTACATATTTGGTATATACATACATCAAATACCCAGTTTCTTTAAAATCGTTAAAGCCGTTTTTGAGTAAATAAAAAATATGTACACGTGAAATTGGTACAAAATTTATTAAGTACAGTCCCCCCTCCGGTTAATCAATTTTGATGAAATTTTTACAGTCGTATCTTGGGCTTATACACACATCATATACCCAGTTTGATCAAAATCGTTAAAGCCGTTTTTGAGTAAATAAATAAAACACGTGAAAATGATACAAAATTTATTAAGTGAAGTCCCCCCTCAGGTTAATCAATTTTGATGAAATTTTTACAGTCATATCTTGGGCATATAAATAGATCAAATACTCAGTTTAATCAAAATCGTTAGAGCCGTTTTTGAGAAAATCGAAGAAATCGTAAAAAGTTATTAAATAAATTACCCCCTCCCTTTGAGCAATTTTGATGAAATTTTTGCTGTCACATCGCGGGCTTATACATACTCTAAATACCCAATTTCAGGTTCCCACGGTTTATAGTTTTTGAGCTAGTCTGTTCACATACACACACACACACACACACACACACACACACACACACACACACAGACCATTTCGCGGGACTTGGTTATTTCGACTCAGGGGGTCCTAAAACGTGTATTTCCGTTGAAAACCGGAAGTCGAAATTTTTCACGATCGCAATACTTCCACTTACTATATATTTCATATATAGGTAAGTGAAAGTAAAAAATCATAACTCAAAATATCCGAAATTTGAGATTTGATATTGTTGAAATGTGAGAGACAGATATATTCAATGCGACGGGATAAAATATCGAAAAATAGGATAAAAATTAATTTGGTATATTAATTATTCGCCTATATATATCATCATAGACATACTGTAGCGTTTCATACTCCTGTTAATAACAGGAATAGCCATATTAATATTATTAACATTAAACATTTTATTTATTTATTTATTAACATTATTAAACATGGAAATATTATTGGTTAATAAAATGAAAATGGGATACTTGGTTGAAAAGGGTATTCGCGAAGAAATGTGTTAATATACTAGGACAAAATCCGTCAATTATTGTATTTAATTTAGAGGAAAATAATTTAAAAAATGATCCAATCCAAGCCAATACCAAACACAATCTCTCTTGTCTTATATTTGAGAATATTTTGCACCGTTATATTAGAAATTAATATGCGTAGTTGATTTGCAATAGTATCCCCCATAAAACAATTTTCACAATATTTTATTTATTACAATAGGTGTTACAACTTGACATTATGAGTTTGGGTTTTCAGCTATAATATAGATAAGCGATTAAATATTTATTTTTATTTAAACCGTTTCTTTTTTCATATTTTTTATTTAAAATATATGGGGCCGGGTTTTAGAAATAGCAGAAATCTCCTTAGTTTCTTATTAAATATAAGGGTAGACTATATTTATATATATATATATATAGTTTTTTATGTCGAGTACGATTACCTCTTATATATCGCTGAAAAATAAATTATATATTATATATATATATTATATATATTATATATTATATATCGTCAAAGTTAGACCTTTTGTTTATGTATTCTGCATCTTGCAGTTCATGTGAAGGATTTGTATAATATATTTGTTTTGTTATTAAGTATGGCCATAACTCATCACATTTCTATCTATTTACCGAAAATGGAAATAGAAATAATAGTACCATAACTTTCTATTGTTTAATATTATCGATCTATGACATGGATAACGACGAGCTGCCAGACGCTGTCGATCATGGACCACTTAGCACAAGCCGCACGATATAGGAACCTCCTTTAGTAATTAGCCGGGTAGGTTTAGCTCCCTTCCTAATGGCCAAGTTTGTGGCTACATTAGCTCCTCGGGGCCCGTCAACTTCATCCCAAAGTCACTGCCCCAACTGCCATTAATATCGCCCTTTGTCTATAGCCACTGCACTCCCTCAACCCACTAACCGAGATCACTCCTTAATGTACACTACCTTTCAAGGGAAACTACCTCGCGACGGCGACTATGTGGAAATCATCAGTTAATATATATTTAGTTGTAATGGGGGAATTCCAATCAATAGACGCATATTATTCTTCTCAGCGTTAAAATATCATGGGACATAAAATAGACCCTGTCATGGGACAAACCCGCAGAGGTGGTCTACTCACTTTTTGACTTTTTTCCGCTGATGAATTTTCGCGTTCTTGGAACATCATAAAAAATAAATAATGCATCAGAGGTTATCTTTTTGCACTTATAGTTTTAAAACAAAATCACTAGTTCGATCGTTTCCACGCGATACGTGATTACTGCTAAATATAAAAAGAAAAATCGTGAAGGAAAAACTTCATGAACTCGTAGCAAATATTATTGAATAGACTTATCGCCTTTAACAGGTTAAAGTTATTTGGAACCAAAGTTCCAACGATTAGGAGTTCGGGACCAAACGTTGTTTCGCTATTTAACCACCAAGGGCGTGAAGGTTTGTAAATTAATTATTAACCGGTTAATAACACTGAAATCCCATTATTCGAAACCGTACTCATCTCTTGCATTATATAAATATACACATTTAATTATATTTATTTATTTATAATCTCATATTTTCCTTTTATATAATTATTATTTATCCTTAGTTTTCAACAAACATTTATATTTACAATACCTTTTAATTATTTCAATGAGATTTTTGTCTAATGTTTATAACTTTTTGTAATATGACTCATATAATAGTATTTCGGCCAAAAAAGGATTTGCAGTGAAGGGTCTTGAAGGAAAAATAATAATAATAAAAAAAAGGTTAGTAAATGAATTGCAACATTTTCATCCCAAGATTTAATAAAAAACGTATCCGGGTAAACAGGTCTATTTGGTCTATTGTTTAGGTCTATTGTGTCTATCTGTTAGGCTTTTATAGCTACGCACTACAATACTTTAATACATAATTTAATGATTTTTGATATTTTTTATTTTTTTTATAGTTAAGTATTTATTTTTATTTAATGATTAAAAATTGATTTAGTATAAATTAGTATTTAGTATTAGTATTAGTATTTAGTATACATTGCTTTTGATTTTTCTTTTAATCTTCTATCCACCATAGTACTAATCAGATATGCTGACAGGAAAAAAAAACCAACAAAAAACAATCCGGAAAAAAATGTAAAAGAAAAAATTGATTGTTGTTTACTGCAGAAAATCTCTTGGCCAGCGCCTTAAAAGTCTTCTTGGCGGATTGTTAGGGTTTGTGGGAGTGAGTAGGGCTTGGGACAGTGAGCTTGTCATGGTAACGATCCATTGCTGGTGCTTGGACGTAAGGAATTTCCTGGTCGGTGTGTAAGCTATCCCATTAAATATATAAAAATTGAAATTAAAATTTATGAAAAGCTAATTGACATATGAAGCATTAATATAACTCAATATCTAGCGGGAAAATATGTTGATACATATAACTCATGTCCTTATATATTTTTAATAATAATTGAAGTAAATAAAGACTTCAATCATCAGAAATTCCTAAGATAACGTAACCTACTGACAGATAAATGTTTAGCTCTTAACTGAAATATTTTCCCAGGATTGCTATGCGTTCCCGGTTAAAGCTGGCTACATTGAGTGCAAAGCCCAGGGATGTCGAGGGGAGAGCATCAATCAAGGCGGGCCTGCAGAAGGCAGTGGACTTTGGGCTCTCGAAATTTATTCTTGCCCTCGAGAGCTTTGCAGCCCACGGGAACCTGTTGAGCCTCTCCGCACGGATTTCGGAAAGCTCCTTAATTTATCGGCGCAAAAGTCTTGCCGCTTACCGCCAGACACCTAAGGGGATAAAGCGCTTAATCCGAAAGCTTTTGTAGTAACAGGCTGGTTTAACTCATTTTGAATGAATTGACAAAATTAATTTATTTATCTCAGGACCGATGATCTTATAGAGATAACATTAGGAAAAAATGGTATATAAACCCGAATACACTTCTATATTTCAACCCTCTCGTGTAGGGAAAGAGAGTAGTTTGTACTTAATGCAGTTAAAGACTGATATCAGAATGCTTATATGTTCCATCGCGGAGTAAATTCTGTCTCTAAAAGTTAGGTGCAAAAAAAAAAAAAAAAAAAAAAGAAAGATTCTTGCAAGAATTAGAATTACAATATTTTCGTGCGGGGGTTCATTGGTCTTGAAAAAATCACCTGTGAAAAGAAAGAGAGAAGGAGAAACATTTAAGGAGATTTAATGGGGGCACATATGTTGACGGAGACTGGAGAAGAAGAACCAACCTCGAGCTGAGAAGCCTATACAAGGACTTAGAAGTGTTTGATTAAATTCTCTCAATTGCCATGGGCGAGACATGTTGTTCGAATGAATTCCTCCGAAATCCCATCTAAAGTCCTATCGGAGAAACTGTTTGGACCACGGAAGGTTGGACGCCATAGTCTCCGATGGGAAGACTGTGTTGCTACCGATGCATTATTGATTCTTGGCATTCATGACTGGAAGGCAGAAGCACAAAATCGAAATTACTGGCGGTCATTGCTAGAGCAGGCCAAGACTCAACTTGTGGGTCGTAGAGCCGTATACTAAAAAAAAAAAAAAAATAAACATGACAACGAAACCTGTTAAATGAAAGTAATTCGCTAAAAAAAAATACAGAGACAAACGTCAAGGCCTTTTTCCATGGTCATGTTTTTTAAACGTTGAAACTATGTTAGGAACGAAACATAGGTTTGCTGTGTGACTGCCAAATAGACATGTTTATACGTTGATTTTTTTTTTTTTTTTTTATTGGTCTTGTTATAAAAATATCATATTTCACTTATTAATTCATTAATAATAATCACGACCCGTTAATAATCATCCCAATATTAATTTAAAAAATTGACAGTTTAAGCACGACTATCTGATCCATTCTAATTGTACACTACTTTTTGAGCCGTCTTCTGGTACTCAATCATCAAAAGACAACCGTACACCTAAGTCAAACCGTTCCAAATTTTAATATGATTTGCATTGGAATAGATGTGTTCAGTGATTAATTTATTACCCGTATATCCCAATTTTACATTTTATGAATTTTAAATATAATTTAATTGACTAAAGATATATTCTAGGATATCAACAGACAAACTTTCCGGACAAATATGATACGACTCAAACTGAATCAAGCGAGAGGAAACGTAATGTATTGCTACACGATATCCATAACCATGTCGTACACGCTTAATAACAATTTGGAAATAATATAATTTTCCTTACTAGTTTTCACTTATTTTATTTATGTTCTTTTGCCTTTTGAAACAATTCTTATATAATCGTTATATCGTATATTATTTAATTTGACCTCCAGGTAACTGTCAAGAAAGGATTATTACCGACAAAGTATCCATTCCTATTCTTTTCTTCTTTTTCTCTTTTCCATTGAACTGAGAACCGCTAAGTAATAGAAAGGGTTTTTATCCTAGTAATTTCATAGAAAAACCCGGTTTTAAAATCCGTACAACCGTAGCCGTTGTAGAGAAGTAATGAAGTTTTCTACCACAAGAAAGAAGTTTTATAACAAGCCAAGTTTCCATCAAGTTCTTTTATAACTTCGTCATTCCGCCTCTCTTCTTCTTTGGGATTTTGCATTTTTTTTTTCTTTTTCGTTTTTACTTTTTAATTCGCTTCATCAACAATCTCACGGGCTCAGAGTGTTGAGAGGGAATCGACGAAAGTTGACATTATCCAACTTCCTAAAGTCTGGAACTAATTAGCATTATTTTTTTGTTTAATCATTGTCCAGTTACACACAAAAGATTTGTTTTACATAATTCTTGTTGGCCTCATACATATTCTTGCAGCAATTCCTTAATAAAAGTTTGTAGTAATATGACGGTTTGACAATTGTTCTTTTATTCAAGATCTTTCTACTTATATATAAATAAAGACCATTAAATGTAGAGGCAAAATGCAAAAAAAAAAAATAAACAACAATAATAACAAATTATTTCTAATAATAATTATTCTGTGCTTTTATATTTTGCTTATATATATTTTTTATATAGACTAATTTTTTTCATCTTTTAATCTGTATTTTTTCAATTTGTCATTTTCTTGAAAATACTCGTGCTGGCGGGTATTATATTTTCATTTATTGATCGCATATATTTAAGTGGATTCAATGAAATATTACAATCTGGTACATTCAATTTACAGTCATTCCTTTGTATACATTTGTAATTAAGTAACATCAATTTTGTTTAAATTAGCTGACCAACTATCTATGCATGGGGGTGTGCCACACTAAGCTCAAAAAAATGATGCACTTTCTAGTTTCAAGGGGATTCAGTCTTTATACTTTATAAATAATCGTTATCTTGTGAATTTACATTCTGCCTGATGAAAATAATTTTCTATTCTATTTTGTTTTTTCAAAATGATGGCTGCGAGATTGTGGGAGTGAAAGATGTCTTGTTTGGTTTTTTTTTTTTTTTTTTTTTTTTTGAGGAGATAGGTTATGAGGAAGACATACAATATTTAATTTCCTTACAAAATTGAAAGATACCTCAACATATTTTTTCAAAGGAAAAGAAACCCATATTCAGTCAATCGCTTATCTTGTCAAAGGGCTTTCAATTGCAGATTTGACCTGAAGCCTACTTTTTTTTCTGATTGATACTTATACCTTTCCATTTCAGTTCTCTTGACATGTAAACAGATTATTATTAAGTAATATTTTGGAGTAGTGTAAAATAATATATTTATGAAGAGTGGAAATTGAGAATATAAGAAAATAATTATTTGTTAATATGTAGAGTGTGAATATTAATTATTGGTGGTATAATGATATACCACTACATTTCTTTCTATGTCTGAAAGCGAAATGATGGTGTATGACTAGATGGGATATCGAATAGTTTTTTTGTTCTGTTATCAAGTATGTAAATACATTATCACACATGCTCGTAACACAGGGTTCCTTCTCTACACTTTATATATTAAATATACAATTAAGAAATGTACTATTTCAATTACGTTACTCACTACAACCTAGCCGACAGAAATATAGTTGGATTCCTCATAAAATTCCACAAGCAAAAAAAAATATTACCGATTCCGACTCATAAGTAGAACTAAATAATTCTTGACCCAAAACCTTTTAGTTCAGCACAAAATTGTCAGTCAAATTATACATTTGGATTATCTTTAGGACGTTCATTATTTTGTTTTAGATTCACTGACTAATTATTTTTTTTTTCTGTATTTGTATAACATGACGGGGACCCATTCATTTTACATTTTAACTTTGACAGATGATCTTAGTGATGACAGAATAGTGTATAGACACGTTCCTATTTCGTATCGGAAAATAGAATTTAGTCAAGGTCAACTGTGGTGTAGTGGTTATCTTATTTGTTTACTGCATAAAAAATCACAGGTCTGTAGTCCCGCTGGTCGCCCTAGAATTTTTCAAAGGGGAAAATCGGCTATGCCATCCTCGGAGGGTATATGAAATGACGGTCACGAGCCTGTGCGATGTCAGGCTCTCATTAAAGATCCCCATCCTAATTATACCTTGATAGACAAAGATTGATCAATTTTAGGATGAAAGTGCTATAGTTCTCTTATTAACCGATAATCACTTATTACTAAGCATGGACGATGGAATACCCGTTAAATATTTATAAAATTTAATCATATATAGGTATTATTTCATTTGTCTACTAGTAGAAGGCCTCTAGTCCACTGTTTTCTGTCGTCTAAAAAAGCAATGCTATAGTAGGATCCCTGAACTTCAACCATCCAGGTTTAATTTAGGATGGAATTGTTTAACGACTAACTAACATCGAATAGGCTGACTTCGTTTGCCTTTATATATATATATATATATATATATATATATATATATATACACACTTTTTTTTTTATAAACTCCCCCCTTCTCTCCGTTGTTCTCTTCTTTCTCACTTTCTCCATAATGTTTGTTCATAAATAAATAAAATTTAGGACATCTAGGCATCTTCACCGAAGGTGGTGCGACGAGCATCGGTATTATGTTAGAGCATCCCTTGGAAAATGTTTAATAATTAATTAATAATCGAGAATTATTTGAGTATGTAAATTGGAAAAGTTTCCTTTTGTTGTTTATGTGATCAAAATTTTATTTACTAGACAAATATATTATTTATTTTTATTATTTCAAATATATGGGACAACAAAAGTGATTTTATGTATGAAATTTAAAGCTTGTTTGTATATTTAAATTAATTCCAATACAAATTTATTCATATATAGAAAATATTTTGTTCATATATTTAATTTAAAAAGTAAAGGGAGCAAGAAACCGCTAGCTAGGATTCGGACTCGGTTAGGGCTAGCTCAATGAAAGAGAAAAATCGATTTAAGGGCTGTTAGGGCGGGTGTAATCGGAGCGGGCGATCTGTCACACGTGTTCAGGGCCAATCAACCGCCCCGCTGCCCGCCTTCTGTTCCCGCCAATCCCGCTCCTCAATAACTTTTTTAACACGATAGTGGTTCACCTCTGCCCGCAATTCCTGAGTCAATCCTTGTAAACATATAAAGATACTGACTATCTACTTTGTTTATAAATTTTATAAATACTGTTATAATAAATTTTATAAATCCAATATATATGTTAAAATACTGGTTTTAAATGACCGTAACAACCATCTAAAGATGCACCAAGCAAATATAAACTTCTAAAACCAAAGTTGCTATTATCAATAACTCGCATATTTAAACATTGTGTCGGCAAAAAAAGAAAAACCAGATGATTATTACTGATAAATTGAAAGGAATAATAGATTTTTGTTGGAACCGTTACGTTCAGGAATTAGTAGGTAATTACATCTTCTAGATATGGCGGGAATGATCTAGAGCTTTCTGGATTGTTCCATTTCGAACTGAGTATGAAAAACAAGCGATAAGCCTGGCCTTGAACATCAAAGCATAAGGTTACTTTGGCGTCACTGTTGTGTCACGTTCAGTTACTTTTTGTAACGTCGTTACTAATTTGAGCTTTTATTGTTTTTTTGACGTTGTGAGTTATAATTTTACTTCAATAAAAATTATTTAAATCCATAAAACTAGGTTATAATTCGATATTTTCTGAGGATAGATAATATTCGAAAACCTCGTAAAAATCAATATCATCTTCCAAAATATTGTAACACCTATTACATAAGAATGTCAAAGAAAAAATTAAAACTGAAATTAGTAACAAAGTTACCAAATAGTAACCGGCAGAGACTTTACTGTCTCTGATAGTACTATACTGTACTGTCTCTTCTGACTATATAAAGTATCTGAATTCTTCGCGGTTCAACATTAGAATTACACACTAGTCGATCGATCGCGCATATATATAGCACGATATCCATCCAAAAATATTTTGAACACTCCAAACAGGTGATCACGTACTAATACATAACTGTAACCTATCCATGCAATTCTAGAACTTGTACTATGGAACACAAATAAACATCTGTTATAGTTTCATGACACTATATCACGTCGAAACTTCCATGGACCTCTGTGCAGGGTTATATGAAGTTATATCCTCACTCTTTGTTTTTTAAATATTTTTTATTCACTCTTTTAATTTGAAAATTTTTCATATTAGTTAACTTTTTAATGGGAACTTTTTGAGGAAGGTTAACATAAAATGTTTACATAAGGCCCTTTTATTAGATAGAAGTTTCAGATCAAATTAAAATATCTTTTAATCTAGTTAAACATAACTGATAGTTTTGGAACGTAAACAGAAACTTTTTTAATAATGTTCGATCTAGAAAAAAAAATATGGTATCGCATTTGTCTATAATATACTTATAAAATAAACACATACTTGAGATACTATAATAAAATCGTTGAATATAATTAGTGTACACATATTAAAATTTTATAAATAATCCTGAGTAATACAGATTGCAGTCTATGCACACACCCAATATTTGAAAAAAAAAATCATTGTCAGTGGCAGACATAGATATATCACCGTTTGTTATAAAGAAATGGAAAGAATGGGAAAACTTAAGATTTTTTGCTTTCCCACCACATAGACAAGGCAGCCCCTTACTTCTTTATGTTACCCTAAAAGAAATAAAATCCTTTTGAGTGCATATATTTCATCTTGATAAAGCTCCCTTCCTTTCTCGGGTATACAAATCCACCCTCCGTTATTGCTCCTTCCTAAATCAATCTTCTTTCTTCCTCATATTGCATTATGTATAATTGGGTAGTTGGGAATAAAGAATGTTACCAATTATTTAATGTTTGATTAAAATTACACATTTTACAAAAAGTTAATTGATATTGTAACACTTCTGTGGGTAGAACAATATTTATTTAATGAAGAATAACAATTTCGAATGCCACAGGAATTATAACAACACAAATATTAGAGCAGATTACAAAAAATATCACTTTGTTAGACAAATAATCATATGGCTAGAGCTTCACTATCAAGACTGAGACTGTCCAGCCAATCGCTCATTACATATTAGCCATAAGGAGATGGTCTAGACCCTTTGTTTGTAGACCCAAACACGTGCTTTGATGGTTTATTCCGACTGTTATTTTGTTCCAACAAAAGGTCTGGGATTTTTAAACCATAGGTTTTTTTGTTAAACGTTACAATATCATCGCGTTTATAAATCATAGTAATCATTACCTAGGGATCAATATAGAGGGTGATATTCGGAAAATATTTTTTTTTACTTTAAGGCTCTATAAATATTTTAGTATAAGTATTAATAATTTATTACAAAAATATCTGTAGTGGTACTTATAGCAGAAAAATTGCAAGAAAATGCCTTTATTTCTTCTCCTTCTTATTCCTACCGCGAAATTATTTTATTTGAATGACTGTAGAATTTTAAGGAGCATTGCCTTTGTAGGAAGAAAGAGGGTGATGATTATTTGCCCCCTCAGCCCTTAATGGTGGTACTTTAAACAGGTCAACGCCCCTTTTAAGAAAAAGAAGTCTGAAACGATCCCCTCAGCAGAAATTCAGAACATGATTTCTTAATGCAGTGGCAACGAGAAGAGCTGAAGTGACATTTATATAGCCTTGTAATTTATCTTTTATAACGCATAGAACTGAAAAACACAAAAAAAGATTTCCTAAAAAATAGATTATCGATCATTATAGTTTGAATACTGACACCAATAACACATAGTCACAGTTATAAAAACGTATACAGGCATCTGCGTAGATTATCTACAATACTGATTTACTTACATAAATATAATATTTACCTGAGATTGTTAAATAAAAACGCTTGACCCTCCTCCCTATGATCCTCAGTTGTCAGTTAAGAAAATAAAACCACAACTAGAATAGCATGAAAATAATAAAATAAAAGATACTATAATATTCCTTACATACAAACACTATCAGAATGCTTGCTAAAACGCTCAAAAATAACACTAAACTGATTACACCGTCACATTCAGCAATACGTCCACCATTGGGAAATCATACAGTGAAACCAAAGATTTAGATAAATTAGGATTACAATCTAATATAGTTTATGAAATACCGTGCGAATATAAATGTGGAAAATCATGTTTCGGTACATCGGAACAATATCTTAAACTTCGTATCTATCAACATAAAAATAGCTGCACTTCTTTAACTAAAAATCCTAAAAAACCGGAACAAACAGCTTTCACTAAGCCTATTACAGGCAAACAAATCATTCGTTTGAATTTGATTATCCTAGAAATATACACTGTGGAACTAATAATTTTAAACAATATATTAAAGAAATGATAACCATAGAAAAATATAAAAATCGCGCAATAAAGAAAAAAATCAGATGTCCTAAATCTCAACACGTGTTATTCGAATTTAATACATTCAGATTAATTTTCCTTTTTGGTTATAGAATACGTCACAGTAGTAAACTATTTATACATTTTAATAACTTATGCATCTAACGAAATTCCTAGTAGTTCTACGAATAATTAAGGGCGTTGATAAACAATAGGATTTACGCCCTAATATCCAAATAACCAACCAAGCAACAAAATTCCCGCCTACCTATCATTAGCCGGTAATTGACTCCTATACATTGAATAAGGTTGACAATGAATGTTCCCAATAACACAAGAAAGAGTTTCATAAGAAACCTTATGAAGGATCTCCTTTCGAAAATTTAATTACTAGGGTCCAGATTTTTATGTAAAATAAAAGGCAATGTATTTGCATACATACTTTTTTTTTTTTTTATACGATGAAGATTCAATAATATTTTATTATTTTATATGAGCAAATTTCAAATATCATTACAACGCGAGACGTATATATAATGGTTTCCTTTGGTAATTTAAATTAAAGTGTATCTCATAACGATATATATATAAAATTGAACAATCTATGTAAATAAAGATGAAATTCTTTCATTGTTCTGTTTGTTTGTTTGTTCTTTATAGAAATCCATACCGTTTGTCCTAAATTCTCCAAATTTCACTCAGTCGTTCTTTTATACCAGGTGCGAACACCTATCCATATTAAAATTGCATAACTTCAGCCGATCTTCAATTGATATTCTTTATTGTTATAAAAATCATAATGATCTCGCTCTACAATGTTTTTTTACGAAATCGACCGTTTCATCAGAAAAATGAAATTACCCGGGTGAAACTGGGATATACAACTATAAATAAAGATGTAATTCTGTTTGTACTTTATAGAAATCCATACCGTTTGTCCTAAACTCTCCAAATTTCGCTCAGTGGTTATTTCACACCAGGTGTGAACACCTGTCCATATTAAAATTGCATAACTTCAGCCAATCTCTGGGTATATTCTTTATTGTTATAAAAATCGTTATGATCTCGCTTTACATTAGGTTTTTACGAAATCAACCGTTTGAGTCGAAAAAAGTGTCATTTTATAAATTTTGAAGAGGCCAACAAGGCCCGGTAAAGCCGTTTCCTCGGAACGGACCGGGGTCGTTTTAAGGCTGAAAGATGAGTCCTTTTCGAGTTATCGGCCGACGAGTGCGCGTCTCCTCGCTACTTGCTTCTCGCTCCTGGCTCTATCTTCTGTCCTAACGAACTTTTCTTGGCCCACGTCTTTTCTCATTGTTTTTTACGACTGGATTTCTTCTTTGTTCTTTGATATTTGGTACCTGATTGATTTAAGGAAACGACCCGGACTGTTTATATGGTGAGGTGATAGATTTCAATTAACCATATAAACAGTCTGGGTCGTTTCCATAAATCAATCAGTACTCTCAATCAGGTGCTCATCCCCTTCTGCCCTTACGGCTTTCCATGCCTGGAATCCCCATTGTCCCCAACGATATGCCCTTTGATTTCAAAGGAGTACAATGCCCAGCCCAGTTCGGGTCGCATTTGCGATGACTTTAAATAAAGCTTAAGGGCAATCACTGAGGTTAGCTGGTATCAACTTGGAATCCCCATGTTTTTCTCATGGCCAGCTTTAGGTTGCATGCTCTAGATTAGGTTCATCAAAAGACCAAATCATATATGTCCCAGAGGGTAAAACTAAAAATATCCTATAGTATATCCTAAAGCTTTGGAATAATAATCTATTAGCAGAGTTGGGCATATTTATATTTATAAATACGAATATGAATTTATTTTTATCTTAATTTTAATGTGAATATGAATATAAATTTATTTATATCACAATATTTGTGAATATGAATATAAATAAATTCGTATTTACAGGTGTGAATATAAATAAATTCATATTCACAGGTGTGAATACGAATTTATTCATATATACAAATTTTTCCATATTGGTACACATTATAGAGTTAACCCTTTTTATGGAAATCACATCAGATTTACCTGATATCGATTACTAGATTATTTGGGATGCTGATTATGAAAAAAATATCGATTTTGAGATTCCGCCGTCAGGTATCGATTTATTACAACATGCGCGATATAATCGATCTTGGTGTCGGCTATAGGGTTAACTATAGGTTTATAGGTATATTTTTTATTTAAAATACGAGTATGAATTTAATTATACTCTGATTTATATGTCGATATGTGTCAAATTTATTCATTATTATTATTATTATCATTATTGTACCCACAGATAACCCTTTAGCCGCGGCCGCGCAAGTTGTAATAAATCGATACTTGACGGCAGAATCTCAAAATCGATATCATTTTCATAATTAGCACCTCAGATAACCCTATAGCCGACAACAAGATTGATTATATCGCGCAAGTTGTAATAAATCGATACCTGACGGCGGAATCTCAAAATCGATATCATTTTCAAAATCAGCACCTCAGATAACCCTATAGCCGTCACCAAGATTGATTATATCGCGCAAGTTGTAATAAATCGATACCTGACGGCGGAATCTCAAAATCGATATTTTTTTCATAATCAGCATCCCAAATAACCTAGTAATCGATATCAGGTAATATCTGATGTGATTTCCATAAAAAGGGTTAACTCTATAATGTGTACCAATATGGAGAAATCCGAAAAGAATTTTATAAATTGGTTGGGAAATTATGAATTTAGTAGAAATTCACATCTCAATTTGTGAATTTTTTCTATATTCACATCTCTATTTGTAAATACGGCCGAATTCACAACTGAGATATAAATATTCACATTGTTTTGTGAATATTCACAATTTTCCCTGTGAATTTTTTTTTATTTACAGAAAAATTTGTATATATGAATAAATTCGTATTCACACCTGTGAATATGAATTTATTTATATTCACACCTGTAAATACGAATTTATTTATATTCATATTCACAAATATTGTGATATAAATAAATTTATATTCATATTCACATTAAAATTAAGATAAAAATAAATTCATATTCGTATTTATAAATATAAATATGCCCAACTCTGTCTATTAGTGCTATTTTTGTTGTATTTTTTGTTAATAGAATAGTTCAAGTTTATTAGGAAAAGAAATTCCTAGGTTGAAACCGGGATATACAGCTAGTGTAGATATAAAATTAAATAATGAAATCCGCCTTTAATATATAACAACAATAGTCAAATAATAAGATTTAAACATTAGCACTATAACGAATTAGGCATTATTGAGGGTAACAACCTGTGGCATGTTGCATGCAAAGAAACAACAAAGTTTTAAAAAGAGATAAAATTCATATGTTATTTGTTTAATATTTATTTATTGAAATTTACAACTGTATTTACATATAATACATTAAGTAAATGTGCTAAAATAAAAGAAAATAATGTCTTGAATAAGCATGGGGAGGAGCTATACACTGATAGTCCTCAACTAAAAGATCTCGAGGCCATTTCAGACACCTTAGAGGATTATCTGGAATAGAGGAGAAATCGGCGACATATGGAACATTAAGGTGTTTGTGGATTATTTTATTTGTTACAAAATAGGGAGCATTAAGGATTTTTCGAAGGATTTTAGACTGTAAGGATTGGATACGAGAAGAATTAGAATGTTTGGTTGAGCCCCAAAGCTCGATTCCGTAAGCCCAAATAGGTCTTATTACTGTCATATTCAATCTTGTGTGGGGATTCCAAGTAAGACGTATTTATCGAGGTGGAGTCCTAAGTAACGGATCTGTCTAACAGGGACAAGTGGATAGTTAAAATTTACATGTTAAATGAGTTTTAAAAGTGGATGTATGTTAACAAATTTGTTGAAGGAAAAATGAGATTTTATATCCTTTAATTTAGAAATAATTTATAAATAAAACTACCACCGCAACAGGGTTACAGCAATGAATAAAAACATGTTCCCCTCAGGGGGTAAAGAAATATCAGAGGATAAAGTTCTGAGGGGATGTTCGGGAAGAGTGAGCTGTTTCTTCTGTGACGAAGGGTGGTTCGGGGGGGGGGGGGGGTGTAGAGAGTTGGGAGGGGGGACAGAAATGCAAACAAGGCTTGAGGAAAAAAGATAACAGAAAGCGAGGCACGTCGTCCACGCTCCGGAACTCTTCTCCATTTACGGCAACTCGTATTTTCCTGGCCAACGCGTCCCTACAAAACTGAAATCTTTCACTCACCGCCATGGTGATGCTAAAATTTCTTCAAAACAGTGTAAACAGGAAATAATTAAAACTCTAGATTCTTCTCTAGAATAGAATGAAGATTTAGTCAAACCAAAGTATGAGTGGTACAAATAGATATGAACTTTTTCTAGCATGTTTTCAAGATGGTATTGCATGAAAGATATAGATATATTAAATTTAAATTTGTATTTGATTATGCATACACAAGGACCATTTTCCATAATAACATTTTAATCATTGTTTCGGATTTTATTAAAAAGGCGCTGGATGAGAGATCTCCTTCGTTGAAAATCCAGATTATCTGAAACAAGCCAGGGAAGGGTGCCATCCTTCGCCATGCCTAACATGCCCTTATTTAATTAGCACATCGCACATTTTCTGATTGTCGAGGTTTGTTGACAGGCGCAAATTAAACTTTGAAGCCAAAAAAAAACCATGATTGTAGTTTATTTTTATTTTTCTCTTAGCTGATTAATATTAAAATAAAATGTTATAAGATTATATCTATCTTTTTCTACGCTTTCTATTATTCAAGTTAATTATTTTATATGATAACACAAAATTGAAAAAAAAAAAATGACTATTGAGACATTAAAGTCTTATTAGACAGTAAAGCCAATCTTCCAAATTGTATGCTTAAAACCTTTCCAAAAAAATTATAATATCTACTATCTACTAGTACCAAAAGTCCCACTAAAAATTTGCAACTTACCAATTTCTGTAAGTGAATTATAAATATTAATTGAAAGAACGTGTGAAATAAAAGTGCTAAGTGGAAAATTATCCGTGAAAAAGAGGAAAAATGAGAATTTTCATTGTCAGCCTTGATGTCTTCGTACTACTAATAAGTACGAAGCCGTGTACAGTTGTCATGCCTTCATCCACACTTTGTTAAAACTTAAAAAACAGTGTTTGGCTGACTGAAGTACTAAGATATTCGTGTTTGATTCTATTATGTATCCTGTGGTGAGGAAATCTGATTTCTGAAAACCCATTATATCACTTTTCGTAATGTAGAGTAGTTCCCGGAGGTCTTTACACAAATTTCCGATAGTATTATATTTAATCATATAAATATAAATCTTGTTCATCAAGGTTTCCCTTCTTTTATGAACAAGATATTTTAATATTTTGTATTTTTAATATGAAGGATTAGTTTTTTTTTTATAATACTAATATTTTTTTTTTAATCATAGGATAGTTATCATATATTATATTTAGACTAAAGCTAACAACAAAGCTATAGCTTGTTGGAACATTCCCAAACTATTGATTTAAAAAATAAATATTAACTGTGCCTTCCAGAAAAGAATGTATTATCCTTTTTGTTTTCTGAAATATATTAAATTTAAAAATTTAGGTCCAATTTATCATCGGCTGTTATATGAACCCCTTCTATCGATTTTTACTAAGGATAAACCGTCCGAAAATTCCAATCTCGCTCTGTTATTTCTATACTATACTAAAAAAATATTTATATAAAAAATACAAAAAAACAAAGAAAACACAGAAACTACGGTGCCCATGAATTAGTGGAGCGAAATAAAAAAAAAAAAAACTACCAACGACTTATTATTAATTACAAAATAGAATTACCACCACTTAACAGAACACTCAATTACGGCGCTGTAGTTATACACAACATGCAACGCCTACTATTGCTACGGGCTGTAGTATCTTTCTCAGCCTGACGTTATGCTTTCACAGCTTCATATATATTTATAAAAGCTTGTTTGTTTATGCCACTTAAGCTAATCGGCATATGCTACAGTGGGAGTCCTAAATGTTGTCTACCCAGGTATAATTAGGATAGGGATCTTTTACGAGCACCTGAGATAGCACAGGCTCGGGACCTCCATTTTACATCCTATCCGATGGACGGCATAGATTTATTAAAGCATTTGTTTTACGTTTCAAGATATCAAGCAATTCAAGGAGCAGCTATGTTATTATAATAAATGACAAACAAAAAAAATCTTTAAAAATTAATGGTATTATGAAAATGAGCTCGTTATAACACTTGTGTTTGATTTCTTTCAGAGCTTTTGTTATAATTAAATGGATATGAATAATGGTACATCTTTTATGTTAAATAAAAATAACATACGAACTTATAGAATAAGAAATATTTTGATCTCTTCTTTATACATATTAATTTCAGTGATAAATTGTGAATTGGAGTGTTTTTCAACACTTTTTTTTACTACATTTGTAAATCCGCGCCTGTAAACAATATATTGACAATCAGCAGATTATGGCCTTTTTACTTTACATATAAAATGGTATGTCACGTATGGGGAAGGATGGCAACAAGTCGTATCTCTTCCCTGGCTTGTTTCAGTTACTCTGGTCTGTAAATGAAGAAGATCGCTCATACAATACCTTTTTTAATCTCCTCCTCATATTTCTAGATATTTTTCCTTAAGGAGGTTTTTTTAACCTTTTAATAAGTAATGAGGTTAATAAATAATAAGGTTTTTTTAACCTTTTAATAAAAAATATTACGACTAATTTACAAAGCACCTTGGTACGTGATTAATCCAACCGTACAAAATATGTTTTAGATAAATAAGAAATGCCTGAAAAGTAAATACTGATGTTTATATAAAGAATAAATAATGAGAGAATATCACTTTGCTAACCCATCAACATGAGTGGCCATACCTATATTTTTTAAAAATATTTTTTTGCAATTTAACAAGTAATTTTTTGATGTAAACATGTAAAAAACATATTTTTTAAAATAAATATTTACTACGATTATATCCTATGTTGGCTTTTGTATAAGTATCCATTGAAGGAACCCCTATAGTTAATTTTTGTTTACATACTAGTTTGAAGCTTAGTGCACCCTAATACTACACGGTAGCTGGGAGTAATTTCCCCAGAGCTAGTTTAATTAAATGAACTACCCCTAGGGATGCTGTGGGACCTACTCATTTAATGAAATTTCCACTTACCGTGATACAACTATTAGTTGAGATATACTACCTTCAAACTTGGTAAGAAACTTATCCGCCTAAAGTAACAATTGACAATAAGGCAAACGGATAAATCTATGAAAATGAACTTAATTTATCCATAAAAACGAATGGGAAAATAATGGAAAAAATAAGTTTATACAAAATAACAAATAAGGATTTTCTTTAATGAAGTCTCTTCCATTTGTTATTTTATATTTCATTGTCCCCATGTTTCGGACTATTGGCCCATCTTCTGGGGTTATCTACATTTTAACAATAAAATATATAAAACTTTTTATGGATTTGGACCAATTTCATTGTCAATTTTTATAACTGTAGCTACAATCAAAAAAGAAAATTCTAGTAAGAAAATCCTTGAACAATACACTCTTCCTCACTAAACTGAAATATATAACCAAGTAGAAAATAACAGCTCGGAAAAGCTGCAGGAAAAGACGGCATAGCACCAGAACTGGTAAAGTTAGGGGGACCAGCGCTGATTAAAGTACTACAGAACCTGTTTCAGAGGATATGGGTCTCTGGGACCATACCTGAGGAGTGGGAGGAAAATGTAATTGTGCCCATATACAAGAAGGGAGACCAGACCTTATGTGGGAACTACAGGCCCATATGCCTGTCTCTGGTGGTGTATAAGGTGTACACAAGAATCCTGGAGCAGCGGCTGAGAGCATATGTTGAACTCGACATGGAAGAAGAACAAGCTGCTTTCCGGCCTTTAAGACAGACCCAGGACCATGTCTTCTCTCTCAGGATGGTTACGGAGAAAGCGCTGGACCGAGGACGAAATGTCTATCTGGCCTTTTTGGACCTTGAAGCAGCCTTCGATTCGGTTCCCAGACAGGAGATCTGGACTGCCTTACAGGAGAAGCGGATACCACCGAACCTCATTAGAGCTATAAAATCGGCTTATCAGGACCCGAAAGGCGTAGTTAGATTGAATGGAAGAAAGTCTGCTCCGTTCAGATTTTGCAAAGGGGTTAAGAAAGGAGATAGCCTCAGTCCACTTCTGTTTAACATTGTCATGGACGAGGTGTTGAAGGTATGCAAGCGGAGAACACTCAGAGCAATCGTTGGGTATTGGAATATGCTGCCTGTCCAGGCCCAATGCTTCGTTTATGCAGACGACATTGTGGTAATAGCAGACAATGTGAATTCTCTCCAAGTTGGAGTGGAGGAGTGGTCTGAGGAGCTTAAGAGAAGAGGACTCGCCATAAATCCTGATAAAAGCAAGGTTATGCAGGTAGGACGAGAGGAGGTGGAACTCAGGATTGTGTGTGAAGGACACCAACTGGAGCAAGTTGATATTTATGAATATCTGGGGACTCTCTTCAGTCGAGATGGGAAGCTAGACCAGGAAGTTATGCATCGAGTGCGTAAAGCTAACCAGGTCTTCTTCCAAATCTCCAGAACACTGGTTGGCAAGCAAGAGGTGAGCAAAGAGGCGAAGCTCCGCATCTTTAAATCTGTATTCCTCCCGGTCCTGCTATATGGTGCTGAGAGCTGGGTACTCTTGGACAAGAATGCCTCACGAGTGACGTCAGCAGAAATGAGGTATCTCAGAAGAGTTGCTGGGAAGACAAGACGAGACTGCGTGAGGAACAGCACAATCAGAGATACTCTTGGAGTTCGACATGTAAGAGATGTCATAGAGGAACGCCAGCTCAAGTGGTTTGGGCATGTCTGCAGGATGGGGGACGAGCGTAGAGCAAGGTGGCTAATGGAGGCCAGACCAAGGGGGCAGCGACCGGTTGGACGCCCAAGAATTTCATATAATAGTTATATGGACAGACTCGGTCGAGAGCGGGGATCGACCCTAGAGGAGATGAAAAGGAAGGCCCAGGACAGGGACACTTACAGGAAGTGGGCCGAGGCTACTCCACGCTTAACAGCACTAAGGAGATAGAGAAAGAAAAAGAAGAAGTAGAAAATAACAAATAAATTTAAAGATTCTAGTGAAAAACAAAATTGTTATCTAATGAAATGGAAAACTCTTATCAAAAGACCTACGTTACCTATACTTAAACCTACTTTACCCACTTTATCCAAAATTGTCAAACCTGACAGTGAGAAAATAATAAATACATATTTATACATAACGTTCACATATTCAAATAACATATACCATTAAAAATATGTAAATGTTTAAATCATTTGCAGATAAACCATCTATTATAGCAATATGTATACGTATCAATCGGACGAGCAAACAGTATAGTCGTCAATCAAATTGTATGGTTTTAATTATAGAACTTACATGAACTCTGAAGAAAAAGAATAATACAATTACCCTAAATAAAACTTAGAAAAAAAATTCAATTTTTACTGTCCACTAAGCATCGTGTTCCAGATAAAATAGTTTGTAAAAAATATGTATGTTAAGTGCTCAATAATAATGGGGCTACACCCTTTCTTGCGGCGAAAAAAAAATGCAGTCCGATTTTCATCGAATCAAAATTTGTTAACTCGTTGAACCAACATAATATGTTGATATACTATATTATATTTTTTATTAGTGTATAGTATCAATATAATAAATATTGTAAAGTGTGGATCTGATTTCGGAATCTTACATGGAGTAGCGGATAAAATGCAACAAAAAAGGAAGTAAGGATTTATTCCCCCTCGTTTTTTACTTTAATTTATTTATTTATTTTATTTCTAAACTGTTGGGAAGGGAAGTTTATGAATAATAGCAGACATACTTTTTTTCTGTTCCTCTCCAGAACATCCTGTGTATGCGTGGTGATATGTAGGAAAGCGTTAGAAACAAACATATCTTAATATCGTATCCATTGTTCTGGAAAAGTGGCCCCTCGGTCTAAAGTGGTAGAAGGGACTGCTAGATAAAATTTCTCCCCGAGGAAGCATTTCCTCTGCTCGGTCTCCCCCCTCCCCTCATTTCACTCCTTTCCTCTCTCTCAGCTGTGAAGAGGGCTGACATGTTTTCATAGGAGAGGATCTGATACGGTGGATATAAAGGGAAGCCATGGCCGGGGAAAACCTAAGGATGACAGCCAGCAAAATGAGCGTCCCCCTTCTGTCTCCCTGTTTCAACTATTCTCACTTTCATCTTAAGCATCTAACCAGTTTATTTTTTATTGCATAAAGGTTTTTTTGTTTTGTTTTTTTAAACAATGATACACATAAATGGTGGTAGCATTAAATATTTAATTTCATACCCAACATTTTACTACTGGAATTTAGTACCTACTAAGAGGTTTTACTTTTAGAGACTATACTTTTACTTTTTATCTATACTTTATTTTTTATAGTCTTTAGTATCTACTGTGCTCTTGAATTTTAATATGCATTAAAAAATAAATTGAGGAGTTCTTTATTGCTAGTTGTTTGAAATAGCTTACGACCGGATATAGCCGAATTGGATAATTAATTAAAGAAGAAAAAATAAAAATGTTTTCCAAGGTTGCAATTGAATTTCATGAATTGGCTTGCCTTTCTGTAATGTTCTTATGTTTTCCATACCAATCCGCTTCTTTTTCATGTCCTCAAAAACTTAAAGCAGTGCATTAGCAGTACTCTTGCCTTTGTAGAGCCATATTGCCTTAGATGACTGGTCCTTATTACAACCGGTTGTAGACTTGATTAGAGGTGATACTGGAATTGGCTCATCACGGAGAGAAGACAAATAGGTCTTTTTGACTTAGGGAGCTTCTGTATACTTTCTACGTTCTTTGTAGATCAATCACAGATCAGAAAAATTCCACTTTTTTAGAAAGTATCCCGTTTCCAGGCATTTGTTGAAGATTCCAGAAAATTACTTTCAATGTAGAGGCACCAAGCCTAAGAGCACCTCCATTTTTTTTTTTTTTTTTTTTATATATCCTCAACAATGTGAATATCAATTCTCACCTGGTGTACACAAATCTCTGCCTGGCGATTCATATGGCAGTTCTCCTCAGCATGTAAGTCGGCGATGTATGCCGTAGTGCTCCTCGCAAAATCATCGTCCAACTTTTGTGAAATATGAGTTGCAATATAGATTTAGAAATAATACTTTAATAGGAGAAGGGGAAATGTTATCCCTTAAGATTTATTAATGGAGTTTTAATTTTACAATTTTCTATCATAAAATAAAAATAAACATAAAACAACAACTGTGTTAGGACTTAAAGAGCTACATAGCGTAAGGATTCGGTAATATAACATTTATACTTTTTTTCACAGCTAACGGCAGTTGAGGAGACATACGTTGCGTTAGTTTTATTGTTGATGAAAAAAAAATGTTTGATGACATATTGTGCATTAGTAACGTGTGTGTCAAATAACTAAATGAAATAAAAAGAAATTCTATTTATTTGTTTATAGTTTTAACTCTTTTTTTGTGTGTTTTTTTTCAATGTCCTTATTGTGAACATGCAAAAGTAAAACGTATACATTTTATTGATAAAGGTGTATATTGTATTGATAAAAAACAATAAAGCAGGACCTCTAAGATGTTTTCTTTTAAAAAAAATCAAGAAAAAAATCAACAATTGAAGTAAAATAAATCACCACAAGAAAAGAGAAAAACCCTTTCTACGTGAGCTGGAAACTTGAAATTCCATTTACTATCCCCCTTTTCACAAAGTTTGGTAGTGCAAACCTTTAGTGAGGGGAAAAAAATGACGAGGTGCCCACGCTGACTTGTACTGGTAGGTGTATCCTGTATTAGCTTAGGACGTGTTCTGGAATTTAATTTCTTCAATTAAAGTTGAATTTAAATGAATAAATGAACCTTTGATCGGCAGTATATGAGTTGGAAATAAAAATTCCAAATCCTGGATGAAAATGAAATGTATAGATGAATTATGTATAGATGTATGAATGTACAGATGTATGAATTAAATTTGTATATCATCATTATGCTGATGGACTTTAATTTTGATCATAATTTGTATTAGATGAAATAATTCATAATTTTCTATAAATCAACACCATAAGTTAAAAAAAAAATACGTTGATGTAATCTTATGAATGATTTTACTAATGAAGGCAGCATTAAAAAAAAAGTATTTACAATTGAAAAATAATCATACCGATTCTAAATAAAGAACCAAATCTAGTGATAATACAGATAAAACAGAAAATATGTTGATTTATTCATAATAATATTGAAGGGGGTCATAATAATACAGGCATTAAAATATTTTATCGACATTTTCAAGCGTTAGCAGTTGTGGCGGTGTGACTATGATAGTTTGTTCTTGTTTAATTTTTTCTGCAATTGATTATGAGTTATTCGGTATTCATTCGTGGGAATGTGAGTCGAGAGAGGTAAACGAAATACGGGTTCCCACTGACAACTCGATAACCTGAAGTTCAAAGTTCAAGTTCAGAGTGCCGGTGGGCTTTTAAAAATTCTGCATTGGGAGCTTTCCCGTGTATGATACGAGGTGAGAAAGGGAATAAAAGCACTCATTTATTCATCTACAAAGTCTCTATATTATTTGAAGCACTTACCATGTTACGTTACTTTATTCGAATAGAGCAGTACGATTTTATTAGATACTACCCTATTTCATTTTAACTGATTTCAAGTCTGTCCATTAATATTACTTAAAAATCCTGCATGTAATTTTGAAAAAAAATAAAAAGAAGACTTTGGGCCCTCATGTCGAAATGAAAAGGCAGACATTAAACAAACTGAAAATACTGTAATCACTATTTTCCAAATCATCAAAATTGAAAATGAGACGGGAATTCAATTCATACACTTACTTACTGAACCTATATGGACATGGGACATTCTTTTACAAACCGAACAGATTTGGACAAAAATTGACCGACACATTTTAGATTTAACTGAAACTTTTTTTACGGGTTCTATATCGAAAAAAAAGAGATACGTGTAAAAGGATTTTTTTTTATTTTCGATATTTTGAAAAATAATCAAGATCGAAAATTCGTGAATTTGATGATTTATCGATAATAGCCTATTTTTCAAAAAATCATAACTCCGGTTCTATTTAAGCTAAAAAATCTATTTTTTTTTTATTTTGAAGGTAATAAGACAAACTTTAAGAAAAAAATACTTTCAAAACAAATTGTCGAAAAGTTCAAATTGTTATTAACAATTTCAATGTTTAAATCGGTTTTTAACAGTGGCGCCACCCATGAATCAACTTTTTACTATTTTTATCGTATTCTGCGTCAAATTTTCTATCGAAAACGCTTTTAAAATCGATGGAGAAGTTATTTTTACTGTAAGAAAAAAATTAATTAATTTAGCGCGGTACGTCACATCGACAACGTGGGTCACATTTCACGGCTCATATCTTGTTTTACACCGTTTATCTCTTAAATACAAATAATTGTTTCATTTTTTTAATTAAAAAACATATTTTATTAGCCAAGAAGATGGGAAAAATAGAAAAAATACATAAATAAAAAAAAATAAAAAACATTGGTGAAAATGAAATTTTTTTATTAAGATTTCGATAATGCATTAGTTAATAAGAACAATATTTAGAATATAATAATAAATACAATATTTAAAAATAAGATAATGTTTACATTTTCTGTTTAAATATTTTTACAATAACCTTTTTTTCGCAAGATGAAAACCGTTTTGCTTCCAATTGCTGTAAAGAAATCGGATTAATACAATGATATTTTAAAGTTCCTTTTATCGTTAAAGCTTTTTGGAAACGTTATATTTAAGATTAGTCTTTTTGCATATGAATTCGCGTCACTCATTCTGTCTGTGTGTGTGCAATACATGAACAGAAGCTATATCAATTACTGGGCAACACAAGCATTGCCGAATATAACGTGTTGTTATTCGACAGTTAATGAACAATTGTACGAACGTTTCCAAAAAGCTTTAACAATAAAAGGAACTTTAAAATATCATTGTATTAATCCGATTTCTTTACAGCAATAGGAAGCAAAACGGTTTTCATCTTGCGAAAAAAAGGTTATTGTAAAAATTTTTAAACAGAAAATGTAAACATTGTCTTATTTTTAAATATTGCATTTGTTATTATATTCTAAATATTGTTCTTATTAACTGATGCATTATCGAAATCTTAATAAAAAAAATTCATTTTCAACAATGTTTTTTATTTATGTATTTTTTCTATTTTTCCCATCTTCTTGGCTAATAAAATATGTTTTTTAATTAAAAAAATGAAACAATTATTTGTATTTAAGAGATAAACGGTGTACATAAACAAGATATGAGCCGTGAAATGTGACCCACGTTGTCGATGTGACGTACCGCGCTAAATTAATTAATTTTTTTCTTACAGTAAAAATAACTTCTCCATCGATTTTAAAAGCGTTTTTGATAGAAAATTTGACGCAGAATACGATAAAAATAGTAAAAAGTTGATTCATGGGTGGCGCCACTGTTAAAAACCGATTTAAACATTAAAATTGTTAATAACAATTTGAACTTTTCGACAATTTGTTTTGAAAGTATTTTTTTCTTAAAGTTTGTCTTTTTACCTTCAAAATAAAAAAAAAATAGATTTTTTAGCTTAAATAGAACCGGAGTTATGATTTTTTGAAAAATAGGCTATTATCGATAAATCATCAAATTCACGAATTTTCGATCTTGATTATTTTTCAAAATATCGAAAATAAAAAAAAATCCTTTTACACGTATCTCTTTTTTTTCGATATAGAACCCGTAAAAAAAGTTTCAGTTAAATCTAAAATGTGTCGGTCAGAAAGGTGTTCGGTTTGTAAAAGAACGTCCCACATACAAATTTATGGTTTATCAAAAAAGACCCCAAAACTACAAACCTTTTAATCCAAAATTTTACAACTAATAACGAACATACCTTTGTACGTTAGTATCAAGACATTACATACTGACAATTACCAACTATCGACGAACAAGTAAGAACCCTCTATTCCGGTTTCCAATCGCACAGACATAACAACAGACTTATTAATGATGGTCATTTATGTGGAGACTGAAAATGAGTTGAACGTGGGTCCTCCTCTACTGAAACAAGACCGTGATGTTTTTGCTGCTGGGCACTATCTTCCCTTATGCCTAAAAATGCCAACACAACAGGAGTTTATATCTCGTTTGCTGATTGTCACTAAGGTGCGATAGGTGCGAATAAAAGTATGAAATTAAAAAAAAACATTGAATTTATCAATACTTATTATTAGAACATTTTGACTTAAAAAAAAAATGTTTAATAAACGTATTAAAACGTACATTAGTACGTATTATTAGGTACTATTACTAGGTATTATTACATACGTATTAGGACGTATTATTGGTACATTCAAATCATTGGAATGCCAGTTAGTAATTTTTTTTAAATATAATATTTACTAATATGGAATAGCATGCTTACTTACACTACTTAAATAGGTTCAAACATCATCTGATCAGTTTAGTATGAGCTCTGCTTCTATGAAGTATAACATACCGATTCAGTCTTGGATTTTACTTTCCTAATTTACATTTGGTTCAGATCTCATTAATCTTAATAGCCTCAGATTAGTTAATTATTTCTGATACTGTAATACGTTTCTAATACTGTACAGCAGCTGAGCACAGCCGACTCGAAGTAAGTCAGACAGAAGTGATTGTAGGTAGGTCGGATTATTGTCTTCTGTTTGAACAGAATTCCCTGAGGCCAGCCAGATCCTATCTATTGAACGCTGGAATGGCATCCGGTATACTTTTCGGATGTATATTATATCTTGTTAATGTTATTTAAATTGTTACATATTGTATTTAATTCATGCATGTACCAATAATAATACATTATCAAAATCTATATAGCGTTCGTGAATACAAAAATCAATTGTACAGAACAGTAGTAGCAATGTATGCGTTATTGAAATTATGGTTTTTCAGTTTTTAAAAAAGATGAATTTTTCAATTTAGAATAATTATTTAGACTAATTATGGAAAACCACCAATCCTTCCACCCTATTACTACTATATTTCATTTTAACTGATTAATATTAACATTATTTACAAATTCAACGAAGGAAATTATAAATATTCATTATTAATACATACAGATAAATTTACTCCTCTTTTAATAATTTCATTTTATTATAATATTTATCAGTTTTAAGAAAAAAGGATGACTTATAGAAAATCATTACTGTAATGAAGCATATTTTTTTGTTTTATTAGAAAAATTAATAATTATATCAAATGTGATCTCTTTTTAAATTTTGAAATCAGAACTTCATCAAATATTTCTTCTAGAACGATTAAAATTTCCGAAAATTATTTTTTTTTTAAATTATAATTTTTTTTTTCTAAATATCCAATCTCCAGTTTTACAAAGGATAATAACAATATTCCAAGAATTCATTATCCATATTTGCAAATATCGAAATATATTTCAATAGTATCTCAAAAATTTAGTTTAATTCAAAATACAGACTCCGCGAAATCCAGACAGACCACACAATAAATGCCAATCACCCTGCCTAGTAGAGGCAATAATAAATAAATAAATAATTTTAATATTAACTCAATGCTTTATAATTTATACATTGACTCAACTTTGTTTATAGAACTTATGGGAATTATGTCAGGGCGATTTCTTATTGGGGAGATCAAGAAATCCTGTATCACAGTATGCAAATTATTTTTGTGACTTTTTTTTTAAATAGGTAAGCCCTATTAATGCAAGAGGGTTTTTTTATCGAAGAAAAAAAAAATAATAAACCTCCTGTTAACATTGTTACATTAGTTTAAAGTTTACTTGTGATCGTTATGAGCTCCAATATTTACGTATCGGGTTAGCGGCACTCAAGTTCTTAATGCAAATTAGCTCAATGTGATTAGCTGCGAACTCAACATATGTTGGTTTAAAGTGATTTATTAAAACAGGGTGTTGCGGCCACAGGTAATTTTATTAAATAATTAAAAATAATTGTTAGACAAAATTAATTGTTTATAGCCAGTATAAACAAATTGTTTATAGCGGCCCAGTAGCTACGTTTGGTATTAGCCAATACCAAGCATAAGCCGGGCCAGTGTAGCCTTACGTGTGCCGTAAGAGAGACAGTTGAGGTAGCAGCTACCTAAGGAAATTGATCGAGCCAGGCTCAAAACTGCTTCAGGAGCACAGAAAGTTGGTCCAGATAGACAAGTTGTTTCCACAAAGACGGTAGAGGACATTAATATTAATTTTTTGTATATATGTCGAGTGGAAGTTCTAAAAGATATCAATTTAGTTTTTTTTTCTTTTAATTGTTTTTATTGTAACCAGAGGCATATATATTTATTTTATTTTTTTTTAATTCAGGATTTTTCTTTCTTTTTTATTAAATGTTGACAAGGATCTTATTTATTTTTTTGTTTTCGATAAAAAGAAAATTATATGTAAATATTAATTCATTTATAGTTGTGTCACAATAAAGATATTGTATTTAAAATTAAAATCATATTTAATTCTGCAATTACCAGAGATTTATATTTAAATAAGGTTTAGTTTGAGGAAATTCTAAATTCAGAATTTCCAAGCTGCCTTAACATTTGGTCCCGTCCGGGCCGGATATATACTAGCGTATTTACATTACATTTAATGTTAATACTATTTCGTTAGGTCCTCCGCTTTGCAGAATTATCTATTATACAACTATAAATATAAATTGCTTAGTTATTATTCTATTATTATTTCATTTTTATTCTATTATATAATTGTTATATCGTTACGTTCACATATTTACAGTGTTTTCTTTTCAGTATATTACTTTTATAGTTTTCAGCACTAATATTTTCATTTTTTATTCTCATTTTATATTCATTATATTATTCTATAATTAATATATCACCATATATAATTATTCTAACGCTATAAACAGATATTTATAATTTTTTCTTTTCAGTATAATACTTTATATTTCTTGAAAAAAAAAAAAAAAATTTATTGTCTTTTCAGTGGCCCGTCTGTAAGCACATTCCGCAAGCCTTTCTTTTTATCTATTAAATTATTTTTCGTTTTTTCTAATTATTTTCTTTTAATATTAATTCAATATGGAGAAACTTAGTGCTAAAGAAACCGCACAAATTAGTAGTTTACGGTCTAAACTTAATAACTTAGCACATAAAATAAAAGATATTGCAGAACAAGGTCGACAAATTGCTACAAAACCAGAAGCTCTCTTTTTATTCAAAGGCATGTATAAGGAGTTGAGGCCATATTTTTGTACATTTAACGAAACATATGATAAATTATCGGAATTATTTTTTATAGCTGAGTTAGGGGCGCATTTTCCATCTGAAAATGATAAAAAACTTCAACAAGCTGCAGAAAAATATTATTATGAGTCGTGTGCAATATATGAAGAGCACATGAATCCAACTCCGCCATCTTTAAATATGGCTAGCGTCACCAACACTGCTGCTCTCAATACTAATTCTGTTTCACTAAATGATTCGCGCATTGTTAGGGCGCGTCTTCCGCAAATTAATTTACCATTATTTGATGGAACTCAATCTGATTGGCTTATATTTCATGACACTTATAAATCGCTTATCCATGATGAGATTTCTCTTTCAAAAATAGAAAAATTTCATTTTCTTATTTCATGCCTAAGAGGCCCAGCCCGCACATTAATAAAGGGAATTCAGTTTTTAGAAGGAAATTATGACCAGGCTTGGAAGCTACTGACAGATACATATAATGATAAGCGGCGCCTGGCTAGTACTTATTTAAAATCAGTACTTAATTTCACACCCTTCCGATCTAAACCCACAGCTAGCAGTTTGAAACACTTTCAAACAACGGTGATCGAAAGCATAGCCTCTTTTCAAAATCTAGAACTTCAAGATCCCGAAAATTTTATTCTCTTTTTCTTGGTGCTTCGTGGCCTAGATCCCCAGACAAGAAGAGACTTTGAAAACAAATACTCCCATTTGGATTTTCCCTCTTATGAAAATCTCAAGGATTTCATCAGATCGGAACTTAGATCTTTGGAGTTGACTTTTGAAGACTTCGATCAAAAGGGCACCAACATTGTAAAAAAATATCCCTTTCCTGAGCCTAAACGGTGTTTACTATTTTCGGAAGGAGGCAAAGAAACAAGTGATCGACCAAGATATAGTAAGGGGCCTGTTAGGGAAATTAAAGGAAGCAAGGAGGCTTGTCCTGTTTGTAAATCGTCGCATTCATTATATCATTGTAATAAATTCAAAGTTGCAACTGCACAGGCGCGCATTAATTATTTAAGAAATTGGAGCGGTTGCACTAATTGTTTTTCAACAAGACATCACAAAAACCGCTGCACATCTACAAAAAACTGCCAAATTTGCAATCGCCGTCATCACAGCTGGCTTCACGTAGGTTCATCGGAACTGGAAGGAAAAAGAGCCACAACAATGCCACAAAATACTAAAGATGACAATACAAGGACTTCAATGGGAATTGCTTCTTCTTCCACCGCAATTAGCAGTGAAGAGTCAAGGGAAGGTGCCATACTTTCCGGAATCACAAAAGGAGAATCTTTCGTACTACTAGGAACAGCATCAGCCAGGATAAAAGATCTTAATGGGGATTATCAAACAATCCGTCTGCTTTTGGATTGTGGAGCTCAGCGCTCTTTTATCACAGAATCATGTGTGAAACGTCTAGCCTTACGTCCGAGGAAGAATAACCAGGTTTTCTGCGGATTAGGTAACAATCCTATTACAGAAGGCAAACATCAAGTAACATGCATCTTGGTCCCTCGTGATAGTCTTCATCCACAGCTACAAACAGAAGCCGTAATGGTCAAAGAAATAACGACTCACATGCCAAATTCCATATTGCCTCAACATGTGATAAATTATTTTAAGGACTTCAACCTAGCAGATCCTCACTTTTGGAAAACCGGCGAAATCGATTTTTTACTAGGAGCAGACTTGTTCAGCGATGTGATTATAGGAAGGTCCACGATTACTCCAAAAGGATTCCCGAATGCTTTAGAATCAGTATTCGGCTGGATTATCAGTGGGTTAGTTGATAGCTGTAGTCCATTCAACAAGGTTTCAGAGAGCTCAAATGCTCTATTGGCCGTTATGCCATCTTTGAACGATTTAATGGACAAATTTTGGAGGGTGGAAGAAATCCATTCATCAATTCCCAAAAGCCCTGAAGATAAGTATTGTGAAGAGCACTTTCAGAAAACACATTCTCGAACTACTTCAGGTAGATATATGATACGCCTACCCTTCAAAAATTTTGAGAGACCTGACTTTGAAAGTTCAAGAAAGTCAGCATTAAATCGGTTTTATAAAATGGAAGCGCGTCTACTCAAAACTCCAACACATCAAAAAGAATACTCTACGGTTATAAATGAATATCTGGAACAAAATTTCCTCACTGCAAAACAATCAGAAAAGGCAAATTTTTTACCGCATCATGGAGTGATCAAAAACAGTAGCTCAACAAAACTGCGCATTGTTTTTGATGCATCAATGCCAACTCCTAAGGGTTCCTTAAATAGTCATCTTTTAACAGGTCCTAAACTTCACTCAGACATTCAGAACATAATCCTTACTTTCAGAACCTTCCAAATTGCATTAACATCGGACATTTGCAAGATGTACTTACAGATCATGGTGCATCCCGAAGACCGTATTTATCAGCATATGTTTTACCGTTCCGATCCTTCAGAGAAGGTCCAAGAATATGAATTAAATCGGTTAACATTTGGAATGTCTTCATCCCCTTTCCTTGCTTTACGGGTAATCAAACAATTAGTTACTGATGAAGGTTCCGAATTTCCTATGGCCGCAAGGGCCTTACAAAATAATCTTTATGTAGACGACATACTGGCAGGGGCTGATAATGTTGAAGAGACCTCACAGCTATATAAAGAACTCAATGAATTGTTAGGAAGAGGAGGATTTGTCCTAAGAAAGTGGGCCAGCAATTCAAACGACATTCTACAATCCATACCAGAAAACAGGAGGGACTCACCTTTAGAATTTTCAACTCCTGAAGATTCCTCCATAAAAATATTAGGCATGATGTGGGACCCCCAATCTGACCAACTTTATTACTCTGTTCAAAAACCAATATTGTGTACTACAAAAAGAGCAGTTTTATCCACCATAGCAAGATTATATGATCCTTTGGGTTATTTAGGACCAGTCATTTTTAAAGCAAAATTATTTATGCAAAAGCTTTGGGGATTAAAATTATGCTGGGACGAACCTTTGCCGACTGCCTTAAGTCAACAGTGGAGTAATTTTTTAAATCATCTAAACAGTTTAGAAAAAATAAGGATTCCCAGGCCTATCTTGCATGCAAGAACTCAACAATCAGATATAATCGGCTTCGCTGACGCTTCTTCATTCGGATACGCAGCAGTGATCTACCTACGGTCTATGAATATTGAAGGACACGCTAGCATTCATCTGTTAGCTTCAAAGACGCGGGTGGCTCCGTTGAAAACTTTAACAACACCCAAGACTGGAAGCATCAAACTGAGGGAGCTTCATGATGCAACCATGATTTGCATAAAATTGACGCAAGGCCAATATTTTCAAAATGAAATTAAACTTATTCAAGCTGAGGAATCAAACCAAACAAGACTTGCATCACTAGCATCCTTTCTAGATACACAGGGTATCCTCAGGGTGGGCGGTCGCCTCAAGAATAGTCCTTTGGGTTTCGAAGAAAAGCATCCCATTATTCTACCGCCTAAAGCACATCTCACCTTATTAATCATTGATCATCTTCATAAAATGTATTTGCACGCCGGCCCTCAGCTACTTCATTCTATGATATTAAGAAAATATTGGATAATATCAGCACGAAAAGTCATCCGGTATCGGGTTCATCAATGCCTAAAATGTCATCGCTTAAGAGCCACCAACATTACACCATTGATGGGAAGTTTACCCTCATATCGCTTTGAGCAGGGAAGGCCATTCATAAATGTAGGCATTGACTTTGCAGGTCCGTTTCTGATAAGAGAATCCATGCGTAGGAAATCTCAAACTAGAAAGGCATACATATCCTTATTTATTTGTATGAGTACAAAAGCAATTCATCTTGAGGTAGTCTCCGATCTTACTACAAATTCCTTCATTGCTGCCTTAGAGAGATTTATAGCACGACGAGGAGTTCCTTCTTGCCTTTTCTCCGATAATGCTACTAATTTTGTGGGTGCCAGTAGACAACTTAAGGAACTTTGGAGTTACTTCAGAAAAACGGAAACACAGGAAAGAATTTTGAATTTTTGCAATTTAAAACAGATAGAGTGGAAATTTATTCCTCCTGCTACTCCACATTTTGGAGGACTATGGGAAGCTGGCGTTAAATCCATGAAGAGCCATTTGATGAGAGTATTACACGAGCGAATGCTTAATTTTGAAGAATTAAGCACAATAGTGACGAACGTCGAATCTATTCTAAACTCACGTCCTATTTGTCCACTCACTACTACTCCAGACAATACAGACGTGTTAACTCCGGGCCACTTTCTCATTGGAGGACCTCTATTGGGGACTCCTGACATAAATTTACAAAGTGTACCACTCAACAGATTAACCCGATGGCAGCTGGTCAAAAGGTCAATACAGGATATCTGGCAGAGATGGCGCATGGAATATCTAAATACTCTTCAGCAAAGAGTAAAATGGCGCAGGAACGTTCCTAATGTAGAACCAGGAATGATGGTGTTGCTGCGAGAATCCAACTTGCCTCCTCGATGTTGACCAATAGCACGGATTCTTGAAACCTACCCAGGAGATGACGGCAAGGTGCGCATAGTAAAATTGAAGACAGCATCAGGGGAGTATGTAAGGCCAGTAGCAAAGGTATCCCCTTTGTTCAACGAAGAGGAGAACGTTTAAATGTTCAAACTTACTTAAGTAATAGGTTTAAAATTTTTGTTAAAAATTTGGTGGGCGGAATGTTGCGGCCACAGGTAATTTTATTAAATAATTAAAAATAATTGTTAGACAAAATTAATTGTTTATAGCCAGTATAAACAAATTGTTTATAGCGGCCCAGTAGCTACGTTTGGTATTAGCCAATACCAAGCATAAGCCGGGCCAGTGTAGCCTTACGTGTGCCGTAAGAGAGACAGTTGAGGTAGCAGCTACCTAAGGAAATTGATCGAGCCAGGCTCAAAACTGCTTCAGGAGCACAGAAAGTTGGTCCAGATAGACAAGTTGTTTCCACAAAGACGGTAGAGGACATTAATATTAATTTTTTGTATATATGTCGAGTGGAAGTTCTAAAAGATATCAATTTAGTTTTTTTTTCTTTTAATTGTTTTTATTGTAACCAGAGGCATATATATTTATTTTATTTTTTTTTAATTCAGGATTTTTCTTTCTTTTTTATCAAATGTTGACAAGGATCTTATTTATTTTTTTGTTTTCGATAAAAAGAAAATTATATGTAAATATTAATTCATTTATAGTTGTGTCACAATAAAGATATTGTATTTAAAATTAAAATCATATTTAATTCTGCAATTACCAGAGATTTATATTTAAATAAGGTTTAGTTTGAGGAAATTCTAAATTCAGAATTTCCAAGCTGCCTTAACACAGGGTTATCAGTTTTTTTATTGTTTATTCATCCTATATTTGTAAATTATATACGAGAATGCTGATAGTATTATTTTGAATAATGGATATTAGAATATCTTTGATTTTGTATATTGCCTTCATAATATGGGAATTTATTGTTTGCTATTTTTAAATTAGCATAGTTTTTATTTATATTAATTTTTACGTTACCGTAGAATCTGGATGATCCTGGGTTCGATTATTTGGGTCCTTGATTGACCGGGTATTTTATTGTTTTTACTAATATTTAAATATATGTTTTGTGGGATTTTTATATATGTATATAAACATCCCTGCGTTGTTCTGAATATTGAAAAGAAATTTAGAACGATGATGGAACAATGTTGTATGTGAAATGAATCGGAATATTTTCGGGGAAGTAATTAAGAACTTTCCGAGTTGAAACTTCTTTAAATAAGCCTCCGTATAGTTATTACGCTTTCAAATTCACGGAAATCTTCACCTGATCATTAACGTCTGAATACTTGTTTCATTGTTTTTCAATGATTTGAACCGTTAACAACTAACATCTTGATAAAAGTAAGCATAACGTTTCGTTTTCAAAGAAAAAAAATCAACTTGTAACTCTTTTGGTTGATTATGTACAAAGTGTTAAAAAAATCGTCATAAAAGTTTGAATTGGTAGAAAAACTTTTAAAATAAAATGGTGAACAAATCGGAGGAACAAAATGATGAAGAAACAATCTAAAATATAGGATTATTATTACTCTTGGGAAACTAAGATTTAATTATCTGCAAATGTTTTGTTTTATTAAATATTTATCATAAAATATACGTGTTTTCATTAATATTTTTCACGAATTATGTAGATATGGTTTTTTCTGCTCATTATAGATATATTATTATAATATACATATTGTTACGTTAAATTGATAAGCAAACAAAGAAAACATATGGTGTAACCTTTCAAACCGTTTGTTGGAACAAAATAAGCGGTTGAAACGAACTGTTTGGGTCTAGATCTTTCGTGCCTAGTCCACGCTGGCGTAGAACTGCCCACTTTGTTCTGGAACATTCTAGACCTGACCATTAACGATTATATAAAGGAGCAAATGACTAAACGAACGAGTTAGTCGAAGTCTGTGTCTGACAGTGAAAATCAAGTCATATGATTGTGTGTTATAACGTTATAATTTTTGTAACCTGCTCAAGTATTTAAGTTTTATTAATTCGTTGGCATTGAACTGTATATTTCTGTTTAATAAATATTTGTTACCCACCTAAGTGTTACAACTGGTGTCAGGTGGGGTAAAGAAAAAAAAAATGCCAGGTAAACGAATTGGAGAACTTAAAGTAGCGGAGTTGAGGAGAGGATTAGAAGAGCTTGATTTGGACCTTACGGGTACGAAGACGATATTGTTGGCTCGGTTACGTGAGTAATACCTGAGTCAATGCGCAGATCCTGATACAGTAGAGTTCGAGGATAGCTCTATGAAGGCTATGTTTGTTGAATTAAATGACAAATTTAGCAGCCTTGATTCCAATTTGTCTACTGAAACAAATAGGTTAATTGAAAAAATGAATGATAAATTTTCGAATTTGTCTGGTGAAATAAATGAAAAATTGGCAAGCTAGTCGACGGAAATGAATGTAAAATTTACCAGCCTAAATTCTAACTTGTCGGCTGAATTAAATGAAAAGTTGACGAACGAGTTAGTTGAAGTCTGTTTCTTGACAGTGAAGTTCAAGTCCTATGATTGTGTGTTATAACGTTATCATTTTTGTAACCTGCTCAAGTATTTAAGTTTTATTAATCCGTTGGCATTGAACTGTATATTTTTGTTTAATAAATATTTGTTACCCACCTAAGTGTTACAATATTATGGTCAGACATTATTATTATTCTCGCACCCTCATTAACATAAGTGCTATTATTAGTATACTATACACCATACTATATGGTATATACTTAAATTAATATACTATGTGTGATGTGTTGATATTTCAGATGCTGGAGGATATTGGAGGGACGGAGGGTGAGGCGTGCGGGGCGAGGTCGCCTTGTGGTCCCGGCCTCAATTGCCACTACAACAGTGCACTCGAGACCGTTGGCGTATGCAGGGGTGAGTTGCCGAAACTAAATATTTACCAGCTATAGCACTCACAGTAGTATAAGATGTCCTAAATTTACAATGTTTTAAAAAATAATGGGTTTTGAAAAATAATTTCGAACTAAAGCAGATTAGGGATAATGTTTTTTTTTTAAAATATATTAAACATTTAATCTGCCGTGTGAGGTATTTATTCTAAGAAACACGTTGCAATTTAATTTTAATTTTAAATTTTTTCAGAACTAATATTAAATAAATATTGCTGCATTTATAAAAATAAATAATTTTAGCTATCCATTTTACCAAATTTATCCATCTTTTTCTAAATCCTCAAAACTGAAAATTTGAAAAAAATAAATACATACACAAACTTGCTTAAACGTGCATGGACATACTGTTCACAAATAAACGGCATTCTAAAAAAAACGCATTTACAAAAGCACCTTCCTACGTGACTAATCAAAAATTACATACTGACACGATTTCAAACATGTTAAATGTAACGTTATATTTAACTCTAAGTGTAACAAAGAGAATCCGTATACGGAGTATTTTATTAATCAGTGATATAAACTATATATATATATATATATATATATATATATATATATATATATATATATATATATATATATATATATATATATATTTGGAATTGCAAATAATAGTTGAGAACTATAATTTAGTATTTAAAAATTACAATCTATTAGCAGAATTAATTACAAATATTTATTAAAAATAATCGTCATTTTACTTTTTAATATTTTACCTTAATATCAGTTAATCAGTTAATCTGAAAAAAAAAAATAAATATGGTAAAATTGCTTTAAATGTCCTTACTAAAACTAAAATAATTATTTTTAAAAAAATATATAAACAAACCATAATATTTATTAAAGCTGGAATAGGGTAAAAATTGACTTGGAAAAGATTACATTTGATTTGGAAATGGTTACATTTGACTTATGGTTACTATTGACTATGGTTACTATTAGAAAAGGTTAAAATAGAAGTGGAAATATTATATATTAATTTATTAACTAATTTCTCGAGTTACGCTTATATAAAGGACCTTTGTAATTTAATATAGACGGCAAGAGTAATCCAATTAAACCTGATGCTAACCACATAATCTGAGTTAAACGGTATAACTGTATCCCTCAACTGACGGCTACAATTAGTTTAGCTGCTCTAGGTAAAAGCATACTCGTTTTAGAGTTAATTAGATTAGAAACTATATTGGCACTCGAATTAGTTATCAAGTTAATTGAGACGTTAAACGAGCTCCTGTATAAGATAAACTAGGTTTGAGGAAATTTGGAAGGTCGAGAGGAAATTCTTTTCCATTTTTTACCTTCTTCTTACTCCATGAAATTAAATACATTTTAAAATGCTAATTTTCTTTTCTTTGCCAACCATGCCTCTCTTTTAATTAAAAAACTTTATTTCAATTTTGGTATTAAAACGATTTGAAATATTTAGAACCTAATATGCTATTGATTAAGCCAGATCGGTTCAGGTTATAAAAAGAAAATTTTCTTGGCAGTAATTCTAGCATAAATCAATTTTTAGTCAACTCTAATCAATAAATTCCTTTAGAAAAGAACATTACTGAATAGGTTTTGTTCTGAGATTGAAATTAGTTTTTTTTTTTGGAATAACCCTAAAACAATTCTTCTCTTAAAATATTTAAGATTCTCATTTATATAATTACTAAGCACGAATAACAATGAACTATGGAGAAAAATCTATTTTCTTCAAAACATCTTGCTGTTTCTGAGGTTAACTTTCAATATTCATTTTATTGAACTATTCTATGCCGTGATTTTTCGCGATAAGACCAAAAGATAAAGAATAAATATGGCTTTCGTTAACTCATAGCAAACCTTCTCCCCTCTGATAAAACCTGTAACCCTACTGATAATAACGTATATGCTGGTAATGAATCAAATGTTGGTATCAATATATCAAAATAATACATACGTAATTATTTTATTTACGTATTGACAAATTAAAATTTATCTGAATCCATGACAGAATTCGTGTTAACACACCTAATATTATTTATGAACTTTTATTCGCCTGATTTGTTTTTTTCAAATTCAATTAAATATTTTATTTTTGAAGATAAAAGATTGGTCTAGGCTATAAGTCGAACCCAGGCCTTCCACGTGACGCTATCCGGTGCGCTATCCACTGCGTCACCGAGCTTACTTCCAAGCCCAGCCAATCTCTCCTCTTCACTGATCCCTGATTAGATTAGATGATGATTGGACTGATGGTTATCCACAAGACATGATTATATAAATACAAATAAGCTTAATTCTAGCTTCCTAAATCAATAATTATCAATTTTTTTGTATGTATTTTCCAACGTTTATCGGACACAATATTATAAAATATTAAATTAAAATAAAATACATATATTGTTATAAAATCTCTGTGCAGATAAAACCAATGAAAAGAAACACAATTAAGACTAACAGTTAGCCTTGAATGTAAGTGTATGGACGAATGAATCGAATTTCGTATACATGGGCATTAATATCTAATATTATCGTTTGATCAAAAGCAGGATGGCGATGAATTTTCTCGATACATATGCGAAGTTAACCAGTATCTAACAGGGGTATTGTATCAGCGTTGATTGGATTTATCATCTGATCCAAAGTAGTAGATTGGTTCTGTTTATCAGATTGCCGCTTTCCAAGAGTTGTCTAAGAAAGGTTTTTTAGAGATAGTGGTTTATTGAGGAGTTCTATGCAATTTATGACCATTGATTTGCTCCTGAAGGGCTGTTAGTGAGTACAAATGTTAATCAAAAATGATCCCTCTATCCATTGTTAGTAATTAAAATTGAAACTTATACATCACACAAGATCCTCTTTTGTTCGAAGTAATTTAGGTAAAACGTTGTAGAGACAAATTATCCGTAAACAAGGACTCGGCGACCAGCTCTGTTTGAGAGCCCCTTTGACAAAAACAAACGGAAAGCTGGGGCTCCAAGTTGTCGTTATGCTAAGCAACCCCTAACTTTGTCATACTATTACAATACAGGCTCCGGGAAATGCTTTCATAAGGTTATATTCAACCCCTTCTCTTCACCATCGCCCTCCAACATTTCACTTTCCCCTTATTGAATTTTTATTGATATTTATGCAGACAACCTAATGTTCTGTGGAGGAAAAAAAAAAAAAAAAACCACCAACAATAGCTATCAATATCTCAAGCCTTTTATCTGGATTTATTTTATATCATCGTTTTCTATGTTATAGTAATATTTGTATTCTTTTAAATGTTTACACCTCTTTTGTATCTGGCCCAGTTTTCTTCGTGGATTATTTATGACTTGGGCCGTATTGTGTTTCTCAAAAATTAAGCGATATCAATACACAATAAAGTAAGGAACTTAGTGCTTTTTCTGATATATAGAAATATGTTACAGTAACAGTGAGGTGGCCAAAATAAGAAGTGCATTCTGATTATTTGATTATTTTACTTTAATATTTGACGAGATTTTAAGGAATTGATATATTTTATAATTATAACATATAACTTGTATACCTGAAGATGAGGCAATGAGCCTCGAAACGTTGTGATGTTTTAACATATTAAAAAATATATATTATCAAAAAGGAAGACTGGATTTTTCACTGAAATATAAATTTAGAATAATAAAAGACCAAAAGGGGTTTTTTAAAAAAAGTCTTCCAGTATAGGATAAACTATCAAGAATCACTTTTATTTAAGCGATAAAACCTGGCACGAAAAAGATTATAGTAGAAGACATAAAATTGATAATTTATAGACCAAGATACCGTTGGAAGAGACTAAACGGAAAGCCAAACTCGATTGTCGAATCTTAGAGGTTCTCTACCTGTCTCCAGACGTCGTTAACGTCGTTATATGGGGTAATGGAGTTTGTAAAGTTTACGTGGCAAGGTTACAAGATTTGAGTGGTTTGTAGGTTGAGGTATAATAATACATAAATAAAAATAAAAGCATATTGGAAATTATTTTATTTGAATCCAATAATTATTCACTTCGACAAAAGGACAGAAAGACACTTTTAAAAGAAAAGAAAAAAAAATAGCGGGTACTTCAAAATTTACTTAATAATTTATAAAGGATAATATAGCTTAAATATTCATCAAGTTTTGTCATCTAATATCACTATCTTACGCCTGATTATTAATTTATGAGATTATTAATTGAAGATACTGGAATGAAACTGTTTCATTTAGTAAAGGAGTATTGAAAATAAATTTATTAAACTCTCAACCGAGTTATTATAATTAAGTCTTTATTATAAAAGAATTTTTCGTATATAGGTTTATATCTATTTTCTTTTTTTAAAATTAATATATACGAATTTAAAAATCTGGTGCGATGCGCACAACACTTTCACTTGCCAACCTACTTGAAGTAGAAACCGATGTGTTTTGATAATTGTGTAAACACAATTTAAAATATTCACAGTTACTAGCTTGATCAAAATTTAATTACTTATTTTTGGTTGTTGTCCTCCATAAAATTAGAGTAATATAATTAAAGCCATACTTGTAAGCAAAAGCAAATCTTCAGTAATTTTCGATTCGATTTTTAAGTGTGAAAATTAAAAAAAGTTTACGAATTTTGATTCCTTGATGGATTTCTGAATGAAATAGGCTTTAGAGAATCATTAATCGTTCTCAGTTTTCGAATAAAACTTTGAAAATTAAGTTTTAATTTACTCTGATTATATCTGATTATTATGCACATTATATCGATTCACCTTCACGATATATACAGAAAACAACTAGCAGTAAAAAAACTCAACCATCGATGAAATAATTTTTATAATTATTAAGGATCCTTGTATATAAATTATGGAGAATACCAAATATATGTGGAAAAATCTATTGTCTGTGAAGTTGATAAATAGCGTTTACACAGTTATCAAAACAAGATGATTTATAAGTTAGTTGGTTTGTAAGTGAAACTTACCAACTTGTGTGTTGCGCCAACCGCACCATTTTTTTTTAACATTCTTTAAATTACACTTTTGAAGTTTACAAAAAATTTGGATTGTTTGAGGGATTTTATATTTTAAGTTAGCCATTGGCTTTAAAATCACGCGATAAATCGTGGTAATGTTCTATTTAAATAACTTTAAGGAAGGAATAAATTTATTTTATTTATTTTTATTAAACAAAAAAAATAGCAGGTTTACAAAATATAGCAAAGGACGTGGAATTTTTTCTAGTTTTGGAACTGAACGCGCCATAATTTTAAGGCGTGCATTTAAACAAAACTAAATTTTCATACAATTTTTAATGATTATTTCTATCATTATTAAAATCTGTCCATACGTCTTTAGCGTCTTGAAAAATATATATTTATATATAAAACATGTACCGGCCTTTAAACAGGAGACAGAAAAATATTAAATATGATCAAGGAATTTTTTTTTTTCCAAAAGGAAATATCACAGATTTTGAAAAGTTGTTTTTTTTTTTTTTTTTTAGTGTCCACTTTATGCAACGAGGGCTAATCGGGACGGGTTATCTACGGGTAACCAACCTCTCAAGGTTTGTTTCAAGCCGCACGGCCCTTGAAAAGTTTTGTAAACAGTAACAATAATTATTACCCACGTAGCGGCAAGGTGTACACATTAACTTTTATACTTATGATATTTAATGGGACGTAGGACTGCAGTAAATTGACATTGTTTTATATGCAGATGTAGGTACATACTGGAACCCTCCATTAGTGGATATGAAGAAACCGTAATGCTATGAGAGCGAAACGTCCTGGAATGTCTGTGGTGGGAGATAACGGAAGAAGGTGTGCTGGCAAAACGGGAGATATCTGTCGGAGTAGAGCGTTATCTCGGGACTGCAAGACTATTAGCTGTGATTCAGGTCGCCCACACGTTGCCGGGTCATCTTCCAATTAACGCGGTTTCTGTTTGCGTAATCCAATCTTACCGTCTTACACAGCTTGTGAGGTGTCTACTGAAGAAGACACTCGTATCCTCCTCTTACCCCTTACATAAAGAATGTCATAATATCAAAAATCTTTATGTTCTAAGAAATAGAGATAACATTTATAGAAGTTATTTTTACTTAGACTGAATATATCTATCTAATCTATACAAAATTACCTCGAAGCAATTGAAATAAATAAACATAAGAGAACATGTTATAAAATATAATTAACACTATTTACACATAATGACTTCGCAGTGTGAGATTACAAGCGGAATAATCCAAAAAAAGTAATTTTTAAAAAACCGCTGTCAAAGCTTTTGGCTTGATACATATTACATAGCCGCTAAACAATCAATTACCTTTATTTATTTAATTTTTTTTTGGTCGTAAAACTATTTGTCTTTTGTTACTAAAGGTTGGAAAAAAGAAAGAAAAATGGACGTCATTTTGATGATGGTTTAGCAGTAGCAGGAATGTTAACTGAATACAAAGAAGAAGGGTCAATGCCATCGAATACTCCGAAAAAGACAAAGCAATACACTAACTACGTTCGCCATTTTAGTGAATTCGGATGTTGATGTAAAGATATTCCATGCTATGAATACGTTCGACAAAGCCATAGAAATGACTGCAAAGTGATCGAAATACTATTCTTTGTGACACAACGAGAAACATGTTCTGATGTTCAAATGAAATATCCAGATTTATTTTGAAATTTCCAAATATTTAAAGCTCTAAATGGATTCTATCAAAATTTTTCAGTTGAATAATGGATGTTTTTTTCGCTCTTTAAGTCTCTTGCTCTTGAAACACACTGAGCAATCTGCTACGAATCCCTTGTTTTCCACATAAAACAAGCCAAAAGTCATCAAAGACACTTTTAACGGCTAATCCAGAACTATTGTGTTTAAAAATAGCTTGTTTTGGTCACCTTTTAATCTTATTTTGGAGAATGTCATGGGGATGGACTAAAAATGTTTTTTTTTTTTTTTTTTGCTTATCCCTCTTGAATTCCACTTCCAAAGACGAATCTGGGAAATTACAATAGACGCTTCTACATTTCTATCCGATAACAGTAGGTTAATTCTTAAGAAAGGATTCATTAAAGCTACATATGTATACACCTTGTACAGGAGCAAGTCGTCAAGGGCTTATTGAATTGTGTCCCTTGTAATTTGGAAGTGCGAATTTTTTTTTTTCAAAAGGTTTTAATGGTTCTTTACCGTTGTTATTATTGAGACAGATATAATGGGAGTTGATGCTCAATAATCGCTTCTTGGGAATCCCGAACTTTCGGTGGACAAATCAGATGTATTTAATAATACATATTTTATCGGTTTTAAATTACTTTTACCAAGGCTAAAAGGCTAATATTTATAAAGTACCTTATTAATAAGTGTGGGCAGCATTAGTGCTGTATTCACCTACGTACTTGAAAAAATGGTAAAAATTTAGACGTTCGAGAATAAAAAGAAATTTATACTTTTAAATATTGATAACCCAACTGACCCCACTAACACACACATAATTAATAAACTAGTAATACAATAATTGAAATTTCTTGTAAATCATTTCTAAATATCAGTATCCCCAGTCGTGAGTCTTGGTTTAATTTGCTTTTCGTTGTATTACTAGGCAACCCATCCTTCGGGTCTGACTTCTATCTCTCGCCTGTCATTTTTGTTCACTGTTAGCCCAATCCGGTTCTTAACTCTCAAGAGGACCAGGATATAGGCTATCATCCCATAGTAATTGAAGTTTGCCGAATCGTCTTTTTGAATAATTTCGTCGAGAAATTTTCCTTCTTCTTCATTCTAATCCTCTTTATTTATTTGGATGTACATAGTTTCTGGCATTCTTCTTAAATTTGCAATCTACTCTAATATTAAGCAAATATGCTGTCAAAATAGATATGAAAAGAAAAAAAAATAATATACAATACAACATAAAAATATACATATCTATTTTTATATATAAATGATGGAATTTAGCGCTAAAAATTCACAACGATGACAGCTCAAGACAAGACTATCGTTTTCTTGTGTTTTTTTCTATTCTGATATTTTCTATCAAAATTGAGCTAAAACAGAATTTTCTATTAATTTCCTTCAGGTTGGTTTCAATAGCTATGATCGTTATAATCATAGGTTTGACATTTAATGCTCTTCATTGAATTTGATGCTCATGAATTATATATTTTCACTAATTGTAACGAGCGAAAATTTTTAAGTTTTAAAAATATAAAACACTATTAGTACGTTATTCAGAGGCCTACATTTGTAAATGTATATGAGGTTCTTAACATTAACACATTATAATTCTTATCGGAATTCCCATCATAACTTTTAAATTTGATTCGTTTAAGGAACAAATCATATTACCAGAAAACAAGCATATCTAAAACATATTTTCTAAATAAATTAAATTTTTGATTCCTGTTTTTAACTTTATTAATACTATTCAATTTAAAATTGACATATACTAAGAATAAATCTGTGTTTGTTAATCGGTATCTGTAACTTTGTGAAAATTTGTGATTTTTATTAGTCATTTTATTTAAATTAGAACTGAATCTATCCTTTTATATTATTTAATTAATGAAACCTTCACTGTCTTGAATATTAGAAAACAACAGCCAACTATGAATACCGCGCGTTTTTATATCACAACTCCAATCTTTTTAAAATGAAAATACTCCTCATAGAATAATACCTTTGATCAAGGTTTTTCTCTGTTTCAACAAAGGCCTTAGAAAGCTAGACAAAAAGAGCTACAAAGGACAGTAATGCAACGAACGAAAGGAGGAAAAATCCGAGGTGACAAAGGAATAATTTGTTCCGCAATGACCAAGTAGTTTTATTTATCTAAAAAAAAAAGAATTTCAGCTTCATGAGGTAGATTCTTCGAATACCTTTTTTAAAATAGAATTCCACGTATTCTGCTTTACGAGAATTGTGTTATTATATTCAAATAACTCAACCTAATACAATAATCAAATTTAAAAAAAATCAAACCGTGAAAATTACTTATATTACTAATGATGAGTACTTCGCCAAAACGAACTCTTAATTAAACATAAAAAAAGGTCCTTACTAACTTAACACGCAAATTTAAGATTAAGAACAACATAATATTTGGAACTAACACCGAAACATACGTCAAACTCATAACAAAGTCTACAAACATCCCTTGAAATATATTTATTAGTTAAAAATTGTATACCGATAGTGTTTTCATTAATTATGCAGCTTTAATTAATTTGAACAGCGAACTGTTTAAATAGGTAGCAAATATATTAAACCACCTGTCGAATAATGAATATAATGGCAATAAATTAAATGTTTAGGATTCATCCGACTTTCAATATAAAATAAAAAATATTCCTATTCCACTAGGTATTGTTAGACACGTCCTAAATATTTATCAATATTTGAATTGAAAAAAAGAAAATAATAATTGAAAAACATTAGCAGGAACGTCAAACCAACACGTATTAATTCCTAAAAACCAATTCCTCCAATCACTCACTTTATGTACTGATAGTGATACTGATTTCCAATTTAATAAAAACAATTATATTTAAAAGTATGGGTGCCCGACAGGATCTCCAATCGCTCAAATATTAACCGACATATGTTCACAAAATCTTTCAAACTCAGTATTTCCAAAATCCCCTTTAACATCCCATTTCTATTTTAATGTGTTGGTAACATTCTTACCGGGATACCAAAAGAATATAATAGAAAAAGCTAAATTAGAAATAATTTTATTAAAATAAAATAATAAACTTCTTAAATTGTAATATTATTAAATAGGTCTTAAAGTAAATTAATGCAAAATTTATTTATAAATCAGTGAAATACAATTATATCCTAGATTAAACCGTAGGCAAACTGTTACTGATGTAAATTATATTCCATTATTTTATTATCATTTAGAATATCAAATTTTAAAATTAGCTCTATTTAAAAGTAATTTTATTTTCGAATTATGATGAAATATAATAAGTGATAGGAAACAAACTTAGATAACAGCGCATAGTTGGATATTCTGGTCCCGAACAGTGCTGTTGAAACGTTAGAGGCGGAGTGCCTGGTCCACATAAGCCACACACATTTACAATTCACTCCAGCCCTCCAAAATAGAAATAGGGGCCATTAGGTACCTACCACACCCGTCTCACTACAAACATATTCCTCCTTCTACACATTTTTTATTCGTTTCCTACGGAAATATTTAACACACTTCTCTTTATTATACTTTAATAACATTAAATTTAAGCTCGGAACTTATTTACTTTCATATCAAGCGTACGAAGGTAGTCAAAAGAGATATCTAAGAAAATATGAACATAAAAGTTTGGGAAGATTAATGATCAGTGTTAAGTAATAAATTTAAATTAAGTAAATATCAAGAAAAATGATTGAAAGTAAAAGGGGATTAAACCCTGGTGAGCTCAGAGAGCAAATGGAAATCAAACAAAATTATATATGTAAAATCGCTTACCTCGAACTGCTGGACCGCACGGCATAACCTGAAATCAGAGCTACGTGGCAGAAGGAAAAAGGGGTAAAGGGAAAAGGAATAAAATAGGACGAACCACATGAAGCCCTGATCCTGGCGATAGGCAGCTAGTCTCAAGCTGGAGGTGAAGAAAAAGACGATCCCTTTCAAGAGATTATATAAAAACGCAGCGTGCATGAAAATGACGACACACGCATATATTACGAATTCGTAGTTGAAGCACATTAATTTACTTAAGTACATAAAAATGACTGGTAAAGGGCCTATGACTACGAACGACATCCGTTCGTTCTGAATGACGAAACAGGAGTGAGGCTAAGGGCCCGGACGTGGATTAAGGGGTCAGACTCCACATAAATAATTTAACGTAGTTTATTTAGCCTTTGTGTACCCCTTATAAACAAATTAATAACTTATCAAATTATTATAAAAATTTATTAAATATAGATGATTTATAAAAATGTCTGACATTTTTATGTTTTTATTAGCCTAAACTATTTATGAGTGTCATCATCATGGCTAAACAGAAAAAAATTATAATTAAAACGAGCAGTCCCGGCCACACTGTTGCTGTGGCTCAGTAGCTATTATGCGTTGAATTAATTATATCCTATTCGTTTTAATACAGTCAAATCAAAATTCACTGATAAAGAGGACTTTTCAGCTAATCCAAAAAAACAACAGGATTTAAAATAGAACTTTACGCCAAATTTAAAATTGTTTGGTAAATAATTTAGAAGGGTTGAAGTTTTTATTTTTTATATCTCATATTTGACTATAGTAAATTTTAAAGACCCATTTATTTAGCACTTATTAGATTTTTTCAGCAGAGGTGAGATAAAATATAAGTAACACACATGTACAAGGAACTAATAAAGAATTTAATTGGAATAAGGCTTAGTACAAACACAATAGACAGCTAAAATGTACCAAATTAATCTTTTGTCCTAATACATATTAATAAAATTATTCCATGACGATATGAGATATCGTCTCCTTGGTGAGATTCTACCTGAAAGAGATTATGAAAAGCGATCAACCTCAAACTATGCTGAATGTTCTACATGTTATTTCAAAAAACATAAGAATTTAATTGTATAAATGAGAAAGATAACGTTAATTTATAACTTTTTACAACAATGATGTACATTCTTTTATTATTATAATTCACGATGTCTATTTACTGTAGTTCTAATAGGAGCACAATGATTTTGCTTATCCTTTCTTATGCTAAAACAAATAGATTCGATTTTTCCCCACACGTGGAAAGGCGACACTAAATGGCTCATGGAAAAAACGGAGATTTTTCTAGTTCTAGTCCAAGCCGGAAAATAGTTATTTATTATACAAGTGAGGAAAGTAGATCATTTTAGAACTCGAGTGAAACGTTTACCGTGGTAATTGTCGTGGTAATTTCACGAGAGTTGTAAATTCTACTTTTTTCACGAGTGTAATATTAAATTTGTTCTGTAATCGTGTAATACATGATCAGATCTAACCAGAATATGAATAAAATTAGGATGTTGTGAAGTTATGGTATGTTGTTGGTAGGTTATAAGCATGGTTGTTAAAGGTTATAAGCATAGTTATAAAACAACTAGTATTAATTTATTTTAGCATTTTATTTATTATATTTATTTATAGTTACATTACATTTTTTCCCTATTTGTTATTGTAATTACTTTTTGATTTTTGAGGTATTAGTTGACTTAGTGCAATATTGGCATTATGTCGTACTTCTGGAGGAGTTAGTTCCAAATATACTTCAGTTTCACTATCACTATTCATTTTTATGTATAAATTGAAAATGTTTAATTAAATAAAAAATAATATAATAATAATAACATTTAATCAAGCAGTGTTTTTTAAGTTTTTTAGTAATATCAAAGATGTCTGTTTAAATTAAAATGATTGTGAAGTTGTGCAGTTACAAACAAGTGCAGGTTATAAACAAGAAAGGTAATTATTATTATATTTAAATTTTAAAATATATTGATTATTTCCACCAATAATTCATTCACATCGATTTTGATTTCAATTTATTTTGTTAAAATAAATTCTTACAATGTTAAGAAACATTTAAAAGCATTTAATTTCCAACTTCAAATTATTTTTTAATTTATACTTATTACTAATTAAGAAGGCAATTCACTTTCTTCACTTGTGAAGAAAGTAATCACTTCCTTCACTCTATTGCAAAATGTTTCACTTTCTTCACTCGTTTCAGTTTAGTAATGTTACCATTATTCAACGATTACAGAAAAATTAAATTTTTACTTAACCATCCTAAATATCGAAATAAATTTATTGGAAATTTATAGGACTTCCGAATAATCAAAATCAACTGTATAATAAGCATTTAATTTGTAATTAAAGAAATAATAATAATAATAATCCTTTATTTGCATTAAATAATTTTACACATAATTGTATACATTTATTTACACACTTTACAAAATCAGCTTTTAGCTGAGGATTTTTGTGAGTTCGGTTGGTGAACAAAATTAAATAATAAACTGTAAAAATTAAGTAATGAGCAAACAGAAAACAAAACAAAGAAAAACTTAATCGTTTTTAAAAACAAATAAAAATCTATCCTTGCAGCCAGACGAGGTAGTAAACATTTCCTAGCCTTTTCCATTCTTCACGGCATTTGGCAACCCTGCTCCAGGTACTTTCTCCGCATGTTGCCCTCATCTCCTTGTCCTAGTTAGTGGTAGGCCTACCTCTTGCCCTCCTGTACTGCCTCGGCGTCCACTCCATGATCCTCTTCGTCCAGCTGTCTTCATTCCTCCTAATGATATGGCCAGCCCATTTCCATTTCCTCTTAAAAACCATTTCCACAATATCGATTAGTTCTGTTTTGTTCCTAAATCACATATTTGTTTTCTTGTCTTTTATGGTTATTCCCAGCATGTATCGTTCCATGCCACGTTCCGTTGTCCGTAGTTTGTTCACGACTTTTCTACTCAGTCTCCAAGTCTCACATCCATATATAAGAACTGGTAGAACGGTTGTTTCCCACAATTTCTTCTTCAGCTTCATATCAGCCTTGCTTTTATAAAATCCCTTGTGCCTCCACATGGCTTTCCACCCTAAAGAAATTCTCCTCAATATTTCATTCCATTGGCCTGAGGTGCTAATTTGGTGGCCCAGATATATGATGTCATCAGTACTTTCAATGGGGCATTCAGGTATTATTCTTTGCTCCATAACATTAATTTTAATCAATTTTGATTTTTTCAAATTGATCTTTAAGCCAATATTTTGAGCCCTCATTTTCACTTCTTGAAAAATTTGCAAACCTTCTTCTATCGATGAGGCGACAAGTACTTGGTCATCGGCAAATTCCAGGTGGTTTATCCATTCTCCATCGATGTTTATCCCCTTGCTTTCCCATTCGCAGTCTTTCATTACGCAGTCCAAAATTGCTGTGAATATCTTTGGTGATCCCACTTCTCCTTGTCGAGATAAATAACTACCCTATCTTTTATTTGGACAAAACTACAGACAAATTAAAAAAATCCTTAGCCATCCCGTCCCTCGGATAGGACGTAAAATGGAGGTCCCGGTCCTGTACGATGTCAGGTACTCGCTAAAGATACCTATCCTAATTATACCTGGATAGTGGTATTCACACTATAGCATCCTATGATTAGCCTAGTTGCATAATGGGACTTTAAACAAACAAACAAGAAACAACTTTCAGGACTTTATATGGAGTTATCATAACCGCTCCTACTCCATGTATATTTATTTTTACTAAACAAAGAAAATTAACGGGTACATCGTATAACTATTTTAATGCCTGGTAATAAAAATTACATACAGGATATATTTTTGCACTATGCTCCAATGCATATTTTAGTACCTAAGAATGCATAACTATAATTTTAATATTAAGTTTTTGTTTATTTCATAAAGAATAATATTTTCTCATATTAAATTCATGCTAAGGATTTTAAGAAATGGTGAACATTGAATATACAGTCAGTCAATGAATCGAAAAATAATAGCGGTAAATAACTTAACATATTAATGAAAACATATAATTTATAAATTTACAATCGGGTACTACAAATTGAGCACTTGTATGCGTAGGTATTTGAATATGATGGGCATGTTCTGTAATATAGCAATTCAATGTAAATGTGCAGCAGTATTTGGAAATTGAAGCATTTACATCTGTAAACGACAATACATATTTGCTTGTGATGGGCGGATATTTGCGCTTCAAATTAAAGCAAATAACACAGCAGCTGGGTAAGATCGTTACTTCTGTTTTACTCCAATGTAAAATACGATTTCAGTTTTCATGTGTCATAAACCGGTGGTTGTGATGATAAAGAAATTATTGCCTGTAAAAGATTTTTTTAATAATGTTTTTAAATGGTTTACCTTAGATTAGAATGTAATGAAAATAATTGGGGGAGTGGTCAGAGCAAAAAGAAACCTTATTTATTTTGTCAACGTTTCGATCCGAATTTCCTGTCCACATCGAGGCTAGGCGATAAACAGGATAACAACCAATCAAATATACAAGGTTTTTTTATTTATAAATGAAAAAATGGTACAAATAATATTCAATTTGTTAATCATTAATGAATTTAGAGTAACAATAGGATTCAAAAAGTAAAGAAAATTACAGAAATTTTAGAGGAAAAAGGAGATTGAAATTTTTTGAAATGCGCACTTAATCTAGGAAAATAAGCTGAAAAAAACGATGAACATATTGTAACGTAAAATTGATAAATAAAAAAAAAACATATGGTTTGAAATCCCAGACATTTTGTTTGGACGACTACCGGTTGGAGCGGACCGTCAGAGGACTAGTTCAAGGCCTGGATGATTCCACGGGGTCTGGACCAATCCAGACCATTCCTTTTACTACTATATATAAGGAGCGAGTGACTGGACCAATTAGTCTTAGTCTGAGTCTGGCAGTCCTGACTGTGAAGCGAATGCCCGTTTGGCATTGAAAATTGTATTTTTTTTTTTTATGAAGTGTTACAATATTGTTACGTGAAACAAAAAAAAAAATATTAAAATGAGCTATAGACTTTGTGGAACAGTTACGAACTGTCCTTGTAAATGTTTCTGACTGTTCGAGAATCTTCTATGCGTGTCGGGAATCTTCTAGATTGTTCTAGTTCAGATTGGTGAATAAGTCTTGCTCTGAAGATTTGGTGTTAGTCTGTCGTTACAAGCTGATACTTTTTGTAACCTTGTTAATTGTTTGTCTGACATTGTTAATTATTATTTTCATCTAATAAAAATTATTTAAACACAAAACAGTGTTACATTACAATTTGTATGTATGATTTGTTGTTATCTTATTTATTATATAGGCCTCGTGTTACCCAGAAATTAGGATCGGAACGTTGGCACAGTACTGGCATTTACATAAATAAGCGCTCATTTATTCTGACCGCAACTGCAAACATTTTTATTACAGTATAACGCATTTTGCTCACTAACCAGGACGTTTTTTGATTGTTCAATAAAAAGATTAGATCTCGGTTACTATTGATGATTACATTCTTATTAAAAAAAGTCTTCCTTTATTACTCTTTGATATATTTAGTTTTAATTAAAAGACGGTAAGAAATGAGTCGCAAACAGACAAACAAGAATCATTCTGAGGAAAGATTATTAGGAAAAAAAAGTCTTGAAGCTCTCGTGAACCAGCGGTAATGGACCATAGATCTTGGTAAATGGTTCACAGAAGCAATATAAAAGTTTCAACAAATAATTCTTTTACTAATAGTGCTTAGAAGACTCATTTTTCCAACCTGCGTTCTTCAGTCTTCCTTTCTTTCTACAATTGGACATTTCTAAAAAGTTGGACATTTCCAAAATTAAATGTGAGACATTTTTTCTATTTAATAATTTATATATCGCAAACAATCATGAAAAAATACTTTAAAATGATAAATTCTCATATACAAAAATATTTTAAAGTCATAAATTCTTCTACATAAAAATACTTATTCACGTGCTTTTTAAATAATGAAAACACAATTGAATATTTGTTACTTAAATAACAGAATAAAAAAAAGAGAAAAAATTCAGAACATTATATTTCTTTACTCTAGTCATACAAAGGTTTGAGGATATTTCCTTCACTGAAGTTTATTAAAACCCGGATGGTGCAGCTTGGTATGCATAACTCATATAAATACCATTTGAAATGGAAAAAATACACTGCACAAAATGTCCATACTTTGTTAACGCATTAACAGCCTTGAAGAGTCTTAGGGAAAGAAACAAATAAATAAATATAACGCAGTTTATGCTCAATTTAACGTAAGACTTTTATTTATAAATAGTTCCTATTTTAATAATTTAATTTAATTAATCCCATCAAATTAATTAATCCTTTTAAAAAATCCCATGCTTTATCAATTTAAAAATCTATTATGAAGTGGTGACTCAGCAGTCAGATAATTGATCTTGAATTTTTACTTTCTGGGCATTTTCAATCAGAGCAGATTTTGGTATCATAAAAATGGAATCACGAAAGGTTAATCTCTTATTAAATAAAGATCCGCAAAGCATAACTTTTTAATATGTAAAATCACCCCTTTAAAATTTAAAATAAATTATTTTTTCAGAAAAGCCGACCCTAGAAACTGACTATTCGAACCTCGTACCAAAGAAATAAAAATAAAAAAAGGTTAGGTTTTTCAATATTAAGGCATCCCTCCACTATCAAAAATGGAAAAAAAATATATTTTTCAAAAATGTCACGCTCCATAACATAATAATAGTGTAGTAAGTTGACTTGAGACATTTTATTAAATGTGAGAAGTTTTTTTTTATATACTGAATGAGTTAATATTACAAACATTTGTTGGCATATTTCCATGAAATGAATATATTAAATTAAAAATAATCGAAATTTAAATATTTCATAAAATGCCATTTATAATCGAATCACAAAAATAAAAATATTATATCTAAATATAACAGTGGGGAAAGTGGTTTACAGCTGAAATCATTTAACAAGTAACAAGTAAACATAATTTAAAAGCCAACGCTTGAATTCGAAGAGGGAATATTTTTTCTTTCCCCTCCTACAGTTTAATTTTAATTTATTTATTTAATATTGTTTTGCCTCTACCCTGTAGGGTCATTGGAAAAGTTTAATTTTAAAGGTCATATCTTCTATTTTTTTTAAATAACTTTTCTTTGAAAGTAGAGAAACAGTTGCAACCCCTAGTCAAAATACACAATTCTGAATAAAGAAGTATTCATTATTCAAAACGGGGAGAATTTAGACTAACGATATTTGGTTCCGCAACATGCCTATGTAGACACGATTTGACACTTCTCTTAGAGCAAAATCGCAAATTATTTTTGTTTTTAATAAAAATTTCTTATAAGGCGCTTATTCCTGTTTACCAATAGGGAGAGTGGGGAAAATCGTGACGGTTTTTTTTTTTCAAATTGCCAAAAATAATAAAAAAAACTATTGCTAGAGTTCTGAAATTTGTATAGTACATCTTACTACAATGGTCCTTTGTTCAGTTGAAATCTAAAAACGTTACACATCAAAATATTATTTTCATAAAACCACAAGAAGATTTTTTTGTCCCAAGACATTGCTCGGGGAACAATGAAACACCATATTAAAACTAAATATTTTGATAAAATTATTAATAATAAGAGATAATAAAATTGCATTACAAAATATAATCATGATAATTAACATAAGAATCTGGTGCGTGCGAGCAACACACAACTTTTACTTACCAACTTACTTAGATAAGAAATTAATGCGTTTTGTTAATGCCACTTCTCAAAGTTACTCATTATTCCACATTCATTTCTTATTTTTGTTTCCATTTGCTCAGAACATTTAAATAATGACAGCGCTTACCTGATATTAAATAACACCTTATTTTCATTAAACATGACGAATATGATGAAAATCGTTAAAGGCGTTCTTGAGATAATCGAAAAATTGAAAAAAAGTTATGAAATAAAGTCCCCCCCCTCAGGTTGATCAATTTTAATGAAATGTTGGCTATCACATCTTTGGCATATACATACATCAAATACCCAGCTTGATCAAAATCGTGAAAGCCGTTTTTGAGTAAATAAAAAAAACACGTGAAAATGATACAAAATTTATTAAGTAAAGTCCCTCCTCCGGGTAATCAATTTTGATGAAATTTTTACGGTCATATCTCGGGCATATTAATATATCAAATACTCAGTTTAATCAAAATCGGTAGAGCCGTTTTTGAGAAAACCGAAAAAAACGTAAAAAGTTATTAAATACAGTACCCCCTCCCTTTGAGCAATTTTAATGAAATTTTTGCTGTCGCATCGCGGACATATACATACACTAAATACTTAATTTCAGGTTCGCACGGAATATAGTTTTTGAGCTAGTCTGTTCACACACATACACAGACCATTTCGCGGGACTTGGTTATTTGGACTCAGGGGACCCCAAAACGTGTATTTCCGTTGAAAACCGGAAGTCGAAATTTTTCATGATCGCAATACTTTCACTTACTATATATTTCATATATAGGTAAGTGAAAGTAAAAAATATATGACATGTTTGAAGTAGTCATTATGAAGAGTCGTTTACAAGATTAGTGTCACTAGATATAATTCTTTTTACTTTCACTTACCTTTATATGAAATATATAGTAAGTGGAAGTATTGCGATCGTGAAAAATTTCGACTTCCGGTTTTCAACGGAAATACACGTTTTGGGGTCACCTGAGTCCAAATAACCAATTTCGCGGAAATGGTCTGTGTGTGTGTGTGTATGTGTGTGTGTGTGAACAGACTAGCTCAAAAACTATAAACCGTGTGAACCTGAAATTGGGTATTTAGTGTAGGTATATGCCCGCGATGTGACAGCAAAAATTTCATCAAAATTGCTCAAAGGGAGGGGGTACTTTATTTAGTAACTTTTTAAGTTTTTTTCGATTTTCTCAAAAACGGCTTTAACGATTTTGATCAAACTGGGTATATGATGTATGTATATGCCCGAGATACGACTGTAAAAATTTTATCAAAATTGATCAACCGGAGGGGGGACTTTACTTAATAAATTTTTTACCAATTTCACGTGTTCATATTTTTTATTTACTTAAAAACGGCTTTAACGATTTTGATGAAACCGGGTATTTGATCTATGTATATACCAAAGATGTGAAAGCCAAATTTCATCAAAATTGGTCCAACGGAGGGGGCACTTTATTTCATAACTTTTTTTCCAATTTTTACCTTTTTTTCGATTATCTCAAAAACGGCTTTAACGATTTTTATCAAATTCGTCATGTTTAATGAAAATTAGGTTTTCTTTAATATCAGGTAAGCTTTATCATTATTAAAATGTTCTGAGGGGGCTTATATGGGGTAGGGGCCTTTTTCGTTTATTTGTTTTTTTGTTTCTTATAAAGTACCTTTGTTTTTGTTTATATGGAGAAATTAACTGTCTCTCGTTACGCCTAAAAATAAAAAATGGCTAAATATGAGATATGATAAAAATAAAGAAAACATATAGAGGAGAAAAAAGAAAAATATTCGAGTCAACTCATCAAACTCGTTGAGCCCACGCATGCGGAGTACGCCTTTAATGACAGACCATTGTTCATAATTAAAGCCCTTCTGTTCATTTGAGAAGTGGCAATTAACAAAACGCATTAATTTCTAATCTAAGTAAGTTGGTAAGTGAAAGTTGTGTGTTGCGAGAACGCACCAGATTTTTTAATTTAGGGACCAATACTTACAACGACAATTATAACAGTGATTAACATTACCAAAGCACGTAGTGACAATGAATAAAGAAGGATTTTGATAAAATCAGGTGATGGAATAAAAAAAAATATATTTTAATGAAAAATAATTTCAAATGAAAATAACTGTTGTTGAAAGCCTGTTCCTTTAAAGATATTCCTTTCTTCTTGGGATTAGACAATATCAATTTAATTTCGTTTATAACAGTGCTTCATAGGCTGTCTCACTGTTCCCGTCTCACTGATCCCTATAGCCTTGCCGTCTTTCACTATGATTTTCTGTTTCCGAAATTCACAATCATTGGCCATTCAAAGGTTAATACAAAGAGTTTTCGTTGGTGAATAAAAGCCATTAACAGAAATACGGTGAAATGAACAAAATTACCCACACTGTCAACGAGAAAGCAAGTCACAAAAAAAAAGTTTACATGCCTCGAAAACAAAATGAGACAAAAATAGTCACCGATGTAGAATAATGTTGGTTTCTTTCTTGGAAAAGTTTATTTCACTAATATTCTACACTACAACATATCAATCACCAACTGGGTTCTTGAAATTTGGTCTATGAGCTAACTGTCTCACAGTTAAATGTGTCTCACTCTCTCCTACGCTTAAATGATTTTGTGTTATCTTAAATATCTACCTTGATAACTTATTTGTGTAATATTGAATATGAAAAAAGTTATACCCCCAAACTTCGGAATGGTGGATATCCCGGGGAAGACCCGGTTTAAGGCAGAGATGGTGTCATTGACTGAGGCTCCAAAGATTATATATCCTTATGGGTATAGTCGGCAACTTTATGATTTATTAGCGAGGAGCTTAAACCCTAGTACTAACAGTATAAGCACCACTAACTTCAAGCCTAATCTCCTAAGGCAGAGGATAGTCAAAGTTGCTTTCCTCCCCTTTGTTCGCTACGTTTTCACATTCTACGGAGTCTATGGTATCAGCCTCTACATCGATCTGTGGCAAACAAGGGAGGGGATTTCTAAAGTAAAATATTCGGAAAATTCATCAAAAGATTAATTTTTTAAATCCATAGCACCTTAATCATGGTTTGAGATATGTAAAAAATAAGGTTTAGTTAATTAAGAAAAGAATATATTATTTAAAAAAAATAGAGATGAGAGATGGTCAACTGTTCTTCAATTACGATAGGTTAAATGATGGTCAGGATTTTCAGTTACAATGATATTTATTATGGTAAGCCAACGTTTCGATCCAACTTGTGGATCTTCATCAGGGCTAAAAGAAAACAAATATATGAGTATCTATGCTAGAGGGTGACAATAAATGGATACATTACAGTACTAATAATAATATAAAAGATGGTATACATAAATATTAAAATAAGAGGCTGGTTAACAAGATAAAATAGAATCTGATATTTACCTACTGAGTCCAGGTGGATACTAAGACTAAAGGTAAAAATAAGGTGAGAGGTAGTGGTAGGGGGTTAGTTTGCCGACTTCAAAGGTTTATGGCGGGGAAATCCAACGCTTTTGAAGTGAAGGCACATGACAACTGAGTGAACAAAATATTTAAAAACTAACAAAATATATGGTACTGTATACAAATAGTTGTGTCTGGACTGAATAATAACATAAAAATGAGATAATACATAATGTAACAATGCATACAAATTGGAAAATATACAGAAAGAAGCAACAATACAAAAAATAATAATAGTACAAGAGGTACAGAGATAATTGCAGGCACCTATGAAATCAAAACTAGGATTTGAGGATGCGGAAGATGTTAGAATAAGTGGATGAAATTATTTCTTTATCTGTTTTGTGATTTACCGGGTTATTAGTTTCTAGATGGATGAAAATGGATTCTGAGAGGAGACGTTTGTCGTGGTTAGATACAGTAGCTAATATGGAGGGGTTCTCAAAGTCGAAGGAATGGTTGTGGGCAATGGCATGTTCTGCTAATTTAGATGTAGACGAATTACGCGTGGAAATACTGTATTTATGTTGATAAATACGTTTTTTTAAATAATTTTTGGTTTCACCTATATAGCAACTGTTGCAATTAAGCGTGGAGCACTGGATACGATAAACTACATTACACTTGTCTAGGAGAGGTACCGGGTCTTTGAGTTTTTTATAAAGATTTTTTAATTTATTGTTATTTTTTAATACTAGGCGCATGTGTGGGAAACTCGATGAGAAGGATTTTTTAATTTTGTTTGAGAGAATGGGGATATATGGGATAGATCTGTATTGGAAAGTAGAAATCGGAGGTTGTTAGAGAGATTTTGAGTTTTAGAATTGTTATTGATAAGTGTTTTTATTAAATGCTCAGGAAAATCGTTAGATTGTAAGATATTTTTCAGGCGGATTTTGTTATGACAATGAAATTGTGGATCGGACAAGTTCAGGCTACGGTGGATGAGGTTTTTTGCGACGTTGATCTTTTGGTGATGTGCATGTTGGGAAAAATAGTTAAAGTTAGTTCTAACATCTTCCGCATCCTCAAATCCTAGTTTTGATTTCATAGGTACCTGCAATTATCTCTGTACCTCTTGTACTATTATTATTTTTTGTATTGTTGCTTCTTTCTGTATATTTTCCAATTTGTATGCATTGTTACATTATGTATTATCTCATTTTTATGTTATTATTCAGTCCAGACACAACTATTTGTATACAGTACCATATATTTTGTTAGTTTTTAAATATTTTGTTCACTCAGTTGTCATGTGCCTTCACTTCAAAAGCGTTGGATTTCCCCGCCATAAACCTTTGAAGTCGGCAAACTAACCCCCTACCACTACCTCTCACCTTATTTTTACCTTTAGTCTTAGTATCCACCTGGACTCAGTAGGTAAATATCAGATTCTATTTTATCTTGTTAACCAGCCTCTTATTTTAATATTTATGTATACCATCTTTTATATTATTATTAGTTCTGTAATGTATCCATTTATTGTCACCCTCTAGCATAGATACTCATATATTTGTTTTCTTTTAGCCCTGATGAAGATCCACAAGTTGGATCGAAACGTTGGCTTACCATAATAAATATCATTGTAACTGAAAATCCTGACCATCATTTAACCTATCGTATTTAAAAAAAAAAAATTAGAATTGTTTACACTTATTTGTTGAAATTCACTGTTCATTAGATATATTATTCCCGTGACAATTTGTTATGATTAAGGTACTTTTCCCCAGAATACAGCATATTTTCTATTTTATTCCAATACATATGTAACAACAATCTAATTTTTAGAATAGGCAACAGAAAAGAAAAACTTATGAAAAAATAAGGACGTTTAAACAAGAAAATGAGATTTTTTACTATTGATCTCATATTTTTGTTTTCAAAATCCTATGCAAATAAATTTTAATAAATGAATAACGTGAATATTGAAATAATAATGTTATTATTATTATTATTATTATAAATCTATTTGTAATAAGCAAAAACTAGCTGACCCGCGCGAAGCATTCGCACTCTAGCCTACATAAATACCACTTAATTAAAGTACCTACACACCGTATATTTAGTATCGTGTAGTGTGTCATGGGCATAGGTGAGGGTTGAATTAAAGAATAGATGTGTTTAAATTGTAGATTATTTATTTTTTGAAACATAAGTTTAAGGTATTTACATATGTACGCGTTTACAGGACCTCTTTGAACAGTATGTTTGAAGTTACAATATGGTCATCCGTGATTGTTGGTGGGTTTGTTTTACACAGACATAGATCTTACTGATTCTATTCCCTGTAATTACCTGTTTTTTCTTGTAACTCACAATCGACGGTGACAATAGGTAAAGTCTATATAACCAAAAATGTTCGTCTGGACAAACTGAAAAAAATGACACCTTCGAGAATACCCTGCGACCTTTTTGGAATTTTCGCTTACAACTAGCAAACGAAGGGGTTACTCGAAAAAATATATATGACCGAAAATGTTCTCCTTGAAAACCTGAAAAGATTTATACCATTTAGAAACCTCTACGACCATTTTCTATTAAAAACCGCGGTTTTGCACTTACTTATAACTGGCAATCGAAGGCGAAATGAGTGATTTTTATATTTTTCCGGTATAGCGGTTAGGGAAAGCTTTAAAATGATGCCTCATTCATGAAATTTGATGTAGTATTAAGGAGTTTATGGCATACCGACAAAAAAAGGCCTTGAGAAATATATAATATATTAAAAATTAACAGTTAATGATTTTTCAGGTTTTTGTTGAATAAACAATATTACTTATATATATATATATATATATATATATATATATTTATACCATCTAAAAATAAAACGTCAGTCTGAGGCATATGATATCAAATATTTAGCCAATGTACAGTGAAAATTACTGTATTGATTCATGAGTATTGGATTCCACAGCTAATCCACTCATCTACTGATTCCCTTTGAGTCAGGATGACATTTTATCTACACTGGCCACATTGATAGGGATAAAATAAATCCCACTCATGGCATGCTTCTCTCATTTCGTTCGCTAGTGATGTTATTTCTGAATAGTTGCTAAAATACGTAGAATATCAATTTCATTTAAATGTCACTAAATACGTTTCATTATTAACACTCCAATACTAAAATATAATTATACAAGTGTAATTTATTGATAAAATCAATGATATCAATGCTCGAATTAATAGAAAATAAGAAATATTCCTCATAACTGTATGTGATGTAATGTTAATTTTTTTTATATATTTTTTTCTAATTTAAAACTTTACTTAAAAATTATAACAAGCGAATTTGAGCACATAATAAAAAATATGAAAAAATAAAATTAATGAACTTGCAAATAAACTACGCAATGGCAATTATTTTACGCAATTAGAAAACTAGAATAATTTTGTTTTTTGCTTTAAGTTCGTTCCTAAAGAAAAAAATCTGGTGCGTGCTCGCATCACACAACTTTCACTTACCAACTTACTTAGATTAGAAATTAATGCGTTTCGTTAATTGTCACTTCTCAAATGAACAGAACTGGTTTAATTATGAACAATGGTCTGTCCTTAAAGGCGTACTCCGCATTCGTGGGCTCAACTAGTTTTATGAGTTGACTGAATATTTTTATTTTTTTCTCCTCTTTATGTTTTTTTTATTTTTATCATATCTCATATTTAGCCATTTCTTATTTTTAGGCGTAACGAGACCTAACAGTTAATTTCTCCATAAAAACAAAAACAAAGGTGCTTTATAGGAAACAAACAAACAGAAAAAGGCCCCAACCCCCCCCCCCCCAAAAAAAGCCCCCTCAGAACATTTTAATAATGATAAAGCTTACCTGATATTAAAGAAACCTAATTTCCATTAAACATGACGAATTTGATAAAAATCATTAAAGCAGTTTTTGAGATAATCGAAAAAAAGGTAAAAACTGGTAAAAAAGTTATGAAATAAAGTGCCCCCTCCGACTGATAAATTTTGATGAAATGTTGGCTATCACATCTTTGGCATATACATACATCAAATACCCAGTTTGATCAAAATCGTTAAAGCCGTTTTTGAGTAAATAAAAAAAAAACACGTGAAAATGGTACAAAATTTATTAAGTAAAGTCCCCCCTCCGTTTGATCAATTTTAACAAAATGTTGGCTATCACATCTTTGGCATATATATACATCAAATACCCAGTTTGATCAAAATCATTAAAGCCGTTTTTAAGTAAATAAAAAAAACACGTGAAAATTATACAAAATTTATTAAGTAAAGTACCCCCTCCGGTTAATCAATTTTGATGAAATTTTTACAGTCATATCTCGGGCATATAAATAGATCAAATATTCAGTTTAATCAAAATCGTTAGAGCCGTTTTTGAGAAAATCGAAAATTACGTAAAAAGTTATTAAATAAAGTACCCCCTCCCATTGAGCAATTTTGATGAAATTTTTGCTGTCACATCGCGGGCATATACCTACTCTAAATACCCAATTTCAGGTTCCCACGGTTTATAGTTTTTAAGCTAGTCTGTTCACACACACACACACACACACACACACACACACACACACACACACACACACACACACACACACAGACCATTTCGCGGGACTTGGTTATTTCGACTCAGGGGTCCCAAAACGTGTATTTCCGTTGAAAACCGGAAGTCGAAATTTTTCACGATCGCAATACTTCCACTTACTATATATTTCATATATAGGTAAGTGAAATTAAAAAAAATTATAATAGATTTTTATTTGAAATATTTTTTTCATTACACTGCACGGAAAGTAACTACTTTCGATGCATGCAAACAGTACAGAAAACAGCTGTTTCCCGTTTACTCCTAAAAGTGCACGAAAATTTTCGATGTACTTGTTATTTCGTTTCCCGGCCACCAGTAGCGCTTGCTGATTGTATTAAGAACAGCTGTTTAATGAAAAATTGAAATCAAGAAAACTGAAAATCCACCGATTACAATTAGTTTTTGTGTCATAAATAATTTCCAAAAGTTGTCAGTTTACTTAGTGCTTTGAAGAAATGGCATTGCCCGATGAATTAATGAAGAAAGCAGCTGAAGTGGGAGATGGTTTACTTCCAAACAAGTCTCGCGTAAGATACCTAGAGGAGTACGAAAAGTTTTGTCTTTGGTGTCAAAATCAAGCTGTTCCGTCTAACCAAGTAAATGACACTTACTACAAAATAAATTAGCAAATAAAATCATAAATATAAGCAACAATCAAAACTGCACAGTAAATATTAATTTCAATTTCTGAAATTCTTAGAACCCTTATTTATTTCAGTATTTTATTTAATTTGTATTCAGCTTTTGTTTGTTGATCAATAAACTAATCAAACAGTATACTAGTGTTTGAAATTATAATTTAAGTTAATTAATTATGTTAGTTTGAGATTTCTGTTATACTGCCAGTTTGCAGTGTAATGAAAAATATCGTTCATAACACGTACCAAAAGTGCTTTTCCCGAGCTTACTCAAACTATTCCCGTACTCGGTCGGCTTCGTCTCGTACGTGAAACTCGAATTCCCGTGTTCGGCTACGCCTCACACGTGAAATTCCGTAGCGCACGGGAAAAGGCCACTTTCGGTACTAGTAATGAAATATACTATTCTGTAAACTATTCATTATTAAACAATACTGTAAAGTTAAAAAAATAAATCAACAAAAAAACATATGGCTAAGAATAGTTCTAGACCTTTTGTTGGAGCAAACTGTCCTAGCATATATTTGTGACTAAGATATTAGAGTCCATCTTACGATTGTAAATAAGGAGCGATGGAATGGATAGTTAGTCTTGTTTAGAAGCTCAAGTTATAAGGTTACCTCCATGTTACAAAGTGATAATTTTTGTGACCTATTCAAATGTTTGTGTTTTCGTAATTTGTGTGTCATTGAAAATTATGTTCGTTAAATAAAAATTGTTTAATCCACGTAAGTGTTACAATACTTAGTAATAATAATGCTAGTAATAAAAATGCAAGAAAAAAAATTAATGAAAACATGGTTGAAAAATCTTTTTTTCAGGAGCTAAAGCAACCGACTATGTAAATATTCAGTCACTTGACAGATTCCGTCTATCACATTGGCTGATTTCTTAATATTCACTTGTAGAACAGCCACAGCCACCTTTTGAAATGAACAATAATCTCCAAAGCTTCAATCAGCTAAATGTGCTTTATGATTTTAATTTTAATAAAACCGATTGCTACTATCTACTGAAAAGGGAGAGTAAAATGCTTTAAAAATCAAGGTTTAGATTAATGCATCGTGATAGTATTTTATTATGAAATATGTATGAAAAATAAAAAATTAATGATAAACTTACGTGCAGAGGGGAGGTTTTTGAAGTATGGAATAGAATCTAGATAAATATGGAAGGCATGAGAACCCTAGACTTCATACTTTATACTTGTACTTCCTCTTCTCCATGTCCGGGACCCAGTCAAGGGCCCTCACCACCCCTCGTACTCTTCGGTACTATAGGGGGATGTATAGGCTCATATTTATATAAAAATAAATGTCTTCGCTCTCTGCCCGAAATGCATATAAAACTTTTGAGTAGAATCGGACAATGCTAATGTGCATATCCTACAAAAGTATATTTGTAACACATGCAAATACAGGCATGTTGGAGAGGGCGGTTTAGGGGTGAGAAGTAAAGAAACCGCTTGCACCAACCACAGAGTGTAGAATTACAATTCTATTGGTTAATTCTATCAAACCCTTTTAACTCTATACTCCGTGGTCCCAACCGGTGGAATTCAAAGGGTTCAAATTCGCATTGAAATTTTATTCAGATTTTGTAAAACCCACACCTAATTTTCTTGATTTGAATGTTTTTTACTCTTTTTTTTTCATTAACTTATTTAATAAACTTGGCAATTACTAGCTTCTCTTTGTAAAACCTCCCTTCTCTGCGTAAAATTACTAAGAGTAGGGATGACCTGTTTTTGGCGGAATGCTACGAACAAAATCTCGACAAAGATAATGAATGAAAGAAATTAATTCCATTATAGGAACGGTTACGAACAGAACGAGAATTCAATGGAATGTTTTTCTGTCGGCGGGATTAATAAGAAGATAACGGAACATTTTAAGGTTTCTTCGGATTTCGTTAATGTTTCAATGCGAGTTATTACTATACCACTGGTCATATTTTATCTTTATAGCTTTATGCAATAAAAATATATAAAGTCTGCAGCCTTCCCCCCATGGAAGTTATTTGCCATTTAAAGAGATTTAGACTTTACCAAAATATGGAAGTGAGGCAAAAAACAAATAATGTGCAGAACAAGTAGATTGTAGTTGTGGGAAAGGAAATTATAGATATAAAATGTGATGGGCAGATCCAGAGGTGGGGCTGCTGTCCCCTCTTTTACAACCGCCTAGATCCGCCTATGTATAAAAATACATATCTAAGTTTATTTAGTGTTTTCATTATAAGACATTTCGACTTGATTAAGAATACTTCAACTCAAGCTCGCTGATTTCAACCAACTATTGTAGCTGAGGTATTAATAAATATTTTCAGATACAATTTAGCAGCCAAAACTTGGACCTAGCCTTGGTCCAACTCTATAAGGGGTTACTATTTATTAAGTAATCAACGAAAGGAAATTAAAGTTTAACAAATTGCAAGATTTTTATCAATAAAAACAAATGCAAACGTTTCCCATATTATAATTAAGCCAACGATACCCAACATAATAGATCTTATTGCATAGTGTTTTCGATCCAATTACCCGAAATTTTGAAAATTTATAATATAAAATTTTAAGTTTCCTCGTACTTGAACAAAAACTAATGGATGACAGGAAATAATCGGGTTTATTCACTTGCACAATAAAACGAATTAGTTTCCACCTAGATGGACATCGATAGCTTTAAACATTCTAACAAGACTAAAAGTGTGGTATTAATATTTTGTAAAAAATGTTGTTAGACAAATATATATCACTGGTGTTTGGGAAAAAGGAGTTAAGTCATCAAAATTTGAAGCTTAAACAATGATTTACCAAGCTCCTGAAAATCATTATCAATTCTTTCTTGTATTTCTTTATGATAAATTAAACTATATTCTTTCAACAGAGACTGTAATAAATTATGAATAACGAATAAATTATAGTAAATTATTTTTAAATAATTTATTTTTTGAAGAGAAAAGATTTGGCTCCGCCGGGAGTCGAACCCAGGTCTCCTGCGTTACATGCGAGGATGCTAACCACTACACCACAGAGCTCGGCTCAAGGCAGAGCAAATCCTTCCTCTTCACTGATACCTACCGATACCTATCGACTCCCGGGGGAGCCAAATCTTTTCTCTTCAAAAAATAAATTATTTAAAAATAATTTAAAATGGTGGTCAACCACGAACTAAGATTAGATTAATTAAAATATAGTAAATTATGAATTTTTAGAAAAAGATACATTTTTTTTTTTTTTTTTTTATTTTTTTATTTTTTTTTTTTTATGGCAACCCCTTTTGCCCAAACATGAATGATATTTTATGAGATTTCAGAAGATTACATAAAGTGAATTTAGGATTTTAGTAACATAAATTGATATTGTTTTTTTAAATCGCTTCTATGTTTTCTAATTAAAGCTATTGTTCATATGTTATGCAGAATAAACTCCGCCCACAGCTAGAAACTAACGATTGAGCGGATTCTGTTGTGTTTTTCCCGATGCAGTAATACCGAAGCTTAAACGGCCTATTATGCTTCGCCTCTAATGCTCTGTAAGCTAAGCCGATTGTCTTTGTTATCCCCTCTCACGATTTTACGGGTTAATTGTTTCTCCGGATTTGGGGATGAATGTTAGCCAAATTGAAGAAACTATACACAAATCTATCATACGATCGTATATTGGAATGAGCATTTTAAATTACCAAATATACTAATTAGAGTGGCTTTGATGATGTTACTTATTAAAAAAAAAACGTGAAAATGAGACAATGCAAAGACAATCCGTTTGACCAATTTTGATGAAATGTTGGCTGCCACATTGTGGGCATATACATACACCAAATACCGAATTTCTGGTTCGTACACTTTATAGTTTTTGAGCTAGTCTGTTTAAATACAAAGACCATTTCACGGAATTCGACATTTTCCACGATCGCAATAGGTACTTCCCCTTTTTACCAAAAAATAATACTTACGACTTGCATAACTAATACTGGATTTATTTTAAAATGCAAGACGATATTAAAACCTTAATCTTGTATACAGTAAAGGAGCTTGCTACCCTGTTAGTAGAGGATCGTAATTCGCTTTGTAACCTGCTCAGTCTATGGACTAACAGATTTGATGGGGTAGGATTTAAACTCAATTAGACTACAAAGCCCTGATATCCAGCTTATATTATATACATTCCTTCGCAGGCGCATTGAATGGTGACACAGGAAGGTTAATAAACGCATCGGAGGGTTGATTTAAGTTTATGGGAGCTTAGGAATAGCATGTTTTCCGAAGGCAAAAGTATGTTCGCATGTCTACAGATTTCACTTGGTCCTGAAGAGGCGGAAATAGTTTTCATATTATCTTTGGCAGCAGTGGAACGAGTCTTAAGTCCAAATTGAAAAATAATTTGTTTACTTGTTTGGACATAACATTGCAAATTTTTAACACACTTATTTAGCAATTTACACAGTTAGCAGCATTCTGAATGCGTAAATGTATTTACCAAGATCTCCTCTACAAAATGTGCAAAGTCATGAGCAAGCTAATTAAAATATTTTTTTTTTTTGGTTTGAACTTAACAATCTTAAGTTCATATAATAATTATGCAATGATTTTACAAATAATTTTATGAAAATTATTCAATATTCTCAACATGGAGTGATACGTTTTACATTTCAATTAATCGAAAATATTAATAGAAACTATTGGCAAATTATCGATTTTATGTTAAGGTCATCCATAGTGTAAATCAACTGATTAAAACCAAATAAAAAAAATCCAAATAAAGAAATGAATAATTAAAAAGTAACATAAAATGTTTATGATTACATGTATAAATGATCGGAATTACAAGAATTGATATCAATTTTCTCTAAAATTTAGTGATTTACATTAGTACATAGAAGACAAATAGGTACCAAAGATGTCGCTCTTTAACTCCACATCACCTTAATACATCATTTTATCGAATTGTGAAATTCCATAACCAAAATTCTTAATTTCAAAGATGCCGCAAAATAAACTATCCTCCTACTATACTCTACTCTTTCTGTTTAGGTATTTTACCTATTAACAATGAAGTAGTCGCGTGGTTCACAATTGTCACCCAGCTTTCATTTCCTGCGGATTCCCACCACCTTTACAATTCTCTCCTCCGCATTTTCTCTAATCCACCATGTTCTGGTTCAGGACGCCCCCTAACTATGGAAGATACTCACCTCAATGTAATTTGGCTGACAAATTTCTCCCACCTGACCTTTTACGTTATTATACTGGTAAGTAACCATTTTTGGTTTATAAATTGTTTTATTATTTTAAAAAAAGTACATTTTTTTATTTTAATGCCTATGTTATGGTTTTTATCCTCCTACAGAAAAGATAAATTATTTGTTTGTTCTATGACCAGGAATAATGTTCGAAAATAGCGGGACAATTCCTAGGGGAAATTATGTATTGTCACATTATTATTAGTTAGCGAAGATCCTGCTTTACAATTGATATGTTCATGATATGCATGATAGACCTTCGCGTAGAGGAATGAAAAAAATTGCCCCAATCACAGAGGAGTTTTGCACAAATAATAATAAATTTCCCAAATTCTTCCTTCCCAGTTAATACATTACCATTGATGAGCAATTATAAGCTTTTTAGAGGCAAATGTCCATTCGGGTAATACACCCCCAAATAAACAAGCAAATACAACATCCATACAGATGTTACGATGGGTTGAACATGGATACATTTTAGTATGTTTTCAAAAGTTATTCTTTAAATATGTTTTTCAAAAGTTACTGTTTGACTGTTGTTGTTTTTTTTATAAAATATTTTTAATGTTGTTAAACCATTTGTAACATTTAATTAAAATACAAGGTATGATAAAAAGTAAGTAAATAAATTGTAGGATACAACAAAAAAAATTATCCTGTGGTGACATTAGTCATCCATGCGACCATTCATAATGTTAACGTAACTATCAGAGGTTTTATAAAATTACATTGGTAAAAATACCAGCTTTTATTTATATGTTTTAGTGTTCAACGAAAACACATAAAAACAATGAAAGGAAAAAATAAATGAAACGATTAACAATAATCAAGCATAATTCTTGTCATTAAATAAATTGAGCTAATAGCTGCTTAAATCCTTTTATTACCTTTTCCTACTTTGCATCAAAAATGATACAATAAAAATTATTGTATTGAATGATTATGATAAATGAAACATTGTTTGAAAAGAAATCAACCAACTTTCTTGCGGGTCAGTAGAACATAATATAGTAGATTAAAAGAAGAAATAAAAGACTTTTCAAAGAAAGAAGCCTTTTCGAAGAAAATTAAAAAAATAATTAATTGAAAAAACTGAAGTATTTAAATGAAATATCTTTAAATAATTAAATCTGAATATCTCCCTTTTAACTTCTGCCATACTCTGAGGAAATACTGAAACAACGGCTATTACTTACTTTGCTCTCCTATTCTAATAATTGAATAAGCTATGGTTTCTTAAGGTTGAAGGAATTAGCATGATGTTGAATCAACAACTCTCCTTTTTCTTCTCCTGAATATTTATAAATAGTTTGTTGATTTATCAGCTCAGTTTTTTTTTTTTTTTTTTTTTTAATTTAACCTCTATTGTAATAGAATTTTGCAATCGTCAACTGTTTTTCTTTACGATTATTAATAGTTGGGATTTCCAGTTAAACATTTATTGTGAAAATCTAACGTTTCGATCCCAAAATGTGGATCTTCATCAGCGCTAAAAATAGGACAAACATACAGCAGACTCCCGATTATCCGTGGTATTGGGTGGCACGGCAACCGCGGATAAACCAATTCCACGGATAATCCGCAAAATTTTCAAAGGTCAACAAAACAATTCAAATCAAAGCAAAATGTTAATTTATAGATATTACATACATATAAATAATTATTTATATACATATAATTTATAAAGGTTTATCACTCATTGTAAAATAAAATCACGAACAACAATCACAAACAAGCTATGTAACTGCTAAGGCCAGGTTGACAAAAGTGACGTGAACGAGAAAATGAAATGATGAAAGGAAAAAGTGGGATGGGAAGGGAGTTCTGATATTTGTGACTCTTTCAGTCTTCGGATATTACACTTATTGCCTGGGACACTTCAGTTAACAAATGGTCTGTCTGAGAGTGGTGACTCACGCACTTTTCGGGTTTTATACGGCGGCTACACATGAGTAAACGAACTTTTTTCTAATTATAAAATGATTTGAATAGTGAGGTAACCCCTCTTAGTTAAATATTTAATTATTAAACAAGCAATTTCTGTTTTTGTGGGGGAAACTGAATTTTTATTTGTCTCATTGTCAGTTAGAGGCTTGTTCATGTTTTACCTCACGGGAAAGTGTATACGCGATTGTAGAAATATAAATTAACAGAAATTGCTTGTTTAATAATCTTTTTTTCGTTCGTGTTTTTCGTCGTAACATTTAACTCATCTACCGCTAGAATAAAAAAAAAATTCTAGAGTGACCGCGGATAATCCGCAAAGTGGATAATCCGCCAGCGGCTAATCGAGAGTTTACTGTATGATCAACATGTGAAGTATCTATGGTAGAAGATCATAATTAAATGTTTATCATGTAATCATTAATTATAGATAGTTACAATAAGAAGTAAAGAAATAATGGAAAACAAATCCAACTGATGGTATGTATACTGGCATGGGTACTTAAGAAATTTGATAATTATATAAAATATAGTAAAATATTGAATAAGAACATGAAGAACATGAATATTTGAATAAGAAACCGGTTAGCATGAGAAAATAAAAGATCTTATATATTTTACTTTAATTTACCTTGTTGAATCAAGAGTAGTTTTAGCCCTGATGAAGATACACATATTGGGAACGAATCGTTGGCTTTTAAAAATAACTAAATATTTTCATCATTACTATTAATCATTGACTATTAATCGTCCTCAATTACAATAAAAATAAGTAATTCCGAAATTACAAAGTCGTCCAGATTTTTATAATAATCTATATTAATAAAAATAAAATTCTATAGAAATCCATACCGTTTGCCCTAAATTCTCCAAATTTCGCTTAGCGGTTCTTTCATAACAGGTGCAAACACCTGTCCATATTAAAATTGCATAACTTCAGCCAATTTCTAGGTATATTCTTTATTTTTATAAGAATCGTTATGATCTCATTGTTTTTTTTTTACGAAATCGACCGTTTGAGTCGAAATAAGTCTCATTTTGTAGATTTTCAGAGGCTTAGGCAACACAAAAACAAACAGAATTTCATCTTTATTTAGATCTTTATATAGATGAAATTCCCCGGGTGCAACCGGGATATACAGCTAGTTCTAAATAAATCAAAAATAACGTTAAAATGGTTTACTTTTGATAACATCTTAAGTAGGATACTCGTCGAATACAATAGAAGTTGAAGTTGAACAGTTTCGAGAAAAAAGTATTTATATTCGAGAAGTCACCTCGGAGGTAACAACCTGAAAACGCTCCAAGTCATTTAAGACTCCCGATTATTATTATAAAAGAGAGTTGAGGTGAATGTGAATCGATGACCTGCTAGGGAATAAAACTCAAAGTCAAGCTCCCTCCCCCCTCCCCCTCATTCTTACCCTAACCATCAAGAAAGTTTTTCTTTATAAGAAATGGGAACGGCATGAAGAAGGGGACAAATTTATTTCCATACAGGTCAGGCCCTGGCGGGGAACCCAACCTTCGGGTAAACACCAATTCCTTTCAGGTCTTTTGAAGTATACTCTATTGTAGCCACCGGCCCAGAAATACGCTTGAATAAATTGTTCCAAAACAAGGCATTCCTAAGGCAACAAATATATTATACAAGTCCCTAAATACATAAAAAAAGAAAATACTTAAAAAATCTCATTTAAGTTCATATTCAAGTACAGTCGTTATTCATCGCATAGTGCAACTTTGAACAGTTTGAAACAAAACTACTATCTAAATATTTACCCATATAGTAATAGTAAGTCATATAGTAATTAATAATATTAAATTACTTGTATGATCTTCTAATAAATACCGATTTCTCACATGATTTGTTTGGAATTACTAACAATAATATGGTGCAATCATTTTATTATAAAAAATATAATAACTAAAAATAAATGTATAAAACAATAGTTTAGTTTGTATTAGGGTTTAGTAGTTAGGGTTCATTACTATATCGATCATTGAACTTGACTTTGTAAACAGTCCATTTATTCTTTGGCGATCTCAATAGCAAACTTGGCGGTCTACAATCGAAGTACAAACCTACATTGTTTTGTCCAATACTTTGATCTAGAAAGTTAACCGTTTGACTTTGGATTTAAAGATTCTATTTTTTCAATAACCATGGGTTTTGAAATTTCAAAAATATCTTTCAAGTTTCTTTTTCGTTCTATTGTGTTCGGTCATCTTGAGCTGAAAACGTGAATAAAGGGTTCATTAGTGTTGGTTGTTGTATGTCTGAATGTAGAGTTTTGTTTCTAGTTCCGAAGTGCGTCTATTAATAATTTTAAAATTTCGGATCGCATTGTAAATAGTTTACGTTCTTTTATTGTTGAACGAAAGGAAATTAAAGCAGTGTGAAATCGATTCCCTACAACATTTTGAAATAAGGAATTTATAAAATTTAAAAAAATATATAAATATCAATTTTATAACGTTATTATAAGTTTACTAGCTGTATATCCCGGTTTCACCCGGGGAATTTCATTTTTCTAATAAACGTGAACAAATTTAAAGTGAGATCATAACGATTTTTATAACAATAAAGAATATACCCAGAGACTGGCTGAAGTTATGAAATTTTAATATGGACAGGTGTTCGCACCTAGTAAGAGAGATCCGCTAAGCGAAATTTGGGGAATTTAGGACAAACGGTACGGATTTTTACTAAGAAAAAACAAACTAACAGAAATTCATCTTTAAGCTGTATAACCCGGTTTGATCGGGGAATTTATTTTTTCTAATGAAACGGTTGATTTCGTAAAAAAACATTATAAAGTGAGTTTATAATATTACGATTGCTATAACAATAAAGAATATCAGCTGAAGATCGGCTGAAGTTATGCAATTTTAATATGGACAGGTGTTCGCACCTGGTATGAAAGAACTACTGGCGAAATTTGGAGAATTTAGGATAAACGGTATGGATTTTTATAAAGAACAAACAAACAAACAGAAATATTGGCTTCTCGCAAATCGGCTTGCCTAAGCCTTTGTGGCGCAAAGCGGGCCTCGTATTCCTGGTCAGACTCAGTTTCCCGCGATTCTGCCAGTCTAAGCCTCTGTTGTTCAATCCTATTTTGATGTTCGTCGAGAGCTTCAGCTGCTCGTATTTGACGTTGTTTTTTAGCTTTTGAGCTCACTACTCCTATTGAAGCTCGCTTCTTAGGAGGCATTTATAAAAAATAAATTCACCATACAGGTAAATAAACGTATTGTAATGTTAAAAAAACAACAAAAAACATATGGATTAAAAATCCCAGAACTCGACGCCTACCAAGGGACGGTCTTACCGGGCCTTGTTGGCCTCATCAAAATCTATAAAATGATTTTTTAGGCCGTTTTTTCGACTCAAACGGTCGATTTCGTAAAAAAAAACCATTGTAAAGCGAGATCATGACGAATTTTTTAACAATAAAGAATATACCAAGAGATTGGCTGAAGTTATGCAATTTTAATATGGACAGGTGTTTGCACCTGATATCAAAGAACCACTGAGCGAAATTTGAAGAATTTAGGACAAACGGTATGGATTTCTATAAAGAACAAACAAACAAACAGAATTTCAACTTTATTTATATAGATACACTAAAATGTTAAACAGTTTAATTAAAAATGTTCAAAATAAAATAAAACATTCGTATCATCTTGTTAAAGTTTGTAAGGACGTTCTTAATAATAATTTACATTAGTTGAATTAGATTTTTAAAATCCATTCAACATTGTAGGATTCATTGAATTAAAATTAAAAAGCACTTAAAGTTTAATTCCAAATCAAATTCAATAAAAAAATAATTTTGTTAACCAAAAATTAATTATAATATTTAAAAAAAATGCTTACTACCAACATAATACATTATGATTTCTACTCAATAAGTTATTGGTTCATTCCTATTTTCAAATTTTAAATACTTCATATTCAAAGTTCGCCAGAAACGTAATTTGAGCAACCATTAAAAGATAGAGGAAGTTACTTGGCATTAATGAAAATGTTATATTGGTTGGGGAATAAATGAAAATAAAAATAAAACAAGAATGTAGAGAACAGTTTTTTTTTTTAATCTAATATATGAATTTTCCTTATGGTCGTCTTTGTTAGACTATGATTGGCCTGTAATCCACAGTAAACTTTGTAGAATTCTTGTCTATAACTATGAATAGATTTTCTAGCAAAGTTCAATAAAAATTATGTTAAATTAACTATTCTGTAATAAACAAAAAAACAAAACATATTTATTTAAATATAGTGCAAAATCCATTCAAAAATTCAAAACAGTAATCTCTTTAGAACTAATAATTTCCATTCCATAATATGCTTGCCGGTCGCATCAAAGAAATGCATAGGTAGACTCAGCCTTTATTATGACGTCATAGTGCCTCGTAGGCAGACCTGCGCATTATTTTAAATAAAAGTATTTTAAATACAAATGAAAATACTTTTTTTTTATTTTAGTATTTTAGAATTAAAATAAAATAAATCACATGTTTATTTTCATTTTAATTCTAAAATAATCAAATAAAAAAAAATCTGGTGCGTGCTCGCAACACACAACTTTCACTTACCAACTTACTTAGATTAGAAATTAATGCGTTTTGTTAATTGCCACTTCTCAAATGAACAGAACGGCTTTAATTATGAACAATGGCCTGTCATTAAAGGCGTACTCCGCATGCGTGGGCTTTTTCCTACTCTAATTTTCATTAAACATGACGAATTTGATAAAAATCGTTAAAGCCGTTTTTGAGATAATCGAAAAAAAGTTAAAAATTGGAAACAAAGTCATAAAATAAAGTGCCCCCTCAGTTGGACCAAATTTCATGAAATGTTGGCTTTCACATCTTTGGCATATTCATACATCAAATACCAAGTTTGATCAAAATCGTTAAAGCCGTTGTTGAGTAAATAAATAAAACACGTGAAAATGATACAAAATTTATTAAGTAAAGTCCACCCTCCGGTTGATCAATTTTGATGAAATTTTATAAGTCGTATATCGAGCATATACATTCATCATATACCCAGTTTGATCAAAATCGGTAAAGCCGTTTTTGAGTAAATAAAAAAAAACACTTGAAAATGATACAAAATTTATTAAGTAAAGTCCCCCCTCCGGTTAATCAATTTTGATGAAATTTTTAGTCATATCTCGGGCATATAAATAGATCAAATACTCAGTTTAATCAAAATCGTTAGAGCCGTTTTTGAGAAAATCGAAAAAAACGTAAAAAGTTATTAAATAAAGTACCCCCTCCCTTTGAGCAATTTTGATGAAATTTTTGCTGTCACATCGCGGGCATATACCTACACTAAATACCCAATTTCAGGTTCCCACGGTTTATAGTTTTTGAGCTAGTCTGTTCACACACACACACACACACACACAGACACACACACAGACCATTTCGCGGGACATGGTTATTTCGACTCAGGGGGTCCCAAAACGTGTATTTCAGTTGAAAACCGGAAGTCGAAATTTTTCACGATCGCAATACTTCCACTTACTATATATTTCATATATAGGTAAGTGAAAGTAAAAAGTATTTTCATTTTAATTCTAAAATACTAAAATAAAAAAAAAGTATTTTCATTTGTATTTTAAATAATAAAATAAAATAAATCTTAAGTAGGTTATTTGAAGTTAAACAATTTTCGTAATATTATAGTGTAGTCCTTTGCACTAGAGCTGTCAATCCTAAATATTGAGCAAGTATATTTATTTCAGTTTGATGTTGCTGTTTTTTTTTTGTTTTTTTTTTATTGGGGGGGGCGCAATTATTAAGATTGTACCGCTTCATACGATTTCAACAAATTTTGTCACATTGGTGGTTTTTGATTATCTAAATAGACGTCTAATCAATTCAACTCACATAAATGGCTTTATGCATAGGTTTTGGGGTGGAGGGTTAAATATTAACTTTTGACCGCCATATCCGATTGTCAGGAAACATGTAACAAAGATTGTTCCTAAGTCAATTAACAAGGCCGATTCCTCATCATGTTAATAAATAATAATAATTTTATAAATAAATAGGTTTTTTATGGGGGGGGGGGAATTAATTGTAGACTTTTTACCGGTTTATTCGAAAGTGAAAAAATCGAAAATTAAGTTAGAGCCATAAACGAAGGCATAAACAGGATCCCAATTTGGAGACAACACCAAAATATCAAAAGAAAGTAAACTTAGCAAAAATGTATATGACTGATACGATACATTATTGAATGTATCGTATCAGTCATATACATTTTTAAGTCATACATTCATTTTACTATTTATACATTCATACACTATTTATACATTTAAAATAGTCATACATTCAGTCGGTGATTATTTTTCCGGTTGAGGTTCGTTCGAAATTGGAGAGGAAATTCAGGCTAGATTAGAGGTAAGAAGTTCTAGCGATTAACGAAATTACTTAGTTCACGGCTTCTTCCTTAAAACTTAAGAATTCGGGTTTACAAAAATACTATTCCTCCTGCGGTTCTTTAAGAATGCAAAACGTGCACGCTAACATTGAATGATGAGCAAGTGAGGTGATAGCAGACAGACGAATAAAATCGAAGTGTGAAATTGCAAAACAGTGGTGAACGAATTCCATTGAAATTAATGGCAGTGACTAATGGAAAATGTCCGAAAGAAGTAAGGGCTGAGAAGCAGTAGTTCGCGTTAGGGCTGATTTGCTGATATTCGTATTACACGGAGATCGTTGGATGGTGTATGGGTAGCGAATAGTCTAAGGGGTAGCCCAATTAGTTTAAATAGGTTCCGAATCAGATTGGTTCGGTAGAAAAAGAAATTTAATTTAATATTTTCAACAAAATGAAAGTGAAGATGATCTTAGTATCAGATACATTACATCAAGCAAAGACAACCCCAAAAAAAAACTGTCGATTTATTAATCAATTGCAATATAAAAAAAAAATTCCCTGAAGAGGAATAGTACACTTGACAAACCTGTATAACTCCTGTCTACGACTAAGATATTTCCCGGAACAATGGAAACATGCAATTCTCTTTCCATTGTTAAAACCGGCAGAAACAGGCGACGACCCGGAACATTATAGGCCCATTAGTCTTTTACCTCATCTCGGAAAAATTTTTGAAAAAATAATTCTAAATTATCTGAGGACCTTCTGCGACGAGCATTCTGTAGTCCCATTTGAACAGATAGGTTTCCAAGCACAACTAAGCACTGAACATTCCTTAATGAAACTGCAATCTGAAATATGTGACAACTTCAATAAAAACATAGTGACAGCTATGATATCTATAGACTGTAAAGAAATTTTCCGACATACTCTGCCGGAAACTTTCAGACCTAGAATGCCCAGAACAGCTCTATACTATCATAGTGTCGTTCCTAAAAAACAGGAGCCTAGATGTTCAAGTTCAGGATAAACATTCCCGAACTGTACCACTTACCTGCGGTGTGCCACAGGGAGCAGTCCTATCTCCTCTTCTGTTCTCTATCTACACAGCTGATATAATTGGACACAACTACAAAAGAGCTACTATAGCAGCTTTCGCGGATAACATAGCTATTTACAGCTCGAGCATGAATCCAACTCGCGCATTAAAACATGCTGGGTTGGTTAGCCAAACAGTCATAGAGAAATTAGCGCTGTTGAACATAAAAGTAAATGCATCCAAAACAGACTGTGTAGTATTCGCACTCCAGAAAGGGAAGAAATCACGATTACCCAAAATGTTCCGAGTAGCACAGAAATCCCAGCCAGTGTCCCACTCTATCGTTTACCTCGGTATAAAGATGGATCGACATATGAAACTGTCGGCATATATATACAATAAAGTTCGGTGCGTAAGAACTAAGTCCTACCGGCTTCATCACCTCCTAACTTCCCCGACACTGTCACTTAGACTGAAGCTGATGATTTACAAAAGCATCTTACGTCCCTCCCTTATGTATGGAGCCCCTCTCTTCACTCACCTCACTGATGGGACACTGAAACACTTGCAGCGATTTCAGAACAGCATATTAAAGAAAATCACACGGTCAACTTCAATGAAAAAAATGAAAGCTGAACAACTGCATGAAATATTTGAGCTAGAAAAGACTTCAGATTTCTGGATTCGTTGCCTGGCATATCGAACCCTCTGTTCAACACACTGACTCCGCCACCGGCTCCAGTTCGCTGGCAAAACAGCTCTATTTTCAACCTTTAGGATATAAGTTAGTAGGATATTTTTAGTTAATAAGATAATTAGATTAATCATTATTGTAGGTACTCCCAACACAAAATATGGGTGAGCCCCATCACTCCAAGGTAAATAACATTGAGAAACATGTAACAACAAAACATTATCATAACCACAAGATAGACTTAAAATGTAACACTGTTACAGTAAAAGGTTCTAATATAGTTAAAACATTTGTACTCTTATTAAACAATAAATTTATTAAGGGGATTTGAAAAAAAAAAAAAAAATGTATTTATTAATCAATCGCAATGCACTAGCTAATAGGTTTTAAAAGTATTTTGTATTTTCATTTTAATTTTTTTTATTTAAAATACAAAATACTTTTTTTATTTTACATTTAAAATAATTTTATCGAAAAGTATTTTAAATGATTTGAGGTTAAAATGCATTTTATTCAAATTTATTTTAAATACTTGCTATTTAAAATAAAGTATTTTAAAATAAAAATTAAGATACTTTTTGCCCAGCTGTGCTTGTAGGTAGCTAGGGACTTGACTTAGGAAGGGAGGGTATCAGAGTTTCAGCATGCACTTGGTAGCTAGCGTTCATCCCCCAGCTTCATAACGCCCATAACATCCCTCATCCGGGATTAGGCCCGCCTTAAGTTTAATTTAGTATAAAGTTATTAATTTCAGAGTTTTCCCCGTGGGGAGGAATTGAAAAATAAATGATCTTTTCTTCTCTTCTCAAGTTGTAAATCAAGTAATAAATGAGGGAATACAGAAAAATATATTGGTACATTTAAGTCAAAATGCTAACATTCGAGAGTTGATATGAAAAGTATTGAAATTTATATTGAAAAAGAGAAAAACTTATCAAAACCAAGAGGCTATTTAAAATTCGAATGTGCGAATTTGGTTTCTAATTCCAACTAAATTGTAAAATTATCAACAAAAAAAAGAAAAGAAAAGAAATTTTCAGAAATCGGTCGTTATTTTAAATCTTCAGTATGGTATATTCAAATTATTCTTGCCATCATGGTTGAAATCTATAGTCAAGGGTACAGACATTTTTAGGTCATCACTCATCCGATCTCACCGTTATATTTTACATTAACTCAAATTCTCATTCTTCACTATCTATTCTTTGTACTCAAATTTACCCTTTTCGTTTCGACTAATTTATGTTCTTACAACTATACGGACTTATAATGCTCTACTATGAGAAAAGCAGTAACTCAAAGATTTGATATAATGGTATCGTTTGATTGGTTGTGAAATTTTCGAAGCTTTTGAAAAAAACACTTTGAAGCTTCTTAAAAAAAAACTAAAAAGTCTAAAAAGAGGAAAAGAAAAAAGAAAGCGTAAACTAAAATAAGCATTTTTATGGAGCATTAAACTTATAATTTCACAACGAATCCAACGATACCATTGTCCCACAATTTTTGAGCTTTTCCCCTTAGGCATGCCAGTAAAGACAGTCGTTTTATGTAGATTTTGCAAAAACAAAATTCAATTACTTAAATATTGCCTAGAACAATCCTAGTGGGAAAGTCTTAAAATAAGAGCAGGTGAATACTGTATACATGAATTTTCGTCTCGACTGTTTTTTTTTTTTTTATATCATAAACGAAAACGTGAACAAGTGATAATTCACAAATTAAATCAACATCAGATTAATTTAAATTGTGTCAGAAGTGATAAATTATTCATTACATCGCGGGGCAAGTAATTGATAATGCTCTGGCGTTAATTGAACCTTTATCACTGACGATTACAATCAGCTCATCACCATTAATTATTTATAACGTGTAAAAATTCATTAGTTATCGTCCTGTTTAGGTATTTATATTTAATTCATTGCGTTCCAAGGGTAGAAATAATACGGATTCTTGATGCTTTGTATATGTCTAAGTTAATATTTGTGGGCCATGGAAGACAAGGGTAAAATATTACTATGTAGATTTTAATGATTTGTTATAATCCCAGTCATTTGACTTTAAACAGCATTTATTACTTTTTTAGATTTGATAGATTTGTGCATTTTATATTCTATTGAAGATGAATAAAATAAAGTCACGTATTACGGGCAAAGCCGAGTTTAAGATCTTTGATTTGTTGGATTGTCTCTGCCCGACTAACAGAGTAAATAATCAGGAAAACGGGAAAAGATTGGAGGGAGAAGGGTAATTATTAAATGTTCACCTGGTAATACATTTTCAATGAAATTCAGAAAACATTTCGTTCTCGGATATTATATAGTAAGAAGGTTGAACCCCTTAAATTTTACCATGGGCAGATTATGGATTAGGGGATAGGGAGGAAGAGTTGTTGAACCTGAATACAGGTTTATTTGATTTAGACGAAATTTGACACACTGGTTTTTAACACGCTTATTAATTTGATCATTGTCATTAAATGCACTTCTCTATATCAATCGAATCAGTGATATTTTTATTACCATATCTTCTTATAACTCGATAATTACTAAAATGTCACTTGGACCCATTGTGTATTGTAACTTCCGCGTATTCAAAAATATACTATCGTATAACACACCTCTGGGACAAAATAGATATTAAGGGTTGTTAATAAGTCTACTTCCCTTCTATAGGCTTTGCTAAACATCGAATAGTCAATATGGTATCAGGGACGTAATACTTTTATAGAATATTATATTACTGTATCCTAACTATATTCTTTTATTCAATTTTATTTATCCTTTAAATGTCATTAAAAACATTGCAACATTTCCGATAAAACCATTTTAAATCTTTAAACGAACAGTTGAGGTATCCCATAGTCAAACCAATAACGGTTATATCGAGGTAAACATTATACAGAAATATTTATCATGTCTTTTACGCTATCTTAGTTTGTCAGAAGATATAGCCATTTTATTTTTTTTTTTTTTTTTTAAGTATGAAGCGGGGTAGCTCATTGGTAAGGCATTAAGCTACTCTGCTCAAGGTCTGGTGTTCGAATCTGGCTGTCACAAATCGTCTCGGTGGCCGAGGTACCCTACTGAGGCAAACCCAGCCTCTATTAAGTGGATAACCCTGAACCAGAAACCTGGCGAGTGACCGTGATATAGTAATTGCTTACAGAGTACTGAATCCTAGACCCTTCAAGGGTCGTGGTACAGATTAGAGTAGAGATTAGAGATTAGAGTTATTCATCTAGGCTATATAAGCCTGTCCACTATAGTAAGGTAATTTTCAAAAAAATTATCTGAGCAACATTATTATAAATAACATAATTCTGACTTAAAGCTGATGAGATTCTTTCACTTATTATATTTAGAGAGAAGTAATTTGAAATTTTAATTAAATCCAGGGGAGAAGTATTTCGAGTCCCTTTACATAATGGAATGTTACACTCGCTCCGGTAACTGGAAAGAGAACGACTTTTTGTCACCGCCTTTGGTTTATGCCTTGCACAATTCCGTAATAACGTCAAAACTCCTTTCTCTGTAGAATTGCCTGCAAGGAATGGTTAATGGGTAATTTTTTTTCTATGCTGTAATTTAATTGACTAGTTTAGCCAACGTTATTGTATTTAAGCATAGACCGTGCGACGCACAGTCAGCATACATACTGTGCGTTATTGTATTTAAACATATACTGTGCGATCAAGATCAACTTTTCGGTAGCAATCTGTTAATTCTAAACATTGATCCTTATTGCAATCCATATTGCGCGTGTTTTAAAAAAGTTAAGTTGCGTGTGAAAATTGGTGAGCAACAGTTTTAGGTTTAATATCATAAATGGAATTGCAAGGGTCGTACATTTTTACCCTAAAATTCATAAAATAGCCAATGGAAACATTTACATAACGTTGCTGTTTAGCCACATGGCGGCCATATCTATTTTTTATGATAATACCTCCAACGGAAAAATGTTTTAAGTAACAGATTAATATTTATTCTGGTTTCCGTTAATTATTTTTCTGCGAAATAATAGTGTTCTTTCTTTGCTATAAAATGTAAAAGGAATCTCCTTAAAAGGACCATTACTACAAGAGTTACGTTTTTATTTTTAGTTTTCCATATGTTTTTTACCATAAAACTAGAAACTTAGTCATTGGATTTACTTGGATTATCAACAGGATTACGGCCTTTCTTATTTTTGATCGCTTTTTTTTATTTAATATATATCTTTGTACATATACCCGTTTATATCGCCAAAGGAAAAGAAAAATGCCTCATAATATATGGAATAGACAACTTTCCTTCCTGTTCAGTACAGGAGTGTAACTATCTATTTCTATATATAATTTAAAAAAAAAAAAGGTTCCTATTTCCCTATCCCGCAGCAATTTATAATAGGAGATTATGTGCAATGATATTTTCGGACAAAGTTCGACGGAATAAATTTATATCCGTCACTAAATAAGCTAATAAAGTAAGCCACAGCTCTTTTCCCGTTCAATAACTTTTCAGTGGCTAACGTTTCTTAACTCTCCAGATTTTTACATATTTTATCTCAATGGAAGGGTGTAGCCTTTTTAATTCAAAACAATTCAAATCTATTACCACCAAAAACATCATTTAGTAATAGTAAAATTGTTTTCCAATTAAACCTTATTTTCGGAAGATTGATTCTCTCATTGTGAGTCCAATTGATGTTAATTAACACATAACACCTAATAAGAATTACTTCGTTTACATACTCTCGGCGTTCCAACGAAAGGGATACCATTTCTTCGCTGAGAGAGGTGTGGAGCTCTGATAGAGATCAGCCCAGGCTCCCTCCTTTAGACTTCGGCCCGTCATCTCTTCATGGACTCCCTCCATCCAGTTCGTTCTCAGTCGTTCTCGCTTGAATTTCCGGGCGATTGCAAGTCTAGGATTCTGTACGGTCAATACGGTCAATGGTCCTCCGTCATTCTCCTGCAGTGCCCGTACCAACTCAACCACCGTTTCCCGATTTATTTCGAGACGGTCTCCACAACACCCATCCTTAGCCTAAGTCCTTCGTTGCTGACTCTTTCCAGCCTTGTTATTAGGATACTTATCCTCCGATAGTCCAATTCAAGAGCCCGAATGATATTTCGAGAAGAATAGTCGCTTGTTCTACATTGAAAAAGTTTTGTTCCAGAGAACAGGGTGTAACGTAAGTAGTAGGCTTCCTTGCATGTCCCACTTTGTTGCGGACGTCAACATCAGATGTCATACATCTTCCAGAAAGGATTCAAGATGTTAAAGGAATTCCTTTTTTGCACACTGGTCACCTATGGGGCACTTCATCTTATTCGATTAAAAAAAAATTACACAAAAAAACTATAACTGCAGAATATTTCATTGGAAAACTATCTTGAATTTTATTTTTCGAAACTGTTTCATTCCTAAGGTACATTACAAATGGTTGGACGAAATTCAAGAATAATATTTAAAATTATGAATAGTTCTTACCGATCCAAGTAAATATTCGCAGCTGATGTGACAAGGGTCTTTTCAATACAATTAGATTTTATAGCTTACTTCATCAGAAGGAAAACTCTCCAGAACTTTCCCGCTCATAAAATACCATTGCGGTTATTCTTTATCGTCTATAGAGTAAACTATTCCTAACTTAATTATAATCTTGAACTATTTAAGATTACTTTTTAAAATTTTTTATTAGAAGATAAAACTTTGAACACCCATCGAGCTCAGAGCCTCTGCTTATCCGTCGTAGCGCTCTTAGCACTGAGCTAACCGTGGTAAAGATTATAAAAGTAATTATTTAAAATAATTTCCATATATTTAAGGTTGAAATACTTTCATAAGGTTGTTATTAAATCAAAATAAATTCTTTGGCTCTTACATAATTTAGCAAAGAAAGAAAAAAAAATTTGATTTATTAATTATTTTATTTACTAATTTTATTGATTGTTTTTAAAGTTCAATTTTGGTGAGTAAGATGGGAAGTAATTTAACATCAAGTTTCAGGCAAAGTCTTATTTATTTTTCAAAATTAATTTTCCGTTAAAAAAACAAAAAAAAAACGCCATATTCTGAAGATTTAATTCTTCATAAATAATTAATTTTAAATATACAGATTAAAATAAACTGCAATAAAATAACATTATAAAAGAGTTTACGTTAAGGAATATGAAAATATATTATTTTTTTATCGTTAAAGAAAAATTATTTGATTATGATTATTTAATATGAAGAATTAGACCCATTTGATACGTGGCTTCAGTAGAGGAAGTCGGAATCTAGAACACACGCCAGCTTCTGGTTGAATCTAATGAAGCGAAATAATAATGGTTAAATGAACATGAATCATGGAGCTTGGAGGATTTAGTGAGCTTGTGCTCTTTGCTCCAGAGCCACACATAAAGATGCTACTTCCACCTTTAGGTACCCTAATGCCTTAATGATATTAATTTTTTTCCACGTTGATCGTGGCAAAGAGAATTAATTAATAAATACTTGGAAATCATCTCTTTTAACCAAATTTATAATAAATTTGGGATTATTTTTTTTAGTGTAGATTATCAAAAGTATTATAGGTCCACAAAATTAGCATAATATTAAGTAGCATGTTATATTGTTACTAAAAATTTAGGTTTGAGGTATATATTGCGATTAAATCAGTATTAATTATTATAACTGTCAATTAGTCAATCAGTTGGACTGATTAATTACTTAATTTGTTTATGTAATTATGTACAATTACTAACTTGTCGTCACAACCTTAAAGGTATTCCCAACATAGACTTATTATTGGATGCCTTTGGTTATTTTGTTTTATAACCAAAAATCGTTTAATAGTTATGAATCAATATAATTACAATATATTTGCTTGTCTGAGTATAAGTCCAAAATGGATAATCTCCTTTTGCAAACTTTTCACCTGGGTCAAGGTGTGATAGCATAAATATACTATATAATTTGAAAGACAACTTTAACCATTATTTATAACTTCAATTAATTTACTTTCTGCTGTGATATAAATACATTATTGCATGCAGATGCATTAATTAATGTTGATAATTAAACAAAATATAATTACAAACATTAATAAAATAAGGTTCCTGGAAATATTATCTACATTATAATATTATTTAGTTAATGAAGTTGCCAGAATATGTTACTTAAGGCACCCAAATAAAATAACGCCTTAAAGTAATTTAGTTATATATATTTACAAAAATAGAGGGTACTTATCAATCGAAGACTTGGAATAAGATGGAAAAATGCAGCGTCCACCATTTTTTTTAACTAGATGTTCTCTATGAGCCAAATTTTATGTGAAAGGGAGCCATGGACACACCGTAATTACTAAGGCAACACTGTATAAACTTAACAGTGACATTTTAACTGTATTTGATAACTTAAAAATATCCAAAACGCACTGAGATGAGATAAGGAATGAGCCTTGCTTCGCGAGAATGAGGTATACTTTATATAATGTTCATGGCATCTAAAATCCCTCCACCTACAAAATAATTAAAACGGCTTTAAATTAGATAAAAATATATGCAGCCTATAGCTAATGTTCTTATAAAACAATTTGAATAGATATTATAATTAATAAAAATATATTAATGAGCAGGTATTTGTATAATTCAGACAGCGTCAGGACTGCTTCTTTTTCCAACGAAATTATGAAACCGTCTTTTGAAATCGTTAGAAGTCTATGAAAAAACAAGTTATTCAATAATTTGGGAAAGAATAAAGAAATAGGACATAGCCTTTCCAATTTGATTTAGTTTCACTGGATTAGTTAGTAGTTACACCGGTAACTAGTAACTCCTTTAATAATTAAGATACATTAGTTATGTATCTTAGATCTTGGTCAATTAGGCTTAATTATTTGGGAACAAGAAAAATAATATCCTGTAATATGTATCTATGATTACTTTCGACGAATATATTAAATCGATATCATAATATTGTAACACTTATGTGGGGAACAAATATTTATTCAACAAAATATACAGTTATCAATGCCAACTAGATTATAAAACTTAAATACTTTAGCAGGTTACAAAAATGATGACGTTATAACACAAAATCGTATGACTAGCTACACAGTCAAGACACTTATCTAACTCGTTCAGTCATTCGATCCTTATATATAAACGTAAATGGTCAGGTCTGGAATGTTCCAGAACAAGATGGGCAGTTCCACGCCTTTGTGGACTAGGCCACGGAAAGATCTAGACCCAAACATTTCGTTCCAACCGCATATTTTGTTCCAACAAGCGGTCTGGGAGTTTACGCCATATGTTTTTTTTATTTGCTTATCGATTTAACTTTACAATATTTTATGTTAATCAATCATTAATCCGATTGAATAAAACTATAATTTTTACTGGCCTGTGGGTTCAATACATAGCAATGCTTACAAATACATTATAATACACGAATACAGAAGTTTCATCATGAGCGTATTATAGCAAACTATGAAGGCCGCCGATCAGACGAGGCTATGATTTAGTGATGATTACATTAACATTTCGGGGGCTGCTATCCTCGCCGAGATAGATGGAACCGCCCCCGCTCGTCGGACATTATAAATTATTCGGCGAGCCCTGGGCCAGCGGGCGGCCCCGATGCGGTCCCGTCTCCGAGTGGTCCTCATTAAAATAATGTCCCTCCTCTCTCAGATTATCTTGGGCTATTTGTTCCACCTGATACCTCGCCCCCCCCCCTCGTTAGCAACAAGCTCCAGGTGTATTTATGATGCCTGTCTTGTGCTCTTTCCTATAGGAATCATAGCCAAACCGTGTAAATGCCTTGTCTTGAAATAATATTTAACCCAATAATGTATAATATTAATATAATATATTGTTCAATCCGACTACGTCAGTTGTAGTATTGATAGCAATAGACAAATAACTGACCTGTAAATGCCATGTCACAACATTAAAAAAAAGATTAAATCACCGACCCTCGCTACTAAGACGAATTAACATACTAAAATCATGTTATATTGTCTACGAGCCTCCTGGGTGCAAAATTGTATGCAGAAAACATTTTTGTTTTTTAGCATGGAGACCGTCAAGACATTAAAGAAATTAAGGAATGTATTCAATAATTATTCCTTAATTTCTTATATTGAATGAAAAAAAAAATATTATATTGTAAAATAAATAGCCATGTTCAAAAAAATGAAAAAATGAGTGCCAATGATTTTTAAAAATAAAATATACGAATCTTATGTAAGCCACAGGATAAAAAAAGTACGAGAGAGAAAACAAATGAAAATTGGTAGGTGATAACCCTTCCAGATAGCACAAATGAGGTCCATATGAATGCAATCCTTGCCCACTTAAACTTAACTTTTTCGCGGACCAACGTCAATATGAAACTCAATTTGCATTTTTTTGGATTCCCCTGCTCTGCCTATTTCGCCAGGTATAAAAAAAAATAACAAGATTATTTTTTAAAAATGCCTATCCTTTATTTGGCGCAATTAATAGGATTTATTATACCTTTTCTTAAATGAAACGTTGTTTTAAAAATAATAGTAAAAATGAGTTTAGGTAACACAAGAGATTTATTTTTTTATTCGATTTTTACAATATTTAGGTTGTTTAGAGCTATAATAGTGTGTTTGAAATTCAATTTATGTCGTTTTAATTGACTAATATTTGTCATATATGATTTAGATTTACAAATGTATTATTCAATTTTCGCAATCGGATTTACCGTTCAATTAAAAATTGATAACATCAGGAATACTTACATCCATTATTATCTAAAAATATCTGGATTCCGGGCCAGCCAGCCACAATTTGCCGAAACGGCTTTTGACGTCGGAAGTTTGACCATTAACACCATTAACATGGGAGCCCTCGATTTCAAATATAGTGGAACGTTAAAACAAAAAGATATGGTTGAAGTCCCTTTTGTTAGAAGGAACTGACAGCTGGAACAAAATGTTATAACACGTGTTTGTAACATCGATGTTCGAACAACATATACGCCGTTCCACGAGGTTCTACGAGTATCTAGAACATCTTACGACTATGTATAAGGAGTGATTAACTGGACAGTCTTAGTCTTGATGTGAAACTCAAGCCAAATGAATATTTGAGTGTTGTCAAAGTGATAATTATTGTAGCCTTTTCTGATATTTGTGTATTTATAATTCGTGCGGCCTTGAAAATTGTTATTTCTTTTCTGAATAAAAATTGTCTACCCTCAGAAGTGTTACAATAGTCAATAATATTTCAAAAAAATATGAGTGGTAAACCTGAAGATAAAAAGCTTCAAAGGGCCGGAGCCATGGGAAATTTAATAATACTCGGTATTATTCCTCTCCCCTTGTCCGGGAAACCCCGCATAGCCTAAAAGGTAAGGAAGAGGAGGAACATAGGAATATAAATTAAATTTTTCCTCCTCTGGAAAAAAAATTTAGGAGTTAGAACTATGATTTCAATTAAGAATAAGATATTTTAAATTACATTACAACCGGATTAGCTGTGAAAACATTAGCTGACTGAAAAATGACCTTAAATATAATGGTTGATCTACACTGTCCTAATTTAGGACTGCAACAAGGTTTTCTGCTATATGTCCTCACCTGAACTAGATTGAATAGTTTGACAGTATATTCTGATCGATATGAGATTTAGGCCGAGCGCACATTGAGACATAGGCGACGCAGAGCAGTAGGTAGGAAACTGCGCTGCGCTGCTCTGAGTTTCAATCTAACTATTTCTATCTATAACTATAACTATAACTATCTAAGTAACTACGGTTACTATCTAATTCACGTTGAACAAAAACTGCTCTGTGTCGCCTGTGTCTCAATGTGCGCGTAGCCTTACAATTGAATCCATCAATTTCAAATAACTTAGTCATCTTCAGGAATACTTCTGCTATTTTATTTAACCGACTTCGAACAAAAGAGCAGGTTACTCAATTCGATACGTATGTGCCTTTTTTTTTTTTTTTTTTTTTTTTTTTTTTTTCTTTTTTTTTTTTGTTTGTTTGTTATGGCTTAGAGGCGTAAAACCCTCAGGTCATCAACGCCTATAGATTACATTTATTCCTAGACTTAAGAAATAGGCAGAAATAAACAAACAAAAAGTAAAGTAATGGAAAAAAAATAAATAAAAAACATAAGATAAATAAATAAATAATAATAATTAAAGATAAAGTAATATAAGTATGTTGTATTGAAATAAAATAGTTATAAAAGATTATAAAGAGCTTTATAATTTAGAAATCAGCCGGTTCTCTTTTAGAAATCTCAACATTAATGTTACTGGGGCTTCGTTATCACCAAGACAAGCTGTCAAATTTGGGGCTAATCCGATTTTTCTGATTAACGGCACAAAGTGAGAGCATTGTTCAAAAATATGCTTGACCGACAGAGTAGACTGGCAAAATTGACAAGTCGGGGGTGGTTCTTTAGTGAAAAGGTGGGAATGCGTGAGCGCCGAATGTCCGATTCTTAAGCGGGTCAGGGCGACCTCATCTCTTCGGCTGCTGCGGCAGGATGTAGACCAGGATGTAGGATGTAGGATTTTTTTTTTTTCTATGTATGTCCACCGATTACTCCGAGATGGAGGGACCAATTGGAACGAAACCTTTTGCATCTTGTAGAGTATTTTCCCAAGTTGGTCCCATTAAAACCTTTTTTTGGTTCTTAATTTATTTAAGAAGTTATCGGGAAAAAACATGAAAATAAATATTTAATTATCACTAAAAATTTTTACTTATTGGAAAAACATATGGCATATATAACATAAGGTATGCTCCAACAAGCTAGTAAACTCATTGGTAACTAGCAAATCTCAATATTGTTTTAATGCTGGATGAATCGTGTTGGAAGACTAACCAATCAAATTTAGAATCAAAAGAGTGGGGGAGAACATGAGCAGTCTATTAGTTATCGACGTGTTTTAAGTGCTTGTTGGAACCAACCTATACATAACCTTAACTAATTTTTCAACAGTAGATTCAATAAAGATATTTAATATCCGCAAAATATAATATCGCTGTCGTTTTCTGTAGCGATATTAGTATACATATTAGATAGATATCTATATATATTCACCGATAACAGTGAACCTTCTTAATTTAGATCTAGTCGACGGTTGGACACCATAAACGTAAGACCACGAAACTCGTGGAATTCCAAGAAAAACTGAGTATTAATAACCGTTTTAAAACAGAATTCAAGACTTCTTCAAGTTACCTAAGGTTCGTTTAAATTTAAAATCGTCATATCGGTCATATTAATATACAATGTGATCATGAAATCTTGTGCCCATTCTTCATGGAGCGACACTTCTGTTATGTTTTTCGGATTACTACTATAGGTTTCTAATTTTGTTTCTGCGACTAGAATAAATTAGAAAGGCTGTCAGTGCCAAATCATTTATTTTGTGAAGACGAAAATCTGCTATCTAAGCTCAAATGTGGCTCGAAAATATATTAGGGGCAGGCCCAGTTATGAAATAATTTACGTTCTGCTAAATAGTTTCAATATTAGTTTGTTCCATCACCAATTTCATCTATGATGGCTAATTATCTAATTTTGTTTTACGTTGCTAGCTGGTGGCACACAGGCTTTGCTATTTATTGTCTAGATAGGAGAATCTAGATATAAAAATCTTTAAGATAGGCACTTATTAGGAATTATTTCCATCATTCATTTTCCAGTTGATTTTTCGATTTTATACACTTTTCCACTTGCCTAAATTGTGAGTTGTAATTGTTTGCCGTGTATTAACTGAAATGTAGTAGAATAAATAGTTATCAAAGAGCCAGGCTGCCTTAAGAAAATTTCCATCGATTTTGAGGTTGCGATCGATCTTTATTAAATCGAAAGAAATTTAAATATTCGATTTTCTAAAGGCTGCCGAAATTTTCAAAAGCTTCAGTGTTTTCGGTTCGTGAGAGCCTAAGAGTGTTGTTAAGAGCCTAAGTCCAATAATAAACGAATGAACTTTATTGAAATAGACGGTGAAAATGAGCTTGTATGTGTTTAGGGGTTTTTCGCGTTCAAGGTAGCCACTCTCAGGTACCGAAATAACTAACACAAATATTGTGTACTGTATTTCCCAATTAATGAAAATATTCCTATGACACTTTCCCCATACAGACATTACGTTATTTAACAAAGAAATTAAAATTTCAATGTTTGCTGATGTTCATCCATTAATAAGAACTGCAAAATAAAAGTTGATATCTCCTAGAAAGCCCTCTTTGTATGAAAGTCCCCTCAGCGAAAATTTGGCAGTCATGAAAATGCTTAATATCATAAATGCTACCCCACTAGAATTGAATAAATTTATTTTCTAAATAATTTTTTATTACGAAGGATTTTATTCTTAGTACTTCGCTATTAAATTTAGTCAAAAATTCATCTAAAGGAATTACGAAAATAATTGACTCAACATTGATCTTATTTAAAAAAAAAATCCTATTATAATGGTAGTAGGTAGGGTGTAGAAGTTGTATTATACAGGCACCGTTTTTCAACTTTTCTTTGTGCACTCATAAAATTGAAAAGGTGACTGTTTATATAATTATGTATAATAAAAAAGCCCGGGAAAGACGAACGTGTTAGAGCGTAAAAGATTTCAAAATTTGTTTTATCAAACTTACGGTTTTCTACATTTGTTATCTTCTACAACTAAAAAGCATGAAATAAAAACCATTTTATAAAAAAAAAAAAAAAAAAAAATTAAACCGACTTCGAAACCTAGGAACCAGTAAAAATAAATGCACTGAAAAGTATGACATAATTACCTTCTGATTTTTATGAGTACACAGCAAAATCGAAAATGGGATAAAAAGCGGAGAAATGCAATAAGAAGAATAATTTTATTTTTATTTGTACAAATACTAATATTTATTAAAAATTGTGAAATTAAAATATTAAATACAATGTTCAATACAACACAATCTTTTCGGAGGTGGCGCAAAATTTAAAAATTTTAACACTAGATAGACATTATGAAAATCGTAAAATGGATCTTCTCTTCTCATCTATTGATTTTAATGCCTACTAATGGAATTGTATCGGTAACATGTCATTTATATTTGCGCCGCCTCCGAAAAGATTGTGTTGTATTGAACATAGTATTTCATATTTTAATTTCACAATTTTTAATAAATATTAGTATTTGTACAAATAAAAATAAAATTATTCTTCTTATTGCATTTCTCCTCTTTTTATCCCATTTTCGATTTTGCTGTGTACTCATAAAAATCAGAAGGTAATTATTTTATACTTTTCAGTGCATTTATTTTTACTGGTTCCTAGGTTTCGAAGTCGGTTTAATTTTTTTTTTTTTTATAAAATGTTTTTTTACGATTATAATTTATATCAACGATTCAATTAATTTTAATTTTAAATCAATAACGATTATAATTTTTATGTTAGTAAAGGACAGATAATAGATTAGAGCAATTAGTATTGTTAATAAATGTTGGCAGTCAGTGACTAGTGTTCAGGCCGTGACTAATGTATTGAAGAGGTTAACAAGGTTGGGCGGGCACTCGAAGAGGTCCTTCCAGTCAAAGGGCCGATCAAACTAATTGTTGTCCGAGCCACAAATGGAACCTTCCGCTTCTGTTTCAAGGGCCTCCTATTGTATTCGATATCCTCTCCTTAATCCCTTTCAGCTACAAGATGATATTGTTCATGATTCAATGAGCAGTTAATGGATCTTCTCAACAGCGATGAGAAATAGTCTTGTATATTTTTAATGCATTGAATAATTCAAAACTTTTGTTAAATGAATAAATATATAATTTACATTCCCATGATCAACTCATCCTCCATTTTCAAGATTAAGTTATATAAAAGTTTCTACAAATACCTACTCTTGCTTTATAAACTGTGGTAAAATTAAGTTTCGAGATAAATGTTCATAGTGTAAAACTTAAAACAACTCCATTCTATTCATATTGGCAGAGAGATAGAGGGACGGCATTCATGAACATCAGAGTTCACTCAGCATGGAATATAGGCCGAGTGAGGAAACTCTTATAATTTTACGACGGGAAAGCTAATCTACCTTGCTCTCCTCCTGGTGGAATGAGTGGAGAGAGAAATTTAATAGGGAGAGTTTCAACGAGAAAAGAGCAAATAAAAGAAGAAGTCTTCAACGCTCAAAAGTGTAATAATCGAGTGAAGTGGGAATTAGTAGCCCGCTTTATCCGGGTTGGGGACCCTATACAAGAGTAAACAATCCGCTAAAACCTCCATGATTACTTACAGTACGGATTACAGCTGGCTGGTAAATTAACTCTTTACAAAACTTTTCATATAAGCCATCCTCAGCTGAATCCGCTGACTCGGGCCTGGGGGCTTCTATTAAATGGAAATGAAGGGACACGAGGATGGAGGGTCTGGAAAATGTGGAGCCTGGGTCTTTTCCGCTTTATATATTTTGTCATCCTTAAACCCCGTGGAAGAGGGTTTGCTATTTTTTGAAAAGGTTTTTTTGTTCTTCCTTCTTCTTTTTTGAAAATAAAAATCTTTTCAGGCATATGGTTATTGCGGTTCTTATATTTTTCATAATTTACTTAATATTTTCTAAAACAGTGTAAACATAAACCTACACCATAAAAAAATTACATATATTTTAAATTGTTGTCAATAAACTCGATATTATAACAATTTGAATATGGTGACGTAATTATTTATTTAAATCTGTTAAAACTATTAAGTGATTTTATTGAATCGCGGGCAAAAAAAATACGAGTGAAGTATATAGTACCTAAATGATTTATACTAACTAAGAAAAATAAAGAATCTAATACACAAATAATAAAAATATCCAAAAATTCACTTTTTTTAAAATTCTTAACGTCAATTAAACAACAAAATGCGTCCTCTGTACCTTATGTTTCCCTCCTCTGGCTATGATGACTGTTTCATTAATCCTCGCATACTTTGGATGCGGATAGATTGCTATCCGTTTCTGGGGTATGGCCACCCACATTTCACCAGCATAGTCCTAAAGATACTGAAGAATAACTAAAAGAAATCAGCGATTCTAAATTACTTATATCACTACTTAGAGCTAATTTGAAAACTTCTGATAGTTTTAATATGAAATTGTACGCCCTTTAATCAAATTCAAATATTTTCTGCGTGCCAATTTGAAAGTTTGAGTATATAATAAACATAAATTAATAATAAACATATGTAGAAATGGTTAAATTAATTTAAATGTAAATTGCGAGAAACGGATTCCTACTCCATATTGGCTTAACACCTAATTCTAATGCAGCTATCCTTTGTGGTATTGTAGAGCAGTCGGTATCCAGGATGAGGAGCTAATCAGTTTGTGGCTGCACGGCTGGGTAATCGGGCCGTATTGGGAAGAGGACTTGACTGCTGATGAAGCTCTCGCCCCTCATGAGTGGACCTCCAGAATTGGCTAACCGTGTGCGCGGTGGAGGGTGTAGAATCTAATTACCTTAGGATTAAGATGCTAAGAGGCGATAAGGTAGTATAGAAGTGAGGATTTATATAAGGGATCAAACCATGAAAAACATTGAAAATGTTTAACCCTATTCCAATGATATTCTATATTAGTTCTTTTACATGTGTGTTATTTATTTTTAATCTCGCCTCTATTGAAATAATCCAGAAAGTGCTAAATGAATGGATCATTAATATTTACTATAGTCTAATATGAGATGTAAAAAATAAAAACTTTAACCCTTTTCAACCCCTAAACTTTAAATTCTCTACCAAACAATTTTAAATTTGGCGTAAAGTTCTATTTTTAACCGACTTCGAACGAAAGAGGAGGTTACTCTATTCGATTTTTTTTTTTTAAATCCTATTGTTTTTTAGATTAGCTAAAAGGTTTTTAACTTTATCAGTGAATTTTGATTTAACTGTATTAAAAAGAATAGGATATAATTGATTCAACGCATTTTAGCTATTGAGCCACAGCAACAGCGTGGCCGGGACTGTTCGTGTAAGTATATATTTTAACAATTGCCTAATTTAGTGCGTAATAGTGGTTACTAACACGTTTTTTGTAACATGATTGTATGATTTTAAATTTTAAAGTAATCACGAGTAACTGTTAAATACAATAAATACATTCTTACAAATACCCTGCACTAGCTGGTGGCCTATTCTGCGCTGAATAAGAGCAAAAAATGTACAGAAGAAAAATTCATTAGTCAGCAAGTGGGTTTCTTTCGGCTTAAGAATAAGATTCCTCAGGTTATAAAAATACCTGGAGCTAAATGATATTCAAAATATGGGTTAGGATGGTTGTAATGATAAGTGTCTCTAGCCTGAGAACTTCTCACTTCTAATTCATACTTTGAGAACTTTTTGTTGTTGTCTAAAATAATGGATAACCCGTTATCACTTGGTTACATATATGCTTAGGCGATTCATTTATTAAAAAAGAGAATTAAGATCATAATCACACTTTTTAGTTATGGATTCAGAAGGAACCTAACAATAGTAAAAGCCCCCCCCCCCCCTTTGTCCCAGTATTCATTACCGTACAAGTTAGAGATAGCAGTTTACTTAGTTATCTACACTCCAACTTGAATCAGGCAAAACTTAAGGTTAAATGCTCCTATCTTATTACCTTGTTCCTCGTATATCAAGCTACTGAATAAAGTAACTCCATAAAATTTAAACAACTGAAATAATTAGTAATCTGCTTCAAAGATAGTTGTAAGAATGTATGATTACCGACTTTTCTTGTAATGAGCAGAGGGTAAAGTAAAGTAGATGGAAATAATTTACAAAACTTCCAAGTAAGCTGATATAGTAACAAAATTATTCAATTCGGAAGAAGATACAAACCTCCATTTGGACTTTAATTAACAGAAATTACAGCAATTGCTTTAGTGCATCACCTAGGAGGTATCATATATCCAATAAATATATAATTTTATAAGTATTGCAACGTGATTATGTACATATGTGGCGTTTGGTTTCAAAACCGGTCTCATAATATTTTTTCAAGATTTTAATGTTAAAAGAAATGTGTTTGGCGCGTTTGTTTCAAAAACGTCTAGATCCTTCGAAAATTGATTAGAGATTCCATTTCTTATCATAAGCGGTTCCAATTGATCCTTTTTTGATCAGTCCTGAAGATCGTTGAAAATGGATGTAGCGTTTTGAAACCAAACGCCTCATATGATTTGAATATAGAAAATTTTTGTGAACTTATTGATTAATTGAGTTATTATTATTTTTCTGACATTTCAAATTAATATTTCTTCTACTAAACTTATTTAAACCTACATAAGTGTTTCAGTATTAATTAAAATAATTTAGGTACTTTCTTTGTTACAGTGATTCTATTTTATACTATTACAAATTCATTCTGATATTATTTTTTGCGATTTGAATATATGTTTTTTTATTGATATTCGAGTGCGTTTTTATATTTAGATATTTTATGCTTAGTTTCCTATTTTTTTTTATTTTTTGGTTACGCTTAGGAAAACAACTTTCATTCACAAAAATAATAAAATCTATAAAATAAGGTGAAGCAAAACCATATGATTTTGTCTTTCACATTGAAAATAGTTCTAGACTTTTTGTTAGAACAGTCACCTAAGTGTTCTAGTATATTTTCTAGATTGTTCGAGAGATATCTAGTTACCTATCTGTACATGTTCTCATAGAGAATCTTCTATTTTTTTCGGGAATCTTCTAGAATGTTCGAGTCTTGCGCGGCATTATGCAGCAATAATGTGATTACTTTTGTGTTACTGTATTACAAGTGCAACTAGTTACTTTTTGTAACGTCGCGACGCTTCGTTAATAATTTGAGTTTTTTTTATTTATATATTCATTTTAATAAACATTATTTAAACACACATTGGGGTTACAATATTTTCAAAAAATTATACCTATCAATGGTAAAAAGTAAAAATAATACTTCAAATGAGAACGGTGAAACCATAAGTGCCAAATGCTGAAGGAATAGATAGCGCAAACAATTGTTGTTTTGGTCCGTGGCACACTTTTGCTAGTCTGTAGATTTTTATGAAGTTTCAATTTGAAGGAAAATAGAATAGAAAAGAAAACTCTATCCAAGGAACCAGGTTTTTATGTGTTAACTAATGTGTTATTTTCATTTATTTATATTTTGGCATATTTTCATTAAATAATGTATTTTTTAGGAGTTAAAAACTTCATAATGGACAACATTTGTCTGCATATTGTTGAAAATGGTTAGCAATTGACATGATAAACTACATGAATTTAGATTTTTAACTATGTTTAATGTTTTTAACTATGTTTTTAACTATGAAAATATAATTATGTACCTACCACTAAAATATAAATTAGGGTTCAAAACCTAACATGAACATTAAAATCGACAATGTTAGAAGCATTCAATTTCACCAGAAAAAATATTAATCGTTAAACCTTATAACACCAAATCTAAGATAAAAAATCTGGTGCGTGCGCGCAACACACAACTTTCACTTACCAACTTACTTAGATTAGAAATTAATGTGTTTTGTTAATTGACACTACTCAAAGTTACTCATTTTTCCTCATTCATTTCTTATTTTTGTTTTCATTTGCTAAAAAAAAAAAAAACACTAATTTCTTTTATTATTAAATAAGTATTTACTTGTGATAATTCGGCAGTGCAAGCATACTACTCCAATTCGTCTGATTTTATAATTCTCTATGTACTTGTTGAATATTTCATTTAGTTACTATGAAACAAATAATTTCCATTAAATGAACAGAACGGCTTCATCTCATATGTCATATTTAGCCATTTCTTATTTTTAGGCGTAACGAGAGACAGTTAATTTCTCCATATAAACAAAAACTAAGGTACTTTATAGGACACAAAAAAAAAAAAAAAAAAAAAAAAGGCCCCTAACCCATTTAAGCCCTGTCAGAACATTTTAATAATGATAAAGCTTACCTGATATTAAAGAACACCTAATTTTCATTAAACAAGATGAATTTGATGAAAATCGTTAAAGCCGTTTTTAAGATAATCGAAAAAAAAGTAATATTTGGAAAAAAGTTATGAAATAAAGTGCCCCCTCGGTTTGACCAATTTTGATGAAATGTTGGTTATCACATCTTTGGCATATACATACATCAAATACCCAGTTTGATCAAAATCGTTAAAGCCTTTTTGAGTAAATAAAAAAACTCATGAAAATGATACAAAATTTATTAAGTAAAGTCCCCCCTCCGGTTGATCAATTATGGTGAGATGTTGGCTATCACATCTTTGGCTTATACATACATCAAATACCTAGTTTTATCAAAATCTTTAAAGCCGTTTTTGAGTAAATAAAAAAAAACACGTAAAAATGATACAATATTTATTAAGTAAAGTCCCTCCTCCGGTTAATCAATTTTGATGAAATTTTTACAGTCATATCTGGGGCATATTACTACATCAAATACTCAGTTTAATCAAAATCGTTAGAGCCGTTTTTGAGAAAATCGAAAAAAACGTAAAAAGTTATTAAATAAAGTACCCCCTCCCTTTGAGCAATTTTGATGAAATTTTCGCTGTCACATCGCGGGCATATACCTACACTAAATACCCAATTTCAGGTTCGCACGGTTTATAGTTTTTGAGCTAGTCTGTTCACACAAACCATTTCTCGGGACTTGGTTATTTGAACTCAGGGGGCCCCAAAATGTGTATTTCCGTTGAAAACCGGAAGTCGAAATTTTTCACGATCGCAATACTTTTACTTACTATATATTTCATATATAGGTGAGTGAAAGTAAAAATGCATTGATCACTCACAGACACATAGAAAAAATCTGGTGCGTGCGTGCACATTCATTTCTTATTTTTGCTTTCAGTTGCTCAAAAAAAAACAAAAAAAAAACACTAATTTCTTTTATTATTAAATAAAAGTTTTTACTTGTGATAATTCGGCAATGTAAGCATAATACTCCCAAGTCGTCTGATTTTATAATTCTCTGTGTACTTGTTGAATATTTCATTTAGTTCCCATGAAACAAATAATTCTCATTAAATGAACAGAACATCTTTTATTATATCGCATTGGTTTGTCATTAAAGGCGTATGGTGCATGCGTGAGCTCAAGGTTTTATACGAGTTGACGGAATATTTTTCTTTTTTTCTCATGTATTTGTTTACTTGATTTTTTTCATATATCATATTTAGCCATTTCCTATTTTTAGGCGTGATGAGAGACAGTTAATTTCTCAATATAAACTAAAAAAAAGGTCCTTTATAGGAAAACAAAAAAGGCCCCTTCCCCCTTTAAGCCCCCTCCAAAAATTTGAATACTGATAAAACTTACCTGATATTATTGAACACCTAATTTTCATTAAACATGACAAATTTGATTAAAATCATTAAAGCCGTTTTTGAGATAATCGAAAAAAAGGTAAAAATTGGAAAAAAAAGATATGAAATAAAGTGCCCCCTCCGTTTGACCAATTTTGATAAAATGTTGGCTGTCACATATATGTTGGCATATAAATATGTCAAATACCCAGTTTGGTCAAAATCTTTAAAGCCGTTTTTGAGTAAATAAAAAAAACACATGAAAATGATAAAAAAATTATTAAGTAAAGGCCCCCCTCCGGTTAATCAATTTTGATGAAATTTTTACAGTCATATCTCGGGCATATTACTACATCAAATACTCAGTTTAATCAAAATCGTTAGAGCCGTTTTTGAGAAAATCGAAAAAAACGTAAAAAGTTATTAAATAAAGTACCCCCTCCCTTTGAGCAATTTTGATGAAATTTTCGCTGTCACATCGCGGGCATATACCTACACTAAATACCCAATTTCAGGTTCGCACGGTTTATAGTTTTTGAGCTAGTCTGTTCACACAAACACACAGAGACCATTTCTCGGGACTTGGTTATTTGAACTCAGGGGGCCCCAAAATGTGTATTTCCGTTGAAAACCGGAAGTCGAAATTTTTCACGATCGCAATACTTTTACTTACTATATATTTCATATATAGGTGAGTGAAAGTAAAAATGCATTGATCACTCACAGACACATAGAAAAAATCTGGTGCGTGCGTGCACATTCATTTCTTATTTTTGCTTTCAGTTGCTCAAAAAAAACAAAAAAAAAACACTAATTTCTTTTATTATTAAATAAAAGTTTTTACTTTGATAATTCGGCAATGTAAGCATAATACTCCCAAGTCGTCTGATTTTATAATTCTCTGTGTACTTGTTGAATATTTCATTTAGTTCCCATGAAACAAATAATTCTCATTAAATGAACAGAACATCTTTTATTATATCGCATTGGTTTGTCATTAAAGGCGTATGGTGCATGCGTGAGCTCAAGGTTTTATACGAGTTGACGGAATATTTTTCTTTTTTTCTCATGTATTTGTTTACTTGATTTTTTTCATATATCATATTTAGCCATTTCCTATTTTTAGGCGTGATGAGAGACAGTTAATTTCTCAATATAAACTAAAAAAAAGGTCCTTTATAGGAAAACAAAAAAGGCCCCTTCCCCCTTTAAGCCCCCTCCAAAAATTTGAATACTGATAAAACTTACCTGATATTATTGAACACCTAATTTTCATTAAACATGACAAATTTGATTAAAATCATTAAAGCCGTTTTTGAGATAATCGAAAAAAAGGTAAAAATTGGAAAAAAAAGATATGAAATAAAGTGCCCCCTCCGTTTGACCAATTTTGATAAAATGTTGGCTGTCACATATATGTTGGCATATAAATATGTCAAATACCCAGTTTGGTCAAAATCTTTAAAGCCGTTTTTGAGTAAATAAAAAAAACACATGAAAATGATAAAAAAATTATTAAGTAAAGGCCCCCCTCCGGTTGATCAATTTTGATGAAATTTTTACAGTCATATCTCGGCCTTATTAATACATTAAATACTTAGTTTGATCAAAATGGTTAGAGCCGTTTTTGAGAAAATCGAAGAAAACGTAAAAATTTATTAAATAAAGTACCCCCACCCTTTGACCAATTTTGATGAAACTTTTGCTGTCACATCGCGGGCATATACATACACTAAATACCTAATTTCAGGTTCGCACGGTTAATAGTTTTTGAGCTAGTCTGTTCATACACACACAGACCATTTCGTGGGACTTGGTTATTTCGACTCAGGGGACCCCAAAACGTGTATTTCCGTTGAAAACCGGAAGTCGAAAATTTTCACGATTGCAATACTTCCACTTAGTATATATTTCATATATAGGTAAGTGAAAGTAAAAATGCATCGATCACTCACACACACATAGAAAAAAGAAAAATCACATTTTTAAGTTGTTTTTTTTTTTTTCACTACAACTAACTAATTAAGACTAACGTTTACTGATGGCATCATATAGAAAAAATTTTTTTTCATTGTTAGCCTAATTTATTTAAAAATGTTGTCATCTTCACCATCGTAACTCTTTTAATGTAATTAGTTTTAATAGGATAGTTACAACTAAACAGCTTTAAAAGAGTGGCAAATGTGAATTTCGGAAAGAAACAAACAATTATTTGTAGGGCAGGCACCCTAAATGTTAGAAAAGTTTTCCACTAAGCTAAGTGAAATAAATTCCTCCCTTCTCCACGGACTTTTTCCTGGGAAAGGACAAATCCGCATGGTGCCCAAAGTCTTCCTTAACTCCATAACTTTAATCATTTCACTTTAAGTAGAGCATGATAGTAATATCCAAGTTAGCGTCAAAACTTAATTTTAGGTGCTCTTAATAACTAATATTCGACAATTTAAGAACTTTAACTGCCAATGGATAACTGTGTTAATCCATAATATTGAATACTGCTTTAACGGAACAATTTTTATCAGTAGACTTCTAATTCCATGAAACTCATATTTACGCTGTTTCAAAACTTAAATGTTAGACATCATATCTATAATTATGAAGTTAAATATCCTATCGATTAAGGATCATATCAGGATGACCGAATTAAATAATCAATAATTTAAAAATTATAATTTTAATCAATATAAAAGAGATCTTTATAATATCTAATGAAACTTATTTATAAACATTTGGGTTACCTGTTGTTTTAGAATATTGTTATAATTTTTAGAGGTATCTCAAAAATTAGCCCTACATCCAACCAGTGTTGGGTATTATTTGAATATTTTTTTTATTCCAATGAAGGATGACAGATAATTTTTGTTTGTTATCCAAATAAACGAATAATCATTGAACGTGTAATCCGCTATTCAAATAAGCTTAGTCTTAATCGCCATTCATTTATTCTTTGTCCGTTATTTATGAAGCGTGAATGTTTCCGAATAACTAATAAAATTTTGATAAATCATGAAAAAAATGTCTCTACATTTTTTTTTCTTAATTTCTAATTTGTCCCTCTAGCCTTCGATTAACTATGCATTGATATAAAATTCGAAATAAGGAGGATACCGTATAAATTATACCCAAAGTTCTTTAATCAATGAAATAATCTAAACCTTTAGAACTAGACAAAATAAGTCCAAATCTTACTTCATTGTATGGAGAACTTGATTTTACATTTACCCGTAACAACTTAAAAATAAAAATGTCCGGTGAAAAGTAGCCTTTTATACTTTAAAGGTTTTTACAGTCAATAAATGAAGTTCAATTCTTACTAAACAAAGCGTAAATTCTGAAAGAATATTAGAAGAAGAACAAGGCTGATGAATAAGCATATACAATTTTTATACCGTCATTACGTTGCTAGCTAATTTAAGCTCTTTTAAAACTCAGCTGCAAAACAGAAAGCTCTAACATAAAAGTATTTTTCCTGTAATAGGAGAGCCTAATTCTCAGACTGATTCTGACGTACCGAAATATTATAACAAAATCTATTATAAATGCGTTAATGTATTAAACATTTAATGTTCCTCAACAATTTTTCTTGAATCTGACATATAAAGCAAAAATTATTAATAATAGGAAATAATACCTGAAGAATAAATCTTGTATTCCCACGAGGGATTTATTTAATAACTTTATTTAATCGAAAGCGTTTTATTCCATTGCTTCTATAAGATAAAATATAACAGATGGATTATGTTTGTTATTTTTATTATGGTTATTTTAGATAAGGGATAATTCAGTTATTTCTATTCGAAATTGCTAATGATAGGTATTTTGCTATTTATTTTATTAACATTATTTACGTTATAATGCTCTGAAACTCTGCAATCTACTCACTCATTTCCGATATATCACAGTAAACAAATAATAATAATAATAATAATAAAATGCATTGAAGAACTGGGAATATCTAAGACAGGAATGGACCAGTTGTATCATAATTGAATGTGCAATAGTTGAGGGTCGATAGAATCCATTTTCATCCCTTGCCGATTATATTTGTCATCCTCTATTCAGATTTTTTTTGTTACCCGGATGGCAATGTTTCTTTGGTTCCCACACCGTCGCCGTTTAAATAAATATATTTAGATTCACTCTTCCTAAATTTTGGTTGCTTTTACAGGATGAAATTCTATACCTACCTTGTTTTCAATACATCAACTGCATTCAAAAATACTTTTTTTATTGGAAATTCTCTAACGAAAACGGATAAATATTATTTGAAAGTAAAGTAAAGTAAATTTTCTTTTCTGGGATCGAGGATCGCAATCAAGTAAAAATTTACCAGTATTTATCCGGCTACGTGAATTATTTTACTTTTTAAATTATTTATTTATAAAAATTAAGAATAATATAAGTATATAAAAAATCAGGTTTTCAAAATCTTCCATTAACATATTTGCAAGTATTAAGATCCGCTATGCTTTAATTAATCTATTTTTTTTTTATCTAGGTCTACTTTTTTTCTAACCTAACACAATTGTTTCTAACTTATATAATGTTAGAGTAACCCTCATCCCACATTTACTACCTCCGTAAAGCAGACACAGGAGTCTGTAGAGTACTAGGAGACAAGGGGAAAGAGAAAGCGGCTACCTTCATAGGTTTAACTTTACACATAAGCAAACTATACACTCCACTATATATTTAAACTATATTATGCTTAGTATAGAATAATACATTGCTATTAGATAATATTTTCAATTACTTTACTTAAACAATAACAAAGTATAACCAAGATATTCTTGACCCTAACTTTAAGATTGTGGTGTGTACAGCATTAATATTATAAAATAATATTATTATTTTAAATTTTACCTGCCCACTTCATATAATATTTTTTATTTGTTAAAAGTCATATTAGATTTTTTTTTTTTTCATTTAAGTATAATTGTACTTACTACTGACATTTGGCAGACATTTATTTATTTTTTTCTCAATAATTTACAGTAATTAGGTGCGAGGGCAAGTCTTGCTATTAGATTAGTTTCATGGCAAATCTCACAAAACAAATATTTTCAGCACCAACCATGCATCATGACTATATTTCATCAGATAAATAATACAACATAAGATGATAATACTTATCATCACGTTCTTTTAATTATTAATATGTAAAACCGTTTAAAAATTCAATGTTCACTTTTGATTATTCAATACTCCAACTACAACAAATGCCTAGAAAAGCTGTTGTATTTCTCACGACAATTAACAACTGTATATTAAGAACGTCCAAATTCCCAATACAATGGAAATACTCACAAATCAGAATGATCCACAAACCAGGTAAAGAGGTATACAATCCTTCATCATAAAGACTAATTAGCCTCCTCCTAATTTGTTCCAAATTATATGAAGAATTAATACACAAAAGATTGGTTGACATACTAACGGAACAAAAAGTATTACCTGACCACCAATTCGGCTTTCACACTTACCACTCAACGATACATCAATTACACAGAGTTACTGACTACATTGCAGGAGCTTTAGAACAAAAACTATATGCGACTGGAGTATTTTTGGACGTTGCTCAAGCATTTGACAAAGTCTGGCACCACGGTCTTCTCTTTAAACTCAAGACGAAAGTCCAACAAAAGAAAAAAAAAAAGTTATTCAATAATTTTGTTAGAAATGAAATTATTGGCCACCACCAGGATCGAACCCATAACCATTGAACTAACCATGGGGCCTATCCTAGCCGTGTCAATCTTCTCCGCATCAATGATGCCACCCAAATGCGCTGCGTAACTAAAGAGACCTGGGTTTGTTTTCCGATCTCTATGTTCTAATAAAATTATTTTTTAAAAAATTATATTCAACAAATATTCTGTTTGAATTGTTCGTTTTTATTTTAAATATAATCAAGCAATAGTGTATAAAACATGAATCTGGATGACTTAATATACTCGTAGGGTAAAATATTTTGAATGTAAAACACTTATTATAATCTGACTACAAAAATTTACTAATTGGGGCGATATCGTATGGTGCTTCGATCAATATATGAATATGAGAATGTGAGGCTTAAGATTCGAAAACTAAACATCAATTCTCGAATCACGCACTAGCATTAGCACTTTGTTCATTAATTTAGCTGTCCTTCAACATCGCTAGGACATGAATCTCATAGTAGCCATTGAATAATAAAATAATAAAGTTTTTAGATTTTTTTTCTTATTAAAATATCATGGAAATGTTTTTTTTTTAATATTCATTAAAACTATACGATGAATGGAACACATAAAATAAATCTGAATATAGTTCCCCGAAGAGGAACATATTCTCCTTGTACTTTGGGACAAAATCGTTAAGGAGGAGATCAAAGTGTTGGAAGACAGATGGAGTCAAAGATCAAGGGAGACAGAATAGAGCAAGTTAGGGAAGCCTTGATCCGTCCTCGATTGTTTCATCCAGTTCGTAAATGCTACCCTAAGATGACTTCAATCTACCAGTAACATATCCTTCCAAATTTATATTGCGAGTATCGTAATTCATGTATAACTTTATAAAAAAGTATTTATTTTGAAATATCAGCCTGAATATTTCTGTCAAATTTCAATCTTTTCTTTATGGGCTTCCTAAAACTATTACTTTGGAGTGCCTAAAATTGTAAAAATAGTGCCGAAAACAAGAACATGCAGATTTTCTTATATTTATCTTAATTATAAATAATTTCTTAAAATGTCATATTCTACATTATTTATTTTGAATGTAGATATGCTGAATTACTTTGAAGCTTGAACTTTTTGCAGCAAAATACCAACACGATGATTAAGGGTGCCTAAAACAGAGTCTTTTACCCTAAGTTATTTAATTTATTCATACATTTATCACAACTTCCATACGTATGTTGAAATCCAAACTGCAGCCTGATAGCCTTATTCTAAATATGCCTCTATAATATTCCGAACTAATGTATTTGAATTATTTAATAACATTTTGAAAATAATTACAAATATTTTTATAAATTATATTTGTCTAATCCTTTTACATTTTACAAACATAAAATATTTTAAAATAATATTTTACCATACCGAAATTAGTAATACACTTTTATACTCTTATTAATCAAAATAATATTGCTATCTGATTTGTTTTTTTGTTTTTTCCAGAAATTAAAGGAGTGCCTTGCATCGTGTTCAACGAAACATATGAAAATGGAGAAACGTTTATGTTAGACTGTAGGACACAATGTACTTGCCAGGTAATCCACAATTACATTCTAATCTATTATGAATTATTGAATATATAATCAAACTTTGTTTTATGTTACACATAAATAGACTTTCAGAAAACCTTAGAATGACTTGAAAGCGTGGCTAAATTACAACATAATTTTATATAATGGGGATATATTTTCTTGTTACGACATATATCACCGATTATCCCTTACTAAAACTCTCCCTTTATCAATTTATTGATAATAATTGGTAGGTATAAAACCATACGGAACTAAGCGTCAGACCAATTTGAGAAATTTTTAATTGTTTTTTTTAAATTAACTAAATAAGCAATTAGCAATAGTTACTGCAATTTTTTTAATCATACTTCTTTAAATTTGAATAATATAAAAGACAAAGTGACTTATGTTAAACTTCAAAAGCGATAGCAATACAACCATAGTTCCCAAAATTTAACTTAAACTTAATTTTTTTAAAAATATGGTGCTTAGTTCACTATGTCTTTACACCCACCACCAATTGATGCATAAATTTATTTTTTCAATCAATCTAAACGTAGCCTCGTAGATATTGGGGACCTTAATAAGCATCTCAGGTACCTGCACTGAACCCTAACTTATTTTGTATGTTACAAACGATTATTTAGTTCCATTTGCAATATATCTTAATTATTACTGCCGGAAATGGTACGATTAAGTAAAAATCTAGATGTTATAGAGCTAAATATTTTTATATAAATATTATTACATGAAAATTAGGAAACCAAGTTCATGATATCTTATAATTAATCAAATTCTGCTTCCGGGTTTCATAAAAATGTGCAAATACCACTTTTATGAATTGTTTTTCCCCTTCGAATCTGTTTGATTATATTTCTTATGCTCACCAATATCCTTCGCCCACAAGCGGAAAGCTGTGGATTAGTCCTTTATTAAATCCTGCTTTTTCATTGTATGATGGATTAATAATAGTAATTGTTGTTGTTAGAGAATGAAACCAGATGTTATGAGTTAATCCATCAACTGTTCATTACAGAAGAGGAAATACACTTTTTTATTGCTTATAGATAAAAAAAATATTAAATTTATTGCTTATAACTTAAATTTATTATAACAGTTTATTAATTCAACCGGCTTGAAAAAATATTTTCAACGTGAATACTTTACATGATGAGCAAACACAAGGAATTTTTATGTACATATAACCTGCTATAATATACGGGGGTAGTTGTAGATACGTCAAAAACTTGAATCATAGATTTTATGCAAACATATACATATATGCTTAGAGAGGTTCATTTGCCTCATATATGACCTTTTTAGTCATATTTATGTCTTAAAAATCACACTTTAGCAAGGAAAAGCTCATAGTCAATATACACTTTGAGTGAGCATGATCAAAACCATTCAGTGACATAAAGGTCAGAATATTCATATTTGTCAATTGTTTATGAAATTAAACTAAAGTAGATTCTCTTGACTATATACTCATCTTGGACAATAACATTGTCATCTTTACTATATGCTTTTTTTGCTGAAGTTCAACATTGACAGTTTAAAAGAAGTTCTATTAAAATATACAAGTTAATCTAGTTTAATAAAAACCCAGCATTCAAAAAATAAAGTGCTTTCTCCGTTTGATCAATTTTGATGATTTTTTTGCATTCATATCGCTTTACATACATTAAATGCCTAGTTTTATCAAAATCGTTTGAGCCGTATTTGAAAAAATAGAATAAAACGTAAAAAGTTTAAATAGTACCCAAAGTAAAGTACCCATCCGTTTGACCAATTTTGATGAAATTTTTGTTGTCACATCGCGGGCATATACATATACCAAATACCCAATTTCATGTTTTACGTTTTATAGTTTCTGAGCTAGTCTGTTCACACACACACAGACCATTTCGCGGGACTTGGTTATTTGGACTCAGGGGACCCTAAAACATGCATTTCCCTTGAATACCGGAAGTCAAAAAATTTCACGATCGCAATACTTTCCCATTCTATAATTTTCATATATAGGTAAGTAAAAATAAAAATTCAGTCCGATTCAACGTGTTATGGAAAATCGTAGACACCCCATTTTATTTCAGCAACGAAATAATGCATTCTGCCTGGAAGACCCTGAATTACATTAACTTTCTTCAAAGATTGTCATTCAAAGATTGTCAAACATTAACCTACAGACAGAAAATTTGAAGCGTTTAAACACGAAAGCGGTGTCCAAGAGAGCAGCCAAATTAACCATCATTCGTATGATGGAATGCTGTCCAAGTAGCCCACAAAAATTTGCTCATTGCAAAGCATTTCGCAGATCAAAACTCCTAATCTTATGATGCGTTTATTCCTTGTCGATAAATAATCAATCATCTGGTTTGCGACTTTGTTTTTAATGAACGGTTGAACGCACGTATGTTCTATGTGGCTAGTTCATCGGTTTTTTTTGTACCACGCCCCCTCCTGTTGAAATAAAGCCTCACACGCCCCCTTTAAACACTAAATTGTATTGGCAATGGGTATATTAAAAAAAAATTGAGAATTGTATTGAAAACAAAATATTTATTTTTACTATCAAAAGATACCAAATTGTAAGTTTCAATTTAAGTTAAAGAAATACCTACTCTTAAGAGAAAAATAAGTTAGTGTAATGGATGAGCTTGCGTTTTCTTAAAAAGTATGCCTATTCTCGGTTGAATTTTAGTAAGGGCTCAACGTAAGTCACTGGCAACATCAGGTTTGTTCCGATATTTTGTTTTTATCGTCACAAGAGTTGAAAATGCTTTTTCGCACAAGTAAGTGCTTTAAAAGGCAAATATAATCGATACTTTCCTACGATAAGCATTCCTACGATACTTTGGGATACACTTTGAAGTATTTTTTCCAAAATGATGATTTCTCCATTTTCTCAATGTCATACTTGGCAGAGGAATCATTTTTTATTTCCAAACTTTCTTGCAGTGCTTCTGGCAGGAAGTCTATGTTGACATTGAATGGGTCAGTTGACAATCTGTAAACATTTTCGTCACAAGTGTTTGGGAAGCATAGCTTGAGCTCTTCAGTGAGGAAAACGAAAGCTTCTATTAGGTGTCAGAGCGGGCGATAGTAAATGCACTGTTCAATTAAAAATTCTACAACGTAAATGTAGTTTCGATAAATTCAAATCAAATTTTTAATAAATTGTTTAATCACATTTTCACATTATTTACTAAGTGAGATTTTTTTTTAATATTCAACTAGTACCCCCCCCCCCCCCCCCCCCGACTCGTCTTCACGCCCCCCCAAGTTTGGGAACCGATGGGCTAGCTGATGAAAATAAACTCATCTATACCAGTGTTTTAATTATTAAATGGATAGCAAGATGAAATCTATTTAAGCGAGACTACTAATTAAAACTATTAAACGAAGGTAAATCTGCTTTTTAGCACATTTTAAATTGATAAAAGTCTAAAACTTCTAATCCTATAAAAAAAATGCTAAGAAGCTTAGATGAGAAACCATCCACATTTTAAATGTAAGGTAAACCTATCTAAGGATAAAAACATAGGATGGTAATAGTAGGCAGATTGTGTTTCAACGTGTTGAAATATACTTAGCCCTTATAAACGCATGATATTAAAGGGCTTTAAAAAACTAAACATTATTTCCCTCCTTTCCCTCCAAGACCCAAGGGAACCCCCATTTAATCTTTAAATTCAGAAAAGGAAAGAGAAAAAATTAAGTAATATATATTTTTAAAATTTCTATTTTAATTTAATTTCTGCTATCCACGAACTTTCATTAAACACCATATCACCTGACACACCAACGTATTGGCCAACTTCACAACGGAAAACCCCAGACCTTCTTGACTTTTTTATTACAAAAGGACTACGGACCATACCTTACACAATAAATTCGACCTCGGATCTTTGCTCTGATCACTCCCCAGTACAGTTAGTTATTCTTGATGAGCCCAACAACGTACAAAGACCGCCGAAGCTAATTTACGGCAATATTGATTGGGATGCTTCTAGAGCATTTCTTGATTCCGAACTTTCAGTTCCATGCTCTATTAAGACTGAAGAGGAATTAGAAGAGGCAGTCGACAAATTCAGTAAAAGTATCCAAAACGCTGCTTGGACTTCAACGATATCAAGGGCATCAAGTACTGATCATCTGCCAAAATACCCACAGTATATAAGGGACTTGATCAGAGCAAAGAGAAGAGCTCGTAAGGTGTGGCAGACTAACAGACTACCATCAGACAGAAAAACTTTTAACATACTAAATAATGAACTCAAAAGACAAATCCGAAAATTCAATAAAACAAACTATGATACTTACTTAACAAACTTATCGACGGACGATGGGAGTTTGTGGAAGCATACTAAGAATTTGTTAAAGCATCGAGAGGTGTCAGTACCCCTGCGAAAAGAAGACGGTTCGTGGGCAGTGTCGGATAGGGAAAAGTCTGAACTGTTTGCCGATCACCTTTCCACAGTATTTACTCCACTTACTGACATCACAAACAGAGAACATGAATCTTTTGTTCTTGATACTCTGGAAATACCTTTACAATTGACACCACCCCCTCATTCTTTTACTCCTTCACAAGTAGCACACCACATTAGACACCTACCCAAAAGAAAAGCCCCAGGTTATGATTTAATAACAGCCGAGGCGCTCCAACAAATGCCTAGGAAAGCTCTAGTGTTCCTTACGACTATATACAACTGTATGCTCAGGACAACTAAATTCCCCATTCAATGGAAATATTCACTCATCAAAATGATTCACAAAAAAGAAAAAGACTTATACACTCCATCATCATACCGACCAATTAGTCTTCTTCCCATCTGCTCCAAACTTTTCGAAAAACTACTATACAAAAGATTAGTTGACATACTAACCAAAAGCAATATAATACCTGACCATCAATTCGGTTTTCGTACTTCCCATTCAACGACACAACAACTACACAGAGTAACGGATTACATTGCTGGAGCACTAGAGCAAAAACAATACGCAACTGGTGTATTTCTGGACGTTGCCCAAGCATTTGATAAAGTCTGGCACCAGGGGCTTCTCTTCAAACTCAAAACCGTACTACCCCACACATACTATCTTCTACTCCAATCCTACCTCTCTGACAGATTCTTCTCTATCCGACAGGGCTCAGAGATTTCTTCAATCCGACCAATCTTAGCAGGAGTTCCGCAGGGTTCAATACTGGCTCCGTTACTTTACATCATATACACTCACGACATACCTACCAACTCTAAAATTCTCACTGCAACTTACGCTGACGATACCGCAATTTTAACAATACACCATGACCCCAGTCATGCCTCATTGAATTTACAGAATCACTTACTTCAATTAAAAAAATGGTACACACTATGGAAAATGAAATTAAATCATGACAAATCACAACACATAACTTTCACACTCAGACGAGATACATGCCCACCGGTTTATATCGGCGACAACCAAATTCCACAGACAGAAACTGTACGCTACCTCGGACTTCTGTTCGACAGAAGGATGACTTGGGGCCCACATGTGAAAATGAAAAAGAAGACCTTAAACATACGCTTAAAAATTCTTTACTCCCTTTTTGCCAAATCTTCTAAATTGAATATTAGACAAAAACTGAATACATACACCTACTTACTTAAACCCATTTGGACATACGCCTCACAGATTTTCGGCTCAGCAAAAAAGACACACTTACAAAAATTACAAACTTTTCAATCCAAAATTTTAAGACTAATTACGGACGCTCCCAGGTACGTAAGTAACCAAACTCTACATACAGACTTACAACAACCGACTATCCAACAACATATACGAACGCTTTACTCACGCTTCTTTGTAAAATTGGATGGACATAACAATAGATTAATTCACGACATGGCCACGGTTGACTTGCCCGTTCGAAGGCGGCTAAAAAGAAGCTGGATGAGAGACCTCCTCTCCTGAATTTATTGTCAAGCCCGGAAAGAGGTGCTGCTGGGCACTTTCCTTCCTTCAAGCCATACATGCCTTCAATAGTATTGCGATGCTGCAGCCATCGGATTCGCTGATTGTCGCAGACGGCTGACAGGTGCGAATAAATGTTTGAAAGACAAAAAAAAAAAATTTAATTTCTATTAAAATTTAATTTTTTTTTTTTAAGGAAAAACTATTATAAATATTTGATTTGACGATAAATTCTAATTTTATGCCAACTTATATTTAAAGGCATGGTTCGAAAACATCGGCATCGAAAAATCAGTTTGCTAAATTATTTTTTGTTATAAATAAATCCTTACATTAACAATACCATGTGTTAGCGCTCTTAAACTTTAATTTATTACTTAAATCAATTTTTTGTTGTATTTTTTTTAAATGAAGTCATTTATTTTATTGTTTAATTTCTTAATTTTTGCTAATAGGGTTTAATATGTATAATTATTTTGTTTGGATTTTTTTCTCTCTTTAATAATTTTTTTTAATTGAATCAATTAAATTAATGATGCGATGTTTGTTGGAAGACAAATGTTTATAAGGCCCTCTTAGTGCAGATGCTTTAATACGACAGCAGTGCTAATACCAGTAGTGTTGTATACAGTTGTGTATACACAGCCAGATTCTAACAATCCACTGACTTATGTAGACTCATCTGCCCACTGCAGTTTTGGAGAACGAGTTTTGCCCACTGCGAACTGTATACTGCCCAAGCACCGACTCCTTCATCGGATGAAATTTATCAGCCTACTTCGGCTTCATCATTCTGCGACATCGCCCAGCGATCCAAGTGAATATTGACATTCTTTTCATTAATTGATTTATAGAAGCTGCTTTTCTTTTATTTCATTTTCATTTATTTTTATTAGAGAGAAAATTTAATTTTGTTTGTTTCATTTTATTTGTTTGTTTTACTGTTGTATTTTGGGGGAATTATTTCTTTTTTTTTGTAAAAATGATTTCATTTTATATTAATGTTTTATTTTGATGATGAATAAATGTTTATATTTTCGGTTTCTTTTTTTATAATCAATTGTTTATTTATTTTAATTTAAGTTTCATTTTGGAGGTCCGTTACTTTCCGAAGGGAATTTAACACCATGCTTTTATCAATAGTTATTCAGAGCACATATCGAAATGAAAATACCACCATATATGAGCCTCACATAAAGTAAAGTGTTCTATATTCGCCCTAACTGGGTTGTCGCCCCTTACGACCGAATCCAGATAGACGGGGAGTGTATTTGTAATAGCAAGTCCGCATCTACGTGATACTCAACTTAAAATATGAGGTCGCTTTGTCACCGATGGAGCTTGTTACTGAAATACTGCCACATCTGCAACTCATGCTTTTTGATAAATTATCATCCCCTTTCACGCCACAGGATGTTTCCAATTCAAAAAGGAATAAAGCACACTATTTCCTATCCAGAACGTTTTACCGGTCTCTTCAAACGGAGTAATAAAACCAAAAATCTGGTGCGTGCGCGCAACACACAACTTTCACTTACCAACTTAGATTAGAAATTAATGTGTTTTGTTAATTGCCACTTCTCAAAGTTATACATTTTTCCACATTCAGTTCTTATTTTTGTTTTCATTTGCTCAAAAAAAAAAACACTGATTTCTTTTATTATTAAATAAAAGTATTTACTTGTGATAATTCGGCAATGTGAGCATAATACTCCAAGTCGTCTGATTTTATAATTCTCTATGTACTTGTTGAATATTTCATTTAGTTCCCATGAAACAAATAATTCTCATTAAATGAACAGAACATCTTTTATTATAACGCATTGGTTTGTCATTAAAGGCGTACGGTGCATGCGTGAGCTCGAGTATGAGTTGACGGAATGTTTTTCTTTTTTTCTCCTGTATTTGTTTACTTGATTTTTTCATATATCATATTTAGCCATTTCCGATTTTTAGGCGTGATGAGAGACAGTTAATTTCTCAATTTAAACTAAAACAAAGGTACTTTATAGGAAAACAAAAAAGGCCCCTTGCCCATTTAAGCCCCCTCAGAAATTTAATAGTGATAAAATTGGCTGATATTATTGAACACCTAATTTTCATTAAACATGACAAATTTGATCAAAATCATTAAAGCCGTTTTTGAGATAATCGAAAAAAGGTAAAAATTTGAAAAAAAAAGTTATGAAATAAAGTGCCCCCTCCGTTTGACCAATTTTGATGAAATGTTTGCTGTCACATCTTTGGCATATACATATAACAAATACCCAGTTTGATCAAAATCTTTAAAGCCGTTTTTGAGTAAATAAAAAAAACACATGAAAATGATACAAAATTTATTAAGTAAAGTCTCCCCTCCGGTTGATGAATTTTGATGAAATGTTTACAGTCATATCTCAGGCATATTAATACATCAAATACTTAGTTTAATCAAAATCCTTAGAGCCGTTTTTGAGAAAATCGAAAAAAACGTAAAAATTTATTAAATAAAGTACCCCCCCCTTTGACCAATTTTGATGAAATTTTTGCTGTCACATCGCGGGCATATATATACACTAAATACCCAATTTCAGGTTCGCACGGTTAATAGTTTTTGAGCTAGTCTGTTCACATACACACACACACACACACACACACACCATTTCGCGGGACTTGGTTATTTCGACTCAGGGGACCCCAAAACGTGTATTTCCGTTGAAAACCGGAAGTCGAAAATTTTCACGATCTCAATACTTCCACTTACTATATATTTCAAAAATAGGTAAGTGAAAGTAAAAATATGCACGGTTTTTCCATCAGAAATCAATTGGGGTTCACAATAGCAAAACTAAATAAACACAACAAAAAACAAAGCAAGGGATATCTTTTTTTTTTTTTTTTTTTTTTGGAAATGTCTTAATTTTTTATGACGTAAGTTTTAAAGTTTCGGAGTAGCTTTGTCCCAATCTTCGGAAATAATATTATTATTTTGCGAATAATCTACAAAATAACTAAAAAAAATGGGAAAAAAAATCATCAAAGGTGAAAATTCGACATACCATGAAACCATGAGGTTTAAAAAAAAAATAAATAAATGTCTTTCTTTTCCTCGGAAGACTCTGGAATTGTGTCGACAGCAACTGTTTCCTGTACTAGAGGTCGTGAAGAAAGAAAAGAGATTGACACATAGATTTAGGTATTAAAACATAATTTTTCACTTTCTCTTAGTCCAGGTATTAGTATCAATAAAGTTAGATATAGTGTCCATCCAATCATGGGTACATTTTTCCTTTAGTTATCTTTTTTTTCATATAATTGATTTTGTTTTTTAATATTAATTACTTTATTTACAAACGTTTTCATACACACTTACACGGTCATTTCAATCAACTGATTAGAGGCATGGCAACAGCTGATATGCCCACACCTAGGAGATTAAAAAGGCGCTGGATGAGAGATCTCCTTCGTTAAAAATCCAGGTTACCTGAAACAAGCCAGGGAAGAGGTACCGCTGGGTGCTATCCTTCCCCATGCCTAACATGCCCTTATTCAAATTAGCACACCTCACATTTGCTGATTGTTGATGTTTATTGACAGGCGCAAATTAAAGTTATGAAGCCAAAAAACAAAAAACAAAAAAAATATATTAATTTTCATTTTACTGCTAAAGAATGCATTTAACAAAAGATACAGAAAGCAAAATATATTCCATAAAAGGTGAAACCGGAGAAAAAGAAAGAAAATTTGAATAACACAAGAAAAACCAGACCATTTTCTCGTGCCTTCATGATGAAGTAACTTCAGATGAATAAAAGGGAAAAAAGATTTGCATACTTTCCCTTAGCTAATATTCATTCTTGAATACTTAATTAATGAGATTCAATTTATGCCAACGACCTGGAAGGGGATGAAAGATGGGAGATAGTTTGTTAAGAGTGATGGTTCTAAAGTTCCACTTCCACTGATATATCCAAGTTTCTTAATGTGGTCAGATCTAATGAATGCTGATGAGAGACCAAACTTTAGCAGGCTTCCTTCGCGGTTGGAGGGTCACGCTATGCGGATCTAAGATCGAATCTCGCCCGCGAAACTATTTTAGAGTTGAACAGTTACGATCTAACTGGAAACTTATCTTTGTTCTCATCCTTTTCCACCGAGTAAGCTAAATATTTGATAAAGTTTAAATTATTATAAAAAAGTGTACCACCTTAACGAGATTCGGGTGAAAAATATCGAAGGATTGATTTTAGTGACACTTGGTTTTTGGCTAATTAAAATTTAACCAAACCCTTAAAACCAAAATCATAAAACCCAAAGGATATTGGCTACAGTTGTAAAGAAGTAATGTTCTTTGGTCAGCTTAGACGCCACATCCATTGCGGTAATTAATATGTATATGGTAATTTCACTTGAGAACTGAATAGAACATTCTATAGAAATAGACTGATAAACTGCATTTATAAAATAATTTCTTGGTCCTTTCCTCGAATTACTGTAACATTTCGCACCTATTATATTCTGAACAATTACATCAATTTTATACTTTAAAGTATAAATTAATAAAAAAATAGTAACTAATTCATAAGAATTACTGTATTCAGAACTAGGTAACCATTTTTGCATTCATCCTCGAACTCAGAGCCAAATTTAAAGAGTACCTTTTGATCAAGTACTATAGAGGAAGTAGTGGAATGAATTTGATGAAATTCACATGCGATTATCTAGATACCTGACATCTCAATTTCTATTTATTTCAATAATATCGGGTTCATGGTAGCAGGTGATATGAATAGAGATAAAGAGACCAACATTAAACAAAATTTGAAAATAAATGGAAATTTTGGAAAGTTATAAATATTTTAATCTTCCTATAAAAGACTAATTATTGGTTGTCAGTAGGCAAAAACTATTTCATACAAATCAAGTTCACATAGGCACAAAAAATGATTAAGTTTTTTTTTTTCACTTCCACTTCATTCGTATATCCGTTTTATTTAAGTAAATAAATAAAGTAAGCTATCATGATTGATTTGCTTAATTCTTGTATTAGCCTGCAATATATCACACTCTAGAGAGGTGACACCTCTACAGACGCTGCCAACCTTAAGCCCAGCCCGACGGTGGATGGGAGGGGTAGGTGATTTGTTTTTGTCTTTGTCGCATAAGACATTTCAATCTTCTCACCCCGGCAAGAGCATGTCAATAACTGATGAAGAATAACATGCATTTAAGCCTTTGTGTTTTTATTATGTTTCATCAAAATTTCCTTAGTTAGGAAAAACGATTTGGAGACGCGAACACATTGAAATCAAATATGGCGTCAATAAAAAAACAAAACATATAAGCTGGAAACAACAATTTTATGTAAACTCTTTTTTTTTTTTTTTTTTTACCGAAACCCATTCATTTTAGGGGCTCTTTATTCTACTTGATTTCTTTCAACACCTCAGAAGTTACTTATCATATAATACTGTACAGAAAAGTACACAGAGTTATCCATTTTCATTTCTACCTTTCTTGCTTCCTTCTTTTCTAAGGCGTTTTCTTTCTTTTTTCGGGGACTTTCTTAAACCTAGTATTTGCACCAGTTTCTTGGAACTTCATAGTGCGACTCATTATTATTTTTTTTTTTTTATCATTTCACCTTTTATTTTTACGATATGTTCTCGTCAACTTGCCCCACCTGCTTTTTAAAAATTAATAATTCCAACTCCTCCGTCAATTCAACAATACATACTAATGAGATATATTTTTGATTACAAGACACTTGACGATTACAACAGTAATTTTGGGCTGAGAGTGTAAACCACTCTGCTATTAATCGATGAGACAAAGATGAAAGTATGAAATGAAACAAACTAAACTTAAGTGTATGCCGCACTATAGTCGACCCTTATTTGATTAATAAAAATATTATTTTCATATGACAATAGTCATATGACAATGATAAATAGTAAATAGATAAATAGAGCATTTTAACTTGGTAGAAAGATTAGCCCTCCTCAACTCGAAGATGCATTAAATTATAATTTGAAAATCGTTTAATAAATAAATAGAGAAAAACCTGCTTCGGCCTCGTTAATAAGTGTTTGGTTTTTGTTCCCATAGAGGACACTAATGAATGTATTCAAGCCATAAATCAAAAGCTGTAGCGAAGGCAAGACCCATTTGTAACCGATTTACTCAACCGGCGCAGGCTTTGGATTTATCCTTTAATCTCTGCCAGGCTCTCTTCATTAATTTTATTTCAATACGATACATCCATTACACTTTACGATATTATTTAGCCTTATAAAGTAAAAACAAACGTAGGATGTGACAGTTATTTAGTTCATACCTATCACGGTTCTTCACTCTTAAGTTCACTGATAGTCGCTGGACATTTTAAGTTTTTATCCAAATAAAGAGGCGGATATTTAAAAAAAAAAATAAACGCTCCCATCTTCGTCTCGGCATTTCCCCTTGTATTATACCAATTATTATTATGTACATCAGGTGGCCTAGTGTTAATCTTAATTTTTCATTCTTTAAAATTTATTTATTCATCCGCTCATCTCATAATGCAAGCGGCCTTGTTTCACATGCGTAAAGACTGAAATATAAAAATAAAATATTGACTTAATATAGGTATTGAGATAGCTCGAAACTAATTGCTTAGTGTATAAAATTGAATATCTACATGTAACGTAGATCATGAATAAAAAAGTTCGTTTTTATTCTGGGACATTTAATCCCCTAAGCAAAGCCAGTTCAAAATAGGCTGTTTTCTTATTAACTGCCTATTTAGAACTTTATTTGCTAGGCAGCATAAATTACAGAAAAAAGAATTAGAATTAAAAGTGCCAGATAAATTATGCGACAATGAAGGAAATGAATTTGATTGTAAAAAGCATGGATAAAATGTTATTTTAGCAAGGATGTAGCAAGGTAAGTAAAAGTTAGCAATTTAAATTGTAGGAGTGTAGGAATAACGGGGTCCTATGGATAGGAAAATAGTGAGTAAATAATGAAGATAGTTTTACAAGATTAAAGTTATATATATTTATAATAACATTATATAATAATTTACATAATAATAAATAATTTATATAAATATATATAAATTAGTAAATATAAACAATAAAAAATAAAATAATTAAACAGAATACAGTGGAGAAAAAGGTTATTAATAGAAAAATTAGGAGATGCATGAACACACTTATACACAAATTTACATACATATATTTATTTATTTATTTTCTAAATTATCACTGGAGGATTTCGAAGTTTCTAGTACTATTTGAACATTTTATTTCATCCTTTTATAGTAGGGGAGAGACAGGCGAGATTGCGGTAATCCAAGCAGTAAAGCAGCTTTTGGGGCTTAAAGGGGAAAGTGACAGTAGACAAGCTCCTTAGATCGAGCTCTTCTAATCTAGAAGTGTCAGAGATCGATTTCTCTGCCCGCTACCCTCTCGGAACCGGACAACAAATACTGACTTCTCGCCTTAACTGACCCCACTTTTTTGAGGAATTATGATCCCTGTCGGGCTATGGGACTATGATCTGGCTTGATTAATACTTTAAAACATATTTCCATATCCTTAAAAAAATAAGCCAAAATCAATAATATATATAATAAAAAAGTAATTGGTATATTTTGGAACTGACGAATATTTAACATGGACTTATAAATTACAGTTAGCGTATCAAGAAAGAATTTTTTGTCTAAGAGCTTTGAGCGCGAATACGATCTAAGTTCAAAGAAAAATATATCGTCTGGAAAACAATCTTGTTGATTTCTGGACGAGAGGGAACATTTTCGTGCATACTCCGTATTGTGCAGTGAAAACTTTCACACGGCTACCTGATTAGAGGACTTCATCAAAACTGTAAAACATGTCCCTCTGTAATGCCCAGGAATCTCCGAAATTCATCTTGACCTAACAATGAAAAATAATCTCAAAGACTTGCTGAATGACGTGAAAAATTCCATAAAGATCAAGAGGCATTAAAATAAATAAATGGTGAATCATAAGTAGTTTTTGGTTTGTTAAAATTTTAATTAGTTTAAATTATTCATAATAGGTTTTGCCTATTAAAAAAAATGGAGTGATCATTTTAAAAATTAGCACATTAACAAAAAAATTATCTACAACTATTTTTTATTGCTCTGTGCTAATTTTTTTTTTCTTTTTTTTTAGTAAAAGCACACTAATACATATGAGAAATACGATGAGTATTCATGGTTCTTAAAAGCATAATCCAAATATAAACCTTTATTTAGCAAAATATATTTAGTTAATATTTTTTTAAAATATTTATAAAAACAGCTTTGATTTTGTCTTCCTTAAAAATCTATTTATTGGGATCATCGTTTCGTGAATACTCGATTTCCCAAAAATGACATTTGCACCTGTCATTTATTTAGTTAAAACCATTTGAAACACTGTTTCGTGATTAAATCTATCCTCCGAGTAGATTTACTTTTTCCTGAATGTAAAAAGGAGAGCATTAAAATCTATATTTTGCACAGTAACAGTATTTAATAATAGACTATATTTCGATAAATTCAATAACATTCTAATGTAAAACATTAAAAAAATTACACAAGTGTCTAAAAACTTAAATTTTATTTCATGGTACCATTTGTGAACTAATTATAGAAAAACCTATAACAGAAGCAAATAAAAGAGTTTATAAATAATTATGCTGTTTAAAGTACATTTCTTGAGCTTAAAACAATCTGGTTGATGGTGGGAAATCTAATCCATTTCGAATGGGGTCTATCCGAACTCATCGAGATAAATGCCTGAGGAGCATTGATTAATGATAATGCCTTCGAACTCCTCCTGGATTTGTAACTGTTTGCTGTTAGTAATATTATTAATTGTCGTTCCATTTAAATTTATTAGATTGTGAAATGTTGTTCTTCAAAGATTGAAATAATTAATTCCTAAGCATCGTTCTACAAAGAGCTGATAACAAACATTATGTGTATTTAAATTTTGTCTCGTTTATCCTTCATCGTTAAGTAACATATTTCTTACCTATAGTCTCTTGAATAAATAGCGAATTAATCAATAAGATTTTCAATTAGTATACTCTTAGTATATCACGATGTCCAATAAATTCGAGCTTCTCGACCTAGAGAGTACGCCAATTGAGATTGACTGGGCGGAAATTAAAAAGGTCTTGAAGGAGGCAGCGAACAAGGTGATAGGGGTACAGGTTAAACGTCAACCAAAGAAATGGTACACGGAGGAATGGCGTAAGGCTGTGGAGAATAGAAGGGCACTGAAGATCCTCAGCCTAGGCAAAAGAGACAAAGAATCCCGAGATAAATACGAAGCTGCTCGTATCGAGCTATTCAAGGTAGAGAGTGAGTAACTGATGAGGCATCTACACCATCTCATCCTGAAAATATGGAGAGAGGAAAAGATCCCGGACGTATGGAACACAGGTCATATATGCCAAATCCTGAAAAAGGGATCCATGTACGAGTGCGAAAACTATTGAGGAATAGCACTACTGCCTGTCGCATACAAATTCCTGACCTACATAATTCTAAACAGAATGAACCCGTACTATGAAAAGTCCCTTGGCGACTACCAAACAGGGTTCAGAAGAGGAAGCACGTCCCATCAGATCTTCATCCTAAAACAGATACTCGAGAAACGTTGGGAAGTCAATCAAGATGTGCATGCCTTATTCATCGACTTCAAAGCAGCCTACGACTCGGTCGACAGGAGCTGTCAGTCTGGAAAATACTGACGGAACTGGGTTTCCCAGGGAAATTGTTACGATTGACACGGGCGTGTATTAATGGATCCCGATGCCGAGTCCTGGTACAAGGAGAAATGACTGAAAGCTTCGACGTGAAGTCAGGATAAAGGCAAGGCGACTGCCTATCCCCGATGCTGTTCAACCTGGCCTTGGAAAAAGTTATCCGAGACTGTACCAAGGCAAGCGGGGGAGTGCACGTGGGGAAAATGCATAAGTTCCTCGCTCGATGATGTGACTGTGCTAGGCAGTAAAAAAGAGGACATTCAGGCACTCGCCGGTTCCCTGATCACTTCAGCTAGAGACATCGGCTACAAGTTAATCAAAATAAGACGAAGTATATGATAGAAGACGGAACCTACACTTAATCGACGATATAAGTATAGGAAGCTATACCTTCCCTAAAGTAGATAACTTCAAATACCTCGGATCTACAGTAACCTCAATAAACGACCAACTAACAGAGGTCGATCAACGAATAGCTAGTGCCAATCGGGCGTTCTTCTCGGTTTCTCGAGTCCTCAGATCTAAGAAAATCTGGCACCCACTGAAAATCAGGGTCTATAACACAATAATCAAACCCGTGCTAATGTATGGGTGCGAAACTTGCACCCCTGGAATCTTTTGGAAGAAGAGATTATAGGGGAAACTCAACAATTATAGCGCACGATACGAAAGCTAAGTGGTTAAAGTGGGTGGGGCACGTGGCAAGAAGCAACCCATCAGGCTCTCTCAATATGACGATGAATGCAACAGTGGTCGGTACCCACTAGGGTACTAGCCACTCCTAGGACCGCTAGGGAGACCCAGAACGAGATGGGCTGACATAATCAAGAAGGAAGCCATCGAACATCGAGTGGTGAATTGGAAAGCAATCGCCCAAGGTAGACAGAGGGGGAACTGGCTAGTTGAGGCGGCTAAAGATCTTCAAGGTCGGTGAGCCAACCAAAAAAAAAAAAAAATTCTTAGTATATACTAGTTATAGTATACTAGATACCTTTGCTTTTTCTTCCTAATGTAATATTTATGTAAATGATAGGTTAAATGATAGTCAGGATTTTCAGTTAACAATGATTTTATTGTGGTAAGCCAACATTTATATAAATTATATAAGTAATAGGTAAAACTAAGAAAGGGTATTCATCACACACCATCTTTTGATAATGAATTTAGGTACTTTTTTGTTCATTTATTTAGCGTCATTTTACGCTATTAGGGCAGTGGGAAAAATTTGAAATTTCCCTGTACTTCATTACTTTATCTGAGCCACAAATTTACGAATAAAAGTTACGATGCTTCGCCTCTTCGTGAAATTTCCTTTAATTTATCATTGGATTGATACCTCATCATTCATCAAAACCATCGCTCCTGAAAAGGCTTAATAGCTACACATAATTGAATATTAATATATTTTTTTTATTCATAAATTCTCAATCACTCACCGGAAGATCGAACATAAAAGCTAAAAGCCACAGTTGATGGATATGTTTATATTATAAGGAAAAACGAGAAGGGGGTTTGGGAGGAGAGGGAAATTTCGTTTACGTGATAAAATGCGTCGCTTATGGGAGGGGATTGATTCCGACAGAAATGGGACGCCAAAATGCTTTTAAAAACGACAAGAGAAGTTAAAAAGTCCGCTTTGAGCAGGGTACTTTCCTATCTGGATTAGATCAGTCATCCAATCGTTTTTGCTAATCTGCTTCTTTTTCCTTTTTTCTGTTTTTATTTATTTTTTGAAGTTAAAAAAATAGTTTAAAACAATTATAAACAAAAAAAAATCTTAATAGTATAAAACGCTATAAGATCATATAATTTTCACCACATACAATATATGAATTTTAGAAAAATTAATAGTTATTCAATGACAGTTAGATTTCATTATATCTTGGTATATTGTAATTATAAATATTATAATTATAACAGCCTAGTAGGCTTAGTGAAAAATGTAAAGAATTTATAATCATTTTAAAATTATAATATATATATATATATATATATATTTAATATAATGTTTTTATTTAATATTTATACATGAGTACAAAGTATAGCAAACATTATTAGGGTTTGGTATAAAATATATATTTTTACTGATAAAAATTATTTAGGTATATACATAAACAAGGTAGTATAACTATTACCATTAAATTAAATAGTGGTTGGGTCGATTAAATATATTAGTTTAATCTTTTATAAATGAAGACATGATTTGATGAGCGTTATGTTAATTATTCAAAAATTTTAGAATATAACCAATGATTTTTTTTTTTTTTAGTTTTTTAATCCATGATATCTCTATTTAATTAGGTGACCCAAAGATCATTCTCGATTAATATGATTACCTTGTAAATGTGTTATACTATAAGAACAAACGATTAAACCATTCTCTGTAAGCATAATTATCAGAAAGAAATAATTTTTGTTACGAAATACTTCCATTTCTAATGTATTAGTACTATGGACTAATAAATCTAACGTACTTTTTACTAAAAAATTAAAGAAATGCTGCCAGCATACGGAAACTCTCATGAGAGTTTACATTGAGAGTATACATGAGACTGATGTATAATAAGAAGTATATATAATAAAATACTAAAACATAGTAATATTTAATTTTTATTTCACTTAGTTTGCTGGCTATCAAAGCAAGGTACGTTTGCTACTGATGTTGAAAAAAAAATTATTCCATGGAATCGGAAATCTTCACTCGCCTGTTTTTGACAACGCGCTTAAACTTACTTCGAAAGAACCGAAATTGCCGAATAGGCCTTAGTAAATAATATATAGGTTACTTGTAATGGAATTTTTAATGAAATATTCTATATCAAATATTTACTGAATACTTTGATCTGTAAAAATATTCTTTATAATAAATATATTGATGCGCTGTCTTGAGTCTATGGTCCAATGGTCTAGCGCTGTTTGAGGAAATATTATCAGGACCCATTTTGAGGAAGAAGCTATTTTTCCACTTCGAACACGGAAGGGGCATCAGTATTAGTGAAAATGTTGCGTGCGAGCCGTGTAAGGATCGGACCAAGGGATTTAATGGACCGATGTAATCCTAATGCTCACCTTACCTCCTCGGCTCACCATCACATCCACCAAAATATTTCCTATCCACATCCAGCCATAAACTCACATAACTCTCTTTGGCATCTGATCAAGAGCTGTTTGGAAATTTAAATTCTTAACGGTATCACTTCAATTACAAGGAGGCGAGTAAGTTCATCGTCAATAATAAGGCTTGGAATAAACTGTTAGACTTCAGATATACACATTGTATTTTGAAAATCAGCAGTCATTTAATCCACGTATATTTTATTATAAATAATAAAATAAGCTAAATCATTAAGAATTTATTTATCCTAAAAAAATCAGTTCGATAAAAACCGCGTTGGACGATAAATGTGTTCAACCTCGATTACCGATGTCCCTTACGACGATAGGTTCTATGAGGTGAAAACCATTAGATGCCGGAGAATATATTTTTTTTTAATTCAAAATGTGGTGTATTTTAGTCACAGTTTATCATCATAGATCGGCAATATTTTTTAACTTTCTTTAAGAATTTATTGATCCTTCAACTAGTACTTACATGCCCGGTCAAAACGAAAAATAACATTGAATTCTACGTTCTTAAATATCTTAGGAGCTCCTAAATTTTAATACGAGCTAAAATTCTTCGCATGAAGTAAGCGCTACTAATTTTACTTTTCTTATTTTACACTATACAGTATCAGTCAAAAGTTTAGCCTCACCCTTAGTTTTGTAAAATAAGTACATAATAACATTTTATTTATTTTACAACATAAAAACTATAATTTTATTTAAAATTTATTTGTAATTTGTTTGTTTGTTTATTTAACGTCCCTTTTTGCTACTAAAGCTAATCGGACGATGCTAAAGTGGTTGTCCTAAATTTTGCCTATCCAGGTATAATTATGATCGGGATCTTCAACGAATACCTGACATCGTACAGGCTCGGGAACATCATTTTACGTCCTATCCGAGGGAGGGCATAGCCAAGGATTTTATACTCCCATTAAAAAATTCTAGGGCTGCCCCGGGACACGGACCCGCGACCTTTAGTATTGTAGGTTACACACCTACAGGTTACCCCTATTTATAATTTTTATTCTAAACATAATCATATAATGTTTGAAATGTTACCTCTTGAGTTAATGATGGTGGAAGATATCCACCATATTCAACCTCTTAAGTCAGAATTATTTTATTAAACTTGAAGATTGTGAATGAAATAAAAGTGAGTCTAAACTTTTGACTGGTACTGTATGTCTCTACCCAGGAGTGAGTTATCATGCAGGCGCAATGCTTCTTAAAAATTCTATTGTTGTGGTATATTATACAGATGATCTATTATGGATAGAAGAATTATCCGATTTTAATTTGATTTAGATCACTCACTTTTAAATAATATGTTCTTTTATCCGTATTTAAAAAATATTACTTATCTCAAAAGGATGTATCGTTTTCCTGTTATAAGTGAAAACTTGTACTAACTTGTCCGTGAATTTCAAGGTTGTTCGGCTTTCAAATGTTGACAAGCCAAAAACGGTTGCGAAATCTTACAACTCTTACTTCAGACGCCTAACATCGATTCCACTTATGTCCAGCTTGTGCAAATGTTAATCGGACTATCCAAACATTCATGATAAGATTAAATTCTTTACTTGATGCACTGAATATTCCATATTAAGGTTTAAATTAAAAATTACCAATCTCTATACAACTTTAATCAAACACTTTTCTATGGCAGTCTTTCCAATCTTTGGTTGACAGTCCATTTATTCATCAGGAATAAGATTTTGAAGAGTTTTACCAAAAATATATTTCATGTTGACTTTTGGGTTATACATAAACTACGGCTAATACCAAACCTACAGATCTCGGAACAGTATATTATATTCTTCCCTAACACCACAATAACAATTTTCAAGTGCCAATATTGACATGAAGCCGAATCGGTCGCCTACGACTCCCCTATCAATATTTACTGGTAGGAACACCTATACCAACTATGCACAAAGTGTAGCCTATCATTTGATGGTTCAGCACATGTTTCCCTACACAGCTACAGGCTCTTGATTCTTTCCGACATCCCACATCACATTGAACCTATTAAAAAAACGATAACCGTTCCTTTTATACTTGAAATGCCTAATACATTTAAAAAAATCAAAGCGTTTGAAGTTATTTATAGTATAAAATAATATAAGCCATCGCAATTTTATACTACCATTTCTCTTCGTATTGTTTATGGTTTTATTTTAAAATACAATAAAGTAAATGATTATTCATGTTCCAATATATATTTTTTTTTTTTTGAAAATTTATTGTTTCTCAAGTGGTTGAAACAATCTTAGTTGTAAGTAATTTCAAATCTTAATTATTTTTTTAAATATGCTAATAGCTGAAAGTTAAGCTGTTAACAAGTTAAAGACAAACGAAACATGCGAATTCCATTATACCAGCCCCTTGCAGAAAACTCCATTGTATAACAAAAGCAGCTCTGTAAAGCCTCTGCATTAATATTTACTTCTAAGCGTGTCTGGCATAAGCTTGAACAATAATCTTACTAATGTTAATTCCCGTTAAGAACCTGAAAAGGTTGTGTTTCTTTCCTTTATTTTTCTTTAAAATTGTGATAATGAAACTACATTATACCAAACACCTAGTATTTGAAAAATAATGCACCGTTTAAAATATGTTTATTAACTACAACTTGCTTCTTAATAAAGTCATTGGTAATAATGAAATATTTTTGTTAACTGCTATAAGGCATTAAACTATCCTCCATGCTTCCTATTATCTGACTTTGAATATATCAGCTAGTCCCCGGTTGCAAAAATTGTTTCTGATCAACGGTACCATGCATTAATTAAGTTATTGGTGTCTAACAGCAATAACTTCCAACTAATAGCTAAAATATTGATTTATGTTTATTTCTCTCAAAATATTCTGTTATGTTTATTTTGGGCTTGGACTATCTTCACTGTGATAATAATAAACGCCCGTCGCGTCATTTTCAGTTAAAAAGAACCTTAATTAACCTCTTAATTAGATTGCAGCTTTCGACTTCCACTCTGAACGTCTCAAAATAGGACATGCACTGAAGAGACATCGGTATTCCACTTAAAGTAGTTCACATATATCTTCTTGAAACTATATTGTTTCTTTAGAAGTCAAGGGCTTGTGGGTCTGGTTACATTTTCTAAACAGGTAACCCAATTGAACGCGTACTACCTTTTTTTTTAATAGTTTAAGTAAAGAGTGAAATATAAGATCTGACGGAAAATATGTTTAAACTATTTTTTGATAAAAATGCAACTGGAAATTTTCTGCACGGAGCCACGCATGCCCTCCTTAAGAACATGGATGCAATGAATAGTAACTGTTGAACAGTTCATTACTGACTAGATGGATTTAGGAGCCAAGTAAATGATTACAAACATCAGAGAAACTTGGTCCTTGCAAATGTCACAATGTTAGATATCCGGTGGTTTGGTGAATGTTACCAGAAACAGAACAACATTTATATCGTTTGATTTAAAAAAATTATATCCTTACATTAAAGAAATAAAATCTGTAATATTGCTTTGAATACAGCAATTACCTATAATCAGCAAGAAATTTCCATGCCAGCTGATAATTTCTCTTCTATTATTATTCTCATTTTAAGAGAATAACTCAGAAGATAAAAACTATAACTATAATTTTTTCAATTCATTTCCACATCTAGTGCCAACGGTCCATAATAATTTATATGAGGTACCAACGGTTTCAAGAATAAAGATTGGGAGCTATGTTTAGGGCACACAAAGCTTCATGATTAAGTACAATAAACCTCATGAAGGGTATAGGACCCCAACTTGAGGACAATACACTGTTTTCGATACACAGCAGTTCCATCTCTACCATCGAAGAATATTTAACCAACCTTAACAAGCAGAAAGATTCAAGGGGAGGAAGAGAGCTGATACACCACAGGAGAGTTCCTTCACACACTATAAAGTAAGGTAATAATAATAATAATAATAGTGTGCTTTATTTTTATAACAAACAAAAGTGACATTTTTTTTTTTTAAATGTTAATAAGATAATAGATATATAATACTGATAATGCAATATTTAGCTTCTAATTTGCCCGTCTGCCCGGTTGACCTCTTTTCATACATCCCATTTTAATTATCAGTCTTTTAAGTTATCATAAAAGTACAGATTCACGATCCGATTACATAAATACAATTCCATAAAATAATTCCAATAAATATAACTTACATAATAACAACAATATATAACATATCATTTAATACGAAATGCCGTAGCGTATCTTATATCTAAATATTTACATGGATAACGGTTCTGTTTTTAAATACAAGCATATTAAAAGTTAAATTCCCTTATCATTATTTTTATATAGCTTAATGCACTAACTGTGTATTTATATAAACTGTCCCAGTTCTTGCCGTTTAGATAATCCATTACTTCACAGCTATTAAGTAATGATTTTCCCAAATAAATAAGTCGGAATTCTTTTAGTACTGGGCACCTTCCAATGAAATGAATGGTGTCTTCAATTTCTTTTAAATTACTCATAGAACAGAACAGTAGTTCTTCAGATCTCTCGATGGAGTAATTTAAGCCTAATTGTTCACTTCTTAGTCTGACAATTGTGTTAATAAATTTCTGTTTCCTGAGGTTGTTAATATTATGGTTGCCCCCTAGTTGAAAATTTATTTCTTTATATATTAAATGAAATTTAGCTGAAGAAACTTTATTTAATATATAAAGTATGGTATAGCAAGAAATAAAATGAAATTTAGTTTGCCACCAACAACCAGTCATGATATATCACACATTGTTATAACATACTATTCAAATTTACTAAAACTAACTAAAATTAACATTTATTCTATAGGCCAATTACACCATGAATAATTTATTCATTATAATTTTATTTATCAGCCGTTAAATTCAAATCAACGACCCTTCATGATAACTCCACTTTCAATAAAGTAAGAATATGGTGATATCAAGTAACATATCAATAAAAGGATTGATCAAAAGTGTAGTACTAACCCGGACAGAGCCGCCGTAAATGGAACGACAGGATGGGACGGCGTTAGAGCAGCCATGGTGGGTTGATTGGCCAATGAATGGAAGTTATTAAACTGGAGTAAAGTTTTAATGTGGTTCCGCCCCCGCCGCCCCCCCCCCCCCCTCGCTGGACACTTTGATCATTACCATTTTCGTTTGCCACCCTCCCATTCACCTTTAACGGCTCGTCTCGATTAGTCCATATTGCGGTTTTATTTACCAAGAAAGCCTTAAAAATAATGTAAAAAAAAAAACCTCACTGCAAGCCCAAAATATTCAAACAATTATAAACATTCACAGGATTTGAATTTTCTGTAACGTTAAAAAAAATAGGGTTTAAAAGCCCCAACTTATTTCTTCTAGTCACCGATAGAAATCCCGAAACTAACCACTCTTCAGTCTGTACTGAAAGTTACGAGAACTTTAAGTTAAGCAGCTAAAGAACTAGACTTTATGTAACCAGCGATTTGCTCTAAGGAATGTACAACCCAACCCCCTAAAGTTACTTTTTATGGATTATCCATTCTTGATAAATTCTAAGAAAAAACGAAAGAAATGTTTCAATACTTGGTGTGAAATTCCTGTTAAAAAAGCTTAGGATGTTACTATATCTATTATATACCATATGATAAGAAGAATTGTAAAGACAAAATTTGAATATTGATGTGTGAGCAATTTTTAGTCTATTGGATTGTTCAAATTACTAAATTGGAATCCATTCATTCCTGAAAGGGCTATATTTATATTATAAAGGTTCTGTTAATCAAAGTAACATGTTTACTGCTTCACTTTGAAGAGACTATTGTTGCAAACAGGAAGATGATGGTCAGGAAGAAGATCCTAATCAAAGGGAGGAAATGAGCACGAGGAAATCCTAAGGCAGTCCTGACTCAGTGATAACTGCTGTCTGTGGGAAATCTCATCGGATGACTGTTTTGTTTAGTGTAGTCAAATGTCAAACGGAAAAACGGAAAACTTTACTTAAATTGGTGACTAACCGTTGTGGATAGATTTGATGTATTTTATTTTAATTTCGCATAGAAGGGTTATATAACACCTAGTTCACTGTGGTCAATACTAATTAAAAATTATATTTCAAAATTATAGCGAGTCGAGCCAGATATTCGGTAAGATGATATATTATTTTTTTAGTTTATTTATATAACGTCACTTTATGCTACTATGGCTAATCGGACGATGCTACCCTGGGAGTCCTAAATTATGACAATCCAAGTATAATTAGCATAGGGATCTTTAACGAGTACCTGATATCACGTGAAGGGAGGCTATGCTAACCACTACACCAAAAGTTCCAAGACAAAGACCAAAGTCGCCTCCGAAAGATGGCGTAGATTAGGATTTTTATTCCAACGAAAAAATCCTAGGGGTATCTGCCGGGCTAGGAAGCCGCAACCTGTTAAATATCTTGGGCTCTCGTTACCGAGCAAACTGAAATTTTAGATAAAATTAAAGCTATGGTAACTTCCGGTAACAAATGTTATTTTGCACTCCAGAGGCCAATGAACATCTATTCTATTGTTCTGTTTTATGAAGCGTATAACGAACAGAGTAAAGCTCCTTATATATAAAATAATTATTAGGTCAACCGTGACCGCGTAAAGCCTGTATACTAACGAAGAAAAATGAAAAGATTCTAAATACATGGGAAAGGAAAGTACACCGGAGAATTAATAGACTGGACTGCGAGAAAGATAACTGGAGAATCCGCAAAAACTTGAATTGAGTTCCCACAAATGTTCGGCTAACCGGATCTGGTTAGCAACCCTGGGACTTGTGGATAGAATGCCAGCAGAAGGAATCAGGCTAGATAGTAGCTAGGAATCAGGAGAGGTCCAGGTTCTTGTAGGACCGTAGCGCTAACGGTATTGATAAATCTGTATTGTTCATTAAGCAACCACATAGATAATTGAAGTGAAAATGAATTGAAGTGAAGATATGCAGAAATAATGGAATTAACTGACACTAATGTTTACGTAATCAATTAACAAGACCGTATGAATTAAATTAGTTTTGTTAGTATTTGGATCTAGAAGGATGTGAAGAGCTTCGGAGTGTATTTCACGCCCCCATGGCATCCAATTAACGACAAAGGGACACACCCAGACCTGATTTTTTACATAAGCATTTGAAGTTATTAAAGGGAGTTCGTGGTAGTGGAATCCTTTAGTTTCGCTCTGCCTATGTACGTTCACAAAGAATAAAAAAGGAAAGAAGAAATAAAAAGCAGAATATGATCTAACAACGTATGTAATTAATACCTAAAACATATTTTTCTTTTAAAAGAAAGTAATATATTTTTCATTGATATTTCTAGTAATCACACATCCCATTCAAAGGATCTCTTCTATTTTATTATTTTTTTTATCGGATTCTTGAAAATTCTTCATATTTCTTATGTTTTACACCAACTTTCCCTACTGGTTCAATTATAAATAAGTTTCATTGTTTTAATTTCAATATTCGAGTTGAAATAAAAATATAGAAAAGATTCTAGTTTTACCATTAAAAAACTCAAAATATTTTCATTGATACTGACCATCTGGTTTATCAAAATTTATTATGTCAAGTAAAATTATAAGGCTTTGTAAAGTCGTAGTAAGAAACAAAAAACAAGTAAAATATTTGTTATTATAAATGTTTTACAGCAACCTCTTTAAATAAAAACTTTGTAAAGATTAAAATGATAAAGTTGTAATATTGTATTGAATTATAGACAAGAAAAATAATTAATAACAAGAGAAAAGTACGTCCTTAAAAATAACATTTTTTTCTTATATTTTAAACTTTAAACTAGTAATTCGATTTTTATATCATTCGATTTGCAAATTGTGCTTCAATACGATCAAAAAATAAAGAATTTCATAAAAAATTACCACACCAGTTTGTTTTTTTAATACCTACTAATAATAGAATCATAATTAACATATGACCTCTTTTGAAACAAGTAAGATATTCTATACCCACACCATATATTTTGAAGTTTATTAATTTTTAAAGTCAATAATTTCATTAAATGAGTTTACAAGATAAGATTCCAAGAAACTTTGACTTGAGCTTCTCTGCTTACTGAAACTTCATAACGGCTAATAATTTTAGGCATTTATATTATTTTTTAATAAAACAGTGAAAATACTCTTATCTTTCTATTGGACCCATTCTGAACAAAAATTTTTTAAAAAACTGATAAAATCAGCTTACGAAAAAATCAGAGGAACTAATAATTATCGAAAAACGAGATAAGATAAGAAAAATAAGAAAAAAAATAAGATATCAAAGATATAATAACTTGTGAAGAAACACATCACTTACCGTTACCGACGTTTCAGGCCAGTTAATACAACGCTTACATCCTCTACCTTCTACTCACAATTGTTTGGGTGATTGTCATATTCAATATAATTTAAAATCTCTTTATCCTGACAATAACAGCATTGAAGGTGTTTACTATGTTTTTATTTAAATCTAATTCCATCTAGTTTTAAAAAATAAAAATCTTATATTACCTTAACTCTATGGCGTTATTTCTTCTAGTCTACCCTATCTCTTACCTATATGAATTAGCCTCTTTCCTCTGTCTCTTCCTAATATTTATTTATATTTAAAAGAAACAAAATGTATTCATAGGTACATCCATTATTAGACAATAAATTTTATCCTACAAAATAATCAACAATTACTTAATTATGGTTAAATGAAAATCATAAATTCCACATGGTTTCTTGAACAGCGCAATGATGTAGCAATATTTTTACATGATGTTGATCCATCCTTGTATTGACATATATTCCTAAAAACAATGTTTGTATAACATTGGAAACCGCTTTAGTACAACATTACACATAAATTTGATTTGGAGGATACTAAAATCTTGTAAAGGGAATGTAATCGAAATAGAATAAGAACCCTAGAAGCCTTATTTATTTCTGAGAATGAAAACATTGCAGTTAACTTTAGAAATGACTCAAGGAACATTAATACTCATTATGCGGATATAAAAGTAGAATTAAATAATTAGCTGAATTAATCATCAAGTTCGTTTTTGGGGGGGGGGGGGGCGGTAAAGGATGAATGAGTAATGTGATAAAGGATAAATTAATACTTTCGATTGGATCCATTCTGAACAAAAAAAATGAAAAAATCAGCTTACAAAAAAATCAGAGGAACTGATAATAGTCGAAAAACGAGACCGATATAACATGTAAAAGAACAAATCAATTTAGCATGATGTTGATACATCCTTGTATTGACATATATTGCTAAGAACAATATGGAAACAGCTTTAGTACAACAATTTTAAACATAAATTTGATTTGGAGGATCCTAAAATCTTGCAACCCTAAAAGAACCCTAGAAGCCTTAAATATTTCTGAGAATGCAAAGATTGCAGTTAACTTTAGAAATGACACCAGCCTCCGATTGATTAGCTATGCGGCTGATCGCGTTCGAAAACTTACTTCCTTTCTTTCTCTCTCTAAAGAAGAATAAATATTTACCTTTTTTTTTTTTTTAATAGATTCTTTTTGATTTATTACATTCCTGTGAAAAATTTCATATCTCATTTTGTATCAATAAATAAAATGTATTTGAGCTTTAGTGGATAATTGTTTGGTAGAACTTATGGTATTTTTTTGTCTACACTTATTTGGAATAACTTTTTTTGGATTATTTTTTTTTTCAATGGCTGAACACCCGTAGTTCGTGAGATATATAATATTTGATTTATTATTTAAGTAGCTCTAGAGGTAATTAGATAGTAAATAGGAGTTTTCTTAATTATAGGACTAGACTAGAGCGTTTTGGCCCCGTGCGTGACCCTGTCAACGCCCTGACTGATGATGATATATCCGCAGCGATTAAATCCTCCGCAAAGCTCCCTCAATAAATATTCCAATGGCTTCGAATAAAATATTTTCCTACCTCACGTCAACTAAAGCTGGAGGAGAACTTTATTCCCTAACCCATTTTATTTTATTATTTATCATCGCAGTTATTCATAGAAAAAAATGTGAGTCAAGAGTTCATTATTCTTTTTAATTCTCATTATAGAAAAAAAAAAATATGTATATATCAAAACTAATCGGGAAACTAAATATCAAAATAGTTTTTGCCGAAGCAGTTTATAATGTTTAAAGTTGTAACAAATTTATTTAATATTAAAAGTTCTATGAACAATAATAGCATAATTTATATTATTATTATTATAAGCCTGTTAAATAAGCATATTTTAATTTTTAGCCCTCCTCTAATTTTGGGGGTTGCTCTAGCCTCCTACACTTTTCAAAAACATCTTATTATAAAAAAACCTTTTTTTACAGGAAAGAGAAATGAAATTGAAAAGCAGTATAAAATGGATCATGTTAAAAACTAATGATCTTGCAAGGATCTGCAATTCTTTCATCTCATTTAGAAAGGTCTTCACAAAGGCAATTTTAGGGATAAGATTATGTCGAAAGGAATGAACCACGCGTTATTAGTATTCAGCTTGTGGTTAAATAAATTTAGATTATTGGACATAGTAAAAATCTTTTAAGGATAGAAACATTTTTCGATCCACTAGCACTTATGATGCTATAATTTAGGAAATTCCTCCTCTGGTACTTATTAATTATCATTAATTAATTAAAATCTGATAATTTTTTAATGTATTTTTTTCAGCCGATAGAAACAATACATTACTCATTTCATTTTGTGTTTATATTTCAACGGAAGGTTCAGTTACATCTATTTGTGAGATAATACATGTAACTAATTGTCATCATTTATATATATATATATATATATATATATATATATATATATATATATATATACAAAGTAATTTATTTTATTTACAGACTACTAAGTACCTACTTCGAAATACTATTAGAAAGTAATTTACTCTGCTTAGCGATTTACTTAAAATAGATCCCCTTTACGAGAAAGGTATGCTTATTCAAAATTAACAGTTTCTGGGAAAACAGCTTTGATGTTTTTAATGTATTAACTTTACTGAGAATTCAGAACACCTAAAAGGTCTTGATCTAAAATATAACATTTTCTGAGGACTCTGAGTGAGGACCATGTCTCTTGAATTGAAATAATTAATTACAGAAAATTCTTGTAGTTACATTTGATTCCTTTTGAGTTAAATTCTATTTTTTTACTATATCTCTATAAACAGAAACTTATAGAAAATACGATTTTGAGATCGGACTACCCTTTTGGACAATTTCTTTTTATATTTTAGAAACGAAATACAGTAGAACCTCCATTATCCGGGCCACGATTAACCGGGAATCCAATTAACCGGGGTGCCGAAGAGCAATTTTTTTTTTTAATAAGCTTTTTTTAATTTGTATGCCATTTATTTTGTATGTATAATATTAAAAAAAAAAAATTTATACGTAAATATTTAACGATTACACAATGGTTAACTATCTTGTATGTAAGTATTGTAATATAAGATGTTTCCGGTATCATATTCATAATCTTGGAACGGTATTGTTTTCATGTCTTTCCAGGAAACTCCTACTCTGGCCTGTTAGGCCACAAAACAAAATGTTGTCGGTTGTGGTTTAGTCTCGATTTAAATACATACGAAATAGCAAAATGTCGGAAAAAAGAAAACGTGTCGTTTTAATGCTTGAAGAGAAATTAACTATTATAAACAGATTAGAAAATGGTGAAAGTGTTCAAAAATTAGTCCATTGAAATATGAATCGGCGAACAAACTGTACGGGATATTTTGAAGAAGAAAAAAGACATTTTCGACTTCGTATCGTCGTCGGCCCATAATATATAAAATCATACATTTACTTTTTTTGTTATTTTTGTATATTATAATTTAATGTATATAAAACGTTCGTTTGTTAGTAAAAGTGATTATACCATACAAGTGATTTTTCAACCTTTTTTTCTATCACATTAAGTCAATAAAATGTTTTAATTCAATTATCCGCGGTTATCGATTATCCGTGGACCCCCATACCCATCATTACCCCGTATAAAGGAGGTTCAACTGTACTAGTACAGCTAAATTTCCAAATGAGCAATTGCGAAAAATATACCTTATATTTTTTTTATTTAAGTAAATAATAGGTTAAACATACTTTATTTTATGTTTTAATATTCCTAGTTGCGTAATTTGTATAACTTCCCAAGTATAGAATTGTTTGTATTACCATAAGCAGTGCAAGCTTTTCGTAGATAAAGGATATCTACCTTAATTAGAGCTTATCATCAGCAACTATTGTTAAAAATGTCATATAGAACAAGCGGGTTCAGTGATATTTTATACCTTCAAAAATTCAGAGGTAGAGAGATTTTTTGTCGTCATCCCTTGGGTTCGTTTAGGGGGGTACGGAGTTCGTTATTCTTGTATAATTGGTTGTTTTCCAGTATTTAAATCCCATGGGTCATATGTGCACATAATTTGTTTTTTAAATTTTGTTTGTTTATTCATGACTGCTACCCTGTTGTATGCAGGTAGATGCGATGCGAAGGCAGTTTTAAAAGACAAAAAAATATTGTGATTTCATTAATATATGTATTCCATTCTTTTATTATTATTATTTTTTTTATTATTATTTTTTTTATTATTATTTTATTATTGTAATAATTATTCTATTATTATTTATTCTGTTATTCCATTTCGATTCCAAATTTAATCTTGATAGTATTTTAATATATACGTGATATTCAGATTACAAGGAGAGTATAATTTTTTTATTTTTTTTTTATTCAAACATTTGTTCAATCTCAAACATCATTCATTTTCAAAAATCCGTGAAAGTAAAAGATGATTCACTAAGGTAAACTACAGCCCCGCCTTATATCTATTGCAGACAATTTCACAATTCTTTCTATCCCATTTACAAAAGAAAAATGCTTAGTGCTTATTTTAAATGAAAGAAATGATCCGGATAGTTCTTTATTCCGTTGCTATCAGCGCTCCACCAAGGGAGAAAAGAATTATCTTTGATTTTGTTTCTTTTAAAAGCATAATAAAAAAAATAAAGAATGTTTTTACATAAAACTATTATTAATTTTAAAAAATAAAGAAAGACTATTCCTAATATTTATCAACGAAAGTAGATAATTCAGCAGGGGTTTTAATCTAGAATTTAAATAATTTTAATCTATACAATTTTATGAAAACCATCTCAAAAATGAATAATCTTGGTCAAAGCTATTCATAAAATAATCTTTTGTTGCAGTTCGCAATAAAATTGCAGTATTTACAATTTCAAATAGATTTGAAATTTAATCTATTAGTCTATTACATTAATAATATAATTTTATTTGTTTCGCCTGACCTGCGACCCTAGTATCTTCAATTATTATTTTTTTAAGTTTTAAGGCACAAATGATCCTTATATGCTGTATAAATTTTAAATAAGTTAAATTAGATAATGAAAGATAAGCAATATCGAGCGTGGTTTGTACTTAAATGGGTGGCCGCCCAATGAAAGCCACGATGACAAAGCGTTATGCCCTCCCCCAGGTTACCCGAGCCCCGTGAGCCTACTGGAATTGACTCACATCGACCAGTAGTAGGAATGATAACCATGCCCGATGTATCCTATTGTGAATAACAATTTGTTTTTGTTTTTAGAAGGTCGCCCGGTGGTTCGGTCCATGGACAGAACGAATATAGGTCCTCGGGGCTAGCTGACTCTCTGAAGCCATAATCCATGGACCTATCCAAGTTGTTGACTCTTCTTGAACCCGGAAGAGCTGCCATCAAGGGCATTTGTTAATTGTTTGCTGTAGGCAGTCAGTCGCTGCCCCTTGAATACCTTGATTTGTACCATCATGAGGTTTCCAGCCTGTCTGAACTCTCTTATGCAACCTAAATGTTTGTAAGAAGGCCACCCCACGCGGACAAAGTATTGGACTTTTCTCTACCCCAAATTTTTATTTATCAAAACCAAGAACCCTAAAAGTTATATATACCCTCCTTGAATAATTAAAAACATTTTTCGAAACAATTGCGTCACCAGATCCTGAGAAAAGTGTACCCAAAGGTGGAAGTAGCTACTTTTGAGGAGAAGCTATTTAATTCGAATTTAATATTTCAACAATTTTAGTAGAAGGTTTTCTGAAAATTTCTCAATTTGTCGTTATTTTTTTTCTACTTTGATACTTAAACTGCTTAGAATCGATAAAACTATAATCAATTACATCAAAAATTCGAAAATACAACCATCGATAGCCATAGAATTAGAGTTGTGAAGTTATTAATAACGAATTAAAAGGATTCCACTTACTTGTTTTTCTTCGCTTTGAATGTGATAAGAACATTATGGGAGCTACTTAAAAAAATGCAGGAAGAGTTTGTTTCAAACACCGGTCACTCTCCCCCTTATGAAAGTTCTCTCCTACCGTCTGTAAAGGTTAAACCCATATCTGTTCGTTTTCTTGTTTATCATTTCATAGTAATTTCTTAGCTTATCTTGCTTTATGTAAATTTTTTAAATTATATATTTTATCTAAATCTAGTGATATTATATTATAAATTTCAGGAAGGGCGATATGCTTGCGCTTCGCTGTGCCCGAAGGAGACGATCTCGCCACTAGGTAGCAGCTGCAGGCATCCCCGGCTCGTGGAGGTACCGGGCCACTGCTGCAGGGAGTGGATGTGCGACTCCTACTCTGGTTAGTTTCCACAACTTTTTTTTTCCTTTCAATACAGTGAACAGAACTGTAATAATAAAAGTTAGAGCCAACTTTTTTCTATCCCAAGTTTGAATTGTTCATTTCGAACTTTTTGTTTGTACTAGTAGAACAAGCACATCAGTATTCGTCCATTTATACGGAAGACAATTTTTTTGTAGCAAAGTCCCTTTACAGTAAGAAACAATAATATGTCAAGTAATATGTTTTCTTATTTAATCAAAACAAGTGTAGCAGGTAAAAATAATTTTTATTTGCTCACATCTCCTCACCCCCTTAAAGGTGTAATGTGAAACCCAAACATATGATTGAAAAGAATTCTAATATTATTATTGGTATTAAAAAGTAGCTATAATATTAACTTATAAAGAAGTAGTAAAATTATTGGAACAGTTACCAGCTGTTCCAACTAGGACTGGTCTTGATTGTTCAAGAGTCTTCTACGCTATTCGGGAACCTTCTAGAATGTTCGAATTCAGATTAAATATAAGGAGCAATGTACTGGAGTCTTAGTCTTGCTCTGAAGATAGAATCGTATGATTACTTTTGTGTTACAGTGTCGTTACAATTTTATTAACATTGTGAATTTTTTTTTTTTTTTAAATTATTTAAACCCACTATAGTGTTGCAATATTTTATATTTTTAAATGGATTTTATTTAACACTAGAATACAATTTTTTTTTTTTTCCACCATCCTTAATAAGAAAGTGTGGGATTAGGGTAACATTACTCATCAAAACCACAGCCCTTTAGTACTTTTTCGCCACTCGCAAATGATAATTTTAGCTCTGTTTTGCGTTTATGTTTACGTTTCTTGGAATCATAACTGACGAAAATTCGTAATTTTTAAGAACTTGTGAAATATTTACTCGATCTAAGCAAGTTTTTATTTTCTATTGAACTATCTAATGGCGAATTCAATGAAATTTTCCACATTCAGCCCTCTAAAAAATATCATAGCGTGCACTATTCCCTGAAATTTTATATATTTACATGTAGCTATATTTTATAAAATGTTCCACTTGGTCAAGTGGAATGCTGGTTCAAGTGGCTAAATCTACAATTTTCCTCTAGCCAACGGAAGAAGGAAAAAAATATATATAACTCTTTGAAAGAATTTAAACCGTCTCCTAAATTATTACATGCAATATTTTATAGATAATTTGAAAATATTCTAATTTATAAATCACTTACTGAGCCCTAATTTTCTGTTCTCAATTTATTTTTACTACTGATTCATCTTTCTTTTCAAAAGTGGTATCATTACGTCCTCAGTATCATTTTAAAGTCCTAGTAAAAGTTTAAAACAAAATTAAAGACATCTACTACAATCTGTTTTAACGTGTACTTTTTAAGTAATGCTGATAAGGAGTGTACTAACTCCATTATTAAGGCAGGAGCTGAGATAGAAGGAACTAAATAGAATTAAGCTGGTAAAAGACTAGACTCCTTGGACGGAAGCCAGGGAAGAAACAATCAAGCGACTAACCTGATAACTCCGCTAACGGGACTTTTTTTTACCATGGATTACATCCAACTTTGTCCAATTCCATGCTACACATCTGCTGACCGGTTCCCCTCACCCCGCTTACTTCCAGTTAAGTCCATTGGAGGAAATTGGACCTCAACTATCAGACTCTCTTTTCTGGTTATAGATGGATAACCTTCTAGAAAAAACTAAGGGCTCCATCAAGAAATAAAAGTGGCTTCAACACATAAATAAGATAATAAATTATTTAAGGTTAATGAGTTAATAAATAGAAGAATGATCCTGGAACAATAATAAAATATATATATATATATATATAGGGGGAGAGCTGGGTTGGTTGGCTACACTTTTCACTTTTTTGATTGTTGAGTCGTTCCTGTTATTATAATCCCAAGGGCTGATACCACTGTAAACTCCAAGTATTAGAGTACTTTAAGTATTTTTTTCACCACATAATATTTAGTACTAAGATCATAGAAAATTGAAGAATTCGATAATCCAGAGTATGCCAATTAACCCCCAACGTGGGACAGGTTGACCTAGAAGGTGGGGCTGTTTAGCCATCTCAATCAAGTACTGCCTGACACATATTATTGTTATTAAAAGCTGCACTATAATGGTATAATAATATTGAATCGGTTTTTAAGATCTTTTATGGGAAAATGGAATGACAATAGAAGAAGATAGAAGTTTAGACTGCCGTCACTTTCTGCATAAGAAAAATTGCTCTCATCCTTCTTGCTGGAACTAAATGCAATTGGTGGTTTCACCTTTGTTTATGTTTACCTTGCTTTTGTGAATTGCTACTGCGCCAACAGACCTCAGATGAAAAGAGCCAACTAACCCCATAGGAATGAAAGATGTCTGCCAGGACGGGGGAGAACAATCAAACAAGAAAGTCGTTAGTCGAAAGGTTAGGTGTTTCATAGGAGTTTAGGGCTATGTGAACAGAATCGGAGTCAAATGTTTTACCATGCCTTTAAACCAAATTTTTTTTTTTTTTTATAGGTGTTTCCACCAGTGGTGGGTTTCCTTAACCTATATATTGTCTATTTTACTGTACACATTTTATTATATATGGACATACATAAAAGCAGTTATTACTATATACATACATACAAAATTAAACAAAAGAAAATCATAGTAGACTTGTGAATACTTATTAATATTATTATTATTATTATTATTATTATATTATTAGAATTATTTATTTATTTGGTTTTTTTGTTGCCTCTACCCTGCAGGGTCAATAAAGTGGATAAAATTAATATGATAAAAAAGAAATTGAAGTACTTTTCTAAGCCAATTTAATATAAAATATAAATAAATAAAATGAAAAGAATTATTACATCTATAATTCAAAAGTATTTAACTAAATATTAATGATTGTATAATGGACAGGAAAAATTATTTATATTTACAAGAAATATATAAAAAATTAATCTATATACAAAAAACCAATATAGGAGATAAATAAAATTAAAAGTAGATTTTAAATAGACAAAATATCCATTACAAAAAAATAAATCAATCTACTACTGTTACTTAAATAGATATTTTTTGGCGAAATAAGTGGTTTATTTGAATATAACGTTTTTTAAGGATACAAACAAGCCAGTGGCATTAAAAAAGTAAGCAGCAACAGGTGCATAACAAAGTTTACAAGAAAATGTGGTAACCAATTTCGTTTTATATCGAACTTACACAGGACTTAACCGTAGAAATTATGTTAAAAAGGGAAAATTCGGAATTGTGTGGATAAAGCCCGAAAATATACTGGGTTGTTAGGAGATGGGAGGCAATATCGAGGGAGCTAGCAGGATTGTCGATATACTCCACAGCTTATCCCCGAAACTTCCCCGCGGGGAACACCTCTTACGATAAGTACTAGATGAGGACCATGAAGAAAATTCTCCTGCCTCTATTGAGGCTGCCAATGCATATTCTTATTGAAAATATAAATTATAACATAATATAAAAAAAAAAAAATTGAAAGATTGGCTAGTGATCGAAAATAAATTTTTATTTTTATAAATGTAGGGGAGAGCGGGATAGGTTGGCCATTGTTATAGTTTCCGTCACACCTGTTGTGAAGGCCCCACCATTGTACCATGTGACTCCTCGACCTCGGGAGTCTTGTCCTGAGATTTCAACTTGATGCTAACAGTGTAGAGAAGAGTGTGCTTCATTGTTTGATTTTACAACATGTAAGTAAATTTTTATATTTTCAGTATATTTGGTTTTAAGGCATGACAAAACATTTGACTCCGATTCTGTTTAGATAGCCCCAAACTCCTTTGAAAAACCTAACCTTTCGACTAACCAGTTTCTTGTTTGATTGTTCTCCTCTGTCCTGGCAGCCATCTTTCATATGATCTCTCCTGTGGGGCTAGTTGGCTCTCTTCAACTTTTTTTTTGGCGCTGTAGCAATTTACAAAAGCAAGGTAAACATAAGCAAAGGTGAAACTACCAATTGTCTTTAGTTCCAGCAAGGAAGATGAGAGCAATTTTTCTTATGCGAAAAGTGACGACAGTCTAAACTTCTATCTTCTTCTATTGTCATTCTATTTTCCCTCAAAAGCTGTTAAAAACCGATTCAAAATTATTATACCATTATAGTGCAGCTTTTAATAAAAATAATATGTGTCAGGCAGTACTTGAATGAGATGAAAAAACAACCCCACCTTCTAGGCCAACCTGCCCCACATAGGGGGTTAATTGGCATACTCTGGATTGTCGAATTCTTCAATTTTCTATGATCTTAGTATTAAATATTATCTAAGAACCAGTTAAATATCGATTAATTAATAATAAATTAATAAAATAAATAAATTTAAAAAAAAGTAAATAATAAACAAAGGTGGAACTACCAATTGCCTTTAGTTCCAGCGAGGAGGATGAGAGCAATATTTCCTATGCAGAAAGTGACCACACTCTGAACTTCAATCTTCTTCTATTGTCATTTTATTTTCCTTAAAAGCTGATAAAAACCGATTCAAAATTATTATACCATTATAGTGCAGCTTTTAATAACAATAATATGTGTCAGGCAGTACTTGAATGAGATGTCTAAACAACCCCACCTTCTAGACCAACCTGCCCCAAATAGTGGGTTTATTGGCATACTCTGGATTGTCGAATTCTTCAATTTTCTATGATCTTAGTATTAAATATTATCTTGTGAAAAAATACTTGAAGTACTCTAATACTTGGAGTTTACAGTGGTATCAGCCCTATTGGGATTATATTAACAGGAACGACTCAACAATCACAAAAGTGAAAACTGTTGCCAACCAACCCCGCTCTCCCCTATCTATTTGACAAACTTCATTAACATAGTGAGAAATAATGTCGCAATTTTCCTCTATGGGTTGAAACACTTTGATTAATAATTCTGATCACCGTCGAAACAATGTGAAAAACGTTCATTAAGCTTTCTCTATAAGTAAAAGAAAAAATACATCTAACGTAGTATTCATCACGATATTTAAATTGTAAGTGTTGAATTTTATTCAATAGAAAATTAAAATGGTGTTGCTTAACTGTAGGGTACAAATAAAATAATTATATAGTTATTAACCTGGAAGCTGCTGTCAATTTGTGGAATCGCACAAAGTGTACCTAATGCCTACAGGTCAGCCAGCTCCTTTGTGTAAAGAGGAAGGTTAGGCCTTCTAAATAATGGTCGTATTAAACTGACATGTACCGGATTAGAAACGACACCGATTGGATTCTGTCATTATGAAGTTTACTCCCAAATTGACAATTAATTACTTTTATCCTTGAAATCAAATTGATTTAGAATTCATAAATACTAAAATGATTTATAGGTATGAAAAGGTAAATATTGCGTAGGTAGCAAAAGTCTTAGTCAAAACAAAGCCCTCAGATCACTTAACTTAACCAGAACTAAATATATTAAGCTACAAGTTACTCAAGACAAAGAATAAGAAAGGAGTGATAGGCAAAGCGTGACACCACATACTACAAAAAGGGACTAAGTAAAATAGGGTGTAGCCTAATGATTACTCGACGGATTTATGGTCGTGATTGAACTTACTTTCAGGTAAAACAAATTATTTTAGAACAAGCGACTGAGCTGACATTTCTTTTTGGGTATCAAATAGGGTCCAAGCTTCCCGATTTCTTATCTCCGATCCTGTACTCAGAGTTGTTCGGAATTTGACGAAAACCTTGTGTAATTTTAACCTTTTACATCAAAATTTATTAGAAAGGACTTAACGAACATGTCAGACTAATTAACTCCATTATTCTTTAAAAATAAAAAGAAATTTGATAAAACTTTTGATTAATATCTTCTTAGAAATCAAATCATTCATATCCAATTCGTAACATTTTTTTTAGGATGATGATGAAAACTGGTCTAATGCAAACTCAATGACTCATAAATTTTGTTGTTTCCAGATCAAATTTCAAGTAATTGGCATGACAAAATAGAATTTTTCAAATCATATAGAAAAAAGTAATTAGGAAGGATACGTTACTTATTTACTTTTGAAATGTCGATTCTAACAATAAGTCCTTCCCTTATTGTTTTGGGAAATTATGGCATTTTTGATGGTATAATATTTTGATCTTCTCCTGATTTATTCCGCATTGGTGGCCTGCTCACTTCCAGCTTGCATGCAAAATAATCATGCAGGAGTGTATATTACAATGGGCAAAATACACTAATTAAGTTTAATTTTCCTATTGCATCGACAGAATCGATCTCATCTTCTTCTATTTGGCATCCATGTTTACTTAATGAAATAACTTTTGATGTAAAAACTAAACTAGCTAAGACATAATACCACTTGAACATGGTTCCTGGAAGACGGGATGTTTATGGCCTATAAAATGAGTCAACTAACCAGTGCCTTCTCTTAGTAATGAAGGTAAACAAGCTAAATTTATATTAAACGATCCCTTGACTCTCCTCAAGTTAAGCCTTAACTAATCTGATGGTTTCAGCAGCAGCTACGATCAAGTGTTGGCAACTTGAAGAGAAGTTTCCTCCCCCCGAATTAATTGAATATCTGAAAAGGTTTTCACTTTCGAATTGTTTATAGCGACAACCGTTTTATAAGTTTAATTGGTTTTCGCCCGAGGAGGGAGCTATGGTGTGGATGGAATGCTTGTACATCGAAGTAGACGATTCGCAATAAATTTTAGAACGGATTTCATTCCGATTTAAATAAAACGAAATCTCAATAAGGCATTCCATCCTACAGGAATCAGTGACATGTGTCGTATTTTCATCTGCTGTAGTCATATTCTCATTGCTGACAAACAGTTTTTGACTTCACAATAATTCACTTCCATTTAGTGGAGGTGATATTAAGCCCTTATCAGTCATTTAGATCCCATCAGATATTAGTAATGGAAGACAAACAAGCTTTGTAATTAGGATTCTAATTCAGCGGGAAGCCAATATTTTCAATGGGTATTCATCCCCCCTCCCCCAATACCCGCCTTATTTCGAAAACGATGAAATTTCTCAATAAACTGAAAAAATAAGTCCAAGGAAGAAGTTTTTTTTATGAAAAGCAAGATCATAACTGAAATTGTTGAAGTCAGAATGAGAGGTTCTGAACAAAACGGCTTACCAAACTTAAACACTATACAATGGAGAAAGCAACAAAGAAAAAAAAAAATACTTTTTAAGTTTTTAATACAATTATCAGTGAAATGTTACCTGCTTTCTCAATGTATTCTTGAGCATTTTATACAAAATTATAAAAAATATTAGGAGATTACGGATTAGTAAATTATATACTTGTATTTCCTACAAATTAAAAAACGCATAAACATGAACGGAATTACAAAATTTCGAACTTAAATTAGATTGGATGGAAATTGATTATTATTCTTATGTTTCTTCAATATTTTCGTTCTGCTTAAGGATGCATTGCTGCTAATATTTCTCGCATGAATTTCATTAACATTTTATATTTAATATTAAATATTTGCCTTATTACCTTGATAATAAGGCAATAAGGATAATAAGGATGATAATGATACCTTGTCTGGAATCTTATAGCTTACTTCTGTTTTTTGTTTCATCTTATCTCTAACATAAATCATTGTGTTGCGTTTGTGATTTTTCTGTTTAGAAAAAAATCTTACATAAAGGTCACTAATGAAATGTTCCCATTGCCATTGACGAAGCTTCCGGACTTTAGAGCATTATGGATGGTAGAGTAGAGAGTTACAAAGAACAAAGAATAACTAGAATAAATCTTTACGACGCTCTTATACTACCAAATCTACTATCCTTTGAGATAGGTCTCTGACATTTTCTTTCTGGAAATTTTCTGCTTCCAATGCCATTACTATGCAGGAGTAGAGTTACTTAACAAGGAATTGTATTATAATTTTTTATGAACTTGGCCGTGTGGTCAGCATGGAAGAGGATAAAAAGGATAATTTTATACATTTTATACAAAATTATAAAAAATATTAGGAGATTACGGATTAGTAAATTATATACTTGTATTTCCTACAAATTAAAAAACGCATAAACATGAACGGAATTACAAAATTTCGAACTTAAATTAGATTGGATGGAAATTGATTATTATTCTTATGTTTCTTCAATATTTTCGTTCTGCTTAAGGATGCATTGCTGCTAATGTTTCTCGCATGAATTTCATTAACATTTTATATTTAATATTAAATATTTGCCTTATTACCTTGATAATAAGGCAATAAGGATAATAAGGATGATAATGATACCTTGTCTGGAATCTTATAGCTTACTTCTGTTTTTTGTTTCATCTTATCTCTAACATAAATCATTGTGTTGCGTTTGTGATTTTTCTGTTTAGAAAAAATCTTACATAAAGGTCACTAATGAAATGTTCCCATTGCCATTGACGAAGCTTCCGGACTTTAGATCATTATGGATGGTAGAGTAGAGAGTTACAAAGAACAAAGAATAACTAGAATAAATCTTTACGACGCTCTTATACTACCAAATCTACTATCCTTTGAGATAGGTCTCTGACATTTTCTTTCTGGAAATTTTCTGCTTCCAATGCCATTACTATGCAGGAGTAGAGTTACTTAACAAGGAATTGTATTATAATTTTTTATGAACTTGGCCGTGTGGTCAGCATGGAAGAGGATAAAAAGGATAATAAACAGTATTTTTTCCCAACTCCTTAGATTTTACAAGTTGCTTCGAAGAATAAATCCCAAAAGAATATTATTTCGTCCTTTTAGAGCTACTAAGAAAATTGATTTTTTAAATTTTGTTTGTAATGATGTAGATAAAGAAAACAAAATTCAAACATATTGATATTCATCCTGTCTTATCTAAGCATGAAGGATGAATAGCGAATGGCTTCATAAACAAAGCAGTAAACTAAATTATCAGTTTGATTCAAGTTAGTTGGAGCATGGCTGTCACCTACAACTTTATGATCTTACTTTGAGCTTCCGTTGAAAATACAAAGTTTGTCGTATTTGGAAATAAGCCTCTGACCCACTAAACCCAGTATTACTATAATCTCAAATGAGAAGCATAATACAGTATAACGTTGTCTTTCTTACTTTATTGAATTTTTTTATTATTGATTTTAACTTTAAATGGCAACAAGGTCTTAAGTATGGTATGAAATGTCTAATTATTTTTCTATAATATCGAGTTCTCTGCTATTATTTAATTAATTCACTAAAAACCGTGATAGTAATGAAAATTCCACACCCACTCCTCACTGAATCCCAAACCTGGAAAAGAACTGATGAAGGAAAATCCTAAATATTCGGCCATCACCTCTTCAAAAACATTTTTCCACGTCCAGTGCAAATGACCCTGCCTCCCGCTGCGAACATCCATGTACAGTGTCGATGTACAGTGTATCCTTTAAAAATTCTCCAGTTACCTGTGTCGAATAGATCCCTTACTTGGGACTACACTTGGACAAACACCTTAGTTGGTGTTCTCAAACAAAACAGAAACAGTAAGGACAGGGATTTTCTAATTATTATGCTTAATTTTAACGTCACCGACTACTTTAGCACTTACTTGACAGGCGCTCAAAACTCTACGACTAGATTTATTACTGTGCTATTAGATTACTACATTAAACTAATTTATATGAAAGTTAAAAGACCGATTTTCATCGAAGGAATCGAGTTTTTGGGATCTGCTAAGCCATTAAAACCCGTCCTTACGGTCCAAATTCCTTCGAAAAATCCTTTGAACTTCTAATTTTGAAACGAAAGAAATCATCTACAAATATCATAACCCTGAGTTGCCAAACATACCTCTCCGAGGCACACATCCAACAAAAATCCTTCATTTCTGACTTAAAAGACTGTCCTGCAATCACCCAGGAGATGCTATTCCCCTTAGATATACGGCAGCTGGCAAAAAAGAAATATTTATTTTGACTCTTTTCCCTAGAGTACCTACTTGATTTTTTTTTCAACAATTACTATGCCATGGATTAGATAATTTATTGGCCTAGACACGTGTTTTAACTGAAAAATCATCCCTGTAATTTTCTAGTTTAAAATAAGATTGCTTATTGAGATAGTGTCGAAATCAAGATCGAAAGAAGAAAAATCATTTTTTTCCAATTAGTAAAATTAAAATGTTTTGTATTTCATGTAATTTTATAATACCTAGGAGCCTAAACAAACGTAATTTCAACCAAACAAAAAAGCATAATTTACTCTGTTAACCTCGGAGGGGTGTGTTTGGCAATCACCATCCATGATAGCGGTTAGGAAAACAAAATATTTGGCATAGCAGGGTTTATGTTCCACATGACGCAGATTTTGCCTGATCCAGATGCAAGTCCTAATAAACTCCCGAAACACTCGATACCACTTGTTTCAAACCTCTTTATTGTATGAAATCCTTCTCCTAGGCATATGAAAAGAATATGGTCTCGGGACTTTTTATTTTTGGTGTATTAGATGAATACTTTCGATAGGTACATCATGCTTGTTCATAACATTATTTTTTTATTTGATTACTCTCACATTTGTTAGATATACCTATCGTAATGCAGTAAATTTCAGTAAATGAAAGAAAAAAATATGCTTATTTTATTCTTTATAGAGATAAAAAATCTCAACTCTATATAAATTTACTCATTAACTTGTATGATTCATCCTATGAGATATAAACATGTAGTTATGAAACCCTTAAATATTCTTGATATCTTCTTCTTGCACTACTTTTCTCTTTTCCCTTCATTGTCTCTTCTAGCTTCTCATCTCTTTTTTTTCTATGTCTTGTAAACTATAATATTTAGCCATTTTGGGATCATAATTTCATCATTTACCGCAAAGTAGAGTTATGGTAGAGAAGAAACACGTTGGTAAAGAGAAGAAGCATACGTGTTTTCTCAGATGGAGAAGAGAAAGAGGGGAGAAGGCTAATAAGAAGTTATAAGGTTGGAAGGAAGAAGTTCCGACTGCAATAGGAGAGAACTCTTGATATATTCTACCCGTGGGGTGTCAGCTCAGCCCTTTAAAGAAGACACCATGATAAACCAGCCTTAGAATAACATCGGTTTAACGCTTGCATTTTCAACTTTATTATCTGGCAACATTTACCAACATTCTCAATATCGCTGTAATCATTTAATAATTACAATAACTAATTTATTTAAAAAACACAACTAGATTGAACTTATCTAGGTAATTTTTTGACTAAGTACACGAATCATGTTAATAAGATTGTATTTGTACAAAATTATTGTACTTTATATAGTGAACGACTTAATCTCATTTCATTACTAACTTTAGTCTACATGTATCACGATAAAGAATACCGGCAAACTTCTTGTTCATCCTTATCTTTTCCGCTTCGAGTTCAAACATCAGTCCCCTACCGCCACACATTTATATCTTCAACCATTTCACTCATCGACCCAAATTATTTCCTCTTGCATTTGAAAATAATTAATCTTAAAGTTTAATTGGAAAAAAAAAAATTCGCTCGATTTTATAAAATAACGTCACCATTTTACCAAGCAACCTAAATCACATATGTGCAAAAAAAAAATGTCACTCATTATCAGTCCTAAACCTGGAAGCAGCCGAATATCAGAACATTAATCCATGAAATCCATACTGTTACTCAGTATTATATTAGATATCTGACTTTCAAATATTATTTGAATATTTATTCAAAATATTATTCAATTCAATTCAAATATTATTCACTTTAAATATTATTCAAATATTATTAAAGTACCCGAGCAGGCCACACGTTGCTGTGGCTCAGTAGCTATAAAGCGTTGAATTAATTATATCCTAATCTTTTTAATACGGTCAAATCAAAATTCACTGACAAAGATAAAGCCGTTTCAGCTAATCTAAAAGCCAACGGGATTTATAATAGAACTTTACGCCAAATTTTAAATTGTTTGGTAAAGAATTTAGAAGAGCTAAAGGTTTTATTTTTTAAATCTCATATTTGACTGTAGTAAACATTAATGATCCATTCATTTAGGACTTACTGGATTATTTTAGCAGAGGCAAGATTAAATATAAATAACAATTGGAATAGGGTTTAGTTCAATCACAATAGGCAAAATTTTAGCAAAAATTTATCAAATTAATCTTTTGACATGCTCAATACATATACATTAGTAATTAACTAAATTAAGAATATAATACATGATGATATCAGATATCTTATCAGTAGGTTCTACCTGAAACAGGTTATGAAAAGCGAGTAACCTCAACTCATGCTGCATGTTCTTAAAGTGCTACTTATCAAAACATAAAAATTTAATTTTATGAATGAGATAGGTAACATTAATTCATAATTTTTTCTTATAATAAGTACTGTACATATTTTATTATTAGAATTCACAATTTATATTTGTTTCAGCGCTAATAGGTGCATAAAGATTTTGGTTAACCGGTCTTTTGACTCGATCTTTTCCAAACACGTGAAAAGGCGACATATACTTGCCCATGGGAAAAAATAGATTTGGCTATGTGATGCTTACCCTCCGTAAAAATGTCGAAAGAAAATGAATAGCTATTTCAATAAATCAACTTACACCGCCATCTGATGGAGATTTATAGAACACAAACAATCACAATCAATTATAGCAGAATGAGCCCTTAATTTGCAATAAATAAAATATTGAGGCCAATAATCGAGATGAAAACTATCCTTTATTTTAAGTAGGACAAAACTACACAAAATGCGTCAAATTTTATAAAGATCGGTTGAGTAGTTTCTGATTTTACTCCCGGACTGTACAATTTTACTCCGGATAAACAAGTGAACACGAGATTTTTTATTTCTAAAGATTATATTGTTGTTTTTTTGTTTACAGGAATCCAAAAAAAAAAAAAAAAAATGTTCAATTGGAGGATTTTAAGATACCTGACTGCATATTTAGGGTCGATTACTTCATTTTCTTCCAAGTATTGCCTTGTCACCGAGGAACTTAGACCATTACTCCCTTAATCTTAGAAGCCCGTGAACTAATATTATTGTATAAAGTTATGATATAACTTTGGTGATGACAGGCCAGTAATAAATCTTAAAGGAATGTGCCCTGAACTGCCTGTTGTATATTTTCCATTCCAGGGTAATAATTTCCTCATAAAACGTGGATTAGCTATCAACTAAGCTCCAGCTCACTGTAATATTAACAAGCATAGTTTTATGTACCTTATGATGGTAATTTTTAATCACCTGTCACATGTCTAATGTACAGTTATATTTATTTGATGAAAATGACAATTTGGAAAATATAGAATGAACATCAAAAAAAGGAACAAATAAGGAGCACTATTTTTTTTTTTTAAATTACCATAATAAAAAATTGTACCGTACTTTTGGAATACTCTTGAATTGTCAAAACGAAATGTTCAAAGACAATATCGATTGGTACTTGAGGAACGTTCAAATTATACAACTCAGACACGGGCTGTAACGTTTTTTTTTTTTTTTTTTGTTCCTCCCCTTCCTTGTCTTGCAGGCTATACGGCTATACGGGGTTTCCCGGGCCAGGAAAGGGTAGGGGATTGATGCCGAGTACAATTAAATTTTCCCCTGGCTCCGGGTTTCGAACTTGCTATCTTCGTATTTCTAATCAGACGTTGCCATGGGCAATGCATATTTTCTAACGCGTTTGCCTACTCTGCCATCCCGCCACCAGGGCTTTAAGGTTGTTTAAAAAACAACCGATGCTTTGAAACTCATTCCAGTGCGTACAGCGCATTTGTGTTGTTCGCACGAAGCGGAACATAAGCTCCTCGTATTAGTACTTATCAAACTAACAGCAATGACTACACATTGGGACATTAGAATAGCCTGACTAATTAAAATAAACTGAATACAAATTAAAAGAGAGAAATACTTTTTTCAAAAAATAGAATGTAATGTGCGATGTAATAAAAGCCAGGAGGGGAAGGGCAATAAAAGTATGTAAAAGGATATGAATAGGTAAAAGGATAACACGTTAAAAGTTTAATTATTTGCATAAATACAACACTAAGCGTGATATTTTTTTTTATTTTTTTTTGCCTCAATGAAATGAATAAATTTCTGATTTGATAAATATCTGAATCTGATTTTTTTTTGTGAAAATTGGTTTTTATGTTAAATCTTGCACTTAGAGCCTATAGAATACTGTGGTTAACTTGGGAGTCTGTATCTTGACCTGTTAATGTATGAATTGCGATTTAAGCTTGCGTAACCGGTTGTTAGATTTAAAGTATTTTAGATTTAAAGTTACGTTTTCCTCTCCCAAAAAATTTACCAATGGGGTGACGATATATTCTTAGAAAATAATATCCTGAATGTGTTTAATAATTAGGGATATGGCTTGGTATTAATTATTGGTTTAGCGGGCAATACCTTCCGAGCTGATCGACTTTACGAAAAGATAAAAAGAAAAGAGATTTAAGAAGAAAGCATTAAATTACGAAAAGGGCAAAGATACGCCATCAATTAAAACCACCATAAGGAGCAATAAAAAGGTTTATTGGCCATTAGGGAGGATCTCTAGGAGAGGTAGACATAAGGAATGCTGTTATCCTCTCATTAAATTAACTGCGAAAACGGTCCATTTATCGGACGGATGGCAGTTAAGAGTCTTGCTTGAACAATGAAGGGGAATTATGTGAGAGTTGAAAAAGCTGGAAAACTTTTAATGGGCCCAAGCCCGGCCAGAATCCCATCAGCTGGCACCTAGGCAACCTGCTTCTTTTCATTTTGCGCCTTCTCTCGCTAATGAGAGCTGTTGGAAAATCATTCCTTGTTCCATGGCAGTCCTTCCTCAAGTCATGGTCGCAAATGAAAGTCTATTGCTTCTATAAAATTTTAGTAAATATGCTATTCAATGACTAAATATAAGTTATTTGACTCGGTAGTGAACGAAGAACTAAAAGATTAGGAAGCGCGGTGCCGACTGGGAAAAGTCCGAGGGGTAGGAGATTTGGAGGAAGTCTGGTATAGAAGGCGATAGGTGGATAGAGGTGTGTAAGGAGCGTATAGTGGCGAAGGCATCGAACCTTTGGGTTTTTTAGAACTATTTTTTGTGTGCTATAAGTCTAGTGTACAAAATACCTGTAGTAATATCAAGGTAGCTACTGAAATAAAAAAAAGAAGCTCGTTTAAAAAAAAAAAGAAATCTGTAGTTTATTGACTTAGTAAGTCTTTACGGTTATACGGGTTTTTCCCGGGTAAGAGGTCCGGTTGCTCGGGCATAAGGTCCATATTAAAAACTTATATGATTTGAACAACATAATTTCGATCCTCGACCTCAGTAAAGATTGTGTCAATTTGTCAATAATACTCATGGCCTGGAGTATCATATGGGAACATTAGGCTATTCCGTGTAACTTTATATTCGAAATATATATTCCAGCTTATCAACAATTAATAGCAACATGCAAATATTTTGGCTGTTTTTGTTATGATGGAGGGATAGATTAGGGATATAAACCAAGAAAAAAAAATAAAAGTTGCACATTTATACATTGAGTGCAATTCATTTAGACATCCGTACACGCACAAACCTCTACACATTTTCCACAGTTGACTTCCCAATCTATCATAAAAATGCCGTTACAAAGTACGCCGATGACACATAGCTCTTACAACGCTGAAAAAAATCTGGTGCGATGCGAGCAACACATAAATTATAAATCCACGTTTCAATAATATGTAAACACCATTCCTCAAATTCACACATTTTTCCACATCCATAAGCTTATATTTGTTATATCTCCATGAATTATAGAGTTTCTGTACTTGAAAGTTCTCAATATCTACTTTTCGATTCATTATTGCTTATTTCTTTTTCAAGGGATCTAATTTCATCGACAGTTGAGTTTTTTTACTGCATGCTTGTTTTTTAATGCGAGTTGCTTTTTGTAAATATATCGTGAAGGTGAATCGATTGAAGTTGTATTTAAGTCTCGTTGTAAAGTTTGCCTCTTATGCCTTTCTGGAAATCGAGAAAGATTACTGTTCCTCTAAAATCGTTATATACTGCATACAGAAATCTATTGTGGAACTAAAGTTTATAAACTAAATTGTAATTAATCAAAGCTTATCTTAGACCATATTTTTTCACACCTTAAATGCTTTAAATAATTTGAGCATCTAGTATTTACTCTCTAAAGTAAATTAAATTTTTTATTTTAAATAAAAGTTTTTATTTTCATCAGTGAAAATAGAGGAAATGAAATTTTGGCTGTCAGTTCGCGGGCATATACATACATCAAATACCCAGTTTGATCAAAATCGTTACAGCCGTTTTTGAGTAAATAAATAAAACACGTTAAAATTAGACAAAATTTATTAAACTAAGTGCCACCTCCGTTTGAACAATTTTAATGAAATTTCGACAGTCACATTGCTGGCATATATATGTATGTATATATATATATATATATATATGTATGTATATATATACATATATATACATCAAATATCAAATTTCAGGTTCTATAGTTTATAGTTTTTGAACTAGCAGGTACACAAACAAACAAACAAACAAACACACACACACACACACACACGCACACACACACACACACACACACACACACACACACACACACACACACACACACACACACACACACACACACACACACACACACACACACCATTTCGCGGGACTTGGATATTTGGACTTAGGGGACCCGAAAACCCCTTATAATTCCCGTTGAAAGCCGAAAGTAGAAATTCTTCACGATCGTAATACTTTTTCTCACTACGTATTTCATATATACCTACTTAAGAAAAAGTAAACATGTGATTTTTCAGGAGTTTCTAAAGTTTAAAATAATAGTGTACTCCGAATATGTGTTGTCCGAAGTCTATGAATATGTGTTGTATAGTTAAACTGTTAACTATGCAACAGATCTTGCACAATAGCTAATTTTCTATTTCTTGGTTCAAAGAAGAATAATTTTACGATTATACATTTTTCAAAATGTGAACAGCTACATTGAAAATTTGACTCTTTTAGTGGATTCCGAAAATATTTTTTTGAAATATGATGTTGTTAAAAGGAGTGAGTGATATGTAAACTCTTGGTTAGTGATTAAATCCCGAAATCTTGTATCACTTAGCACGATCCTTGAAGGATGCTACAAAACTAAAGAATAAATATAATTTCTAAAGAATCTCATGAAATCACTATTACTCTTCCTCGTAAAAGTAAGAGTTCCTTTTCTGCATTACCCTTTTATAATCAGGGGCGTATTTCCAGCAAGAAATTTCGGGGAGGGGGGGGTGATCATGACCCCCCTCTCTCATAATCACGTGGCTGAGACCATGATTTTTGTATGATATTATTATCTTGTATTAAAAAGGACTGGGATCTAAACAACCAAAAGTGTTATGTTTAGGGCATAGTAACTACCTAATTGTATTATTCGCTTGAAAATACAAAATATTGAAAAGCCGAAATATTTGGAAAGAGGTTATGACACCTTCGACCCCCCCCCCCTCCTGGATCTGCCCTTTTTAATAATGCTCCCCCCCCCTTCTTCCTTCTTAACAAATTCAATGCTTAGGACTTAATTTGAACCAACAAACAACATCTCAAAAAATGTGATTTTTCATGAGAGTGAATCTAAAGTTTAAAAGTATGATAGGAATGTATTTAGAAAAGATACTAAACCATCATTTGAATTTTTAACTATGTTACAGACGGTTTCAGGTAATAACTGATTTATTTTCCATTATTTAAAGTAGAATAAATGCACTTATTATAAATATTCAACAGTTACTTTTTATTTATGACACTATTCTTAAGAATTTCATGTAGGATATTGGGATGGGGTTAAAAAATTGGCGCTTTACCAGACTACACTACTATTTCACTGCATTCATAGGACAGTAATAATAAAAAAAGCTAAATCGTGGATATGCCAAATTGGAATCCAAAAAACATGCCTTGATCCCATAAAGAAGGATAATACCGTCGTAACTCATACCAGAAAAAGACAGAGTGCTTTGGAACCCCGATGATGAATCTAATGAAACAGCTCTTGAATCCCTCAATCGCGTATAAAGCTCATCCTTGTGTCACCCATTCTTTCCAGGAAATGTATAGGGGATAGGTTGGTTGAAGGAGGATATTTGGTTTGAACTGGCATAATCAGTTGTTCGTCAAAATATAAAAAAGGAAAATACGGTCTTTGATATTGATTGGTGTATACGCGTAATCTAATCATATGATAACCCGAAGTTAATGAGTTAGTAATCCCAGGGTTTTCTGTTAAAAAGACCCCCTGTCCGAAAAAAGCCATGTACAAACGTGAAGCCTCGGAAAGGTAAAGAAAAATTAATTTTATCACAAAACTAAATTTTTATTTGGAAACAACTGGACTTTTCCTTCCCTGCCTTAATATTGCTACGGGTATATTGTACACCTCAGACTTAAGATGTTCAAAAACGCATTGAGATAAAAGTGGCGGTAGTGAGGAGTGCAGTAGATAACCTCGATCTAGAAAGAGAGAAGAGGAGAGAGAGGTTAGTTATAGATCATTATTGATTGGAGGGGGGGGGGGCGGAAAGGATTGGGACCAATTAAAATTGTTCTTGACAAGTCTAAAACATTAATAGAAAGAGGATTTAGATTTCCTCCTTTTCTATGTAGGCATTGAGGGCTTAAATCTTCTCCTAGAGGGCGGATTATGAAAATCGGAAAACTGATTGGAGAGTACTAAGGAGAGAGATTCGCTCGAGAAAGGCATTGGACTAAAAGTAGACTAATCTTTCTGGTGGCTTTGATGGATTGTAAGAATAGAAATAGGTCTCAAATGGGAAGATGAGGAAGAGGAAGGGACTTAACTCAATGGGCGGAGTAAGGCTTCTTTACAGGCTTTCTTATTTATTGAAAAAATTAGAAAAAAAGTTCTACTGTTCGTAATTGTGAAGAAAATTAATTTATATCTAAATCCCTACTACTTCTATTATTTTATTTTATTTATTATAGACATTTCGGCCTCCAGGGCCGTCTTCAGTGGGTCTGAAAAATAATTCCTACATATTATAGGTCGTCATTATATAAATAAAATTCTTCACAATACTTGAGTAAAGGAAGTTCATTCATCACATTATGATCATATTACTCTGAGTAATATGATTATAATGTGATGAAGGAACTGACCTACCTACTTCCGTGGCACTAAAACCTTTTGTGCTGCCGCTCTCTGATTCCCGATCCTTAAGTGGCTTCGTGCGTCAGCTGCCAATCCGTTACCCATCTAAGCCACAGCCTACCAGTTCGCCGAGTGCTGTGAAGGGCGATGTCCACTACTTTCCTATGAATCTCGTCTTCTTCCATTCTTGCAACCTGACCGGCCCAACTTAGTCTCACTAGCTTGATGAACCTGACCACATCTATGTCCCCGTAAAGGTCATAAAGCTCTCTGTTCCTCCTAATTCTCCATCCATCTCCATCTCTCACGGGACAAACTATCCGTTTTCTTTTAAAAAATGTTTAGGTCATGGTCCAGGTTTGGGAAGCTTAGGTAAGCACAGGACGTATTAGAGTTTTGTATATCAAGTTTAGTTCCCCTGAAATCGATCTGCTGCGTAAATTTTTTATAAAGGCAAAATACGCCCTATTTGCCGCCACTGGGCTCTTTCTTATCTCTGATGAAGGAACTTGCTTTACTCAAGTATAGTTAAGTCAAGTATTAGTTAAGTATTTTACTTATATTGTGACATGGTTTATTGGTTTTGGGCCAGAGGGCCTTACAATAAAACACCAAAATATCCAGATACCAATGTAGTATAATATTTCAGATACCAATATAATTTAATAGTTAAGACGTTACTCAATATCATAGTTCAGACACCAACTAAAAATCATTTTGAAATAATTAGTTAGGAGGCTTACCGCTGAGATCCTCAGAATGTAAAAAGAAATAATAAAATAATGGGCACTTCTTCGCCACACAAAAAATTAAAACTGAAAAAAAAAGAAGGAACCGTACGGTACGGTACATCCACTCGGTACCACAGTTCTTAGGGGAATGGCTCATATGGTGGGTACCATAGGTAGCGACACCGTAACTATTTTTAAATTCACAAACCGCGCAAACAGCCGCTTTGCGCAAAAGGGCAAAATTGATCTCTTCGCGACTCCAGACGGACGTAATCGAAGAGAAATAAAAAAAAAAACTCGTTACATTATAACGGCGACCAATAGTATGCAGGAATTATTTTTAAGGCCCACTGAAGGCGGCCCTTGAGGCCGAAACGTCTGTAATAAAGAAAATAAAGGTAATAGAGATCAAGATCTAAATTTATTTGTCTCATAACTAAGACGTCTCTAACTTTGTTTGAATAAAGAACTGTTCATAATATCGATTTTAATTTTTCTTTCTTAATTGTACTTTTATTTGTTCTGCACAATTTGGGTTTTAATTCGGTTTATTTTTGTAATTTTAATACAGGGATAAAACAACACTAAGCGTCGAAGGGACATGATAATATTTTAAAAAAAAAATCTAGTAGCTGCTGAAAATTTCAAATATTCAACCTTAAATTCTTACTTTAGATGCAATAAAAATCTAATTTAGGTATGCTTTTCCAACTGGAGCTGGAATAAGAAAACTTTCAAAGTCTTCTTCCCAAATGTATGCAATACAATTCATTCAAAACTTTTTATCATGGGATTGAATTAAAGAAGAGCAGGAAAACTTGTGGGGGGTCATGAAATTAATTCTTTAATAACGTCGCAGGATTTGCCTCCAACTTGTAAACATTTCACGGGATACTGGGCGTAGTCTATTGTGACTGATCAGATCTCATGATTTTATATATATATATAACTAGAGAAAGCGTTAAAAGGAAGAGAACTATTCCAACATAAATATTGAGTGATAATTAAAGAGATCTATTTCCAATGTTCGTGAAAATATCATATTGAACTTTAAAATCCTCTGATTTTGCTCAAAGAACGCAATAAGGGAAAAGTACTTTTTATTCTGTGACATCAAGTCCCAAAAAGATAATTCAAATTTACAATTCCGGAGGCCTTTGTCTGGCTAATTGATTTAATTTAAATTCGTAAATAAAAATTAAATGAAAGGAAAAAAAGTGCAAATAAACCCAAGATAGCATTTGAATATAGAATAGATTAAAAGTTTGAGTAATTTAATAAATCATGTGAAATTAAGAGCCACGATGAAGAAGAAGTGAAGTTGATAAATCTTTCTGTTGAACTACTGTTCAAAATATCTTTAGCAATTTCACTTATAACACCTTAAAAATCAAGACAAGATAGCCAAAACAAATTTTTAACTTTCTAAACAGAAATAATTGCTTCTCTGAACAAAGGCTTTTCAGAAAAGTAATACGTAACAGAATACAATTAGTCTCTTTCCCTTCCTTTTTCCTTTTTTTTTTTTTTTTTCTCTAACATCATTACTTATTCAAAGGTTAAGATAAACTTAATTACCTTTTAACTTCTCTTTGACCAGTATAAAAAAAAAATAAAAAAAACTTATATGAACTTTTCATTTATATATTTTTTCAGGACTCAGTAAAACACATCCTCTTGACAACCACGTGCTTTCCTATTTGCCTTATATATATTTTAAAAAAATAACATAATTATTTTAGGTACGGTATACCTTCCGTTTTTTATATCTATTTAGTTATTGTATTCCTTCTTCATATAGATAGTGCCAGGTCTATTTATATTAATGGGTTTCGCTGGATTAAGCGTAAACGGACTATATAATTTATATCTTATGTAATTTGAAAGCATCTGTAAGGGAAAGATAGGTGTTATTATTTCAACAGTAAAAATAAATGAACTGAAATAAACTTCTTAATTAACAATAATAAAAAAAAAAAAAAAAAGTGTTGGACGAAAACCAGGCCACATTAAACTTGCTATTATTTTTTAAAAAAGAAGTTCGACTTTAGAGATATAATAAAAGTAAGCAGTACTTCCGGCTGATTTGGAAAATAAGGATTCCTATACCCTATGTCTGATAAAGCCTGAATTTTCATGAATTAAAATCTGGCTTGGGCCTTATCTGTGGCGTATGGTACTGTAACGCTTTCATTCATATTAATTCTGGACGAAATACGAAGAATTTCCGACGATAAGGAATGGATGCGAGAAGGTACTCTTCTTAAAGTAGGTACACTACAATAAAATCAAAGTAGGTACACTTTGATTTTATTTGAGATCTCAAAAAGTTTTTTTTTTTTAATCAAAAAGGGCACTTTTTCAAAATTAAAAATATAACATTTCAGATTTGTTTAAAAAAATTTTATGTTTCTGAAACATGATCATGTTGTATATCAGAAGAAAGACCAGAGAAAAGTGAAAAAAAAATTACGCCTGTTCTAGCTTTCTAGCATAAATATTTTTCAAGATCTAGCCCGAAAACTATTCATGAAACGGACCTATTGTATGTCATTTTTTTTTTATCTTAAAATTTGCCACTTTGTAATTTGGCTCACCTTTAGCTAATAAATGCTAGAATAACATAACTTTTTTTCGAAAAAATTAAAAGGGGTGTTTTACTAAAATTTGGAAATGATGTTTTTATTTATTTTTTAGAGATATTATCTTTTTAGGATATTTTCGAGTGGTATATCAGAAGAAAAGCACAGAATACGGCAAAATATAATATCCTTTTTTTACTTTCTAGCTCAAATAGATTTTAAGATATTACCCAACCTTTTTTTTTAATACTTCAAAAATTTATATCTCAAAACTGTGTAAACCTAAAAGTTCAGACACTCATTGATTTGATATGGAATGACCTAAGAGTGACAAAGAGGTCTGTTATAACCTAAAACGATCTGTTACATGGTTAAAAGTTCAAATGAAGGTGTAATATCTATTCTGCATACATTTTATTTTATTTTTAAACTTAAATTCACACTCCTGAAAAACCACGTTTTGGAGAATTTGTAGTAAGGAGGGAGCTATGTGTTGTCGATCTACACGGTAATGCCGTTGTTAGAATAGATTGTTAGTTGTGAAAAATGTAGAGGATTTTAGAGGAGAAATGTTTATAAACACAGGTAGAGTGACATCATTAACCCATTTAGTCCCAGAGATGCGTATAGGCATCATTGATAACCTTTTTTTTTTTGGTATACTATTATTTATTTTTTCATTAATATATAAGGTTGTAAATTATTTTTTAAAATTTTAAAGAGAGTTTGCACTTTTAATGATTTTTTTTGTGAACTTCAAAACTAAATTTGCATACTTCTCAAAAGTGAAAATTAAAAATTCACCCTAAATAAATGAGTTTCCGGAACATAAATAAAAATAGATTTTTCTCCTTGATTAAAAGAATGTAATAAGAAAAAATAATAATAATAATTAGGTCTGATTTTTTACATTTTCACTTTTTACCCCTTAACATCCCTCAAAGGGGTGTCCTGAAAGGTAGCATTAATTTTAAAGTGATTTAATACATATTTTTGTCTTAAAAATAAAAAGAAATAACAAAAATTCTTATTATTTCTGCCATACGTATCCTTTAGATAGATCTTATTATTTCTACAAACTGGATTAAAGTAACTTTTCCTTTTTTTCTATTTTTTCTTGATTTCATTAATTGTTAAACGATTTCAAATGATAATAATTCGACCCTTTTCAGAGCTGCTCAGAGAGTAACATAATTACCAGAGCGAGGGTTAAAAGGAAGAGAACTATTCCAACATTACAACTTGGAATAATGCGGTTAAAAACCAAAGCCCGCTAAGACTAATTGGGTTGCTGAAATTTATTTCTCACGACTCATCGGCCTTCAACTGAGCGGGCCCTCATTAACAATGAAAATGAATTGTCTTCTCTCCAGCCCCAAGCGGCAAAGCCTTTCATTAGAGATAAATTCAATTGTAGGTAATTAATGCTGAGAGATAAAAGTTATTTACCATTATTACCATCAGTCTCGAATGACTACGTTAAAATCAGGGGAGGGGGAGTCTATTTTCAAACGAATAAATTTCCATTTTTAGGTTAGTAGACTCGGAAAGTTAGAGGGAAAGTAAATAAAGTAGTAAATAAATTTCCAAACAAAAATAGTACCTATAATCGTGACATTAATAGACTTAAAATAAAAGAGAAGAATTCTTGGAATTATATTGCGGAAAACCGCACAGTTCTTACCTGCTCGATCGAGAAACCATTTTTCAATTCATTATCAGATACAGTGGATAAAATGTATAAATTGAATGATTCCTTACAGCCATTTTAATATGATTGGTTAATTAATGCATAGCTCAAAGAGACTCATTTTTTTTTTGTATATTAGGTTTATTTTTTTTTTTAGTGCAGCTATCTTTTTCCGACTGCTAAAGTACATTTTAAGGTCTCTTCAAAATCATAAAATTTGTGAAAATCAGACAGAAACTTAGTAAATATACATATTTACTGAAACCCAAATGGACGTACGGCTCACAAATTTATGGTACAGCAAAAAAGACAAACTAACAAAAACTACAAACCTTTCAGTCCAAACTTTTACGACTAATAACGAATGCACCTTTGTACGTTAGTAACAAAACATTACATACGGACTTACAACTACCAACTATCGACGAACAAATAAGAACCCTCTATTCTAGCTTTCGTATAAAATTGCACGGACATAATTGACTTATGACATGGCCACGACTGACACGCCTTTTATGAGGCGACTGAAAAGGAATTGGATGAGAGACCTCCTCTCCTGAAACAAGACCGGGATGATGTGCTGCTGGGTACTAACTTCCCTCATGGCTTAAAGTGCCAACATCTCATTTTACATACCATTTGCTGATTTTCGCTCAAATGCGACAGGTGCTAATTTAATGCTGAAATTAAAAAAAAAAAAAAGGTATCGATGTTTTTTTGAAACTTTTTTTTGAATTTCAAGTTCTAAATTATTCTCTAAATTAGCTATTTTAGACTCCATTCTAAAATAGCTAATTTTAGATTCTATTCAGAAGTGATTAGTGGTAAGATTAAGCATTTTTCGGATGGATGTATAGCGGGCCTGAAGACTATGTTTTTTTTTTTTTTGGAAAAAGAATTTAGGAAAAAGATTAAAAAATTGGTAAAATTTTATCACCAAAAATTCTCTTAAATCTTAAGTTTTGTCAATACAAAAGTGTTTAGCTATTGATTTATGTAATGATCACAAAAAAATGGGGGGATAATGAAACAGAGAAATTAATAATGAAACGACGATTGCTGAAAAAAATATTTAATTAACATTAAATTGAATATAATTATTATAATGAAAGATATACAACTTACATACAATGAAACTAGATAAAATATGAAAATAGATTCCTGAAATTAATAATAATAATGATAATAATACTTAGGCTAAAACAATAATGAAAGGAAATAATAATTTTAATAAGAATACGGGGTAATACCTCACACAAAATGATAGTGCTAATGTTGAAAACATTTGTGACTTTGGGTTAACCAAATAAATACGGGGCGGCGAATTGTCAGAACACATTTACAAATTCTACAATATGGGCGAACTTTACTCTCAGTTATAACTGAATATACGGTGAACTAAAACACAATGAAGATTCAAGTTAATATGGCGAAGATCAGTGCCTTAGTCTTTAATGAACAACGCTCATGAACCACTTCACCGTAGAATATGAGGAAATTGAGTTAAAAGTACTCACAAATGCTGCGAACAAGCAAACCTTCATCAAGATAAAAATGCACCTCAATAGACAAAGCGAGGTCTGGGAGACGCTCTTCAAAGCCAGCTGGGATATTCTGTGTCTGACGGTGCAAACTGTACCAGTTCCAAGAGCAGAATGAGGCTAGCAGGGGACGAGCGAGGCTAAGAGATGGCTGATGGCTTCTAACAGCTGTACACGACTTCCTCGAGTACAATACTAGATTACTGACATATTTGAAAGGCGGGTGCCTTGGTTTTTGAAGCTCAGTTGGTTTTTAATTTAAATGAAAGAAATGTATTGGGACTGAAATAAAGTAAAACGTTAAAATAATAACATTTGTTTTTTGTTTCAGCGGAGCTCCCTCCGGATTGCAGCTACTCGCCGTGGTCAGGATGCAGCAGCGAGTGCGGGACGGGGCTGTCCAAGAGGAGCGGGGCTTGTGGGAGCGAGACCCGGCTATGTCAGCACAGGCCCTGCCCTGGCCCCTTACCCTCTGCGCCCTCCCCCCACCACAGGCTCAGGGTAGGTTACAAATCCTTAGTAGTAGTGAGCCATTTTGAAACGAAATGGTGGATGGTAATGTCGATGTAGCAAATTCATCATAAGGTGACTCAACTACAACGTGGAACTGTTGTGTATCAAAAGAAAGTGTGAAAATATATTTTATGAAATCTTAAAATCAAGCCAATTACTCACAGCTCACATATAATTTTTAATAAAAAATGAAGGTCGCAAAAAAATTCTTGTAAATTATGTTTCTTTGGGCTATAAAAAATGTATTCTGAAAGTTTTTAAAATCAGTTTATGTGGCCCTTTTTGAGAAAAAAGATTTTTTTTTTTTACTGCTCTTTTCGTCAAAAATTTATTCGATTTTCTGAATAGGTGCTAAAAAACTATAAAATATTAATAATTACCATTTGTTTATTATCTGAAATGATAAAAAATACTTAACTATTAATTATGTTATATGTTTATTACGTAAAAAAGAGAAAAAAATGAGGTAATAATCAATAACTATGTTTATTTACAGTAATTATAATCTAAACCATAAGGTATTCATATCACCAAATAAATTAGTTCAAAAAAAAATTTACAAATTCTTTATTACGTATATTTATATATAAACTATAATAATGTATAAATAAATATGTATATTTAATTACATATGCAGTATTTATATATGTAAGCTGTTATAGCTATTTACACATCTTAATAATTGGGTCCAGAAACGATGATTTTCTTTTGAAACTTTGTAATTGTTCCACATTTTTTCAAAATCATGATGTCCGGATTTCGTAGCCTGTTCGACAAAAAAACCGAGTCCTTTTTGATTCTTGGAACAAAATTGGGCTACGTGTTGGAAAATAATATGGATCTTAGGTGTTACTGAAATTTCTAATAACATGTATTTTTTTTTATTCTTCTCAAGGACTGTTATTGTTTACATTGATATAATAGACCAGTTATTCAATCATGGAAAAGTATGTAAGTATAGCTTATTATTGATTCTGCTTATAAACAAAATCACTTAAATATTTCAATCAATTATTTTTAATTTTAAATTGACTATTTAATCTATTTCACGTAATAAACATATAACATCATTAATAGTTAAGTATTTTTTACTTTCACTTACCTATATATGAAATATATAGTAAGTGGAAGTATTGCGATCGTGAAAAATTTCGACTTCCGGTTTTCAACGGAAATACACGTTTTGGGGTCCCCTGAGTCGAAATGACCAAGTCCCGCGAAATGGTCTGTGTGTGTGTGTGTGTGTGTGTGTGTGTGTGTGTGTGTGTGTGTGTGTGTGTGTGTCTGTGTGTCTGTGTGTGAACAGACTAGCTCAAAAACTATAAACCGTGCGATCATGAAATTTGGTATTTAGTGTAGGTATATGCCCGCGATGTGACAGCATAAATTTCATCAAAATTACTTAAAGGGAGGGGGTACTTTACTTAATAACTTTTTAGGTTTTTTTCGATTTTCTCAAAAACGGCTCTAACGATTTTGATTAAACTGAGTATTTGATGTACTAATATGCCCGAGATATGACTGTAAAAATTTCATCAAAATTGATTAACCGGAGGGGGGACTTTACTTAATAAATTTTGTAACATTTTCACGTGTTTTTTTTTATTTACTCTAAATCGGCTTTAACGATTTTGATCAAACTGGGTATTTGATGTATGTACATGCCCGAGATATGACTGTTAAAATTTCATCAAAATTGATTAACCGGAGGGGGGACTTTAGTTAATAAATTTTGTATCATTTTCACGTGTTTTTTTTATTTACTCAAAAACGGCTATGAAGATTTTGATTAAACTGGGTATTTGATGTATTTATATGCCCGAGATATGATTGTTAAAATTTCATCAAAATTCATTAACCGGAGGGGGCACTTTACTTAATAAATTTTGTATCATTTTCACGTGTTTTTTTAATTTACTCAAAAACGGCTTTAACGATTTTGATCAAACTTTAAAAAAATTTGGGAAATGATATTTAGCAAAACACGTCAATTTCTAATCTAAGTAAGTTGGTAAGTGAAAGTTGTGTGTTGCGCGCACGCACCAGATTTTTTATCATTTCAGATAATAAACAAATGGTAATTATTAATATTTTATAGTTTTTTAGCACCTATTCAGAAAATCGAATAAATTTTTGACGAAAAAAGCAGTAAAAAAAAACAACTCTTTTTTCTCAAAAAGGGCCACATAAAATGATTTTAAAAACTTTCAGAATACATTTTTTATAGCCCAAAGAAACATAATTTACATGAATTTTTTTGCGACCTTCATTTTTTATTAAAAATTATTCTTGTGAGCTGTGTACTCGTTCGTTCAGAAAACAAGTTTATTTTTTCGTTAAGGATGATAGAAAAGAAAAAAAGAGGTAAAATGGTTATAGGGAAATAGGGAAGCGTAAAGATACATTAGGATACCATGACCCAAGATACCTCATTATCGGATATTATAAATATTTATAAAAAGAAATAGGGAAAAAAGAATATCTTAGGTAAAGCATATTATAAAATAAGATATCTACATAAATTGAGGCTTTAGCTTCAAAACCAGCTTCATCCAAATTCTGAAAATGGCATTCCCAGGAAAGAAAAAAAACAATGACTTGCCAATCATTTTTGAGAAATTTTGATCGAAAGAACGGATCAGTGTGAATGGCATTATGCTTCTGCATTCATGATCCCGATTCGATTGCACCGAAGGCAGAAACTATTAATTCCGTGATCATTTATTTTGGCCCTCATTCAACTCTTTAAAGTTTATATTACGTATATCAAGAGACAAAAATATTTATAATAGGTATAAGAAACAATACTTTTACGCATAGTCGAAGCGGTTTGATGGTATATCTAAATAATTGCGAAATATATTAATAGTTAATGGTAATGAATTTCACAAAAGAGTTAACTCTTTTATATTTAATAATAAAATAAATTTTAATCCTACGTCGATAAAAAATCTTAACAAAAATAAATTACTATTTTTTTCTCGATGTTTCAACAGATTTCATAATAAAGACAGTGACAAATATTAAAAACATAAACTAATAGTCAAATATTTCCCATTTCCGTAATAGACACAGCATTTCGAGTAGTCAAAACCAATTTTGAGAGTTCAGATGTTTCATTTCACAAGTTTTATTTTTTGCTGTAAAGGCTGTTTCGCCCTACTGCGGCTATACGACTACGCTGTTAAAGGGAATGATACAATTCAGACCAAGAATCCTGCTATGCCCGTTTTACTAGCGAGTATTGTCTATCCAATCTAAAGCTCAATAAAGCTGGTGGTCTGGCTCCCCAACTATCTCTTGCCTACTATCATCATCATAGTAATATAATAGTGTGCAGAATTGGAAAACGAAATTGTATCCCAGAATTATTATTGTATCACGGGCACAATCTGCTGTCACGTCCTTTTAGTTTTTTAGCTTTATATGCTTAAAAGTTTTGGGGAGGAAGGACATGACTCGGTTTCTTCGGTTGAGACCCTGCTTGGGGCTAAAAAAAATAATAACCTACTAAGTATATTAACTGAGATTTAATATAATTGGTAGCCAGAAATTCTTGACATTACGTCATATCTCACTGAACCTATCTTATCTAATATATTAATTTCCCTGCATATAAAATAATGCATTACTTTGGGTGCAGAATATATTTCTTAGATCGGATAATTGAATAAAACACAACAAAGATATTAAAAAATAATGAAAATATTGATTAATACTTGTTGAAAATTGAAAAGACAGGGGGGGGGGGGTGAATGTCAAAGAAGTACTTCTGAATCAACTTACTCTTTCCCCGAACTGTCATTAAGTAAATAAAGGCTTACGGTCTGTAATTGGGGGGCGTTATCAAGCATGCTCAAACATAGGCATTTAATCAATTGCTCTTCCGTATGGTAGTCAGCCATTGGAGAGAAGAGCTCCTAGCATTGACCCTCTGTATTGACTCATTGCTAACCCAAAGAGAATTCAGATCATATCATTACGATCATGAAGAGCATTAATACTATTGGTGCCCATTTTAGGAGATTATGTGCAGATTTGAACCAAACTTACTTGAACAACATCTTTTGCCGATCCCCATCAAAACCTAAGTATGAGAATAAAGTTACCGTTTCAGATATCCCCTCTATGTCAAGCCATTTAAAGCTGCTTAGCCCTCCAGTTATTCTTTTTTATTTTTTACTTACTAAAAATTACAAATGTATTCATAACAATTTATCAAGTGAATGTGATGGTTATGTAACAAGAAAAAATAATATCATGAAAAGGGAGACAGCGAAAAACTAACATTTCTAAATTGAAAGATCAGAGGCCATCTTCTTTGCATACACCTAGGAGGGATGTCAGGAATATAGAAGGAATTGAGGTTGGAGCCGGGGATAGGCGAGCGTGTTCGAGCGCGGCCCGCTTTAACACGCTCGAGCCGAACGGTGGCGGTTCGAATCCGCCCTGGGATGGTTGACTTTTATTTCGTGGAGGCCCCACGGAATAAATCTCAACCTACCCACCATGGTTAGGATAGGTTGGTTACACCTGTAGAGTAACCCCCCATATGCCACACTTGGCCAGGTGGGGTACCGAAAAAAAAGAAAAAAAAAAAAAGAAAAAAGAAGGAATTGAGGTTGGAAACAAATTCAGATGGTTCGGGAGTTTAATATGAAAGCACTAGTAACTGGATCGGCTTAATCGGCGATGTAAGGAGCATTTTGGATTCGAGAAAAATTCTATGATTTTTTAAATTTATGGTGCCATAAGCTTGATTCCGTAAATCCAAATAGGTCTTGATACAGATATAAAAATGAGTCTTGTTTGTATACTGGATTTGGAATTTTTAGTGTTTGTGATTTTTTATTGAAATGTTGAATTAGTCTGAAGCTTCAAGCAGTTTCTTGCCGTTCCATCCTTGTGTGAGGATTCCCAGTTAGGCATTGTCCAGGTGGAGTCCCAAGTAGCAGATTTGTGAAGAGAAATGAATTGAGGAAATTGAAAGGACAGGTCGTAGCTTTTTTTGACTTGACGTGATTGATTTCAATTCTCCATTGTTGGCACCATTCTTCAAATTCTTCATTTAAAATCTCTTTCCAGCCTGTCAACTGTTCCACGCTTATTCAAACATGCCTATCGATAAAACCTATCAGTTAAATTATATTTAATAAGTTCAGTGGACATTAGAAGATTAGGAAATCATTAGATTTCGATATTTGCCATGCTGATACTGCCATTTATTTCATTTATAATATCATAAATTATATATAATGTTAAAATCACATCGCGCACGGTTGTAATATTGACAAAATAATTCCATTCATGGAAATAAGAATCTATTAAAATATAGGATCATTGCAGTTTCAATTTTCAAGAGTGATATATTCAGAAAAAATTCGAACATAAAACCCTCTAAATTATTTTTGTTTGTTTAACGTCACTTTATGCCACTAAGGCTAATCGGACGCTATAGTGGGAGTCCTAAATTTTGCCTATCCAGGTATAATTAGGATAGGGATCTTTAACTACTACCTGACATCGTACAGGCTCGGGACTTCCATTTTACATCCTATCCGAGGGACGCCGTGGGTAAGAATTTTTTTCTCCCATTAAAAAATCGTAGGGCCACCTCTGGGCCCGAACCTGCGCCCAATATTTAGTATCGTAGGTTGTCATGCTAACCACTATACCACAGGTGACCCCACCCTCTTAATTTTAAACCTGGCTAAATTTACTAATGATATTTTTAAAAAATGGTCAAAATTAAAAATATTCTGCATTAGAAATTGAAATAATATAAGAATGATGGGACAGTCCGAGAGAAAATATAATTCATTTTGTGAAGGCATAACTCTCCTCGGAGCCATTTGGAGTTGGGAATCTGGCGCCATAAAACAGGAGGTCGATATCATTATCAGCTATTTCTTCCGTTTCTTGATCTCCTATGCGATATTTTTCTCATGAAGAGCTCATCAAAACCCTATCTGGGTCTTAACATGCAGATAAACCCCATATCAGCTACTTGACGGTCCCCCTTTATCATTGGTGAGAATTCCTAAGATACAGTTCACCAAGGCATAAATGGAAAATGAAGAGAGAAATAACTTAATGTATTCTTGAGTAATGTAAAAAACATTAATAATAATTAAGTTAAGAAAGATTTAATCTCATGAATTATTAAAAAATCATCAGTCTTCTGAATGTGATCATGTACGGATTTATACTGAAATTTCTAAACGCATATGGAATTAAATAAGAAAATTCTACATCTTCAAATATATAAATAGAAGGTTTTTAATAAATTTTGTGTAGTAAATTTTTATTTAAACTTTATTTATTTTGTACTAAAGACATGAATAATAGAACAATCTAGGACCCACATTATGAAAACTAGTCACATAGTTTTAACTATAAATACGTGTAATTTTTACTTAATACACAGATCTCCATTTCGTAACGCCTCAGCTTTTGTTTCCATGCAGGCTAATACATTTTTTTTTTTTTTTTTTTTAAATAAATCAATACCTATTTAAAGTCGTCTGCATTCTATGCATTCTAAAGCAGGCCGGATATACAAACAAATTTACGACGTTCAGGGAAGTAAATATTAGCAATACATTAAGTTAGCATTCTGAAACCGTGAACTGGTGAAGTTTCCAATCATTTTCCTGTTTATTTTTCGGCTTACTCACTAGCTGATGTAACAGGGAAAGTTTTTTTTTTGCTTTTATTAATCTGTTTGCATTCTCCAAACATAAAGGACAGTAGGGTTTATCCATTTGTTGCCCTTGTTCCGAAAACCGGTCACTTTCCTCGTTATCGTGTTCCTCGTTCCACAATGGCTCGGAATCTAATGATATGAAACAGTCTTACCCACATTTATCATTACAATTACCTGTCGGCACTTTGTCAACTGGGGAATTGGCGTAGCCTAAACCAGCATCAGATATAACAGCCGATTGGGAATTAACAAGGTACACGGCAATATCTAAGAGTATACTCGTATGCTTATCTCTAAAGGTTTTTAAAAAGCATGCAAGAGCCATCACTTATCCCTCCAAATCATGGCCCTAATATCTTTTATGGTTCTATAATCATAAAATTGGAAATATTTTACCCGTCAAATAAAGTTAATTAGCGTTAATGGTAATGCTAATTAATCAATGTTTAGTCTCTTATTTTTAAATAGTAATTATTACGTATGGATATATATTTTTAATTTATAGGTAATGCATGATATAAAGACAAATATGTTATGATAAGTAGGGGCTTATACATCTTAGCAATATTATCAGAAATTATCTCAGTAATGAATGCCAAAATACAACAGTGAGCGAAAGAAGATTTCAGGGACCAAACACCACGTATGATGAAATAATGCTTAACACTTAACCTGCACGCAGTTAACTGTAATGCAGTAATCCAAGGTAGGCAGAGGTGGAAAAGGCTGGAATCAAGTTAAGTTATGAAAAACGAATTGATAAAAGAATTCTTGTCAGCTGATTCCCCAGCACTTTTCTTCCTTTTATTTTCCTTCAGAACATTAATAATGAATTTTCCAATTTCCTCACTAAAAGCGGACTCAGCAAAAAGTCAAGCAGGAATGACATAAAGGAGTATGTATATTGAAAGGTAATCCTTAATTAAACTTAAATGTTCCAGAAAAAATCGCCAGATGACCAAATATCACTGAAGTTCATTAAATTATCAAATTACGATAATTGAAATACACGAAAATCGTAACTTTTTAATTTTTTTTATTTTAGTTATTTATTATTTCGTTCTTAAAAGCTTCACTCCCTAATACCGAACTAATGAACCATAATATAGTCATTAAAATGAATCTTTATTTATTACGTAAGAGTAACTTTACTATGGTCCAGTCGTCCGTAAAATCTCTCTCGTCTCAATTAATGATTCCTATATATTTTTTAATGTTTTTATAGAAATTCCTCTCACTCTCGGATAAATTAATTGATTACCTAAGTGTAAGATAAGTATTTCTTGAGCTTCAACTTTCATAAAAGTAATTGAATTAAGTTTCATTTGAGCAATCTTTCCAGAGCACGAAGTGAAAACAGTAAAATAATCTAGCAAATGGAAGCTGGAAGAGTTGAACCCTAATGGTTGGCTAATGTGCTCTCTCTCTCTCCCTCTCCTTGATCAATAGACTTATTCTGCTCACCAATCAGCTTGAGGTCAAGACACATGACTGTATACTTCAATCATTTTTTGACTATTGATTTGAATAAAGAAATATCAATTATCCCTGCTTGAGAATTATAAAATATCACCATCGTTTTTTTTTTTAAATACTGAAGCGTTCAAAATTTGAAAATTTAGCTCCAATTTACTATTGGCTGTTATTATGAACAGTCTGATTCCTATTAACGATATACCGCGGAAAAATCAATCGTTCAGTCTAAAACTCGGTTTTAATTTCTTAATCCCCTGAATAAATTTTTTTTAAACTTAAAAAGTTTATAAAAAAAAATTAATTCAAAAGGTGTACAAGAAAATATTAAATTAAAAAAATAAATCTGAATTAGTTTCTTGAGGAGATTTCGAAGAGGTTAAAGAATAAAAAAACTAAAAAAAAACATAGGAGATTGATGTAAGGTTTTTGATTGGCAGAACAGCACGTTTACTATATGAGCAGAGGTTGGTAAAGGGCTATCTGAAGCCATTCCTCTTACCAATAGCAGGTTTCTACTAGAATCGAAGTTCTATTTTTTTTTTTAGTTATCCATCCTCTAGGATCCATTAAAAAATCATAAAATGAAGGAACTATTGCACTGTATATAAAATATCGATAATTTTTTACAGAAGTTCAATAAATGATTCAAGATGTTATTAATGTACTCACCTAATGGTTGATTATGTGAAAATGTACTAAAGTGACCACATACAGAGAAAGGTAAGGAGAGGCTTGCAAAAAAATGACCGACGGTTTGGCATCTATCAGAAATTCGTTAGAGCTTTGGGTAAAACACAACCCTTAGTTGTTTTGACTCTATACATTTATATCCAGTCTCCAAATAAGTGTAATTAATTTCCACACCCTCACTGCCTGACATATTAAGTTTATACTATGATACTCAGCAGGTAGCAACCAGACCTAATTTATGTTTAAGAGCAAACAATAATGTGCAGAGTTAACAGTCCAAGTTAACAATTAAATACAAGAGTTTCTATAGTTTTACGTATAATCAGAACCATATTAATAATAATAAAAATAATATTTAAAATCTATTAAAATATCTTTGAAGCTAATGCAATATCCTTAATACTGAACATTTAATAAATGATTAGGGTCAGGTGGGGTAATTGGGAATCAGGGGTAAATGGGAACAAGTGCCACTAGCGCTGAGGTGGGGGTTTGGAGAACCAAAGAGCTATGAAACTATTAAGTTTATATCTCTATGAAGCGTAGAATGAGTAGAATGAGTTCCCGCGTTTCCTAGTCATCAGCTTCCTGTTCATTGGTGACTTTATAAAAAGTGTAAATTTTTTTTTGGAAAACCGAATTTCCATCCTACAGTTAAGAGCTCATATTGACTATAGATCTCACAAGGAAAGTGTCCTTCATGTTAATAATTGTAGCTTAAGATGTCGATTAATAGTATTAGTGGTGCTTTAGTCTTAGTTATTTTTTTACTACCCACTATATTGATGTTCCCAATTACCCCTGAGATTTCTACTGCAGGGGTAATTGGGAACTAAATTTCATACCTTTTTTCACATCCCTACAATAATAAGAACATTTTTTTTTTTCTAAAATAATGAAGTGTCCTGATAAATTGACTGTTCCACTGACCAAAAGGATCCCAAGGACTAGGATTAGGAAGAGGTATCCACCCTCTTACACGATCCAAGATGTGACCCATGCTATGGACGAAACTCCCAACGACAACTTGATGTATCTCGCAGCTGCTGAAAAGTTCCGAGTTTCGAAAGGTTCTTTTCAAACTTATCAAAGATAGGAAGACTGATATTAGTAGATTGGGAGTGGGGAGACTTATTTACTTGCCTAAACAGGCGAAAGAAACACTTGAACAGTGGTTGATAGGAAGGGCACAAAAGGGTTATCCTTGCTACAAAACAGAACTTGTCCAGCAGTATCCATCTTTTCTAGAAGCATCACCAAAAACACATCAGACTCAACAACATCTGAAAGACCCCCCAAAAAAGCAGGGACACCGATGAAACACTCCAAACATGGGGAAGTTTTGGCTTCTGAATAGGTGTTGAAAAGACTCAAAGAGGAAAAATTTTCCGTAAACATGGAACAATTAAAGCTGTTTTGCTGAACCCATCATGCATCAAAGTAGGTAGAAAAAACTGTACAATTTCAAAGGTCATGTCGGTATGATGGAAATATAAAATTGAGGTATCACAATGTTGGGTTGAGGCAAGATGTGGTCACCACATTGTGGTTGGGTAATTATTATTATTTTTTTTAATGATAATAATAAGAATTAATGATAATACATCAATTTGGGGAATGACTAATTTTTTTTTCATTTCTAAAAAATATTAATTAATTTAACATAATTTGATTTTGTGAGATTTTTTTTTATGTACTTACATGTATGATGCTTTTTTTATACCCAATTAATATTCAGATGTATATTGCTGTAATTTTTGCTTCCCATAAATTTCCCAGTTTATATTTCATTTTCCCGTTTTCGTAGTTGTGGTATTGATATGGTAACATCTTAATGAATAGGTGAGTAGAATAAATAGAAAATTGATGAGAACATAACTTGGGGCATTTGTGAACAAAGAGCTCAAATGTTCTATGTAGGTTAGATACATAACAGGCTATGGAAATAATTCTAAATGAGGGTTTGGATTCATTTAATAGCCACTGTTTAAAAAGTAGCCATTCGCAATTACCCCCTACCTTATGGGGTAATTGGGAATTTTTGGGGTAATTGTGAATGCGTCAAATAAGGCCATCAGAAAAACAGATTTCTATGTTAGACGTGTAGGAAACTTTAATAATATGTTTATAAACAAGTTAAGGCATAAAAATTTGCGTTTGAATGCTTTGCATGGTCAAAGTGGTAATAAGAAGGTACAAAAATTTAAAATCAGCAAATTTCTTTCCCAATTACCCCACCTGACCCTATGTATTTAATGGGGAATAGGTGTACTAGGGAGAGAGTGGTGAAGGAACTTCAAATATATAGTATTATTTTGTGTATTTTATCACACTTATATGTTTTTCATTTAGTCTCTTCATAATTATTTCAAGTCATTACTCATTATTTTAATTTTATTGCAAGAGTTTCTTGTTTATTAAGTCTTGATGAAGACCTGCTATGTGAATTGAAATATTAGTTTGTATAAATAGTTAACAATACTTAAAGTTTATTTTTAACTGCAGTCCCAGATCATTTAATCTCTCAAAATCTTTAATGAAATTGGCTAAATAAAAAAGATTTTTCATTATTTTGAATTTTTAAATAATTAATAACTTCATGAATTGCCTCTATTCTATAGATCAATTTTACTTTTATGCCTTTTAAAATTTTGGCTGACAAAAAATTATTATTTTATTTTTTTATATTTCAGAAGGGCCACGAGTGTAAGGCCACACAACGTGAACCACGTGGTCTCAGGTTACTCTTCGCAAGTTGCTTAAGTCGAAGGCGTTATAGGCCTAAGCATTGTGGAAGTTGTCCAGGACACATCTGCCGCCCAGAGCTGAGTACTAGCCTGAGAGTGCCAGTTCTATGCCGTCAACCTGGCGACAGCCTTGAAGATTCAACTCTTGGTGCAGACCTCTGGGCTGATAGAGCCTTAACTGCAGCATACAGCCATCCACTGGTTATCAACCTTGAGTGGGTTAGCAAATGTGAATGCACGCCTATTGGACCGACAACACACAGTCCAGAGCTCCTTCTGCATCGTGTACACAGGACTGCAGCCCCATAATTAAGCTAGCATTACAAGAACATCTAATGATTCTTAGTTAAGTTTGGTTGATTATAAAAAATGTTATATCGATCAAGACAGTACTTCAATAAGAGTTTAATAAACTAGGGATTTGCTCTAAAATTTTCTTCTAAATTAATAAATTTTAAAAGATATGAAAACAAATTAATTAAACCAACAAGGACTTTGAGTGAAATTAGAGGAAACCTTTTCATGAAAAAAATAATAAATAAAACAATTATCTTGCAGAATAAATACCATTTTGAACTGCAATTGTAATCCTTCAGTTAACTCGATGAAATTTTCTTATTCCCTATATTTTCTTCAAAAATAATTAAGTCATAAAGATAATGGAGATCTTAAATTAAATATTTCTTTCATAGTTAATTATGAAAGTATTACCAAACCAATGACACTAACTCTTAAAACATTTAGTTGTTTCACCCACCAAAAAACAATTCAATGGAGCATAATGAAAATGTTCACACCGTCTTCTAAGATTAAATTTCAGCAGTAAACTTGCTTATCATGTTAGATTGGTAATATAATATAAAAAATGACTTTCCTTTAGCAAACATCATAATCTTCCAATATGAAATTTGAATTAAATAATAATCTTCTTAAGAAAATTTTATGTTGTGAAAAAGATGTTTTTAAACATTTATTTTAGAATTTAGTTACGTATTAATTGTTTAGAAAACACAAATATTTTCTAATTTCAAAATCGAATATAAATAATGGCAACAAATAGTTTCAATCCAGTGGAACTTTTAACAGCATAGTTTTTTTTTTCTTTCACTTTGCTTTTTCTTTCATCATAATCCATAAAGTATTGCCTTATTGATAAGTATGCACTGATCACAACAAGAAAAATATTCAAAAACCTTTAATGTAGAAAAAGTCATTTTAGATTTATGATTCAACCCAGTTTGTTATTTCAAAAAATGCCGTTATCATCTGCCTGTTACTCAGACAAGCGGCAACAAAATCCTTTTAAATCCTTGCATACAAATTGTAATATCGAAAATAAGTAGTTTTGATTTATAAGAACATTGATATATTTAACACAGCCCACTTAAACGAAAAAATTATTCTGTGCATCATCAAAAAATGGAAAAGCAACAGCAAATTTTACATAGTATTTTACAACCCTTCGCTGAAGTGACCAGATTTTTTTTGTACAAAGAATAAGTTTACATGAAATAAAATAAAATTATTTTATTTTCAGAATAAATAATTAAGTACTTATTGATGAAAAACGGTCTTCTGTCTCATTTTACATAAAATACTGAGCGAATAACAAAGATTATTGACAAGTTTAACTTATAGTTTTCTTTTAATGTATGTTATTTTTTTAAATGTATTTACAAAGATAATAAATACATAGTTTGGTCGCCCTGATTACAGCTCCAAGTTACATCAATTTAGTATGTCTTGTCCTATGATGAGCTTTCAATACCCACCTCATATCCATTTCGATCTTTACTCTCTTTTTTCCTCAATTACCTATATTATCAACATTGTTCATGGATTTTTAATATCTCGGGGATTGACCCTCATTATTGGAGACCATTGCATTATGGTACAAAAGTTAGTGTGATGATGTTAAGATTCCCTGTCCCCATTTATTAAAATCTCTATATTGGGCAATAATAACATTTCTTCAATTTATTTATTTTTAAATTGTCTAAAAATTATGAGATTAAATAAAGAAATGAATTAAATACTGAAAGCTCCTATTTTTTACAAAACATATGTACAACTAATTATCTGATTTAGAGACATATTTATGGGATTTTCTAAACAAAATTAATCAGAAATATTAAACGGTCTAAGAATAACTTGATTAAAAATATTTATTAATTGATATAAATACAGTATTTTTGTGGATTACCCAGCATGATACTTTTAGGGACCAACTGTTCGAATGCAGGACATCTGGTCATTTAAACTTATCTGGTCTCTAGTTCTGCACCCGCCATGGGGAAAGAAAATCATATATTTTTATTTTAAATGATTTATTGGTTTTATTCCATTTTCCATCCTTTATTTTCATATCTGTATTTATATTTCACCCTTAAATTACCAATAAAGAATTAGTTATTTATAATAGATCAATTTGCTTGCTTGGAAGAATATTAGTGTAAGTCCAGAAAGAAATTCTTTTTAGAATTATTTAAAATATTGAGTAAAGCTTAATAGGCTTAATATGGGTCATAAATTTGAGATATAGAATTCAAAATCGTTTGAACAAAGGGATAAATGATAAGAAATTTAATGCTACATCAATATCATTAAATTAGATTTCACAAAAGTTTTATTTTTGGATATATACCAGTTTTGATACCAGCAAGGAAAATTATTTACAATTTTCAGTGTTTTTAATAAATAGCATATTCTAGTTCCATGTCCCATAAATTTTTTTATTTAACAGCTCATTCAAAGAATTCAATTATATAGTTATGAAATAATCACAAAAATTGTAAGGAATGATAAGACATGGGTATTCATTAGGAAATATTACTTATACAGTCGGTCAAAATCAATCTAATTAAAAATATACCAATGAAGTTAAACGACAAAACAACATAATTTCACTCATAGGCAATTTGTCACCCTTGAACTAACATATTATGTATTTTACTCAATTAAGCCTTGAGAAAATATTGAGGAAGAACGTTTTAGTAATGAATAAAATTTGGATAAAACATAATTGTACTTCTTGACTATTAGTTAGGCATTGTTTAAAACCATGACTTATTTTAAAGAATCTTATTGTATTATTAAACTATACTTAAAGTTAAATTACATGTGTTTTCATAACCAAATTTTATTTTATTTTTAAATAAACAGAAATACGTATGTATTCTTGTATTTTATGAATTTATAAATTTTATTCTTTTAAATAAGAACTATACTAACACCATTAAACTGAATTCGTTTGGTTTAAAACTCAGGTTCTTAAACTTTTTTTGGTTTCAGTGCCGATTTCATATCAGAATTGGTTCATGGTGCTTCGTAACTGCTCCATGTACAATTTCAGGGCAAACCTTATGTTACTACAGAAAAAGGGTTTTCTTCATTTTGAGTTCAGATACAAATTTATATATCTATACTTCTTATGTTGGTAATTTTATTTAGTAATTAATTAAAACTCCTGACTTTAATTGTTCAACTAAATTATTTAAATAAAAAATTAAAGGTTAATACTATATTTTTGCAATAATAAAAAATACATTTCAGTTCTTGGTGATATCTATATTGATACTGGGCAACCAGTAGCTCTTGATTATGACTATCCATAAGTTTGAATGCATTCAATGCTGACACAACACAACATTTACTGTACTATTATTAATAATATCAAATACAATTATTGACAGCACATTTTATGTGGTCTGGTTAGTTTAAAAATAAATTAAACATGTTTTTAAATTCACAAATAATTTGTTGTAAGGACATTAAAATACTTAATGGGACGTAATTGTTCACATTACATTTTATAAAGTAGACTACACATTTTATAAAGTAAAAATATAATATTTTGTAAAGGAAAAATTTTAAGGCGCCCCAAGAGAACAGCTAAGGTGCACAGTTTGTGAAAGATTGGTTTAAACAAAGCACCTTTTAAAAAATGTAAAATTCTAGATTTGCTTATTAATGCATATAGATACATAAATCAGTAATACTCCATAAAGATTTTTATTTTTATTAAATGGAGAAATAAATTGGACAGTTATGGACCAAACCGTAATTATGCTAAAGACTAGGAAAAGAAAGAAAAAATGATCAATGGGTTCTTCAAGAATAATAAAGGCAAAAGCTGTCTAAGATGAATTCAATGCAGAAGAATCTGTGTTTCTCTTTTTTTTTTTATAAAAGAATTATTGAACTATTGTTGAGATGAACAACAAATATAAATAGAAATCTAATTGGATAATGTATAACTGATGTTATATTAACATTTAAAAGAGGTACATAATTGCAAAGTCAGAGATTAATTTTACTTTATAAAATTAAGTATACATGGAAACTTTAACAGATGCCATTGGTTGAAAGAAAAGAATATCAATTATATCAAATCATTACTAAAAATGTAAAATCAATTACATTATTTATAAAATCAATAACACAAAATAAATTTGCATTCTGATTTTATTTTGGTACATCCTCAATTTTATTTAGTGCCTTGTTTACGAAGTGTATTGAGATACATAAATGATAAGCATCTTCATCAATGCTTCTTCGAAACTTCCGCATTCATTATATATTATTTTAAGTTTTTCCTTCTATTTCATGAGATCCTCACAATAAGAAGCTAATGAACTCAAGCTTTCATTTCATTAAAAAAAAAAACTGTACAATACTATCACACTGTACATATTAATCATTTTCTAAACTTACATAAGAATGAATCTGTTTATTAATAATTGAATGTATTCAGTTGCAATGAAAAATGTACCTTGTAGCCTTATAAAATTGAATTTAACTGTTACTGTTAATAGATGCAGGATTGAATAGATCACACTTAGTAATAATTTTAGTTAACCAACTTTTGTAAATGTGTGTTTGTCTAGAGAGATGCTAGTTTGGAATATATATTTACTTGTTTAAGTAAAATGCTATCACTTATAAATAAGGGGAGAGCATTATAAATATGAGGGCACCAAGACACATATCTTATATTAAATGTTTTTGATTCATAAATGCCCTGGTAAAATTGAATTTTTATAACATTATTTTTAAGTATTTTATAAATATAACTACTGTACCAGTTATCAAATTAATTATTATAAAAATTGTAGTTTTGCTAAAAATCAGTCAATATATAACATCTTTTTGAACATTAAATCGGTATGCATTTGTTAATATAGGATAATATTTTTATACTACATAACATTGTAATATTATAAAATGTACAATATCATCATTTAAAATATAATGAAGATATCAGATTAGAGTCCTTCACCATGGGATCGCATAACCTTTATTTGTAAACTTTAGAGGAATAAAAAATTTTAACATAGATTTTTGATATATTTTCTTTGAATAAGGTCAACTATATACAAAATACATTGGTTAGTTGAAAATATAATTAATAAATTTAAATGTGCAGTTTCATGGTGATGTCTCAGACCAATTAGAGTTCACAATAGACATTTCATGAACTCTATCTGTGATTACTATTCACATTCATTGTTTTAATACATATAAGTTAAAAATTAATAAATTGCTTATGAAATTTACAGGAACCAGAAAGAACCATGATTGTTTTATAAAACATAAATATAAAAATGCAATGCTTATGAGCTTCAAATAGTGATTGTTTTAACAAGAAACTGTTACATAATTGACTTGAAGCTGTATTGTAATTTGTATGAACACTATTGTACTCTTTGCAATTTTTATCGAGTAAGTTTATTCACATGTTATGTTTGTGATGATAAATACAAAATTTCACTGACTAGTATTTTTATTTATCCTAATAATAGATTTTAATTTCATCATTGTGAGCATGTGATTATGTATTCAACACATTCAGTACAGAGCCTACTCTTTAGCCCACTAGATCTTATAAAATCAATCGCTGTGGCCGGATCAACTATTTTAGTTCTTTTAAATAAAGACAAGTAATAATATTAATAAAGTAACGTTGCTTCTTTCTTTAGAAAAAAAAATAATTTAAAATAAAAGCCGAGTCAAGATAAAGCCACCAACTTTTGATGGCAAATCGTTTTGGTCGAATTACCTGAATCAGTTTAACGCTATGGCTAGTGCTAATGGGTGGTCTTCTAGAGATAAGGCGGTTGCTTTATGCTTGCCCTCCGAGGCGACGCTCTAGATGTCCTCCAGACCCTGAACGCTAACAACCCCTATGATTTTGACTTATTAGTAAGCCGGCTAGAAATGCGACTTGGCCACGCCCACCTAGAACAGTTCTACCAGTCCCAGCTGAAAAGCAGGAAGCAGAAAGCAGCTGAGACTATTCAAGAGTTTGAGGCGGACGTTGTGAGGATGGAAGAAGGCAGGTAGACTGACTTATCCAACAGCCCCAGAAAGTTTGTTGGACTGCGTAGCGGTCCAAGCGTTCGTTGACAGCCTACGGGATGCGGAACTTAAGAGAGCGGTGCGCCTTGCTCGCCCTAAACTGCTTGTGGATGCCCTCTCTACTGCGTTGGAATATGAAGCGGCTACTCGCAGCCATTCAAGAGTCTGGGCCGTGAACAGTACCGACTGCAGTGAGGGGCAACAGGAACCGGTGAACCCAAACAACCTGGAAGAGGTGCTTTTAAAAGTTGTGAAGGCGCTTGATTCTCGGAGAATAAGACCAGTAGGGTGTTGGGGATGCGGAGAACTCTGACATGTCAGGAGTGCCTGCAAGAAGCGGACTGCTACTGATGCACTGAAATCCCAGGGAAACTAAGATGGGTCGACTCCTGGAGGGCGACATCGACTCAACGACGTCTTCTAGACCCTCCCCTTGTGATGGTAGCCTCTTTGGGGCACAGATCCGGTAGTTTATATGTGGGCGGCATCGTCAACAGCATGAGATATGCCATGTTGGTAGATACCGGTGCTACGAAAACTATCATCTGCCCGAAGGTGGTTGGCGAGAATAGGCTGTCGCCCTCCAGGTGTATTCGAGGAAGCAGAAGTGAAGATACAGTTGGGTTCGATCTGTGTCTCCCATTCAGCACTGGTGGCTGATACAGAAGAAGAAGTGATTATCGACATGAACCTAATAAATTTATGCGGTTTCCAAATAGACCTAAAACGGCAAGTCGTCAATTTCGGTGGGGAGGAACTGTTCATGCTTAGTCGAGAATCGGCCAGCTTAGAAGTCACTCTAGGTGAAGATGTGGAACATCCTGCAAGGTGTGAGACCATTGTAGCTGCTCGTTTTGATACTTCAACCCAAACGGATCAGCCGAATCATCCTATCTTACTGGAGCCTAGAAATCATGATTAGGTGGTTGGGAAAGGCGTCCTTGTTGGAAAGGTGCTTGTCATACCCTCTGATAAGGTTCCTATACCTGTTTGCAACATCAATGACTACCCAGTTACTATTAAGAAGGGGAATAAGGTGGGGAGTTTAGAGCCTGAACCTCCATGATACTTCAGGAGTCTGAAGGAGCAAACTACTAAAAATATCATTAAAAAGATTGAAAATCTCTCATTAAGAAGAAGTTCCATGAAGTAATCATTTCTTACAAACTGTTTCCTCTTTCTCCTTAAAAAGTTTTAACAATGATGAAGTGGGTGTCGAGGCAATGCCCAGACATTTATATTAATAAGAACAAGTATATTGATTATATGAGTAGTGATATTAAATATTTCCCTATCCACATGAGGTCAGAATTACATTAGCAGTAGATTCCTACAACATTTTTCGTGTTCTTACAGGTTCCTCTGGCTATTCATCCTTCTTAATGACATGATCATACAATTGGGTTGGTTCTCCTCAATCATTGATTATATAGGCTTTATATTGAGGATCGCCCTTGAGGGACTTCTGATTTCGTTCCTCCTCATTTTATCACTGATTCTCTGAAGGAATTTAATATAGCAACTTTGCAGGAGACTCTTCTGCTTTGTCTTTTGGTCCAAGATTCACCAGAATATATCAATGTGGGGATGAAAGTGTTTTTATGTAGATGATTATACTATTATATTATATTTAATACACTTTTGAAATAAATATAAATGGAATGAAATGAAAAAAATATTTACAATTTAAGTAATTTATGAAAAAAAAAATTGTACCAAAAATATTTATCAATTTTCCTACTAAAATTAACACGTTAAGTGCTTCATCAATCCCCGGCTCTGATGACTTACATTCCCTTCTTAACAGTCGATTTTCACATGAAAATTTCCGAAAGTCCGAACACTTCAAGCACTCAATTTAGTTGATTTTCAATGCATTTTAGTGTAGAAAATGTTGCTAACAGCTGAAATTCTGTTGTTTTTTAGAATTGGATTCCAAGGTCCATTTTCGATGAAGAATTGCTTAAATCCTGTATCGGCCTGTCCTTCGCCTATTATGTCTAGTTCCAATCCTTCCCAAGAGATAATATCCTTGAGACGATCATTTAATTACTTTTTAATCAAAAGATGACGCTTTCGTTAAAGTATTCCCATTGGACCTCGACCGATACCGTCTGTGGCTCATCCCAGCAGTCGGACCCTGGGAATTCAAGATACACCTAAAATACGCCGCCGCACCTAAAGTGTTAATGTAATTATTACAATAATTATCCGACTGAAAAATTATTAAAGAATAGAAATAAATAAACAGTTGAATGTGGACTGACCATTTTCCGTCTGCATTTCATTGTTCATTCTCCTTCTTCATGAATTTGTATTCTGATTTCAGATTGCTCCAGTATTCTTCGAAGGGATTTTAACTCGAATCTTTCAATTTTCAAAAGGATGTTTTCTGTCTGGTCCTTCTCCATCATGATAGAGTTTTCCTTTCCTTAAATTAATTAAATTGCATAGAACCTACTTTTAATGCAAATAGAGAACCTATAGAAGATACTAAAGCAACCACAAAAATCCATGGACAAAACTCGAACCAATCAAATGCCGCAAATAATTCCAAACTGCTGAGCGGAAAGTATTTGTATTTGCAGTATCGGAAAGTATTTGTATTTGCAGTATTTGAACAAAAATTTAAAGTGTCTGAGTCAGGAACATAACACAATTTTAATTAACAGGCTAGAAGTCATAGTCCTAGAAGTTAAAACATCCTGTTTTCTTCTTGACATCAATAGGTCAACAGAACAGAATTTATAAAAAAATTTCAATCTTAATTATATAAAAAATAATTTACTTTTTTTCATTCCCTCCCTCTTAGCGGAGTCATTGTTCCTGGTCTTGACGCATACTCTTCATTTAAGCTAGCGATATTCTGCATTCCTGCTTATATTCTCTGAATATTATCCTCATACAGGATCCTCAGGTTATCTCGGGGCCTTCTGCACATTGGCAGGTTTCCATTTTAAGAATGACCTTTCTAGGTTGATGAACCACTTGAGCTTTCTTCATTTTATGTGGGTCTTTAGTTTAAGCACTTATAGGTAATCTCTTGTACTAGTATTCCATAAGCAATCATTTCTTCTTTTACCGACCACTCTGCTATTTCATTTATTCAAGGTATTTCATTTTTGCTGCTGTTTTCTGGATGATCTTTTTGTCAAGCATGAACCAACTTCCACTCGCATAATGTAAGGATTGGGAGGTGGACTGCTTTGTAAGTATATGTGAAGCTTTGACCCTTTCTCTACATTTTGATGGCCAACAGGCCTATACATATCTGGTGATTAATCAACCAAGCAAGAAAGTAAACCTTGAGGGTAGGGGGTCAGAATTTACCCACAGAACCCCCTTAAGTCATAAAAAGTTATTATTGGGGACTGTTTTCCCGAGGTTATGGGGCCAATCTTGTCGGACCAGCCAAAGTAAAACTGATTTAAAGAAATAAAAAAACAATTAAATCACATAGGATAAAAGCCATCTATGCCAAGCTGATTTTTTAGAAGCAATCAACCTTGTACTAATGCAGTAGCTCTTCATCTATAAAAGAAAAAACAGTGTAACAGGAAATTAACATGAATTAATCATGATTTATAATCAATACATTATTTATAAGAAACTAATTTGATTTTTCTATTATTAATACTAACTAACCTTTTAATTAAAATTTATTAAATTGAACTTTTAATCAGGGATCGAATAAAACAGTTAACTCTTTCATTTAAAAGTATTGGTTAACTTTTAATAACATGTATTGTGTTGATCCATAAAATTATATTTTTAACTTTTACTTTTATTATTATAAGTATAGTCTTTCAATACTGTTGTTTCATAACTTTTATTTTTAAACCTAATTAATAAAAGTATTTGTTTAATAATTTTAATAAGCCATTTACTTAAATATGTTTTAATAAAAAAAGTTGCTTTTGAATGTGCTTTTACATTATTTCTTTGTTATACTCATATCTGTCTATCATATCTGGTTGGTGTTTTTGAACAAATATCCAATTTGAATTTTTGTTAGGGTAAGGGGTTCCCAAATCTTTATGTAATCGATGGTGCTATTTTTAAAAATATATCTATTTAGAAGTTCAGTAGTCGGGGGGGGGGGGGGAGGGGGTAAAATTTACATTTTACATTTTAATTCGAAAATTAATGATTCAAAGAATACAAAAATTTACAATTTTGGAATTCTTCGGCATGTGTCTAAAGAAGTTATTCAAGGCATTTTTTACTTCTTTTAATATTCAATTTATATTTTGATGGTGGGGATTCCCTAATATTAAAATTATTATATTATATTAATTTAACCATCATTGTGGGTAACCACCTATTTTTTAAATAATTTATTTTTGAAGAAAAAAGATTTGGCTCCACTGGGATTCGAACCCGGGTCTTCCGCGTGACATGTGCGGTATGCTAACCATTACACCACAGAGTCGCCTCCAAACGGCGCCAAATCCTTCCTCTTCACTGACACCTCTCCCACCATCTCACAAGTTTTGCGAGTATTTACGGGAGATGGACAATTTTTGTAAAATTTTGGGCATCTCCTGACGTTCGTCAATTTTTTAAATTATTTTATATTAATTTAACCATCATTGTGGGTAACCACCTATTTTTTAAATTATTTTAAATAATTTATTTTTAAAGAAAAAAGAAGAAAAGATTTGGGTCTGCCGGGAATCGAACCCGGGTCTTCCACGTGACATGCGCGGTATGCTAACCATTTTGTTGTTTGGAGGCGACTCCATGGTGTAATGGTTAACATACCGTGCATGTCACGTGGAAGACACGGGTTTGATTCCCGGCGGAGCCAAAAAAGTAAATTCAAAAGTAAATTATTTAATATAAAATTATTATAGTTTTTAAAATTTGATAAAAACTGAATTTCTTTGATAAAACTGACAATAACCAAGAGCAATGTTTTTGTAAAAAATATCTCTTTATATTTGAATTTTATATTTTAAATTTTGATTTCCCGATTTTGTTGAATTAGCGTGCACCCTTATGTTTCCAGAAAATTACAATTGGAAAATATTATATATTTTAAATTTCAGTGGTGTGGGCCCACACATTACCACTAATATAATATTTACTGATTTCATTGAAATGAGGGTGCTTCCTTATGTTTCCAGGTACATACAATTCAAAATATTATTTATTTTAAATTTCGGTGCAGGGGGAAGCTCGTATTACCAGTAATTTAACATTTACCGATTTTATTGAAATGAGGGTGCATCCTTATGTTGCCAGATATGTTAAAAAAAAAAAACCAGATAAAAAAAAAAAATTAATTTAGGTTGAGAGGGAGAGGGTGGGGCTTGCATTAATAGTAATTTAACATTTACCAATTTCATTGAATTGAACATTATCTTGTTAGAGATTTGATTTTGATAATATTTTTTGTTTAAATTTTTGAGTGGGAGGTGAGCCAATTAGAAATAATTAGTATCTACATCCCCAAAAACATAATAATGTTTTTACGTACATAGATTTATAGAGTTATTCGTAGTATGAATAATTTAAACTTTTCCCATTTTCTTCATATGAATTTACTGGGTATAGCTTTATAAGGTTTATAAAATGTCTAATTTTAAATATTATTTCATAATGGTTTAAATGAGATATTAAATAAAAAAACAGTCCTGAATATAGTACAAATCATCAAAACGTTGACGGGAATATATAAATGTGAAAACATTGAAGAGGAAAAAAGCATAATATTATGTACAATCTTAAACTAATATTACTTGGGATGCTTAACCAATTAAAATTAGTTGAATTGAATTTTCGCACTGCAAAAGTCTAATTTTTGTGGATTATTTGATATTATTAGATTAGATATAATAAGAAACTGCTGTTATATTTAGAGTATGTAATTTTTGGAAATGCAGCTTACTTGACAAGAAGCTTCGCATGATTTTTGTCACTTCTCTATTTTCAACTGCTTTGTTTAAGCGCTGACTTACTTTACTGGGCATAAATATTGATAATATTTTCTAATTCTTTGTATCTGGAAACATGAGGATGCACCCTCATTTCAATGAAATCGGTAAATGTTACATTACTGGTACTGCGAGGTCCCCCCTTCTGCCCTATCTCCACTCCCGAATCGAAACGAAACATTCTGCAACATACTCAGGGTAAAAAAAAATTGAGAACTTTTGATAACGCAAAGTAATCAAGAATTGATTATTCCATATCAGTACTTTTTACTCAGATTACTTTTTACCTGCACTGTCATGGAATTCCAAAAAAAGGGTACCATTTTAATTTTAGAGAACCCCACTCACCGAAATTGTAAATAGATATTTTTTAAAAACACCACCTTGGGTACTACATACATATTTATTGTAATTTTTAACACGGGATGCGTCCCCCCCAATATAAAAAAAGAAATAACAAGTTTATCTGAGTGCAACTAATCAAATTTAATGTAATATAAATATAAAATATAAGTTAATTACAGCATACTCTATTAATTAATTGTTATTCCAAATTTCTCCATCTGTTCCTTTATTTTCAAAAATTGTCGCCCTGTTGCATTTTATAAGCATCATCAGGGGTATTGTATATTTGAAGAATTATATAATTTTTATTTCAGTTTGAATTGGATTTGAAATGTATTGTTTTATGAATCCTATAATGAAGTTGGCTCTCCGGAATTAGTCTCCATTTCTTTTTTAAAGCAAGCAGCTTGATCCTACTTCCCATCAACTTGATGAAGCTTATAGAACATGACGGAAAGCAATAAAATTAGTAGGATTATGATCAGAAATAGAAATTGCATAAAATCCAATCTAGAAATTTTGATCCACACCTTACCATGAAGCCTTAGAAACTACCTATATTCTAAGTGAGACATCAATTGACAAGTTTCAAGAGACTATAAATTCCTTTGAAATACATGCTTGGAGGGTGAATTAAATGTCCCTACAGTTGTTTCTAGGCGTTATTATTTCAACTTTTAGCCTCTAAAATTTCTACCTACCAATCTAGGAGAATATTTAGCCCTCCCCCCAATAATTTGGTTGTGGCAAAGCCTATGATTTTCAAGTTTGGTGTAAGAGGATTAAGTAAAAGTTTAACCTTTACATTTTTATTACATTTTTATGTGTTTTAAAAATGTTAAAACTTGTTTAAGATAGAACTGTTATTTAACAGTTTTGAAAACAATTTTATCACTAAGAGGTAATGTATAAAAAGTTTTTTGTTTCTGTTAAAGTTTGAACTTAGCAGAGTTGTAAGATTTGTAAAAAGTTATAAATGTTTGAATCAATGATTTTAATGAATACTGAATGAATAAAGGGCTATTCCAAATCAAAACATTCAGCTGATGTTCAATATACCCTCCCTCCCTCAGATTCCAAGGAAAATTTGTATGTAATAAGTAAATACTGAAATAAGTAAAAAATACTGAATAAAATTTTACTTAAATTTGAAAAAGTTTAAATTCTAATAATTTTATTCAGAATTGTGGTAATTTGAATCTAATTAAATAACTTCATTTAAATCTAATCTAAACATCGAATTCGTCTATCGATTTAACCAGCATGGGTTTATCTGAGTGGCGCTTCTCGTGGTAGAGAGCGTAAGTAGTTCTTGTTTTCATTCTTTCAACGTGGTGTTACTAGTAAGTTCAGAGCTTATGTTTTATCGTTAATTATCCTTATAATCCTTACGTAATTTTGGTGATGATTTGATTATTTCGACTTTTCATTTTATTTTAAATTAATTTTTTAATATTCCAATTGTTCAGCGGCTTATTGGACAGTCTTGAAACCTAACCTCTTAATTTCTTTGCAGTACCTAACACCATGACTATTAGACCAAGTTACAGGCCGAAGATCGTAAAGAAGAGAACCAAAAAGTTCATTCGGCATCAAAGTGACAGATATGTTAAGCTAAGGGTAAGATAATTTTACTTAGTGCAAATTTTTGTTAGCATCACTTAGTTGAGTGAAGTATTAACTAAAGATTGTTTTCAGAGGAACTGGCGTAAGCCCAAAGGTATTGATAACAGGGTAAGAAGGAGGTTCAAGGGACAGTATTTGATGCCATCAATTGGTTATGGAACTAACAAGAAGACTAGGCATATGCTCCCTACTGGTTTCCGCAAAGTTCTTGTACACAATGTCAGGGTAAGTTGACTGAAATGTTTCATTTCTTGATTTAAACAATTAGGTGTCTAATAAGGCTGAGTTCTAAGGTTGTTATTTTTACACCTCACTACTCAGTCTTAGTTTACCAATTACTAGCTATAGTTATAGATTAGTTTATAAAGCTTTTTACTCAGAAATGTTCATACTTTTTCATTCTGATTGGAAATATCAATTCAAAAATAGTTATTTCGTTCTGTTAGTGATTTGAGCCCAAAAGTTAGGTTCTTAATTGATTGGTAATTCACATTAATTCATATGAACACAAATAATGTTCATAGAAAATCTTGATTATACATGAAATTAGTGTATTGTGAAGTATCTTTGTTGACAGTTAACACAGCAAGGTTTTGTTGTTTATAACTAATTTTCTGTATCCAAGTTGGAAGTATAGAACACTACTAAATTAAATCATTCATAAAGATAATGCTATACCAGAACTGGGCAAGGCCTATTTCGTGAGGTTATGTGTCTTAAATGGGCCGACATCAGCTGTATTTGATCATGGCTTAAACTTAAGCTCACTCTTCAGAGATAAATAAACTGTTAATAAGGAGCTTTTTAGTTACGATCAGGGTCTCATTAAAAACATCACCATATTGGCTACCCCTAGATTTATGATAGCAATACTTTTTCTAAAACTAAACTAAACAGTAAAAAGAATTAGAGATTAAAATTTTAAAATAACCATGAACTTATGATAGCAAAAGATTTTACCTGCTTTAAAAAGCTATTTCATTCAAAAGAAATTCTTTTTATACTGAAAAGGACCCGTTAGTGTGGCCCCAATCTCCACTGAAAAAGACCATTTGTCATCCCTCTTAAGCGAACATAATTTGAAATGTATTAATTAGAGCTAATCTAGGACCTTTGCACTTAAAAAACTTTCATCCTTGGTATTCTCTCCCTGTTAATGTTGTGCAGTGTTTGGCTCTATGCTGAATGGACTCAATAGTTTATTTTAAAAGTCATCATTTATTATTATTAACACGGTAATGCAATATATTCCTCAAAGGGTTCCTCATTTTTCAATTAATTTTATTTCATGATTAACTTTATTTACTTCACTCATTTTTCAATTAATTTTATCTCATAATCAACATTATTGCATTGTGTGAATTTGAAACTCTACATAGCCTACAAGTAGATTATAACTAACTGATAATGTCTAATACTTTTGACATTTAAAGGTTGTCCATTGTCTTGATAGTAATCATTTTCTATTAATAACTTATGGAATTCAATGTTTATAGCTTTTTTCAGTATGCATTTATTTAATAAATGCCATCTTATGTATACATATCAGCAAAACTCGAAATATAGTGTCTACATTGACTTGAAAATTTTAAATAATGTTGATGTTTAGTTGTATAGTTTCAGTATCTAACATTTATGTTAATATCCCCAATAAAAAAAATATTTTTGTTTTTGTACATCTTTTTTTTTCCGAAATAATAGTTTTCTTCATTTGCTAAATAATTTCTTAACTTTTTAAATAAACTTCATTGAAAAATGATTCATTGAACTAGGATAATCCTTAAATTTAATGTAACCTATTATGTTTAATGATGCTTTTTGGTTTAATCTCTCGGAAATCCATTTAATTTATTCTCTGAAATGTAATATTAGACTGAGCTACATCCAAACATGATAGGGCTTAGCTAATACATTTATATCTTATACAAATCTAGGAGAATCCTGAATATTCCTGTTAATATATTCCTCACATTACAGTCATTTTCATTCCTTGCATATAACTTTATATTATCACTAGCCAAACCCGGCCACGAACAAAAACAAGTAGAGCCCCTATTTGGTTATACAGCAGTGTTCTGTTAAATTTTCAGATTTATCTATCTGCTACTTTTTGAGTTTTGACATAGTAAACATATGATTTTTATTTATAAGTAAAAACCCTTTCATTTTTAGTTATAAAAGTCTAAGTAGTTCACACTTCATCTTTTACTAAATATACTTGGCCTAAATCACCTACTAGCTTGTAGGTTCTTGGCTAGGCAAAACGAATGGGGTTATATGAATAACCATGAAATTTTCCTTTACTGATTGGTTTATGTTTCCTGTTACGAAATAATTAACTTTCATTTTGCATTTTTATATTTAAATAATTTTGTTTTTGCTGGTAGTGCTACTTGGGGACGATATATTTAATTCCTAGAAGGTGGTGGGCGAGTCCCTTCGAATATTGATAATTTTAAACATTTTATTATAATTCTTGCATCCTTGAGAACTTCTTGTTGACTCTCGTGAGCACATTGAGACAGTTCCAAACCATCTGTGCCTTAGATCTTCAGATCAGCCTACTATTATTAATATTATTATTTTTATTATTTCTTGCAATTGTTTACAGTTGTTATCTCTATGTGAGTTTATGTTATTTTAATTGGAACACGTAACAAAGATTATATAACAAATATTTTATTACATATTTTTTTTTTTTGGCATTTCTTAATATTGTTTGTTGATATATTTTGTTAATTATAGGAACTTGAAATGCTGATGATGCAAAACAGAAAATTCTGTGCTGAAATCGCTCATGCAGTTAGTTCCAAGAAGAGGAAATCGATTGTAGAGCGAGCTCAACAGCTCAGCATTAGGCTCACCAATCCAAATGCACGCCTCAGGACTGAGGAGAATGAATAATTCTTTATTGTTCTATAATATATCTTTTTTTAATTATATTAAATCTTACATCATTCATTCTTATCCTATTTTCCCGACTTATTAATAATTATATATTTTAAAACATTGTGTATTAAGCGTGTGCCGCTAAAACTCAAAAAAGAGTCCAGGTAGAATCAGGAAAGTTATATGGTTTTGTAGCACTATATCCCACATCTATGAAGGTTTCTGTTTTGATCCTTAGGACATGTATCAGTTACAATTTAATGCTAAAAATTTACAACAGAGGTATTAAAATACACCCAGTAACCATGTAGGCTATGAAATAAGAAAATATACCATGAAAGGGCATTTAGATAAACTACGCATAGGTAGCACTCTACTAGTATTTTTAACTTACAAGGTCATGCGGCAATCTTCTTTTCAGAAGCATAGGAGGATTTTAAGGGATATAGGAGGGAGCAAGATTGGAAACAAATGGGTTCCAGAGCTTAGAAGTAAGTGCTGTTGCCTGGATCGGGTTTCTAAGAATAATGAAATATTATTTCTATATACCAAAAAAAAAAATTGACATTTTTGGCTTTAATATTTTTGATCTCTTAAATGATAGTTAAGATTGAAGTAAAGGAGAAGAGGGTTAACATTAGATTGATGTCTTAAGGTGGGTATAAAATTTAAAAACAATCTGTGTAGTGGGTAGGTTTTACTCTTTACTTTGGAGTAAGTAATAAATTAACTAATGATCTACTTCATAACCAAGTAGATAACTAATATATTTTGAAATATAGAGCAACACCAGTGTTGACAAGATGTGGTTATTTAACAAGCCAACTTTAATTTCCCTCAAAAAACCTGATTTATTACCTAATCAGCAACATTAGTAGTTGAGAAGTCACCAGCCAGTTTAAGCTCCATGAATATTGATGGCTGGCTTTTTGCTATTTCTAGTGTATGGCCTTGGGGTGACATTGTGCAGATGAAGCCATATCACATGTCCAGAACAAGACTGGTCTAACTCCTAAAAATGCAATTGAGTTGTTTTAATGAATTCTCTACCAATTGTTTCCTATTATCCCTTGCAAGATTGCGATATTGATGATCCGTAAACAATTCAACAATCCTCATAGCAAGCAGGCCAGGCCAGGGATGTCAATGTTTTTAATGGTAATTAGCATTTTGTAGTGAGTTTCCATGATAAATTACTTAACTTGTATTGACTTAACCATGATTATTGCTATATTGAACTAGTTCAAAGGTCCTGAACTTCTTAGATATTTTGGTGGAGATATATTTTAGTGTTGTAGGATTAGTAAGTGAAATTAGTATGATCATAGAATGAAGTCAGACTAATATGTTGATATATTTTACTGTGTTTCTGCCTGTTTTTTCTGACAGCATCATAATTGTTTTTTTGTTTAATTCCTTCAATTAATTGTAATAGAAAGAAGTTGGAATTAAATAGGAAACAACTTTAATGTGAATAATGTACCTAAGCTGTAGTAAGTTTATAAAAATATCTTGTGAAAAAGACAGTTTTAAAGAATAATTTAACCAGAAACATTTTGATTTTTCTGATTGGTCTCATCCCTATAAAATTAAAATTTCAAGAAAATAAATAAATGATTAATGATCATTTTTAGGGTATTGATGAGTAAAGGCTAAATATTACCACAAATTTTAAATTAATTTTCCTGCCAAAAACTTCATTTCTTTCCTCTCTTTTCAATTAATAATGATTTTTCTGACTTTTCAATTAGTACTTATTTTTTTATTGAAAATACCTTGTAGAGTCTAAATTAAAAAGAAAACCAATCACAATTTTAGTAATATTGACTATATAATTAGTGAAAAATATGGTATTGAAGAGCTAATTATATTTGGTATAGTAATTTTTTTTTTTTTCTCGGCGGAACCTGCCCGCTAGGGAATGTGTCCCTCTGTGTTGTGGATTGAGGTACCCCTTTAGGAGGGAAATAATAATAATAATATAAGGACCTGTGGGGGGGGGGGGGGTATAGCCCGGCCACCCTTCTTAGGGGACATAAATATATGGGGAGTATAGGGCTTCAGTGGAAGCCTTGAAGTCCCCAAAAAAAAAAAAATATATATATATATATATATATATATGTTCCGAGTATATGGAGCTTCCATTGCTGGGCTAATCACCCGGATTGAGTACAAACTGATACACAGATCAAAATTTAGCCTCAGAAATAGGATTGGACAACGGCAAGGAAATGGACTTATGATTCGACACCTGGAACGTAAGAACACTATCGGGTAAGGAAGTGGAGCTGACTGAAGAAATGAAGAAGTATAAGGTACAAATAATGGGTTTAAGTGAGGTAAGGAGAAGGAACAGTGGAGTAACTACACTTAATGCTGGATATACCATGATATGGAGTGGTGTCAGTGAAGGGAGAGCCAGGGAAGGCGAGGCTCTGGTAATGAAAGATGAACTCTTTGCCAGAGTAGAAAGCTGGGACGCAGTGAGTTCCAGAATCGTGGTAGCAGATCTAAACCTCCCCATTGGAAAGTCTTCGATGATTGAGATATATGCCCCAACTGATGACGCATCAACCGACTATAAGAATCGATTCTATGAGGACCTTCAGAAAACTATTGATTATATAAGGAATAAAAATAAAAATAGGAAAATTATAATTATGGGATAAATAATATAATAATCAAATAATAATTTGATCAAGACATTGACCCATTATGGCAGCAGATCAAAAGTTATCCTGGGCATAGCAGAAAAGGTTTGTGGAAAGAAAAGGATATGTAATGTTTCAAAAATGACCCGCTGGTGGAATAATGAAGTCCAGAAGGCAATTAGGAAAAGAAGGAAGCTTGGTTGATTGAGAAGCAAAGGATGTAACCTCAAGGCAGAATCATGTTGTAAAAAGGAACGAATCCAAGAGAATTGTTCAAGCCTCCAAAAAGCAAGCATGGGAAGAACTAAGGAAGAAGCTGGAGGAAAGTCGCCAAAAAAACATAAGAAGGTTCTGGAACTCCGTAAAGTCGCTCAGAAGTAAAAAGAGGAAACAAGTGCATAGCATCAAGGATAGGCAAGGAAACCTTATCACAAAAGAGGAAAAAATCCTTGAAACGTGGCGAGTTCACTACCAGGAAAAGTTCAGTGCAGAAGATAGAAGGAGAGATGGATTTGTGGATCTGAGAAGGACTAGAGCGCCAGAAATTCAGCCGGAAGACATGGATGACACCATTTGGGAAGATGAGGTACAGTTGGCTGTTTCAGGGATAAAGTTGGGTAAAGCTGCCGGTATCGATGAATTAACACCAGAGCTTATTAAATAGGGTGGGGAGGATATGATAAAAGCTCTGCAGAGTCTATTCCAAAGAATTTGGATGGAAAAAAGAATAACCAAAGAGTGGGAGGACAATTTAATCGTGCCCATACATAAGAAAGGTAGCCCGATTCTTTGGAACAATTACAGACCAATTTGTCTTTTCTCAGCGGTCTATCAGGTATACTCCCATATTTTTGAGAGAAGATTGAGGATGGGAGACAGTCTAAGCCCACTCTTGTTCATAGTTTTCATGGACGAGATATGGAAGGTGTGCAAGATGAGAACACCGAGAGCAGTAGTAGGGAATTGGAAACTCATGCCAGTTTTGGTGCTAGGGTTTATATATGCAGATAATGTAGTATTGGTGGCTGATAGTCTGGAGAACCTACAAATAGCTATAACTGAATGGAGTGAAGAACTTCAGTTGAGAGGAATGACCGTAAACGCAGAGAAAAGCAAAGCCATGCTTGTCGGAAGGGATGTGAATGAGGGGACTGTAAACTGCAATGGGGTATCGCTTCAATCTGTGGATGCCTACGTGTACCTGGGAGCAATTATTAGCAGAGACAGGAAAGTAGACAATGAGTCAATCGAGTCAAAAAAGCAAATGGAGTATATTCTCAGATAGGCTCTACCATTATAGGAAGGAAGGAAATTAGCCAACAGACATAACTCCTCCTATTCAAAACAGTGTTCCATCCAGTTTTGCTGTCTGGTGCAGAGAGTTGCAGCAGCAGACTGTAAGTAAACCCTTAGGGACCGAATTCGCAATGAAAGAATCCGGGAAAACCTCGGGGTCTCGCCAGTTGGAGAGATAGTGGAGCAGCGCCAGCTGAAATGGTTTGGGCACGTGAGCAGAATGGGAGATGATCGAAAGATCAAGTGGTTGATGGAGGCCAGACCAGAAGGAAAGTGCCCAAGGTATAGCCTAGAAAAATGTTCACAGATCATATCACAATATATCTTATTTGAAAATTAACATTATTATTATTATTATTGACATATTTGTAAACTGAAAATTCTGCTGATTTTTTAAGGTTTTATTCAATACATAGGACAAAAATTCCAGTAAGTTTCCAGTTTTTAAAATAACAGATAGTTTCCATATATATAAGATATATAAGAAAATTTCTTAAGATATATAAGATAATTTCCTGGTATATTAAATTTAAAAGTGGAAATTCATTTTGATATTGTCTAATATTTGAAGGTGTCCCCTTAATTGAGTATTATTAATTAGTGAATAAGGAATTTTGAATTAAAACGTATGCTGAATTTAAAAAAAACAAAACATAAATTTACTTGCTTGAAGTTCAGCAGCTTTTTTTGGTTACATTAATTTATAATAAGTTTTTAAGCAAGGTTTATTAATTACTACTTCGTTTATATTACAAAAGCACCCAAAATTGTAGTGTAAAATTCAGAAAACTAAATATCAATTTATATTTTTGTGGGATTAAAAGACCAATGTGTGATGAACATTTTTTTTTTTAATCTGAAATCTTAAGTTTTTGATAGGAGGCACATTAAGAATAGCTTTATTATCAAAATTTAATTCCCAGTATGAAATTTTTAATTGTGAGCTGAAATTTAGTAGCCATTTTGCCTGCTAGTCACCTTACAAAAAAAATTAGAGTTATGGCATTGAGGATATTGCAGATTTACTAAATAAGGTATTTTAAAAACAGAACTTACCCCTGTTGTTTGTTGGCTCATTTTTCGGTCTTCCTTTAAAAGCTTGAATAAATATCAAAACATTCTATAACTTTAAATTGTATTAATTTCTCCCCATTCTGTAAAAGAGGTTCTAGAGTATTTTTGCTATCTAAAACTTCATGCAATTATTTTGCACTCATATATTTTTGGCAAGTCAATAAACAATCTTGATGTGACTTTTGAATGAAAAAAAAATCAGATATTTTCTATCCTTTATATTTAACTGAACAAAACAACTACTAATTGAAAAGTTAGAATAACCACTACTAATCGAAAAAAGAGGAAGTACCAGGTCTTAAGATTTATAGGTACTTTTTACTTTCACTTACCTATATATGAAATATATAGTAAGTGGAAGTATTGCGATCGTGAAAATTTTCGACTTCCGGTTTTCAACGGAAATACACGTTTTGGGGTCCCCTGAGTCAAAATAACCAAGTCCCGCGAAATGGTCTGTGTGTGTGAACAGACTAGCTCAAAAACTATAAACCGTGTGAACCTGAAATTGGGAATTTAGAGTATGTATAAGCCCGCGATGTGACAGCAAAAAATTCATCAAATTTGCTCAAAGGGAGGGGGTACTTTATTTAATAACTTTTTAAGTTTTTTTCGATTTTCTCAAAAACGGCTCAAACGATTTTGATTAAACTGAGTATTTGATCTATTTATATGCCTGAAATAAGACTGTAAAAATTTTATCAAAATTGATCAACCGGAGGGGGGACTTTACTTAATAAATTTTGTATCATTTTCACATGTTTTTTTTATTTACTCAAAAACGGATTTAACGATTTCTATCAAACTTGGTATTTGATGTATTTATATGCCAAAGATGTGATAACCAACATTTCATCACAATTGATCAACCGGAGGGGGGACTTTACTTAATAAATTTTGTATCATTTTCACGTGTTTTTTTATTTACTCAAAAACGGTTTTAACGATTTTGATCAAACTTGGTATTTGATGTATTTATATGCCCGAGATATGACTGTAAAAATTTCATCAAAATTGATCTACGGGAGGGGGGACTTTACTTAATAAATTTTGTATCATTTTCACGGGTTTTTTTTAATTTACTCAAAAACGGCTTTAACGATTAACAAAAATAAGATATGAATGTAGAAAAATGTGTGACTTTGGGAAATGATATTTAGCAAAACACGTCAATTTCTAATCTAAGTAAGTTGGTAAGTGAAAGTTGTGTGTTGCGCGCACGCACCAGATTTTTTTCTATAATTTAATGTAGCAATGGTGGTACTTTTTTCTCATTACAGTTTTTATCAGGAATACCTTGCATTAATATTTGTTCTTATGTAATCTGAATATATGTATTTATACAGATATGTAATCTGAAATGTTATAAATATATTTATATGCTTGGGAATATTGTAGATCAGGATTCCCTCACTATATTGGGTTCCAGCACCCTTTTCATTGAATTTTTCTGTTATGTTCCATGTCAAATCTCAGGGCAAACCTTATGTTACTAATATGTTTTCTTTATTTCGAATTTAGATACACCTTGATATATCTACACCACTTTGTTTGTCATTTAATTAAATATTTATTCAAATAAATATCTTCTGACTTTTCGACTAATAGTGAAAAACTAATGGTGAATACTATTTTTTTATGCAAAATATAAAATACATTTCACGTGTCACAGTTGAGACTGGACATTCAAGTAACTGTCTGTGTTTTTGAATGCATAGAATGCAGCCACGACACTTGAAATTGAACATTTGATTTGGTTTTGTATACCAATACCTTAGTTCAAATTCAAAAATAGTTTATTGCATGAACATTAAAGTACTTCACAGAACGGGTTGGTTTGTTGTTTCCCAAAAATTTTATAAAGTAATAATATTATTTATAGAATATTTTCTATAGGAGAAATTTTACAGAACTGCAAGGGAACAGTTATGACACATATTTCGGGAAAGGTTATTATAGATTTTTACATAGATGTTGAAGATGTATGCTGTTCACTTCCTCTCATAGTTGGATTTAGGCTGTGGGTGCTGCTATCTCCCCCCTTTGGGGAAATTGTTTGTCATTTAAAGATATTATTTAACTTGTAAGAATTACTTGGTATTTAAATAAAAGTAAGGTAAGTAAATAAAAGTAATGTAAGCGACAGATAATATGCAGAACAAGTACAATGTTATTTGTGGGGGAGGATCACAAAGGTAAGCTCCCCACCCCCCTACTCCTTTATGTGCATACTCAAACCTTCATTGTTCTTCATAGGACTGTTCAAACAAAACACAACTTATTGCGTAAAGCATACTGTCAGGCGCAAGTGCAATGCAAGTTTTCCTTTCCAAAACATATGTTGTTCATTTGTGGTTAGAAATGTGTTTACTGACATCTATATTAACATGTCATGTGTTTGTCTTCTACTTTATTTTAATTCAACAAAATTAGAAACACTTGTTATTCATAGATCAAATAGGAGTAAAAACCAATAAATTTCTCGTAACGCATAGTTAGTTAGGAAGATAGTAGTTTTATACCGATTTATCCGATTTTAATAAAATGTTATACAATTTTTGTTCACAGGTAATATAGGAGTAGGTATAAGAATAATTACTCAGAAATTTTATTATGGATAGTTAATGCGGGAAGGGGGTTAATCATTAACTTTTTGTAGGTTTATCCGGTTTAAAAAGAATTTGAAAAACTTGTCGTTTAAACAAAAGTTAGAGGAGGTTAATTTCACATAAATTTTGTTCAGATATAGATATACCTCTTGAGAGGTGGAGTAAATTGTTAATTTGTTATAAATTTGAATCAATGGTTATCCATTGGTCAAATAGAAAGTAAAAAGATATTGATTCTCTAATCATCTCCTTCAGGTTTGATGATTTTTTAATCTGATGAAATACTAAAATAGGCCTTTTTTTCTCCAAAAACCATCTTAACTTTATTCCAACGTTTTGGCTCCTGGAGCCATTCTCAAGCCTACAAACATTTTTTTATGAGAATTATTACTTATAAATATTACATTAATATTTTTGCATTACATATAAACATTTGATATTTTGATCTGTACCTACAATGCATCATACTCGATTACTGAATGTAATTGTATAAGAAAATTTATTAACTAAAATATCTCTCTTGTTTTTGTTTTTTTGAAATAGTATTTTCCAATTATATGCAATGATTGAGTATGATGCCTGGTAGGTACAGATCAATATATCAAACGTCATGAAAAAATATTAATGTAATGTTTATAAGTAATACTTTTCATAAAAAAATGTTTGTTGGCTTGAGAAGGGCTCAAGGAGCCGAAACATTGCCTAGTTTAATAAAGTTATGATTTTTTTGGTGAAATTTAATCAGATAATAGGATATCAATTTCTCATGAATATTAATAAGGGTCGGTAATGTATGGCAGGAGGGGTAATTTCCAACCTTTTTATAATTTTCGTTTACAGTTCAAACTGTAATTATTATTATTATTAGAACAATAAGAAAAATAAATCGATTGTAATATTGTAATTTAATTGATCGATTGTAACATTGATGTTTCACATTTAAAGTGCGTCGCATGACAGCCGAATTTTTTTTTTTTTTTATAGGTAAATCAAAATTTTGTTATTTAAATGAAATTTAATTACGCCCCATTCTGGTAAGTTTGTTATTTTCCATAGTTTCTAGCCATGGGGGAGGGAGATAGGGAACCCTATTAAGAAGTGTGAGTTGTTTCACGTTAACAAGAGTTTTTAAAGATAATTTAGTTATTTGAAGGACCAAGAGTGGACAAATTGATGTAACGTCTTATTACATTGATTTATTGTTGGTGATAGATTTTTATTTATAAATAATGATAACTGATCGAATTATGTAAGTTCTAATATGTTTGTATAATGATAGAGGTCATTGGGGCGTGTCTAGGCGTCGGAACAGCCATATATTGGCTAATGATTATGTTTAATGGTTCTTGAAATGAGAAATAGAAAGATTTATTTCGGCGAATTATGAAACTGGATCAAATATTTGTTTTAACTACCAACATACTTCGATACGCGAATGTGCCTGTAGATCGTAGATCCAAAACGATCACGAGGTTTTCTGGTGGAAGTCAAATCAACATTACTCAACCAAATTTTAATTTTCCTTTGAAAATAACTATTTTAATGCCAATTTAGCTGGAAGTGCTGCAACATTTCCACAACCAGTAGCAACACTACTAGCTGCATTGCCCTAGATCATTAAATATAAAAGGGGAATTTATCAGGATTAGTAGTCTCCAAGAATTAAATATCAATAGTTACCTCAACAGGAAAAGATGGTCGTCTCCTGGAAGCAGAGTAAACGCCAAGGTTAAAGGAAATCCAGAAGTTTTGAGGCATTCAATTGGTAGAGGAAAAATCCAATGTATTAGCCAATAGATTTGTTCCAACGAATCCCGTTAACGTGATGTACTGGAATGCAGTTATTCTTAAGAGATGTAAGTATACCTAGGAACAGAGACTAATAATTAAAGAACTTCCAACATAATGCAAAGAATATGAGTGAGCACAAAAAAAAAAGACCGTGAGCAGCCTTTAGCTCCGTCTCAGAGGTCATATTTTTCCTCGGATTCATTGGAACTGAAGAAGAAGGAAAAATTTCATCCTATTCCCCACAAGTTACAACATCTACGACAGTAGTTACTTTCTTGATAAAATCAAAAAAATTATGTCAAGAAAAAATATTTTATGTGTTACATGTTAATTTTCAATAAGACACTCATTTTTAACAAATGAGGTGCGATGCGTGCAACACACAATTTTCACTTACCAACATACTTAGATTAAAGATGTAAACGCCATTCAGCAACTTCACACATGTACTTACTTATTTTTGTTTGTCTTCATAAGTTATAGAGTATTATCATTTTATGATAAAACTCTATAATTTGCAACATTTTTTCATTGTTTATGTATCATGAAGGACTTAATTTAAAATATTAGTGCTGATACAATCCATTTTCATTTAATGAGTTAAGAAAAAAATAAAACACAGGATAACCCATTGGAAGAGATTCCTTCATTAAAAGAAAAACCTTATAAATATCTATTAGTGTGTGAGTTCAGACTATTCAATACGATTACATTTTACTGCACGATTTTTTGTCTCCATATTTTTGACCATTTGATTGCTTTTAACTTTCTGTGTTTAGGGAGTAAAAAATCCTTGACTATGCCGTCCCTCGGATAGGACGAAAATTGGAGTTCCTGAGACTGTGCGATGTCAGGTACTCGTTAAAGATCCCTATTCTAACTATACATGGATAAGCAATCCATGTATCCACTGAAGCATCGTCCGATTACCATTTGTAGCATAAACAAAGAAACAAACAATATAAACAAACTTTCTGTGTTTTTTCTGTATTAATGTATAAAAGGTAAGAATTTGTAAAAAACTGGACATAATTTTACTAGGAATATTGCTTACATAACAGATATCTTAAAAATATTACCTATTTTTAATATATTAGGTTTTGTCTAAAAAGTGAAAAAAATAAAAATTGGAATAAAGGGGACGGAAACGGGAGACACGCCGATCCCCTCGAAGTGGAACATTTTTGTTTTTAACTTCTACATCCTCTTTGAGTTTTTCCCCAAAGTTTCAAAACTTTATGTATTATTTCTCTAATTTTTCTTAATTTGGCTTGAATAGTAGGAAAAGATTTCGGAACATCATTTTCTTTTTTTTTTCTGCCAGAAAAAAACTACTGTTGGCCATTTCTGAGGCCATAATATTTTATGGGAATATTTACAAACTGAGTTACAGAAAACAAGAAATAAAAATATTATATTCTGAAAGCTGTAAATAAAAAAATGTCTTATGATTTATTTATATGAGTAACATAAATAAATTAAAGTGAATAATCACTATTAAAGAATTAATTTTAATTACTTTCCCTGATATCATAAAGTTGGAATTTAGAAATATTTACTCACATTTAAACATTATATTTTTCGACCAGCCCTAAGGAAGTAAATACGAGTAATAAAAAAAGAAGTATATATGTATTCACAATAACATTAATTTTATTTAATTTTCTTACGTCCTACAGAATTCATTCACAGATGATTTTTTTATATCACACATCGGCAAGAAGATGATTAAAACTCAAAATATTTAAATTTTGAGTTATGTTTACCGTTGGAATCAGAATGACAAAACATACAATGCCAGAATATAGGTATTACAGTATCAAAAGTTCCGTTCGGTTAAGACACAATTTACCATACATATCCTTTTATGGAGGGGATGATGGCGTTAACTCAGGTGTAGCGCTACTTCCTACTTCAGTTAGTACTAAGTTATACTCTACCAGTTGTACTAACTGCCCCAATGGCAGAGTATTTGTGTTAGAAGACTATTTTCCATGTCGCTGTTTGTAGATACACATTAAAATTGAGAATGCAGTTAAAAACTTCACATGTGATTATCCCAAAAAACAACAATTTTTTGAGTTGTAACTATCTTCTTGCCTCATACGAATGCTCTCATGAAGTCATCAGTAATATTTATTACCATAACTTGGCATCTAAAATTTAATTAGTCTGTAATTTTTAGCTATCCTCATCGTTTTGTATTGGAATTTGGAGGATATTTTATAAATACCTTTTTTCTTTGATGCCTGTGCTGCATCCTGTTATTTGAAGATCTTGGAAGTCTTCAGATTATGGTAACCTTTCGTAATCCCCTCGAAATAGCGTTCCCCTTGGCCTAAATTTTAGCCCCAATAAATGGTTGTATAATTTATGTACAGCTTAAATTTCAGTAATGCATTGAGGTTTAATGGGTGTACATAATTTTTATTGTAGCCTAAATATATAAATATAGAAACGCTTCTAGTCATTGAAAATCTTCTTTTCTTCATCAGGGACGTGGTTACAACTTTTTCGTCCGCAAAGAGATTTTAAAATTTCCCAAAAATTTTATAGTTTGTGTGTCATTTCCCTACAACTTTAGCAGTTAAGCATTTTTTTTTTTCTATAAATTTTAGTACTTAAAACAAATTAATCATAAAGCCGGAATATTTAAACCAAGATCAATGGAAGTCTTATTAAAATTAAATTGTAAACTTATTATAATTTTTTATTTTTATTATTATAAATTATAAAAAATTTCATTGCCTGTTTTTAAGTGTGCCTCAGGACGATGGCGCCATTCTCATCCCAAACATTAATTGCAATCCTCTTCTTAAAAATGGGAAATTGAAAAAGAGTTATTAAAATTGTAGTTTTTAAGATTAAGGTGTGGTCTCAAGTAAGGTTCTCCTTGTTTCTTGATTCGAAAATTTCGCAAAAAAAATATTCAATACCCAGAAAAAAATGAGCCCCCGTCAAAAGATTGCCCCTTATTAAATCTTGTGGCGTGAGTTGAGTCTTGCACCCCTCTTCTGCGAAACTCTGTCGGTTGTGATTTTAACTCTTTAAATAATGATTTGCTTCTCAAATCAACTACTACATTTTATCATTTTAATCCTTAAATGGTGTTGGCGATATTTCAAACTTCAGTGACACTTCAAGTAAAATTCCATTCAAACAGTAGCAGTTTGTAATATGTTTTCAAGTATATAATTGTAGTATGGTTTCAATGTTATAAATTTTTCTATAAAATGTAAAGTAGGTGCCTTCCCTACCTCTCATCATGACGTGTCTCTCTTTAAAACCTTGGTAAAATATCAAGGATTAGAAAAAAAAAATATATGTATATATATATATATATATATATATATATATATATATATATATATATATATATATATATATATATATATAAACCTGCAATTATTTAAGGTTTTGAGGTTTGTTAATGCTGAAGATAAGTTAACTGAGAATATTTTGGAATGCTGTCTTAAGAATCCATGACATATAAGAGAATAGTTTAGATATAATTTCCCAAGTATGGTTTTGTCGGAATGTAACATTTGAATCTTAAATAATATTAAAATATCTGGTCCTTTTAATCTCAGGTACTAATCATTAGGATATAAACTTCAAGCATTCATATTTTAACTTCTGGAAATTTAGTTTAGTATTTTTTATTTTATTATGGAAAAAAGCAGCATTTTTTCTTAAGACTCTTTGAGCTTTCTTGTTCATTATTCACTCCAAAGTTCTTCTATTATTTTTTCTATAATCCGTTTCAAATATAAAATATTGAACCAAAAAATGTAATTTATTTTAATTTAGCAATTCTTATTTTTAGAATATATTTCCTTGTATTTTTAATTTAATTTAATTTATCTTATAAATTTTGATCTTTTTAGACTTTTAATAAAAACTAAAAAACAATGGCATTATTCGATAAACATTTCGTGTGCGGTAACTGAATTTCGAAACTCAACTTATTGATATAAATATTTAAATATTTCATAATTAGTGTGTCACCGATTTTCACTGTTTTTACTTTCACTTACCTATATTTAAAATATTTAGTAAGGGAAAGTATTGCGACCGTAAAAAAATTCGACTTCCGGTTTTCAACGGAAATACACGTTTGGGGTCCCTTGAGTCGAAATAACCAAGTCCCGCGAAATGGTCATGATGAGAGGTAGGGAGGGCACCTACTTTACATTTTATAGAAAAATTTATAACATTGAAACCATATTACAATTACTTGAAAACATATTACAAACTGCTACTGTGTGTGAACAGACTAGCTCAAAACTATAAACCGTACGAACCTGAAATTGGGTATTTAGTATATGTATATGCCTGCGATGTGACAGCGAAAATTTCATCAAAGTTAGTCAAACCCCTTCTGATCAATTGGACGCGGCACTTTATTTCATAACTCTTTTCCCCATTTTTACGTGTTTTTTTTATTTACTCAAAAACGGTTTTAACGATTTTGATCAAAATGGGTATTTGATTCCCGTGATGCGACAGCCGAAATTTCATCTAAATTGATTAAAGGCCACTTTAGTAAATTTTGTCTAATTTTCAGGTGTTATTTTTATTTACTAACGATGTTGATCAAGCTAGGTATTTTTATGCGAGTATGTATATGGTATGCGAAAGATGTGACAGCCAAAATTTCATCAAAATTGGTCAAACGGAGGGGGCACTTTAATTAATGAATTTTGTCTCATTTTAATTTTTTTTTTATTTTCTCAAAAACGACTGTAACTATTTTGTTCAAACTGGGTATTTGATGTATGTATATGCCCGCAATGCGACAGCCGAAATTTCATCAAAATTGGTGAAACGGAGGGGGTACTTTATTTGATAAACTTTGTCTTATGTTCACGTGTTTTTTTTTATTTTCTCAAAAACGAGTGTAACTATTTTGAACAAACTGGGTATTTGTTGTGTGTATATGCCCGCGATGAGACAGCCAACACTTCTTATCCCGTATTATCACTGATGAAAATAAAAACTCTTATTTAACAATCAAAAAATTTATTTCACTTTAGAGAGTAAATATGTGATTCTCAAATCATTTAAAACATTTAAGCTTTGAAAGAATATGGTTTAAGATTATCTTTACTTAATTATATTTTAGTTTAGAAACATTAGTTCCATAATAAATTTCTGAAGGCAATATAAAGTGATTCTAGAGGAACAGTAATCGTTCCCGATTTTCAGAAAGGCATAAGAGACAAACTTTACTATGAGTCCTAAATAAACCTATCGATTCACCTTCACGATATATTTACAAAAAGCAAATCGCTGAAAAAACCAACCAAGCAGTAAAAAAAATGCTCGACTGTTGATGAAATTAGATCCCTTAAAAAAATAAATAAGCAGTAATGAATCGAAAAGTACTGGGAACTTTAAAGTTTTGCATTGCAGATACATTATAACTTATAGAGATATATAAATATAAGCATATAAATGTAGAAAAGTTTAACGTTTATATATTTTATGACGAAATGCCTGTCCGATGGATCAAAAACGAAGGTTCCATTAATAACCGGCTGATTCTTGGTGTTCTCGAAAATAATTGGAGCCATTTAAGGTAAAGTGTTTGTCTGGCAAACTAATTGGAGCAGGACGGCTGACTAGGTAGTCAGTTGAAATACTGGAATATCTGGTGGAGATTGTAATGGGATACTCGTGTTAATTTTAGGTCGTAACTTGTTTATGATTAGGAATTTATCAGCTCTACTTACTATTAAAGACTTCAGAAAAAAAGTTGTTGATTGGATTTTGTTGTTTTGTCAAACTAAAATGATTATACTGAACCTGACAATCATGAAGTACTTAGTGAAACATAAATTTTAAAAATATAGGGAATTATATTTATACTTGCAAACAAATATTAATAAGTATGAATAATTTAAGCAATAAGTGATAAAATATCTCATATTATTTTTAATTGAAGTTTGCGGCTCATTTAATGAGTTCTTCTTAAGAATCTATTTCTATTAAGATATTTTAAGCGGATTTTCGGTTAAAGGCACACAGAAATTCTTTGAAAATAATGTTTCTATTTTTCATGTTTTACGGACCGAATGAGTGCCTCATTATGTTTCACGTAGGGTTGTTTGTTTTTGTAACTGATTCTGGCTGCAATTTTTAAAGCTAGATTTTTAAGAGTCAATAAGGCACAAAAGGTCTATGTTCTGTATGATGAGCCGGATTTAGTAGTATTATGTTGACGATGTTGGATCTAATAGTTGTGGGGATACCAAACGCGTTATGGGGTAAATTTATATGTGACACAAGATTGGGTTTCATCAAAAATTAAATTTGTATTAGTACCACTATTTCTAAGGGTGTTTATGAAAATAAAATTGAGAATTTCTTAGAATACATCATCAGAGTTCAAGGAGAAGGGAATGCTAATTTCATCAGTCATAATTCAAAAGTTCTTCATGTTCTTTTTGCCACAAAACTGGATCGAAAACTGGAACAGACAGTTTTGTGAGGGTGGAGCTCGGTGACCTAGACCTGTATTTGCGTATTAGTTGACGCTTTATCGATATCTCAGTATTAATTTCGTTAGTTCCTTAATTTTATTTTAAAGTACCTAATTAACTTATCTCAAAATAAATAAGTTGAAGTAAGAAGTTACTTATTTTAGTATTATTTTTAATCTTTATATATATAAAGATTATAGTAATTATTTTCTCTCCGTATAAACTTTTAAGAGCAAAATTCTCATAACACGTCGCTCTGCTTCGTTTATGCTTGGTATGAAAAAGAAGTAATAAGACTGTCTGACTCAAAAGCCGCTGTCAAGAACTATGAATCTTATCCAGAATACCTCTAAAAGTTGCCTGGAAACAATCTTAATGGTACATTTAGATCTTGGTTTTAACTTATATCTTAACATCTTATTCTAATTGATTGCTATCACAAGATGATTAAAATATTTTTTTTTATTCTTCAATCTTTCTTGGAGACTAATCACTTGGAGAAACAGAAAATAAATGAAGTTTATTTTTATATTTTATCGATTAAATTTATTTATGCTAGGCACTGTCACAACTATATCTCATTACTTGTAACCTTTTCTAATCACGGTTATTAACTTATATAGCCAATTCAGATTTTTGCAGCAGTGAGATGATTTTGAAAATGAACTTACTGTTAAAAGTTTTAACAATTTATAAATTTTCTTCAGACAGTAGCAGTGTTTCGCTTAGTAGAAACTAGGTGGACAAAAATATTTTTCGTAATTTCTTCATCTCTTTCGACCAATTAAGTAATTTAATTATAAAATTATAATATTTAATCATGAAATTATTAAATTTAATTATAAAATTGAATATATTATATTATGTATTATATTTAATATTATTTACATTTAACAAATTAAATTATAAAATATTTTTTCGTTACTTTTTTGTCTCTTTCGACCAACTAAGTAATTTCATTAGAAAAAAAAACATTTTTTAAAATTAAACATCTAATTTTACACGATTGCCACGACTAAGAAGAAAAAAATAAAAACAAAAGTATACAAAATTCTGTACTCTTTATTTTTTCTAATCCTCTTTATATGTATTTTTCTGTTTTCTTTAAATGGGATCATTTTCTTTTTTTTTTTTTTTTTCCTATTCACATCAAATAAATATTTGATATTTTCAAAAGTGTAGCATGATGGTCAAATATCTATTTTCATATGTACTTATCTGTTAAGGGGGTGATTTAGCCCCAGAATAAATTTATTTTTTCAGAGCTTACCTATGCAAAGATAATTTGATCGGATATCATAGATTATGACCGAGGATTCCGCCGGTGATAATGCTGGTACTGCTACTGGTACTAAAAAGGCATTTTTTTTTTAAATATCTGTTAGGAAGAGATTTGCTTAGACGGTAATGGCAAGAAGTTACGACCTGCCTTCATAGACCGCATCCTTGTCTGCTTGTATGAATCCGCTGTAGGCTTAGAGTCTGTGTAATAGGCTAATGCTTCATTTCCACTTAAATACTTAGTATTCCCGAAAGGATTTAATCATTTTTTTTCTTTTCTCCCCATCCTCGCCCTGTGGCTATACGGGGTTCCCCGGGCCAGGGGAGAGGGTGGGGGATTGATGCCGAGTATAATTAAATTTTTCCCCTGGCTCCGGGTTTTGAACTTGCTATCTTCGTATTTCCAAACAGACGTTGCCATGGGCAACGCGTATTTTCTAACGCGTTTGCCCACTCGGCCATCCCGTCACCCAAGAATAAATGATGTCTTATCACAATTTTTCCGGGGATCATAGTGGTTCATTGAAAGTTGACGTTACGCCTAAAACGCTGCTTTGATTTTCCCGCAGCAACCCATTTATGAGAAATTTTGGAGGCATAGTTAGGTATCTCATCCCCTGTCCTCTGTATGGTATTTAAAATTATGTTTGGACGAAAGGAACTTTAAGAGAAAACATATTTTTCTCCCATAGAGTGGTTGAACGATTATTAAAAAAAAAAAAAAGAAAGTACTAAAAAAAGGAATGTTGTATTCGAGTGTGCACTATAATACAAATTATTATTAAGTTGAAAGGTGCCCCCTTTTATATACAGAAAAATCAGCGCGGGTACAAATAAGTACAAGGCATTAACTTCATTTGGAAGTTTAAAAAAGATGAAAAAATCCTGCAATTTTTTTTATTGTGGTTTTACAGATAAATTTACTGAATTGGAATAAATTAGCACTAACTAGTACAAATATTATTAATCCTTAGCAATCAATCTATACAAATTTAGGAACACTGTATTTTTTATGATTGAAGTGATGCCAGGAATTCAACCGATTTATTCTATTACACCACAATTTTACACTTTTGGACCTTATTACTAACATGGAGGTGGAGTGAGTGAGACACAAAAAAATTTTAGAATGCCACGTTTTGATGTATTGTTTACATTATCATAATACCAATTTTTAGAATTTCAAACATGACTTATGTCCTCCTAGCTTGTACTAATCGAAACACTGCGAGTCGCTGGTGTATGGAGTCCGTACTCCTCATCTCTTCTGTCCTGAGGTCTTCCCGAAACAGTTCCAGCTCTGGTTTCAAATGCAAAGTGGCTTTGGCCATCAACTTCCTTCCTTGTCAGCTACCAGGTACTAATGACCTTTGCCTCTCCCGGGCATCCCTGCCAGCTGGTTTATGAACGAATGTCACTACACTACCTTTCAGTAAAATTATAATTTTATTGACGATAGACTATGAAATTATATGGTCAGTTTAGGTGCTGAGAGATATAGCGAAAAGACAGTACGAACTATAAATCTACAAGAACTCGATCGTTGCAGCAGCAATTAGCTTTAGGTGTCCTGCGAGACAAGTACCGGATCCTTATCCTGGTGAGAGCCATTTGTCTCAGTGCCAAATCGACTTTTCACGGGCGGTAAATGTAGATCGGGGCCGGGCCTTGACCTAGCAGCAGCACCCACGCCGAGGACTGACCGCTGTCGCAAGGAGGGTGTGGTGAGCTGGTGACATCCCCCTCTGTTCCTCTATTGTTGGTCCTCTGCCTGTCCTCACAAAATACTAAGTCACTTTTTTAGGAGTTTTCTTCAGAGTTATTATAATGCTAATGGAACACTCCCTTCATTAGACACTTTTGGGCTCGTTATTTGGTGCTGAGTTATGTTTGGTTTTTGAATAACAAAAATAACTAAGATGGATGAAATCCAGTTTTTCTTGGTGTATATTATTATTTATTTGCGTATATATCACTGGGGTTACAAACAAAAACTAAAATCTACGGCATTGATTTAGTTAATTATTTTAGTACACCTTTATTAGATATTTAGTTAATAGTTCCCTCATGTAATTTCTGGGCAAATCCAGTAGAGGTTTATTTATCCCTGAAGAGCGAGCGTAGCGAGTTGGAATCGAAAGTTGGGATCCTACGTAGCTTATCCAGGATCTTTTTAACTAAAAAGAAACCGATGAGTTAAGTAACATAACCTACCGAAATAGGCCCACTGAGAAGTAAAGATGGAGAAGCATTACCGATATTTATAATTAGCTATGTATGAAATATGTATACTTTGTTTGAAATGAATAAATCAATCAAATTAACCTTCGCTCTTAACCCCTTAACCACATATGGTTGTTATCTCTTAGCTTAAATCGTCCGTGTACTACTTTAAGTATATTAATTTAATAATTTCTTGTGATATTAATTCAATTTAATTTTACATTAATTTTAAATATTTTATTTTTGAAGAGAAAAGATTGGACTAGGCCGGGATTCGGACCCGGGTCTCCTGCCTTACATGCGCGGTACGCTTTTTACTGCCCCATCGAGCTGACTTCCCGTCAATTGGACAAAATTGTCCATCCCCCGCAAAAATTCGCAAAACATGGGAGATCGGGAGAGACGGATCAGTGAAATAAAATATTTAAAAACTGCCACGTATTATATCTTCACCACTTATTTTCATCAAGCACAAACTCCCCTTCGACTGAATTAGACCGGAACCTCCCCTAGTACTTCCCAATAAGTCTCATCAATACATTCCTCATCGATGCGACATTATCGCTGGGGAATGCCTAGTCATCTATAACTGATTGAATTTTATTTACTATTATATTTAAAATTAACAATTTATTATGTCATCTAATTAGTTCTTGAATGTTTTGAAACACCTGTCTCATATTAACTTACATTTTAACTTTTTAAAATTATGTTTCTTTATAACAACAAAATAGCACAAGAAACAAAAATCAAACTAAATTCAGCTTGCAATTGAGATGCGTACCTGGGTTCAAATCCCGGCCATAGCCAACCTTTTATCTTCAATTAAAATTATTTAAAAAACCAGCAAAGTTATTTTTAGAAATAAAAGAGGTAAACCAAGTGGAAGTGAGAGAGAGGGGAAAGGATAATATTATGGAATACCACTTCTATTCCTAAAAATAACTATGTCCTTCTATGGTAGGTACACTAATTTGACATTTCTTGGAATACCTTTGAAACGGATGCTTAAATATTCGGAGTGCCCATGATCATTAGAGAACGCTGTTAATTCTTTTCTACTTTAATTTGATGAAATCCCTTTATATGAAGCTAAAGTGTTAAATATACAAAGGAATTTCTTGGCTGATTGAGAGGCGTGGGGGTGGGTCCCCTCAGATGTATTGGATATTTATTTTGTATATTTAAGGAAAACATGGAGGGGCCACCTGGTAGTGTATTGGTAGTATAGCATCCTGCAATACTAAAGGTGGCGGGTTCGCGCACCGCGGTGGCCCTAGGATTTTATAATGGGATTATTCAATTGGTAGAGGAAAAATCCATTAGCCAATAGATTTGTTCCAACGAATCCCGTTAATATGTACTGAAATGCAGTTATTTTGAAGACATGAAGAGATGTAAGTATACCTAGGAACAGAGACTAATAATTAAAAAACTTCCAATATAATGCAAAGAATATGAGAGAACACACAAAAAAAAAGACCGTGAGCAGCCTTTAGCTCCGTCTCTGAGGTCATATTTTTCCTCGGATTCATTGGAACTGAAGAAGAAAAAATTTCATCGTATTCCCCACAAGATACAACATCTACGACAGAAGTTACTTTCTAGATAAATTTAAAAAAATTATGTCAAGAACAAATATTTATGTCTACATGTTAATTTTCAATAAGACACTCATTTTTAACAAATGAGGTGCGATGCGTGCAACACACAACTTTCACTTCCAACATACTTAGATTAAAGATGAACGTATTATGATAAATATGTAAACTCCGATTAGCAACTTCACACTTGTACTTACTTATTTTTGTTTGTCTTCATAAGTTATAGAGTATTATCATTTTATGATAAAACTCTAAACTTTGCAACATTTTTCCATTTTTTATGTGTCATGAATGACTTAATTCAAAATATTAGTGCTGATACAATCCATTTTCATTTAATGAGTTAAGAAAAAAATCAAATACAGGATAACCCATTGGAAGAGATTCCTTCATTAAAAGAAAAACCTTATAAATATCTATTAGCATGTGAGTTCAGACTATTCAACATCTTATTTTACTATACGATTTTTTGTCTCCATATTTTTGACGATTTGATTGTTTTTAACTTTCTGTGTTTAGGAAATAAAAAATCGTTGGCTATGCCGTCCCTCTGCTGGACGTAAAATGGAGGTCCCGAACGACGGTAAACGATGACGGGTACTCGTTAAAGATCCGTATCCTAATTATACCTGGATAGGCAAAATTTAGGACTCCCACTGTAGCATCGTCCGATTAGCCTTAGTGGCATAAAGTGATGTTAAACAAAACAAACAAACAAAAGAAATAATGGACTAAAATAGGTACTAAAGCCTAAATGTAACAATTTTGGTTGTTTAGATCCCAGAACTTCTTGAAAAAAGAAAATAGTCTCGTAAACAAATATGAAACTCAAGTGCCGTCATGCAGAAGTCAACACGTGACTGTGAGATCGGATAATTTGGTGCTGGATCCGACCTTGTCTATACTATTGTTCTTTTTATAGAAACAGTTATATAAACAATGTCATTTTCAAGACTAGCCTCTCTGACATTTAAATTTGATTTTTCAAATAAAATATAAATCTATAGATTTCACAACATATTGCTAAAACCTATCATAGAATATTTTGCTTACTTGAGATAAGAATGCGCAAAGCTAGTAATTTGTTAAGAATTTTCAATGAAAAATAACTCTGAAATGATTGAAATTCATAGTCTTCCATTAGCATGTATAAAATCTGTAAATTTAATAATGATTTATTGATATTATCGCCAATATCATTTGAAAATAAGGCCGAATATGATCTTGTAGTTTTACGCCTTGCTAAGGTGAAACAGGACCTCATGGGCTATGTTTTGCATTTCGTGAAGAACATAAACTCTTTATGAAATGCCTATTTGATATGCGAAACCTGGACTTGTTGCACCTTATCGATGACAACTTGACCATCCATTATAACCATAGCAGTTACAGAACGTCGCGCACGATTTGCTCGTTGATAAATCACCAGGACACTGCGAAATCTCCATGGGCGTATCAAGAGTGTCCTATAAGATTGATATGTTTGTGAGGAAGATTGACCCTGCTGTCTGAGATACTATGTACCTGAATATTTTATTAACATTTTCCTTCAAGTAACAGTGTTGGAAAAGGTTATGATTGAACGAATAACTTTCCCTCGTATTTCATATCTCCATTTTTTATAGCTAGTCTAAAATATTTTTCTAAAATAGTCTTCCTATTGCAATTTTCAAACTATTGTATGTTTGACATTCTTTAATGACAAATTACACTCTGAAGAAACGGTCGTTGGATTTTATGATTCTCCGTAAGATCTATTATTTTTTTCTGAAATAGAACGTTCATACATCAAAATTTCGGTCGTATCCCGCTAAACATTGTCACGATTTTGATTTAAGATACAAAGGGTTAGTAACCCTTCATACGGCACATCGGTGATTGAGGCCAAAGGGAGTATAGAAGTTCTCGAATCTCCATGGCGTTTCCCAATGATTAGTCACTCATCAATCTTGTTGCCATGTTTTATTGGTCAGTTAAAATGTGCGTTTAAGTCAGTATTCAAACATTTGCAAGGAGTTTTTATATGTTTACACATGAAATTAAGTATAAAGGGTTTGTTAGACACATACCATGGTACTTTTATTGAGCCATAAAAAAATGGTAAGTCGTTACAGTTTTTGTTAGTAGGTAGATGACAGTGTTTCATTGAGCCTATCGAGCAACGATAGCCTCCTCCTGCTTCAGTCCGATTCCAGCCTCTTGAACTCTTCCCTTACTCCTTCCTCCATGGATATATTCCTCTCCTAGGTCTCCTGCCTTCCATTTCAAAATCGCAAATCTTTCTAGTAACTTTTCCGATGTTTATCTTGAGAAGGTGGACGAACCATCTTAAATTTTGTTTTCACATGTTTTATTTTAAGATTGGAAAATATCTTCATCAATCATCCTGATATAAATATAATATAATATCTAAGTGGTCTACTTCAGTGGGCCTCAATTGGATTGGTGAATGACGAGTGGTAAAGTATCGCCGGACTGCTTCTTTCAACTGTTATGCTTCTGTTGTAAGGCTGGGAGTTCCAGAAATTGCATACTTATTCTATACTTATTTATTACTATTTTATACTAAGTTTTTTATTATTAACAAATCCAAGAATGTGCCATTTTTGTGTGATTTGCAATCTGCTAATTAGCAATAAGCAAATACGTTGAAATCCTGTTGGATGAATTGCTAACTTTACTAATACTAAGTTAGCATATCTCTCGGCCACCGCCTCAAAAGTCGTCGGGGTGGATTATAAGGGTTTATGTTTGATGTTAGTGTCCGTGCTAAGGGGTTCATGTTAAATGTTAGTCTTTGGTGGAAGTTTTTGTAGTATTGTGTGGCTGTATCGATAACTGTTGGGATATTCAGGTCCTTGTGTAGTAAGTCATTTGTCACATAATATGGTGCGTCTGCTATTTTCCTCAATACCTTGGACTGGAATGACTGAATTCTTTGGATGTTTGAGGGTTTTGCAGAACCCCATAGTTCTATCCCGTATGTCCATACTGGTCGTATTAGTACGTTAAAATAGTAAGTTTGTTTGTTATTGATAATTTCGAACGTCTGTCGAGTAACCTAGATAACATTCCAAATCGTTTGTTAAGTTGTTTCCTTTTCAGTCTGATGTGGGTTCTCCATGTCAGTCTCTTATCTAGATGAAGCCCCAAATATTTTACTGCTTGGGATTCAGGGATCGGTGTATCATTGAAGTATACTTGTGGGCATGAGCCATGGTTGAGGGTGAAGGTAATAAATTCACTTTTCATCCCATTCATTTTTACCTTCCACCTGGTAGCCCAACTAAATATATCGTCTAAGTGGTTTTGAAGGATGGAAGATGCTATATCGGGGTTTCTGTGTGATGTTAGTAGTGCGGTATCGTCAGCGAATGTAGCCAGTAGGGTGTGTTCGTTTTCAGGTAAGTCAGCTGTGAAAATATTGAAGAGTAGTGGTCCAAGTACACTACCTTGCGGAACCCAGCTTTAACATCTTTTATACTGGATAGTTCGTTGTCTATTTTAACAGTAAAGTGTGTGTCTGTCAGGTAAGAGAGTAGTATTAAATAGTAAGTCGGAGGAAGCAAAATTATGAGCTTGGAAAGCAATCCTTTATGCCAAACCTTATCAAAAGCCTGACTGATATCAAGAAAAACACTAGGACAGTAATTTTTGGATTCTAATGCATTTGAAATGTAATCCACCAATCGGTGACATTGTTGTATAGTTGAATGATTTTTCCTAAAACCGAATTGATGATTTGGAATAGCTTTCAATATTTCAAGAGAATTAAGACGATATAGAAGAATTTTTCAAACAATTTGGAAAAGGAAGGAAGAAGACTAATAGGACGATAGGAATTTAAGCAATCGGAAGGTTTATTGGGTTTTAATATCATAACAACTTCAGAATATTTCCACGCTACCGGGAAGTATGTTATTTTTAAAATAGAGTTGTAGATATTAGTCAGAAAAAGGATTGCTTTCCAAGGTAAATTTTTCAGCAAAAAATTTGTAATAAGGTCATAACCAGGCTTTTTTATTTGGTAAATTTTGAATAAAATTTTGAACTTCCTGAGGATGGATTGCAGTAGGCGGTAATGTCATGGGCAATGGTGTGTTAAGTTGGTATGTTACAAGTTCTTCGGTGAATTGCTCGTTAATGTCTGTGTGAGGTTGGAATGTTTCTTCTAGATGGCATGCAAAAATTTCAGCTTTTTGGCTGTCTGATTTCGCCCAAGTGCCATCAGACTGTCGAATAGGAAGCGAAACGTTGTGGTGTCCTACTATGCGTTTTGTCATGTTCCAGATGGGTTTGTCGGCGGTCGCTAAACTGTTCAGGAATTTATCAAAAATCAGGTATGGGGCAGCAGGATAACAAATTCAAGAGGCAGAACTATTTTTAATGCATTTATGGGTAGGAACTGTGAGTTTTTATCCCCCAATTCACCTACCTATTGGCCTACAGATGCGAACAGGCTTCCAGATGTCGTAGATTTTTTTCATTACAAAGGGATTAAATTTACCAATCATCATAATCCAACGCCCGACACTAACCTCTGGGAAAACTGACTGGTGTAAGTTTAGAGCATTAATTGAAAATTCATTAAATCTAAATACAAACATACGGACACCTGAAGACTTAGATGACACGGTACAGCTTCTAACACAAGCAGTCCAAAACGCTGCCTGGAGTGCCTCATTTTCTAACAACAAGGCAGGCATTCATCAGAATAATGACCATAATTCACCATACATACGACATCTCATCCAACAAAAACGAAAAGCACGTAAAATTTGGCAAAGGACGCGTTATCCAACAGACAAACTAGATTCAATAAGCTAACTAGACTATTGCACGAACAAATAAAACGCATGAAGACTGAAAAATTTGGTAAATTCCTGAACAGTTTATACTAAGTTAATTTATAAAATCCATCTACTATATTTTATATTTAATAAATATTGAATTCTTTTCCAGAGGGGACCTGTTTACCTTTTTACTTATTCTATGAAAACTGTGGCATGTAGTAGAATGGAAATAAGAAACGCATCTGAATCATGACCATATCTAATTTTATTTACGAAGTACTTAATTTAAAATTAACCCTTTTCAGAAAACTTTATATACATTTATTTTAATAACATAAAAAGACACACAGTTACTGTGTGCTGACTGGAATGGGGACCTTTATTAACCTAATTTACTTGACGCATACCACACAATATAACAATAAGTACTGAATACTAAACTACAATAAATTGTATAAGATAAGTCTGGTGAAAGGGTACCACGATATTGGGCCCTCAGTCATTATTCTGCTCAATCTTCAGTCTCTGCCATTCTGCCATCTCTGCCTCTCTCCGAGACTGTACGTACCGCCTACTCCCTCAGCACTCTCCGGACCCCTGGACTACCAAGCACCTTTTTTTTTTGGTCCTCCACTTTCTCGCCGTTAAGGCTATACGGGGTTTCCCGAACCAGGGGAGAGGTTGGGGGATTAGTGCCAAGTATTATTAAATGCCTATAACTTGCTATCTTCGGTCGTCAGTGGCATATGAATATATAAATATCTTTCTCCCCACTCCATTCATTTTTCCTCCGATTAGTTGGCCTATCTTAAAATACCCAATCAAACTCTTATCTTGCACTTCTCCCGTTTTTCCAGAAGTATCTTTGTCCAGGTCTATGGACCGAATTGCTCCTAAGGTAGCGTTATCAGTCTCAGAACTTAACTTATTTTTATTTCTAGCAATACCTTCTCAGAGACCTTTACCCACGTTTATGGACCCAATAACTTCGAAGTCGGTATTCCCAGGACCCTACTGCATTTTCAGACCCTACTGCAACACTGAGTGAGTGTATATAGTACTTTATTAAAAATTATATTACTTATTAAAATTAGGAAATCTTTTCCCGGCAAGACCCCATCATAAATAATATATAGCACAACATTAGTTTCGTTCAAATTTGAATTAGTCGAAAAATAGGGGATTTCTTGCACATAAACACGTAATCTCCCACTTTTATGAAAGATAAATAAAATAGCTTTGTAAGTAACGGAAAGAAAATTTGTATTTGAAATTGAGAGAACCAACCGAAACGGAACGTCTTAATAATGACAGATATAAAAACGGAGCGTACTGATTGAATTGTGAGGCCTCCAGTCGGAGCCGTTAGTTGTAATAGAGGAGTGTGTGAGGCTCTTATTGTCGTTTCGTGAGCACGTCTCAAATCTTCTCTATTCATTTTTTTTAAAAGTTATACAATACATTTTTTAACTTCAACCCCACCATCGGTGATTGTGAACCCTAGTATTCTCATTCACGATCAGCCACTGATCGTAATGATCAGAAAGATTTCTACAAAATATATTGAAATAAAAATTACAAACCAGTCAATATTTACTAGTGCAACTTACCTTGATCCATTGAGGAAGTCTTTTTCATTGCATTCTGCTACTGCAAGAAGAATTCGCCCAAGCTTTGGGTTCAATAGGTTTTCTTATTTACCCATCAAATGAATTTGGACTGAAGATTTTTTTTTTTTAATAAAATAACTTGATTGAAATTTTATCACTTAAAACAATATATGAGCTAATTTAACCCAATAATTTTTTATGTATTTCCAATATTTTTACAATCTTGCTCAACTATTTTCCTTTACCTAACTTCGTGGTTCAACTTTAGATCATTATGGCTTTATATTTTGATCTAATAAAAGCATTTTTTGAAAAGATTAGTGATCTTTTTTTTAGATAAATTTTGAAAAAAGATTATCTCACATCAAGAGCTATCTTTTTCTTTTTTGATAAATATATAGCTCTTTTTGGGACCTTTAATGCAATATTTGGGTAAGTTATAATTTTAAAGTGGTGTTTGTTTTTAATGAAATGTCGACTTTAAAGGTTGATAACGTCACCGTTTCAAACTGATGACGAAATATGTATCTCTTGAGACCATTAAGAGTACGGCCTTTGCTGGTCAGTAATCAGGCACACCTGATACTTTATCGAGAATTGTAGGTGAACCACTTGGAGTACCTGACACGTCCTTAAACTTTAATGATATTTAGCAAGACCGCATTTAATTTTATCGTGCTTTTGTATGCTCAGCCATTCGGCTACAACAGATTTCAATCGTTCAGCGGTTACGTGACATAAGGTCAAAAGATTTGTAAAAACGGATATCTGACAACTTAATAATTGGGTAAATATTACAGGCTTTCTAGAAATCTTGATATCTAAAAATCTTATCGGTTAAGTCAAATTTAAACGGTCAGTAAAATCCAAAACAAAATTATGAATAAAAGATAATCACTAATTGAAATTACATGAGGGTTATTGAGAAGGTAGTGCTGCGATTCTGAGTAACGATTGCTAAAACTACTCAACTGTAGTTTGATAAGAAGTGAACCATTTTAAGGGATTTGATTGGAAGGTAACAATTGTAGGGGATTTGATTTAAACTATGTGAATCATTAGAAATGGACATACAGCTAGAAATTTGTCAAAACTTTCTTTGAAACAGTTCTTTCGTAGTCAATATAAAATTATTTGAATTGTGTTGACAGATTTCTAAATATTGGCTAGCAAATGGTTTTATTGAAGATTAAATATTTTTTTTGTTTCCTAAGAACACTTATTTTTCTATCGAAAATTCTAAAGTAGTTCATTATCTGAAATGTTTACATATATTATCTACTATTGGATAATATTACATTTAAGATGTCTCGTCTTCTATACAAATGATAATGGAAGTCTAAAAGTTTAAGGTATAGTTTGTATAAGATATCGACGGTTCCTATTATTAGAAGATATTTATTTTTTCCTCATCATTTACAAATCTTCATTCCGTTCTGTTCAACCTCTACGTGTTAGGCTTTCCCCCATCCTCACGACCAATTCACCTTTATCCATTGTGAAAAAAAAAATGTTTATTAAACTTGGACGTATTGAAGTGAAGCGAATTGAAGATAGGGGAAAGCTCGAATATCGGAAAGAGAACAAAATAAAATTTAATAAACGTAATTAAAAAAGATTGTTCATTAAAATATAAAGTTTGTAATGAATCGCCTTCGTTGCCGAGAGAGGTAGATTTTCGTTACTACCAAATTATCCATTAGTAATCAGTAAATATGAGTTTAAATTTTTTTAACAGAAAAAAAATTCAATTCTGATTTTATATAGCTATGTTTAGGCACATGATCCTTTTTTTTTACCTCTTTGATTTCTTCTTTTTCTTATATGGAAAGAAGGTAATTAAATGAGTTCAAAAATGAGGATAAGTCAGGAGTTATTTAGTGGTTTTCAAAATTACGTTAGTGAGGTTAGAGCAAAAACAAAATCTACATTAAAAGTATTAAAACGGTCATGCAAGCCTTGAGATCAAATTTCAGATTTTGTTTGTGGATTAATTGACATGGTATGAAGATGTATATTGTTGTATGGTATGAAGATGTTTAAAATAATATAGATTCTTAGTTGTTATCATAAGTAAGGAACAGATTTTCATGGGTAATAAAAAGCCAAATATGTACATATATATGTAATATCATTTTGATAAATATGTAACAGAAAATTGTAAATATGTAATTGATCAAATTGATTAGAATATATGTCATCTGTGTCATGTATTTTATTTGAGTGTATTTGTATATAAATACAAATCATAAAGTTTATAAAAAAAATAAAGTATACAATGGTTACATATCAAATGATATTTTAATTTTTCAAACAAAAAGTGTCGTATATCCGATCTGAAAATATCTAGAGTACCGGCTGAAAATTCATTCCACATCAACATATGTAATAGGGACAAATTTGAAAGAAGCCATTGGAGTTAAATCTACATCCAATTGCCCCTTGATCTTCTTTTTACAGACATACATTACAGCTTAAAAGAAACGGGGTAGTTGTGGTTTCAGAGCTACTTTATAGTTGTGGTTAGGGATGGTATGCAATGCAGACCGGCACGGTTTTAGTTATTTTACTTTTATCAACAGTTTCTTCGTAAATATCTTTTAAATAATTTTTCCTCACAGTGCTTTTGTAGGAACTTTCGTATAAATATATTTTCATAAGAAACATTTAAAGACTAGATTGTTAATTTTTATAAATTGTAATTTATAGTCGTTGATACTACAAAAGATCGTATGTCGAAAAAATCATTTTATTTGAAATAAATAATAAATTATTTAGTTTTTGTGATTGAAAGAAATATTAAAATTGTTAATATATTCAATTTTAAAACTTTTTATGTGTTATAATTGAAATTTTTCTTAGCGGCTGGTGTCCACTCAGGATTAATGACCAAGTGAATCCTGAGATTCGAGTATTTTTTTTACTGGGCATGATTCTTCTTTTCTATTTACTTGTAAGGTATTTCGTCTTTCAGGACCCCAGAGGTTTTTGGATCAACTATATTTAATTAAAAGTCCAATAAAATAGCAAAATCGAAAATTTCTGACATACGACCTTTTACAGTATCAACGACGATATGTTTTAATTTTTGGTCGACAGAGATCTGTATTAAATAAATATTAGAAAAGTCTAATTCTTTAAGTGGCAAAATAATATTTTCTTTTAAAAACTCAACTCATTTTTTTTTAGATTTGCTGTACCACGAAAATTATAAGTTTTGTGATTGTTATATACATATGATGTTATATATCATGATATATTTATAATTGATTTATATGAAAGTATGCATTTTCATTTTTAAAAATTTTGACGCAATAAAAGTAAAGATTAAAAAAAAAAAAAAAATTATAGACCGAATATGTATTTACAGTAAAATAAAAATGAGTTTAAACGCTTCGAAATGCCTTAAAACGATTGGATTAAGCTTTTTTATGAAAATTAGGAGCTCTTAGCTTCTTAGGAAAAATGTAAAAGTTGTCAGTCCAATAGTTGTAAGTAATGTGTCTTTCAATTCCTAAGTCGCTAGCGGAATTGAAAAAATATATATTTTGCAATAGCGGTCTCCTTTTCAATTGCAGTCCTTCAGTAGCCTCTTGCTAAACGCTTCCCAAAGGTCACAAATGAACACTCGGCGTCATGCCGGTTGCACTGCCATCAATCTCCCGGGAAGCTCCCCGCGCTCGCCCAAAACGGAGCCGCGAGCCTGCGCCCTTGGAGGAAGGGATTCAGATTGCCGACGGGCGCCCTTGGCACGGAATGGGCCGGCCCCTCCCTGAGCGCCCACATTCCCTAACCCCCGACCCCCGACCCCAGCGCCTCTCAGCTATCTGGAGCACCGCGCTCCTTTAAATACTCTTCACATCACTCGTGTCACGTACTCCAGCCGGATAAGCCGCTTACCGTGTCATATTGCCATTACCGACCCCATTCTTTAGCCCGGTGTCACGAGCCAATACTTAGTGAAGAAAATCACAGAGCTGTAACTCTCTAAAGTTGATCACTTTAGTTCGTTTTAGTGAATTCCAATAAAAACTCTAAAGGCTCCATATAAATTTTTAATGAAGGCGTAACGATTCTCTGTCCGAAGAGTTAACTATAATTTCCGCCCACGTTAGGCGTACATGGTCCTTTTAAAACTCTTGTAACTGCGATAAATGCTACTTTCTGTCTTTCTTTGAACTTTTCTATCATCAAATCAATTTAAATAAAAATCCACAACCCTCTTAACAATAATTAGATGCTAGAAAGTTGCACAAAACAATCCAATGAGTCAAACTAATTTCATTTACCACCCTTTCTCACTGCAGAGTAGAAATTGTTATATTTTTTTATAAAAAGGTGTAAAGTGCCTTGTTTCATCATTAACTAACTTCAAATACAAATCTGCAACCCTCTTCACAATCAGAAGGGGGTAAAAAAAAGCACGAAACCTAAAAAAAATCTTATGTCACGTCGATTTCGTTTATCAACCTTCCTTACCATCAAGTTGAAATGCATGTAGTATAAATGTTTTTTTTTTTTTTGTTTTTTTGTAAATTTTTGAATGTAGGAAGAATATATTTCCTTCTCTTTATAGAATATATATTTTATTTTTTTTCATTCTGTATCAGCACATGCCATTTCTATACTTTGTCTGTTTACCTAAAGGTGAGTGGAGTCGACTCCTCTTACTTATGGAGGGACTCTATTGCTGGTATTCGTTAGTATTTTAATAATCAGTTATTTTTTTATAGTATCTCACAAAAAGATAGAAGCTAGATAGAAAAAGAAAATAAGCCGAACCTAGCCCACATCATCAAGGTACGCCATAGATTGGTCGAATCTTACAAGGGGACCACGTCACATTTCCCTCTCCGATTTTGATGTAATTTTTTTTGGTGATTCAGTATCGAAAATAAGTCGACAAGTGTCCGGCTGTTTCATTGAATGGGCCATCTGGAGCGAGAAATTAAATATTTTAGGTTCAAAAATCGTTAAAATTGGCGTTCACAAAACAGTCATTGCTCCATTCTATCTGAACCAATTTTAATGTAACTTTCAGGGATTCTTCTACTTGAAAATATATTAGACATATTTATCAGGATTTGTTGCAATTCACCCTAGTAAGGCCAGAGAATTACTTCAAAGTTGAGGCTTTTTGAGGCTTGCGTTAGTAAATTGTGTTGATGTGACGCTCTGGCCTTACTAGGGTGATTTGTGATAAATCCCGATACACGTGTCTAATATATTTTTAAGTAGAAGAATCCCTGAAAGTTTCATTAAAATTGGTTCAGGTAGAATGGAGCAATGACTGTTTTATGAAAGCCTATTTTAACGATTTTTGAACCTAAAATATTTAATTTCTCGGTCCAGATGGCCCATTCAATGTAACGGCCGGTCACGTGTCGACTTATTTTCGATGTAGAATAACCAAAAAAATTTCATCAAAATCGGAGGGGGAAATGTGACGTTGTACCCTTGTTTGACGATTTAGTAAAGCAAAAAAAAAAAAAAGAAATTGATACAGCTGTTTGTTTTTTTTTTTTTTTTTTTTTTTTTTTTTTTTTTTTTTTTTTTTTTTTTTTTTTTTTTTTTTTTTTTTTTATGAAAAATATAAAATCTCAATTTGTGTTAACAATTTTTATTGAAGTAGAAAAAAACGATTTTTCTGTATACATTCGGAATTTGAATCTAAGAAGGCAAAAAAAAAAATAAAAATTAAAACTAAACTAAAATATTTTTATTTTAAATTATCGAATGTGTAGTGCTCAAATCTTTTGCAATGATTGACGGAGATATTAAATTCTGCTTACCTTATCCAGTGACAAATCGTTATTCAAATCTATTGTTGGCCCGATTGTTATCAAACTAATAAATACACTTCAGTTTGAACATATTAAGGTTAGAGATTGTGATAATATTTTCCGTTATGTAAACATTTCGTACAACTTAGCCATTGTATTTTCTTACATACCAGTTACCAAACAGTTCTTTTCTTATTGTAATATTTAGAAGAGCATTTCGCGTGTATGGTAATTGTAAAAGTTCTGATTCAATTTAATCTTTAACGCAAGTAGGTGCCTTGGAAATAAGTAATTTCTGTTTATAATATTGTAACACTTTTGTGGGTAACAAATATTTATTTACAGAAATATGCAGTTATCACAATGCCAACGAATTATTACAACTTAAACATTTGAGCAGGTTACAAAAATGATAACTTTATCACACACAATCATATGACTTGAGCAATACAGTCAAGACACAGACTTCCACTAACTCATTCAGTCTCTGCCCCTTATATATGTCGTAAATAGTGGGGCCTGGAATCTTCTAGAACAATGTCGGCAATTCTCCGTCATTCCGGAATGATCTAGACAAAAACAGTTCGTTCCAACCGGTTATTTTGTTCCAACATGCGGTCCGGGAGGTTACGCCATATGTTTTTTTTTTATTTGCTTATCGATTTAACGTTACGATATATACAAGCAAGGGCGTACCCAGGATCAAAACTAGGGGGGGGGGGTGAGCTATGTTCGTTCAGGTTTTAACATCTTACCACGAAAAAGGTGAATGAAACCAAAATCACGTATAATTATAGCAGTGCTTTATCAACTGAGTTATTACAATTATTTGCTTGAAAAAAGTTTATTCTATTATTTCTTCCAGTCTTAAAAGCCTAAAAAATTATTGCTTCCAGCCTTCCGGGGCAGCTGCCCCCTCCTGTCAACCGCTGGGTGCGCCCTTGTATTCAAGGGTAAATCGTTAGTTATTCGTGAAATTCTACTACAATATAAGCTTCTCATTGATATTAACACTTAATATTTATACTCTGGTTTCTGGAAATTTATTTCCTAAATGACAAAACATTTATGCTTTATTTAATTATCACATCATATCGGGTTCTAGGATTTGTAAAATTTAAAAATGGTTACGAAATTGATATAATGTTATAGAATTTTATTTTCAGGAAAAACGCGAGCAAAAGAAGTTTTCAAAGTTTATTTCTAAAATCTGGTGCTATTTTTTGTAGGAAAATATCGAAGGAAGTTCAAACAAACATCATACTTCACAGATAAACTTGAAATTTGATAAACATATCGAAACCTCATGGCAAGACTTCCATGCTAAAAAAAAAAAAAAATTTGAATTGAAATTTTTTATTTTTTATATTGATAGAACGCAACAGGTCTATAAAATGGGAAAGCGACATATTTTAAAACAGAGTTGGGCAAAAAGAAGTTGAACTACAAATTACAAAACTACTGACACAGTAGTTGGGAAGTTGTTGAAACTACAACTACTTTTATAATTTGTAGTTGGTGGACCACAACTACAACTACTGTAGTTACAACAAAGTAGTTGCATTTTTACAACTACAACTAGTAGTTGCAACTGTAATTATAGGCCTGAAACTACAACTACTTTTATTGATAACGAGTAATTATCGATATCTAGTATTATCGATAAGGAGTATATCAAATGAAATTCAGCTAATATATAAAACATGGGATTGATCGAGAACCTAAGGTTAAAAAAATAATTGACTGCCGGAAATCATGGAAAAATTTTGTATTACGTATACGTATTGTACTATTTTTAAAACAGATTATCAACCATAATGGAGCCCATTTATCTATGGAGTATTTATCTAAACACAAAATAAAAATAGCAAAAACATGTGATTTAATTAGACGTTGCTTAGCAAATGTAGTTGCCGCTCTAAACTACATTTACAACTACTTGTTGTATTTGCTATTCCCAACTACTTTTTCCCAACTACTGTAGTTGTAGTTTTAAATTACAACTACTTAACTGGTAGTTGAAAAATAGTAGTTGCGCGCTTCCAACTACAAACTACATGTAGTTGTCTGTGTAGTTAATTACAAAGGTAGTTAACTACTGCCCAACTCTGTTTTAAAACCACCTATACTTGAAATATTTTTATTTTTTTATTTGCCATTTTTATAAAATTTAAATACTAATGTAAAATATTTGAAAATATGTTGTTCGAAAACTAAATAAAGAGGTGATTGTGGTTTCTTAAACTGAAATATTTGATTTGATTAACATAAACACTTGCCTCACGATGGATTTACAAGATTAATGAATGAAACACTAGAAATGTCATTTTCTCTGATATAGGTTATTCGGAGTTATGGTAGTCTTGCATTGAAGGTGGGATGTACCGAAATACCGAAATAGTTTAAAAAGATAATTTACGCAGTCCCGAAGGGAGGGTGCTGCAGCCACCCAGCACTTCCCCTGGATCTGTTAATCAGCATTTTACCTTTATGTTCCTGCCCCACAACCAAAATTCTACTTCTTCTGCTTATTATTTTTTTATTGTTATCTTACTTACTTATTTTGAGTAAGGATAAATTCAAACATTAAATGAAAAAAAAAAATGTCTAAAGGGTGCTGCAGTCCCCACAGCTCTAACCTAAATCCGCCCATGCTATACGACTTGTGAGCTGCATTGGCCAACTGATCCCGGGCACGCTGGCTCCTCGATTCGGTCTTAACCTTTGATTGACGCCTCATTAGAATCATGCTATGGAACAATGGAAGGTATCTCCTGTTACCAAACCTACCCTCTTGATTGGTAATGCGACAACTCATGATTCGAAATGATCTTTGCTTTCTCTTTCATTGCTCCCAAATAGCACATAGTCAGGTACCCTGTAATGTGCCACCTGTTGGATCCTTCACACATATGCAGTGACTTGTGTTCCTCATGTGGTAATTGTGGATATAAGTTTGATATTCCCATTTATTCAAATTAAATATTAGCGAATAAATTCTTTTCTCCTGAAATACTTGCTTTATAAATTACAAACAATCATAAAGGGCAAATATGGAATCAAAATTAAATTTTGAGTTAAAATTATGAAATTCGACATCAGAGAAAATTAAAATTTTTTTTTGCCTTTTTAAACTAAATCACACCCTCGTTTTTCTTCAGCTCCTTGCCTGAAACATTAAAAAAATAGAAAAAAAACCTTATTTAATGTTAAGTTGATGGATGCAATAGGTTTAAGCCTCTCGAATCTCTAGGTTTTCGGATAAGAAAAACTATAAGCCGATTCAAGGAGTTAACAAGTAGTGATACCATAAAAATTTCATTGGCCACATAGTGAATATTTAAAATTTTAAATTTTAGACTCATTAACCCTAGAATTACCGACCTCTCCCAGGTCGCACTGGAATTGCGAATTTTTTTCTCAATATAGAAATTGTTTTATTTCATTTTGTTGTTATACCCTCATTCTAGGATGTTTTTCTGAGGAATACATAAAATATCAAAAATATCCCATTAAAATTGGGCGATAGGGAACAAAAACAAAAAGTTGTGGGCTCGAGGAGCCCCCCCGTTGGTACTTCTAGGGTTAAGTTGAGTTGTTCAAATAACTTTTTGACAATACCGTAAAGTGGTGAAACCTCCTTTTTAAAAATTTGAACGAACAAAAGTAGATAACATTGCTGAATAGATAAGAATGACAAGTTGGCAGATCGAGACTAAAAGATGGCAGTGTGGCCGAAACGTCAGTTAAAAAAATATGGTGCGTGCGAGCAACACACAACTTTCACTTACCAACTTACTTAGATTAGAAATTAATGTGTTTTGTTAATTGCCACTTCTCTAAGTTACACATTTTTCCTCATTCATTTCTTATTTTTGTTTTGCTCTCTAATTACACTATTTTTTTTTATTATTAAATACAAGTTTTTACTTGCGATAATTCGGCAATGCAAGCATGATACTCCAAGTCGTCTGATTTTATAATTCTCTACTTATTTGTTAAAAATTTCATTTAGTTACCATGAAACAAATGATTTCCATTAAATTAAAAGAACGTCTTTAATTCTGTTAAAACAGTGGCCTGTCTTTAAAGGCGTACTCCGCATGCCTGGGCTCAACGTGTTTTATGAGTTGATTAAATATTTTTCTTTTTTTCTCCTCTATATGTTTTACTTCATTTTTATCATATCTCATATTTAGCCGTTTCTTATTTTTAGGCGTAACTAGAGACAGTTAATTTCTCCATATAAACAAAAACAAAGGTACTTTATAGGAAACAAAAAAACAAACAAACATAAAAGGCCCCTTCCCCATTCAAGCCCCATCAGAACATTTTAATAATGATAAAGCTTACCTGATGTTATAAGAACACCTAATTTCCATTAAACATGACGAATTTGGTGAAAAGCCGTTTTTGAGATAATCAAAAAAAGGTAAAAATTGGAAAAAAAAGGTATGAAATAAAGTGCCCCCTCCGTTTGACCAATTTTGATGAAATGATGCCTATCACATCATTGGCATATACATACATCAAATACCCAGTTTGATCAAAATCGTTAAAGCCTTTTTTGTGTAAATAAAAAAAAACACCTGAAAATGATACAAAATTTAGTAAGTAAAGTCCCCCCTCCGGTTGATCAATTTTGATGAAATGTTTACGGGCATATACATCAAATACCCAGTTTGATCAAAATCGTTAAGCCGTTTTTGAGTAAATTAAAAAAACTCCTGAAAACGATACAAAATTTAGTAAGTAAAGTCCCCCCTCCGGTTGATCAATTTTGATGAAATTTTTACAGTCATATCTCGGGAATATACATACATCAAATGTATGTTGCTATTTTGATCAAAATCGTTAAAGCCGTTTTTGAGAAAATTTAAGAAAACCTAAAAATTTATTAAAGAAAGTACCCCATCCCTTTTACCAATTTTGATGAAATTTTTGCTGTCACATTGCGGGCATATAAATAGACTAAATACCCAATTTCAGGTTCGCACGGTTTATAGTTTTTGAGCTAGTCTATTCACTTATTTTCCTTTTTACACTGTTTGAAGAAGATAGAAATCATAATTTTTAAATTTTACTGAGCTCCTTTTGTTTATTCAAGTTGTTATTAGAAATTTAATAGATGTTGCTAGGATTGATTTCAAAATTTGACGATTTTGTAAGGATACGTTACCTTTTAACCGCAGTTATATCTAAAAGTAGCCGATTTTTGAGATATGTCGTAAATAAAGGAGTGAGCGATAAAGTGAATTATAAATCTAATATTTATAAGACATTGGCATTAAACATTTATGATAAGATAAAGTGTTTTATGATTATGCTAGGGCCAACATGGCCGACCTACATTATGACAACTGTATAAATTATATGCCATAAGGTCGATACGCGATATCTTGCCTTAATTAGGTATGGGATATATTTATGACAGTCGCTAGATCGCACTAATTTTTCATAAATGCGTTTATTTATTTACCTAAAAGATTTATTTTTTACAAACATGCTAAGAATGCTTTTTCAGTCAATCAAAGAAAATTATTTATTTGTCATTGTCTTAAATAATAATAACTATGGACTTATTTTAAGTTTTTGAAAATCTTTTTAAGTTAAGATATCTTTGATGCGCGGTCATAAGGGCTTAAGTCAAAATTTTTAATTTTTCAGGAGAGCAACAGCAAAGTTTAAAACATTATGTAAAATCTAATTATTGATATTATTTGTGATAGTCATTTTTATAAAACAATGTAATAGTAATTCTATCTGAAGCATACATTTGTTTCTTGACTGATCATTTCTGATTAGGTACTTTGGACTTATTATTGGACATAAGCTCTTTTTTGACCGCAAACCTCTTTTACATCTTCGCTCTAACTTTGATGCGCGGTGTTTAGGGCTAAAGTCAAAAATTTGAATTTTTCAGGAGAGCAACAGCACAGCTTAAAACATTATGTAAAATCCAATTGTTTATATTATTTGTTATTTTTATAAAACAATATTTATTATTATTATTATTATACATCCTCCCTTGCCTTTGAGGCAATATGGATTTTGCAGCAATAAGATGTTTCACATACGCAAAACACCTCACTGCCGCATGTTAACAATTATATACAATTTTTACTTTTTTCTGCGGCAAGAAGTTTTCTGTTCTCATTTTTCCGTTCTCATTTTTCCTTCCACACTTCTTATTTAGTCCGGTGGTCTTCCTGGGACTGCTTCAGTTCTTCTTCCCAAGGCAAAGTGGGAGCGACCGATTATATCCTTCCACCCGTACACAAAAGATTTGAAGTACGGGTAGTTCTTCTCAGTCATCAGCTGAGGAAGGTCGTACTCCGTCAGAACATAGAGCCCTGTCTCCCTTAGCAATTGTGCTCTCAGTGCCTCATAAGCGGTGCAAGCCAGTAAAATGTGTTCTGCTGTCTCCGGTACCCTACAATTTGGGCATAAGGGATCGATGTTCTTACCATATTCTACCAGTTTTGCACGGAACCCCCCATGCCCCGTGAGGAATTGAGAGACCCAGTAGTCCGGTATGACCCAAGAGGCATCTAGCCTTGAGGTGACGGTAGGAAAATACTTCCTTAAGGTTGCCCCCTTTGAAGTATCAACCCATCTCCGATTCCAATCGGCTAATGTGTTCTGCCTTATTATTGCCTTCCACCTCCTTGGGTCTTCGCCGATCCTCTCTCGAACATTTGCCGGTAAAAAATATAGTAGTAAGTCTATCTGGCGTATACTATTACTATCTGACGCCTACATTTATTTCTTGTCTGATCATTGACTGACTGCACACCTCCCTCTTCATTGCACAATCTTTTGACTGCACACCTCTTCATGAAGTACTTTGACTTTAGTTGTGCCTTATGTTACACAAAATAAGTTCAGTAAAATTTCAATCGCAATGATAATAAATTTATTATAAGAAATAAACTAAGTAGTACTTATAAATATGATAGCAACTCATTTATTTTTTTATTTGGGAAAAAATAAATCAGAATACAACATAAGAAAATTGTATTAAAGTTGTTTATTAACGAAGTTAAAATTACAATTTGGGAATTAACAAGGATTTAATTTGTTTAACATTTTACCCTTTATAATCGCTTAAGCATGTTATGACATACATAAACCATAGTTGTGGTATAGAATAATTTTATTAATTTTACATTACAAAATATACTAATGGCATACATGAAGAAATACAAAATTAACAAATCTCAAAATTCCATTCCTTTTATTTGAGACTACTCCAGCTCAACTTCCGGAAGGACAGGATCCTCCGCTTGGATAGCAGAATCTGTTGGGAGTTGTCTATAAAAATTGTGAAATACTGGTGGTATCATAGGAAGTAAATCCATCAGATCCTTTTTCTTTACCTCAGGTATAGGAACCATGGATTTGTACTTTTGTTGAACTTGTCCTATAGAAGGCCTCCCTCTTTTTCTAAAACTCATTGACTTGAAGGGTTCTTCTTCTGTTTAGGAGTTCTTCTACAACAGAGTACCGTAGTCTTGAGTGTACTGAACATTATGCCAGGAAAATAAGTCCCCATCCGAATTCTTCCTTAATACTAAATCTGTCTTGAGAAGCTCGGAAAAAAACCAAGAAAATCTTCTTGTTTCATTTCAATTACTTGAAATGACATTTTTTTTCCGATTCCCCTAACCAGCTGAAACCAATCGTGAGGATGATAAATTGGGATTTTTAGGTGTTTTTTTTTGTTTTTCTATCATTGAGTGGTACAACAACAACACCCCACGATGTACGTCATCTCCATTCATGCCAGCTTTACCACTGTTGGAATAGTCGAATAAAACTATAGCCCTAATAAAATTTATTTAAGTAGTGAACGGTATTAAGGTCATATGTTGACTTAAGACCTTAATACCAGGAAGGAAGTTATAAAATTGACTTAAGGCTATAATATCAATTGGTACAACTAATTGATTTTTAAAGTTTGACTTAAGACTTTAATACTAACCGGTAGCTCTGATTTCGTGCTATAATATTACGACATAATCTCCAATTGCTCAAAAAGTGACCTAAGCCCTTATGACCGCGCATCAAAGATATATACTTAATAAGGAATGCATAAAGACAATTTAAAAATAGTATGAAAAATCGCAACAGCTGATTAATGATCTACAAAATTCTAATCTACAAACTTAATAAAAGGCTTCTCTGGCATTAGTATGCTCAGTGGGTTTTGTATAATTAAGAAGAAATACTTCTCATGGCAAATTTAATAGCAATGGCTTGAATAATACTGAAGCATTTGACTTGCAATTATTATTAACCTGTTTTCCACACACATCAGCAGTGTGCCAGGAGTTATATATGGAATGGAGTTACTGAGAAAATAGCACGTAATATATCATTAGCTCGATGGTAAGAGCACTTCGACGAAGATGCAGTAGATCCGGGATCGATTACCGGTCGTGGCCTATCTTTTCTTCTTATTTAATGATTGATAATCGTTTATTTCTTTAACTAGAACCTAAAATATACATAACTTGGAGTTGTATTTAAGAAATTACACAAAATTTTAACTACATATAAAAAATTATAATGCCAACCAACGTTGCTGTTGTCTAACTAAATCTATGTTAATATAAGATAATAATCAAGATGGTGATGAAATTAGCCCCATACGCTAATCATTTAATTAAGTAACGTGGAAGATGAACGAAGAGCTTGTCTTGTTAATGCAATGGATTCCACGTCTGAATAGAAAATTAACGCAACCGAGATGTATCTCTGACTATCTCTGTTAGCAAAACCAAAATGGAATATTATAAAAAACTAGAATCAAGAGGCATATTATTTCTTATTTAGAAATTTAATATTACATACATTTGAGCGTCATTGTCCCAATTATAATGTCTAAATACATTAGACATACATTTGAGCGTCGATTGTCCCAACCAATTTGGTCAGGGATGGTTCTGGCGATAAATAATTCGAATAATCAAAAACGTTTAAATTTAGTAATGTATGAAATTAAATATTAAGTTCTGAGCATGCTAATATATATTGAATGCCTAATTGTAAGTTCATCGAAACATACAATACAATGTACACACATACCGATTAAGTGCCTTCATATTTGTTCATAGATAAAATAATTTTATTTTTTTTGAGATGTTAAAAAAAATATTAGTCATTGGTACTTAAAAAAGAAAGCATCCAATAAGTCATTCTCTTTTCAATGAAATTCGAATTTTGAAAGGATTCTGGGAAAAATGGCACTCTCAAACTAATTAAAAATATATTAATATGTGATTGTAGCTTACCTTCAGACAAGCCTCTAGTGTAGTTTTTTCTCCTACTTTCAGATGTTTCAACAGCGTTAATAATTTGTTTCGGGACAGAATTGTCCCTTAGTTTATTATCTTACTATGTTTGAACTATTTGACTCCATCACTATTTAGCTTGTTCATAAAATTAATTTTCTTTGAGGAAAACCCTTCTTTATTTCAAAACATGGTCACTGCCCAGAGACAGAGACAGCAATAAGCAAAGTATCGAGACAAATATGATAATTCAGACTTGCTTTTCAACGGCTTCTATGATATTATTGGTTATTATAGACGATTAATCTGGTACATTGATTATAGTCCATTATTTCGTATTTCAAATAAGAAAGGATTAATGCTTTTAGCAGCATATAATACATGACATACATACTCATAATAATAATTATAAACCTCAGGTGTTATACAAATAGACCTCCATTATCTGCTTTCTCTTGCAGTTGAGGCCTAGGCCTAGTTTGTAGTCACGTGTGAGGATCACGACTACAAAAGTCGTTGAGACCAATACAGATCCAGTTCCATTTCTCAATGTTTTTATTATGTTCTAAAATGAATATTAAATTCAACAGTTTTGAATAAAATAAACCAGTATTATTTATATAAATAAAGTTGAAATTCTGTTCGTTTGTTTATTTGTTCTTTATAGAAATACATACCGTTTGTCTTAAATTCTCCAAATTTTGCACAGTGTTCTTTGATACCAGGTGCGAACACCTGTGCATATTAAAATTGCATAACTTCAGCCAATCTTCAGCTGATATTCTTTACTCTCCAAATTTCGGTAAGTGGTTCTTTCAGACCAGGTGCGAACACCTGTCCATATTAAAATTGCATAACTTCAGCCGATCTTCAACTGATATTCTTTATTCTCCAAATTTCGTTCATTGGTTCTTTCACACCAGGTGCGAACACCTGATCATATTAAAATTGCATAACGTCAGCCGATCTTCAGCCGATATTCTTTATTGTTATAAAAATCATAATTATCTCACTTTATAGGTTTTTTTTTTACGAAATCGACCGTTTCTTTAGAAAAATGAAATTCCTCAAGATAAAACGGATATACAGTTATAATCTATGTATATAAAGATTAAATTCTGTTTGTTCCTTATAGAAATCCATACCGTTTGTCCTAAATTCTCCAAATTTCGCTCAGTTCTTCTTTCATACCAGGTGCGAACACCTGTACATATTAAAATTGTATAACTTCAGCCGATCTTCAGCTGATATTCTTTACTGTTATAAAAATCATAATGATCTCACTTTACAATGTTTTTTTTTACGAAATCGACCGTTTGAGTCGAAAAAACGGCCTAAAAAATCATTTTATAGATTTTGAAGAGGCCAACAATGCCCGGTAAGACCGTCCCTTGTCAGTGGTCGAGTTCAGGGATTTTTAAACCATTTTTTTTTTTTTTACATTACAATACGTTTATTTATATGTATGGTGAATTTATTTTTTAAAAATGCCTCCTAAGAAGCGAGCTTTAATAGGAGTAGTGAGCTTAAAAGCTAAAAAACAACTCCAAATAAGAGCAGCTGAAACTCTTGACGAACATCAAAATAGGATTGAACAACAGAGGCTTAGACAGGCAGAATCGCGGGAAACTGAGTCTGCCATGGAATACGAGGCCCGCCTTGCACCACAGAGGCTTAGGCAAGCCGATTTGCGATAAGCTGAAACTGCAGGGCAATATTTCTGTTTGTTTGTTTGTTCTTCATAGAAATCCAAACCGTTTATCTTAAATTCTCCAAATTTCGCTCAGTGGTTCTTTCATACCAGGTGCGAACACCTGTCCATATTAAAATTGCTTAACTTCAGCTGATATTCTTTATCCTAATAAAAATCGTAATGATTACAATAATTTTTTTACGAAATCGATCGTTTCCTTAGAAAAATGAGATTCCCCGGGTGAAACCGGGACATACAGCTAGTAATCAATAATACAAGCAAGGGCTATTGACGCCCGGTGAATCTAATTTATATTAAAAATTGTTCGGCGGACATCTTTTAGATACATTTTTTGTATTCAAGCTTTTCTAGAACTGAAGGAGAAATGTGCATGAAAAATTAAAATAATGGTGATGAGCGACTGATGATAAAATGAAGGTGGGGAGAGGAAATGGGGAATTCAGAAATGAAAATGACTAAAACATATATAATAAATACTATATACTAAAACATCATTTCGTAAGAATATAATTCAAGCTAATCACCTATAAAAATGTCGTGCAAATACTGCTTAAATGGCCTCATTTACAAATGACGTAAATCAGCAAGCGTTCACGAGGATCAAAAACTCTCATCTAGAATTATCTTGTCAGCGGAGTGATACTTATTGTTACATACTGCGAAGTTATTAGACATTCTATATTTCTGTAATACACACAAATTGAAATGTAATTTATGTGAGGTAGTAATGTAAAATACTTGGGTTACTTCTAGTGTTTATTTCGAGCAGGTTTTGTGGAAGTTCTCGAAATAAATTTTTAGATTCCTCCAAGTTTTTTTGTCGTAATGAAACATAGTAATATTGCTTATAGGAATCATCGATAGGGATTACTTATTTTTCAAATTAATTTAGTACAAATATCTTAAATATCTGTGCTATAATGTTTCTAATTACAGTACATAGATGTAATAGAGGAGATTTCGATTTTCAAGCACTGAAAAAGTAATAGTACATGTTTCGGCTTCCCGAAAGTTACTACAAATTGCAGAAGCAGGGGTGGGCAAATCGAATGGCGGGACCGCCAAGATTTGAATGCCCCACCGGCGAACTCTGCTGGGGGCAGAGGCTGAGAAGCAACTTGGTGAGCTAGATTCCTTGAAAGAGACCAGGCCTGGCCCATCCATTTCTTTTTTTTTTTCTTCAATTAAAATTACACGAGACATGAGTGAGTAAGAAGAGGAGCCGGTTCTCCGGCTGGAGGGGATGAAGAGCAGGGAGAGATCTTGAAGAACTACATGGACAATATGGAGAAGATAGAGCATATTGGAAAAGTAATTAGTGAGTCCGCATGGCCATCTCATTTAAATACATTAAAATACCCACTAACAAACAATATTTGTAGGGTCTTTTTTGTTCTTTTTTTTCTCAATAAATCTGTAATCTGTTAAGTCCATTTAATTTTAACATCTCTAACCTTCAAATACAGTCCACTTAATTCACAAAGGTTGGTTTGTGCCTTACCATTAAGTTGAAGGTATAAACCATACAAAATTTTGGTCCTCCGGGCCGGATATGAACCATCAAATCTGATCCCACATGCTTCATATTAAACTGTAAAATTGGTTCAGCAAGGTGCAATTCATTATTAATTAGAGATGTTAAAAATAAAATAATAATAGTGTTCAATTTTCATTTGTTTTCTGTTAACTTATGCAAAAGATGAAACCTGTAAATGCTACAGTCATATATCAATGTATAAGCAGCCTGCTCGAACAAATCTGCCATTCCTTTATCATTAGTGTATATTTATTTATTAATTAATGTTATTCTAATGTAAAGTAAAAATCTAGGAGTTCCCTAAGATTTAATAGTTTAAATCTTAATTAATTCAATTGAGCGCAGATGAAAAGGTAAAGCATTGATAATGTATTCATTAAATAGAAATGTATTTCTCAATTATGCAACAGGCTTTATTCACAGAGAATGCATTAAAGTAAATTTATTAAATTCAGCTTCAACAGACCTTAATTATGGTTAATAAAAGGCAGCATATATCATAAACTTAACCTAACCTATTTCAAATGCCTGAACTGAACACAATACTTACTTTAGTTATAACTGTTTTTAATCAAGGTTTACTCATTTACTAGAATATACTTTAATCATTTATTCATAAACTATTGATAAAATTACAGTGTTCTAATTAACAATAGCAAGTAACACCACACCATAAGGCATGCACTATTAAAATTCACACATATATACATCAGTATTTAATATATTCTTTAATTGCAGCACTATTGAGTAATAGATAGTTAATTAGACAATATTATTCGTTTCCACCAGCCCAAATTTCAAGAATATTGAAGGGAAAATCTGTCCCTTACAATATCTTAGCTAGAAGCTTTCCTCTTTAGATAACCTTACCAGGTTGTTTGTTCTGTTATCACATTCCAAGGAGGTCGGCTTAGATACGTTGGCGCACTGGTTTCAACTTCAACTTTAATTTCTCATTGTGACGTCATTACACTTTTCTTTTATTGACGTTTCACAGTATTTCACTCATTTAAATATGGCTGCAATTTTCATTCATGTGATCTACGATTCTATAAGCTGCATGTAATTCCTAATTGCTATTTATTTTTTTTTCTATTGTTCAGTTCTAGTCATGGTTTCTTTTCTCCTTCATATTTGACTTCTTATTTGTTCACATTCTTGTATTAAGTGTTCCTCTAGCTCATTTAACGCCTTATTAATTACCCATGGTACTTATCTCTACTGATGAAAATCATCTTAGTTTAAATATTTTGTTAATTTCGATGTTCAATATTTTGTGCTGGTCATGTTTCTTGTTTTATTTTATTTTATTCTTTTGGCCTTTAATCTTTCTCTCTCTTTCTCTCTCTCTATCTCTCTCTCTCTCTCTCGCGCTCTCCATGTTCGGGGGGACTTCTTCATTTTTGAGAAATTATCATTAATGACTGATCGTCAGAAAATTATGACAACTGCAGAATTATCTTCACGTGCCGCAATGTTGGAGCGGCGTATGCGAGGAACTAAACGGGACTTTAGTGGCCTTTCTTCTATTGATCTAGATGCACTCAGCGACACTGATGCGGCAATCTTCGAAGCAAGGGTAGCCAAAGCTGAGGTTGAGTGGAAGGAATTCCGCGACTCCTGGAACGAGCGAGAAGAGATCGCAGTTCAAGTAGGAGCGAGTGATGCATTTCCTAATGACGCATGGTACCAGGTTCATGATGCAATAAAGGAGGAAATAGTGAAAGCCAATGGAAATCTCCTTCTTATAAAAGAGCGCAAAGCAAAATCCAGGATGCATGACAACACTACACTCCCTGCTTGCTCAACCATCAACAACAGTGGAAGTTACACCCTAAAAACGCACCTTCCGAAAATCGACATTCCCACGTTTTATGGCGATATGCGTAAATGGTCGCACTTCAGAGATACATTCGAATCATTAATTCATAATGAACCAGCATTATCCCAAGTGGAAAAGTTCCACTATCTTATAGGGGCCTTGAAGGGTGAAGCCGCTGCCGTAATTTCCAGATTCCCCGTTGATGAACAATCATACCAGCTCGCATGGAAAAAAGTCGTCGAGACGTACCAGAACCCGAGAGTCCTAGCAAATATTCTGGTGCATCAAATTATTGACTTTGACTTCAAGCAGTTAAAAGGCGAATTCCAAAGGTACGAGTGTTTCCTGACGGGTGTAGCTGATAGTATCGATGCCTTCCGTGCGCTGAAGCTTGAAGACCCCGCGGACTTCTTATTAAGCACTCTTGCGCTCAGGGCATTGGACCCTGAAACGAGGAGACAGTTTGAGCTATCTTTGAAATCTAACAAGGAATTTCCGACGGTAGACCATGTTCTCGATTTTGTCCGCCAGCGAAAGACTGCCATCCGGATGTCTCAAGATGTCGACAATTCGACTAGAAAAGCACCTGCTCGCCCCACTCGGAATGATATGAAGCACAACTCTGTTTCCTTACATGCCAGTGGTGACTCGAGTTCCTCTTCCGCCAAATTCATGCAGAGCAATAGTAACGGTCGGAGAGCCAATAACAAGCAGCAGAGGAGTGGTAACCGCAATTTCATAGTAAAATGTTACCTTTGCAAAGGGGATCACTTCATTGCAAACTGTGAGAGCTTCCGCTCCTTAACCCCGGAAAAGAGGTTAGAACAGGTCCGCAAACTCCAGCTCTGTCGGAATTGTCTTCGAAAAGGACATAAGGTTTCTACCTGTCTCTCAAGATTTTGCTGTCGCACCTGCAATGGGAGACACCACACCCTCGTGCATACCCTAAGGGAAACCAAGGAGACCACGACCCTTGAGTCAACACCAGCAGCAACTACGGACACATTTATCGGCTTTGGAGCAACGACGCAATCCTCTTCTTCTTCGGTGAGTACTACGGTACTGTTGGGTACTGTACGTGCACTTATAAGATCTATAGGGGGAGCGTACCATTCTGTTCGTGCTGTTTTGGATTCAGGGAGCCAGCACACTTTCATCACGAGTTCTCTAGCCCGCAAGATTGGTGCTAGAATCACCCCATTCAGCGGAAGCATCACAGGTCTCGGCGAGACGGCCGTTCCAAGGTTCTATCTTCAGGGTTCAACTTCCTGCTCCTTACGCCCGTGTGCTAATGATCAAGAGTACCCTATTTCACCTGTCGTCGTTGACCGCATTACCTCTTCGCTACCTACACGCGATCTTCCTGCTTCAGTCATAAACGAGTTAATGCATCATTCATTAGCTGATCAGCAATTCGGAGAGTCGACATCCATCGACCTGCTGATCGGGGGAGATATTTTCCCTCGCGTCCTCACCGGAGTTCCTTATCCCACAGGAGTACAAAGCTTGTACTTTACTCCGACAGCGTTTGGGTTGGTAGTGTCCGGAGTCCTTCATGACAAGACCCCAAGTAATTCGTGTTCTTTTCTGGCGGTGTCCAAGAACAATATCGAATCGCGGTCAAAAGCATCTTGGGAACTTGAAGAACACGCAGCCCTGGGCAGATCACAACCCGACAATATTCAGTGGGAGCAGCTCTCCGTTAACACTCACGGTCGCACCGAAAAGGGAAAATTCGTAGTGAGGTTGCCTTTTAAGTCTCAGCATCAAGATGCGGATTGCAAGCGGTCAGCAGCGCTTCGACGATATGTTTTTTTTAAATCAAATTTCCGAACGGATCAGGGACTTTCGGAAAAGTGTAAGCCCTTCACGCCGAACCATAGCGAACTGGCACCTGTGTCCAGTTCCCCATCAAAGTCATCAGATCTGATCCCTCTTCACGGGATAGCGCGAGTATTTGACCCAACATGTCGTTCGACCTGTAATTCACTTCACGTCGGCCCTAAGCTGCAAAGAGAAATTATGTTAATAAGGGGGCATCGAACATTTCAAAGGTGTTGAAAAACTTCGGTGAACAAGTTAAGTTGGTAGCTATCTCCTTTTCCCGACTTGCTGGGTATTTTCACGGTGGGCGGACGTTGGGAAGAATCTTTCCTGCCTTGTGATATGAAGCATCCCATTACTTGTTTCGGCGACATCACAATTATCGCTTAACCTTACGCGTACTATCTCAAGCAACTTAATCAAATGGTAGGTTACTTCTTTTGTTTTACTTTCTGGGGACGCAGAAGAATAGTGATCCCTGTTTTATTTTGTTTTGTTGTTTGTAATTGGTTTCCATGTTATTTACTCCATTTGGAGCATTTTAATCTTCTTTCTCTTCATTTCTACTTCTCAACACTATAGAGGTTGAAATTGAATTTACTTAACATTCTTATTTGGTTATTTCTTATCACAGTTTCACTTTCTCTATACACCTTGTCTACCACATGTGACTGTGTGACTGAAGTTTATCTTTTCTTTTTTTTTAACAAAGCGTAATTTCCTTCTTTTTTTTTTCGATCAGTCTGTGAATAGAGTTCATAGGTGTATGTGTTTTCTTCTTTCTTTTTTTTCAAACACTCTGTGAATAGAGTTCATAGATGTATGTATTTTCTTTTTTTGTTTTATATTGTACTTTACTAACACCCCTATCTTCGTTCAATATGCTCTCACAATACATCCAAATCCTGAACAATTCCAGCTTCACATTCTTGAAGATTAAATCATCCGCAGCTGATTTAGGTGGGCGGTATGTTTCGGCTTCCCGAAAGTTACTACAAATTGCAGAAGCAGGGGTGGGCAAATCGAATGGCGGGACCGCCAAGATTTGAATGCCCCACCGGCGAACTCTGCTGGGGGCAGAGGCTGAGAAGCAACTTGGTGAGCTAGATTCCTTGAAAGAGACCAGGCCTGGCCCATCCATTTCTTTTTTTTTTCTTCAATTAAAATTACACGAGACATGAGTGAGTAAGAAGAGGAGCCGGTTCTCCGGCTGGAGGGGATGAAGAGCAGGGAGAGATCTTGAAGAACTACATGGACAATATGGAGAAGATAGAGCATATTGGAAAAGTAATTAGTGAGTCCGCATGGCCATCTCATTTAAATACATTAAAATACCCACTAACAAACAATATTTGTAGGGTCTTTTTTGTTCTTTTTTTTCTCAATAAATCTGTAATCTGTTAAGTCCATTTAATTTTAACATCTCTAACCTTCAAATACAGTCCACTTAATTCACAAAGGATGGTTTGTGCCTTACCATTAAGTTGAAGGTATAAACCATACAGTACAAATACAGGTCAATTTTTCGTCGATTTTCAGTTTGCATTGTGAAAATGTCTGTGGAAAAATACCTTATTAACGATGGAAGAATCAAGGTTCTTAAAATTGTCTACTGTTGTTTTGTTTGTTTGTTCAACGTCCCTTAACGGTACTAAGGCTAAACGGACGATGCTACAGTTGGAGTCCTAAATTTTGCCTATGCAGACATCTAGGATCTATCCTAATTATGTCTGGATAGGCAAAATTGTATGGGCAAATCCCCTATAGGGATCTTTAACGAGTACCTGACATCGTACAGGCTCGGGACCTCCATTTAACGCCCTATCCGAGGACGGCATAGCCAAGGATTTTTTACTCCCATTAAAAATCCTAGGGTCATCTCGTGGAGCGAATCCGTGCCTACTATTGGTGTTCTGTATGTAAAATTAAAAGAATACTACCTTTACATACTACATGGATGGAAAATTATAGGATCGTTCAAAATATAGAATGCTTGGAGATTGTATTCTCAAACTATATGACGAATAAGAACATAAAAGCTCTAATAGTAATAGATGACATCACCCCGAATATAAAAAGTAGTTCTTCGCCTTCCATTTACATAATCGCCCAGTCAGAATAGCTAATGGTATGTATTTTCGTTTTAACTTCTGTCTATCATAAGGGAACAGCCTTCTCCCGGCAGGTGTAGCAAATTTACGAAACTCGCCTTCATCAAGGTCTTTTGATAGAAAGTGGATATGAAAATCTGATATTATCAAAGTTTTCAGGGTAGGGAATAAAGGATTCGAGCTATTTAGCTGTGCTATTCGAAGTGCGACAAAGAGCAAAGGGGCTGCAGTGAAATCAGGATTTTAAATTAAATAGTTCGCATATTGTTTTTTACTGTGTTGTATACCTCCATTGAAGTACGCTTATTATATTTTTAACAGGATCTTGGAGCTGTTGTAGATTTTATACTAGTCTTGCATGACTACTTTATTACTTTAGTACCTACTATTAATATTGTTGCATACTACTTTGCAAAAGTGCAGGCCAATCCGGGAAGTTAGGCCATAATATCTTCAGAGAAGGCTTATCAAGACTAAAAACCTTACTATTACACCATTTAATATTTATTTGTTCAACTAGAAGAATTTAATTATTTATTATTGCTTTAATGGTTACAATATTAGGGCACTTTATAAATAATGTGACGTGATATAAAAACATATGATTATTTCTTTTACAACTAGAAGTGCCTTGGAACTTTTGTTGGAACCGTTGCACAACCATATTAGTAGGGGAGAGTGGGGTTGGTTGGCTTAGGAGGTAGGTTGGCCATTGGCTTATAGTTTCCGTTAACACCTGTTGTGAAGGCCCCACCATTGTACCTTGTGACCCGCTTGACCTCGCGAGTCTTGTCCTGAGTTTTCAATCTGATTCTAACAGTGTAGAGAAAAGTGTGCTTCATTGATTGATTTTACAACATGTAAGTAAATTTTTATATTTTCAGTAAACTTGGTTTAAAGGCATGGAAAAACATTTGACTACGATTCTGTTCACATAGCCCCAAACTCCTTTGAAAAACCTAACCTTTCGACTAACCAGTTTCTTGTTTGATTGTTCTCCCCTGTCCTGGCAGCCATCTTTTATATGATCTCTCCTGTGGGGTTAGTTGGCTTTCTTCAACTGGGGTTTGTTGGCGCAGTAGCGATTCAGAAAAGCAAGGTAAACATAAACAAAGGTGAAACTACCAAATGTCTTTAGTTCCAGCGAGGAGGATGAGAGCAATATTTCTATCGACAGTCTAAACTTCTATCTTCTTCCTTTGTCATTCTATTTTGCCTTAAAAGCTGTTAAAAACCGATTCAAAATTATTATACCATTATAGTGCAGCTTTTAATAGCAATAATATGTGTCAGGCAGTACTTAAATGAGATGCGTAAACAACTCCACTTTCTAGGCCAACCTGCCCCACATAGAGGGTTAATTGACGAATTCTTCAATTTTCTATGATCTTGGAATCAAATAATATATGTTGAAAAAAATACTAAAAGTACTCTAATACTTGGAGTTTACTGTGGTATCAGCCCTATTGGGATTATATTAACAGGAACGACTCAACAATCAAAAAAGTGAAAACTGTTGCCAACCATCCCCGCTCTCCCCTTCGTAATCATATGTTTTAGATGAGACGGGAAAATTCTAGGCCCTTCTGGGATGTTCCATCCTGGACTAAATAAGCACACTAAATGCACCTAAGGCTTAGTCTGGCCTTGAACATTGGAGCATCGGTTACTTTTTCGTAACTTGTAGTTACTTTTTGTAACGTTGTTATTAATTTGAGCTTTTATTTTTAGTTTGGTGTGATGAATTATAATTATACTTCAATAAAAATTATTTAAAACCGCACTAGTGTTACAATATGTAAATATTAATTTTTTTAAAGGTTATTTTGCTAGTATTTTTTACTTTTTTATAATTGATAAAACAATTAAGCACTTTACGAACTGGCAGCAGTCCCTTATTCCTTTTTTCCTTTTTAATAATAGATAATATTGTAACGCTTACTTGGTTTAAACAATTTTTATTCAAAGAAAAATAACAATTTTCAATGCCCCAAAAATTATGAAAACACAAATATTAGACAGGTTACAAAAATCATCACTTTGTAATACAGAAAAAATAATATGACTTGAGCTTCACTACAAGACTCACTCTCCATATAGTCGTAAGGAGAATAGTCTAGAACCTCCTGAGCCGGCGAAGATGGTACTCCAACATCGTAGTCACAAACATGTGCTATGACAGTTTGTTCCAACTGTTAGTTCGTTCCTTCTATTAGAAACTATTGTAAACCATATGTTTTTTGTTTTTTTCGTTATAATATGATCTCAAGGTTTATTATTCAGTTTTTGATTCGGATTATTATATTATATATTATTATTATTCATAATATAATAATAATATATAATATAATCATCAACATTATCATGCTGGTAATGACGGTGATATCCTCGTCGACTCTGAGAAATGTACAAAGGTTGATGTTTTCAAGTATCTGGGATCTTACCTCGATTCCTCAGGATCCTCGGAAACAGATGTGAGGAAAAAAGTGGAGCAAGCTCGAAAAGCCACACGCATGCTGCACCCGGTTTTGTGGAACGGAACCATTACTAAGGAAAATAAGCGAAGGATCTTCCACGCCATCGTCGAGCCCATCCTAACGTATGCATCTGAAACTTGGACCATGGCATCCCAGCTTTACTCAAGGGTTCAAGCTGTGGAGATGGACTTTTGGAGGAGATGCCTAAAGGTAACAAGGATGGACAGGATTAGTAATGACGTTGTTCGGGACAGAATGGAGGTCCCTTTGTCTGTCAACCACAGAATTGGACAGCGAAGGCTAAGATGGTACGGCCATGTAAGAAGAATGTCCAGCGAGCGATGGCCGAGACGAGTCTTAGATTGGCAGCCGCCAGGAAGACGGAGAAGAGGACGACCCAGGAAAAGATGGATAAGTGAAGTAGAAGAGGAAATGGCGGGCCGAGGCCTTCAGGATGGAGACTGGCTGGACCGCGATCTCTGGAGCTCGGCCCTGGTGTAGAAAGGCAACCCGTGTTGGAACGCCTATAAAAGTAAAAAGTAAGTATTATTCAGAAATTATTAAGAGTGAAAGAGAAAAAAAAATAGCCTACACCTTATACGTATTTCCGATTTAGGTACGACAAAAAAAAAAAAAAAAACCTGTACCACTACAACCCATAAAGGGTCTTGGGTTCAGTGCTATGTAAGGAAGAGCACTGTTTCTTGGTCAGCGGTCGTGCAAGGAGGTGATTTGACCCTGATCACGCTCAACCGCCAGGTTTTCTCCCCTTAATTTTCCAATAAGGGTACCCACTTTGGGTTTGCCCCAGGAGGGTCTCTCGGCCCACGAGACGAACTGTGGCAAATTATAAAGATATCATAAGCCATGTCAGATTCGAACTCGGGACCTTGAGCACAGCAATTAACTGCCTTACCAGAGGGCTACCCCGCTCCCTTTAGGTACGACAAAGGTTGAATATTACAAAAGACACAATATTTTAGATCAGACATCACGCAGATTATTCAACATATTATAACAAGTTCAAAATTCATTAACACCTCAATATATTTGTCAAAGTGGTCTATAAAGAATATATTTTCGAAAAGTGGGCATGTGGTGACAACGACTCTCCAGCCTCTTCCTCCCCCTGATTCCGACTTATCCGGATATTCCGGATGTTTGTGGGGTCTGGAGTGTTTTATCAAGAACTGCAATTCATTACCATTTCAAATCCCAGCTGTTGGGTGTTGCTTGGGGTTCTACTTCCCATTTTATTACATTCTGTGACCTTTTCACTCAACTGGATCAGTTTGAATTTTAATTTACGACCTCCTTGAAATGTTGGAATCAACCCTTAATAAAAAATGAACTGCATGTTTAGTTTTATTTTAGCACATTTTTTCATATTCTTGTTTGATTGTGGCAGTTTCGCAATGAATATTTTTTATAGTTTATATGTGTTTGTTTACAATTGTTTAATCCATTAATTTATTGATTAATTGATATTTGAATTTATATCAACGTAGATATATCTAATTCTTATCCAACTATTACACGCGATAAAAAATCAATATCTTACAAATTCATAGGAGTTATTACATAATTATAAGCCTCTACATAAAAAAAAAAAAAAAAAAAATAATAATAAAAATAAAAAACAGAACAGACAAGACAGCCGGGCATTAGACACGCGTGGTTAAGTGAACAAACCGCTAATCATTCTGATTGATGGAATTAAATAATAAAGTTCGCTACCGTTTTAGCCTTCGAAAAGAATTATAACGATGCATGAAACCATGTGGAACTGAGGTAGAGATTTAGGATGATGTAAATGGTTCTGATGAAATTAAAGGTATATATTTAAAGCTACCTCAATCGTGATGTAGCCTAATCTTTTCCGTTTTAGTAAATTAAGGATGCTCTTCTGTAGTGTTTTTTAAAATGTTTACAAAAGCATGCAAAAACAATCAAAGGCATGCAAAAAGTTCAGGTTTTGTTTTGTGTTCGATAAAAAATTAACTTAATTTAGAGTAATTTAAAAAACTAAAATTCGCCTTAGTTAGTATTGTTCTCTTTGAGACAAGCACATCGTTAAACATATGTCCCTTATAGTTGAGGTAAGTTATAATTACCCCTTATATGTCTTCAGAAATGCTTAAAATGGCTTGAAAACAAACTGCATACGTCAGCGCAGAATCATCGTTTTTTAAATCCCTCTGAGGAACGGCTTTATTTTTTGCAAATCGTATAAATACTTATTTTAAACAGGAATTTTTATAAACTCCACTGTAAAGGGATCTCTTAGAAATTGAACGAAGGGCACTCTTTTTTTTCTTCTATCATCAAATTTCACTTCGTAGGAGGAAAAATGAATTTCCAAATATGAATAAAATTTGAAATAAATGAAAAATGAGATAAATACTATAAAAACAACTGACATACTCTCAATAAAAATAACCTATAGTCGGATAAAAATAACAGCATCGAGGGAGCGAACCTAGCACATATATATTATTATGATTTTGTTACCATTCTTTTACGAATCGGAAATCCCTCTCGTTTTGTAATTTACTTCAATATCAAGAATATTTATAGCTCCGCGCTAGAGTATTACGTATGGGACTGTATTTAGATAACTACAGAAGCATAAGTGATCTGTATTAAGTCACCAACCTGTTCCATTCATTACCATGCACGTGGATTGCGCAATTTGATACAGGTTAAGCGACATTAGTCTATCCTGCCAATAAGTATGATAATTAAGCATTTAATCTATTTTTTTGACCCAAGGACGTAAACAATGTGTAATACTATAAATAGTAGCATTTGATACGGACTAAATCTAAAATTTGCCAGGTTTGAATACTGAACTAAATAATAAATCCTATTGTTTTTTTGTTTAATTTCCATTTATGTTACTAAGGATAAAATCTACGATTATTGAAAAAATATCCATTTTGGAAAGAAAGAACTAAAAAAAAGAATGTTGTACTCAATTGTGCCGGTTACAATACATATTATTATTAACTTGAAAGGTCCCCCTATTATGTACAGGAAAATCAGCGCGGGTACAAATAGGTACAAATTCATTAACATCATTTGGAAGTTTCAAAAAAATTAAAAAATCCTACAATCATCTAAATTTTTTTTATTATGGTATGATTAACAGATAAATATACTGAATCAAATTAGCACTCACTAGTCCAAATATTATTAATAACTAACTGTATATCCCGGTTTCACCCGGGGAATTTCATTTTCCTTTCGACTCAACGGTCGATTTCGTAAAAACCAATGTAAAGCGAGATCATAACGATTTTTATAACAATAAAGAATACACCAAGAGATTGGCTAAAGTTATACAATTTTAATATGGACAGCTGTTCGCACCTGGTAAGAAAGAACCAATGAGAGAAATTTGGAGAATTTAGAAGAAACGGTATGGATTTCTAAAAAGAACAAACAAGAAGAATTTCATTTTTATTTATATAGATTAGATTGTTGTGTTTGTTTGTTTTGTTTAACGTCACTTTATGCCACTAAGGCTAATCGGACGATGCTACAGAGGGAGTCCTAAATTTTGACTATCCAGGTATAATTAGGATAGGTATCTTTAACAAGTTACCTGACATCGTACAGCGTCAGGACCTCCATTTTACGTCCTATCCGAGGGACGGCATAGCTAAGGATTTTTTACTCCCATTGAAAAATCCTAGGGCCACTACGGGGCGCGAACCCGTGACCTTTTTAGTATTGTAAGTTGCCATGCTGACCACTACACCACAGGCGACCCTTAATAAATCCTATTGTATGTTGAAAGCCTGAGTATAAATTTCTCTGTAATGTCCAAACCATTTCTCAAGAGAATTTAGTTCGTAAGAGAGAGAGCGGTTATTAAATAAAACCAATTTTATGTATGGTGGCAGAGATGGCCACACAAATAACAAGTACGGGACTTTTCTACTTTACTCCCCCTATGATTACTTATATGGAACAGTTAGAGGTTTCTTTCAAATTAGAACACATGATCAATAAATATGAATTCATTGTAAAAAGTTAAAAGGTTAAGTGCATATATTTCTCATTTATTGTTTAAAAGTTAATAATGAACGGATTTGAATTGTATTCATACCTCGGAAAAGATGATTAAAAAGCATTGCAAATGTTTCAGGAAGAAGGTATAATACATACAGCTAGGAACTTACGTGAAGCTTTTTTTTAGTGAAAAAAGAGGATTTCGTTGGATTCGTTGGCGGTGTTATAATTATAAATGTCGTCGTTATAAATTATGTGAATTTGTATGATGAAGGATAGGATTTATTCAAGGTTTTGTTAAAAAAAAATATTAATGAATTTTATACTATTTAATTCATTTGACAAGTGTTTACAATTTGTATTTGGTTATGTATTAATAAAATAATTTAAATATACATGTGTTTGTTTATGTAAGGATAATTAAAAAGTAACAGATATAGAAAGTAATCATAGGGGGAGTAAAGTAGAAAAGACCCACAAGTAGTGCTGGAGCAAGAGGTAGGAGAAGAATAGAAGCTATTGGTAATTCATTTACGATCGCGAAAGTCCCAATAATGCTGTAGTTTGTATTACATGTTTTATGGCTAAAACAGGTGATATCGTATATTATCGTATATTACATAACACATGAAACCCCTATATTATACTTGATCAGATATGTAATCAAGTTAAGGTTCATTCTTAGTGATCGTGAAAATTAATGTGCCTGTAGTAGTATGCGATAGTATTCGAGTCTAAAAATAAAAAAAAAATGTATTGGAGTACCGGTCACTGTTTCCGACAGTTCATCGACTCAGCTCTGTACCAGCAATAATTTACTTGTTACACTTTTAAGAAGAAGCTACTAGACGTAACGCATATAGTTTTTCCTAATTATTTTTTCTTGAGTCTCTAATCGATTTTTTTAATTTTTAAAAAAGAAGTTTAATACGACATCTCTCTCCTAAATATAGGTACTTAATAAATAACCTCCCTTTAGTGCCATATCACGATTTTTTCTTAATTTCAGTGTAATTTTAATTAGTGTAGCTTGCCTTGAGATACAAGAATAACTGTTTCTCAAGGCGTTATAAATCTTTCTTACTTTAGAACTTATAGTCATAATTATTATTACGAAAAGTTTAAAAGTTCGGTATTGCAAAACCTCTTGAGTGAGCACGCGTAAATTATTACTTGACGATTTAATCGGTTACGGAAGCCAGTGAAATCTGTTCGGAAATGGTTCGAATACCGTTTTGTGCCGTGTAAGTCATCAACTTTCATAAAAGATGTATTTTCTGTATATCGGCAGATCAAATGGTATCTTCTATCTATTTTGATTCGATACAGTGTGCGTGAATTATTAAAAAAAATCTGGTGCGTGCTCGCAACACACAACTTTCACTTACCAACGGTTTTGTTTTTTGCCACAGAACGGCTTAAATTATGAACAATGGTCTGTCATTAAAGGCGTACTCCACATTAGGGATGCGACATAGATGTCGATGTTTTTGAAACATCGATGTTTTGCGCAAAACATCGATGTTTTTAACATCGATGTTACGCAGCCGATGTTTTCCGACCATCGATGTTTTTGGACCGATGTTATCATCGATGTTTTTAATAGCTGACCTTTTTTTTTTTTTTTTTTTTTTAGGTATAAAAATAAATATGTTTTAACATCGATGGTTTAGGTATAACAATGATGTTTTTAACATAGATTTATTCGACAAATAAAAATATGTTTTAACATCGATGCTTAGGAAAAAAAGAAATATACTTTAACATCGATGTTTTGATAATAACATCGAAGTTTTTGAGAAAAACTAATATCTTTTAAGATCGATACTTTATCATTAACAAACTTGTTTTCAACATCGATGTTTCGGACAAAACCAAGTATACTGTAACATCTATGTTTTGACAATAACATCGATGTTTTTAACAAAAACAAAGCTGTTAAAAACGTCGATGTTATAGACTAAAACAAATTTATTTTAACATCAATGTTTTTAACAAAAAAAAACAAGTATACTTTAACATCTATGTTTTGACAAGAACATCGATGTTTTGGATAAATATGTATTAACATCGATGTTATGGACAAAAACAAACTTTTTTTAACATCGATGTTTTTTAACAAAAACAAGGATACTTTAACATCTTTGTTTTGACAATAACATCGATGTTTTGGATAAATATGTATTAACATCGATGTTATGGACAAAAACAACTTTTTTTTAACATCGATGTTGTCAACAAAAACAAGTATACTTTAACATCTATGTTTTGACAATAACATCGATGTTTTGACATTAACATCGATGTTTTTAAGAGAAATAAAGCTGTTAATAACATCGATGTTTTTAACAAAAACAAATCTGTCAATAACATCGTTATTATGGACAAAAAAAAAAAATTTTTTTTAACATGTTTTAACAAAAACAAGGATACTTTACCATCTATGTTTTGACATTAACATCTATGTTTTGACAATAACATCGAAGTTTTGGATAAATATATATTAAACTGTTATGGACAAAATAAATTTGTTTTAACAACGATGTTGTCAACAAAAACAAGTATACTTTAACATCTATGTTTTGACAATAACATCGATGTTTTGACATTAACATCGATGTTTTTAAGAGAAATAAAGCTGTTAATAACATCGATGTTTTTAACAAAAACAAATCTGTCAATAACATCGTTATTATGGACAAAAAAAAAATTTTTTTTTTAACATGTTTTAACAAAAACAAGGATACTTTACCATCTATGTTTATCTATGTTTATGTCTATGTTTAGGATACAATAACATCGATGTTGTGGATAAATATATATTAAACTGTTATGGACAAAATAAATTTGTTTTAACATCGATGATTTGACAATAACATCGATGCTTTAGACAAAAAAACAACAATATATATATATATATATATATATATATATATATATATATATATATATATATATATATTCTTAACATCAATGTTTTAGTTAAAACAAAGATGCTTTAACATTAACAAACTTGTTTTCGACATCGATGTTTTGGATAAATATGTATTAACATCGATGTTATGGGCAAAAACAAATTTCTTTTAACATCGATGTTTTTAATTAAAACAAGTATACTTTAACATCTATGTTTTGACAAAAACATCGATATTTTGGATAAATATGTATTAACATCGATGTTATAGACAAAAATATGTATACTTTAACATCTTTGTTTTGACACATTTATCCAAAACATCGATGTTATTGTCAAACATATACTTGTTTTTGATAAAAAAATCGATGTTAAAAAAAATTAGTTTTAGTCCATAACATCGATGTTATTAACAGCATTGTTTTTGTCCATAACATCGATGTTAATACACATTTATCCAAAACATCGATGTTATTGTCAAAACATAGATGTTAAAGTATACTTGTTTTTGTTAAAAACATCAATGTTATTAACAACTTTGTTTTTGTTAAAAACATCGATGTTATTGTCAAAGCATCGATGTTAAATGATACTTGCTTTTGATAAAAGCATCGATGTTAATACACATTTATCCAAAACATTGATGTTATTGTCAAAACATAGATGTTAAAGTATACTTGTTTTCGATAAAAATATCGATGTAAACAAATTTGTTTTTGTCCATAACATCGATATTATAAACAGCTTTGTTTTTGTTAAAAATATCGATGTTAAAACAAATTTGTTTTTGTCCATAACATCGATGTTATAAACAGCTTTGTTTTTGTTATAAACATTGATGTTAAAGTATACTTGTTTTTTTTAAAAACATCGATCTTATAAACAGCTTTGTTTTTGTTAAAAATATCGATGTTATTGTCAAAACATCGATGTTAAATGATACTTGGTTTTATTAAAAACATCGATGTTAAAAAAAAATTGTTTTAGTCCATAACATCGATGTTATTAACAGCTTTGTTTTTGTCCTTAACATCGATGTTAATACACATTTATCCAAAACATCGATGTTATTGTCAAAACATAGATGTTTAAGTATACTTGTTTTTGATAAAAACATCGATGTTAAAAAAAATTAGTTTTAGTCCATAACATCGATGTTATTTACAGCTTTGTTTTTGTCCATAACATCGATGTTAATACACATTTATCCAAAACATCGATGTTATTGTCAAAACATAGATGTTAAAGTATACTTGTTTTCGATAAAAACATTGATGTTAAAAAAAATTTGCTCTAGTCCAAAACATCGATGTTATTAACAGCTTTGTTTTTGTCCATAACATCGAAGTTATTAACAGATTTGTTTTTGTTAAAAACATCGATGTTATTACCAGCTTTATTTCTCTTAAAAACATCGATGTTAATGTCTAAACATCGATGTTTTTAATTAAAACATCGATGCTAAACAAAATTTGTTTTAGTCCATAACATCGATGTTATTAACAGCTTTGTTTTTGTCCTTAACATCGATGTTAATACACATTTATCCAAAACATCGATGTTATTGTCAAAACATCGATGTTAAATGATACTTGGTTTTATTAAAAACATCGATGTTAAAAAAAAATTGTTTTAGTCCATAACATCGATGTTATTAACAGCTTTGTTTTTGTCCTTAACATCGATGTTAATACACATTTATCCAAAACATCGATGTTATTGTCAAAACATAGATGTTTAAGTATACTTGTTTTTGATAAAAACATCGATGTTAAAAAAAATTAGTTTTAGTCCATAACATCGATGTTATTTACAGCTTTGTTTTTGTCCATAACATCGATGTTAATACACATTTATCCAAAACATCGATGTTATTGTCAAAACATAGATGTTAAAGTATACTTGTTTTCGATAAAAACATTGATGTTAAAAAAAATTTGCTCTAGTCCAAAACATCGATGTTATTAACAGCTTTGTTTTTGTCCATAACATCGAAGTTATTAACAGATTTGTTTTTGTTAAAAACATCGATGTTATTACCAGCTTTATTTCTCTTAAAAACATCGATGTTAATGTCAAAACATCGATGTTTTTAATTAAAACATCGATGCTAAACAAAATTTGTTTTAGTCCATAACATCGATGTTATTAACAACTTTGTTTTTGTTAAAAATATCGATGTTAATACACATTTGTCCATAACATAGAGTTTAATATATATTTATCCACAACATCGATGTTATTGTATATTAAAGTATACTTGTTTTTCTTAAAAACATCGATCTTATTAACAGCTTTGTTTTTGTTAAAAACATCGATGTTATTGTCAAAACATCGATGTTAAATGATACTTGTTTTTGTTAAAAACATCGATGTTAAATGATACTTGTTCTTGTTAAAAACATCGATGTTAAAAAAAATTTGTTTTTGTCCATAACATCGATGTTAATACACATTTATCCAAAACATCGATGTTATTGTCAAAACATAGATGTTAAAGTATACTTGTTTTCGATAAAAACATCGATGTTAAAAAAAATTTGCTTTAGTCCAAAACATCGATGTTATTAACAGCTTTGTTTTTGTCCATAACATCGAAGTTATTAACAGCTTTGTTTTTGTTTAAAAAATCGATGTTATTGTCGAAACAGATGTTGAAGTATACTTGTTTTTAATTAAAATATCGATGCTAAACAAAATTTGTTTTAGTCCATAACATCGATGTTATTAACAACTTTGTTTTTGTTAAAAACATCGATGTTATCAAAAGCTTTGTTTTTGTTAAAAATATCAATGTTAATACACATTTGTCCATAACATAGAGTTTAATATATATATATCCACAACATCGATGTTATTGTATATTAAAGTATACTTGTTTTTCTTAAAAACATCGATGTTATTAACAGCTTTGTTTTTGTTAAAAACATCGATGTTAAATTATACTTGTTTTTGTTAAAAACATCAATGTTATTGTGAAACCATCGATGTTAAATGATACTTGTTTTTGTTAAAAACATCGATGTTAAAAAAAATTTGTTTTTGTCCATAACATCGATGTTAATAAATATTTATCCAAAACATCGATGTTTTTGTCAAAACATAGATGTTAAAGTATACTTCTTTTGATAAAAACATCGATGTTAAAAAAAATTTGTTTTAGTCCAAAACATCGATGTTATTAACAGCTTTGTTTTTGTCCATAACATCGAAGTTATTAACAGCTTTGTTTTTGTTAAAAACATTGATGCTATTGTCAAAACATCGATGTTAAATGATATTTGTTTTTGTTAAAAACATCGATGTTAAAAAAAGTTTGTTTTTCTCAAAAACATCGATGTTTTAAAATATTTATTTTTGTTCAAAACCAATTTGCTATGGTAAATGCATCGATGTCGAAAACAAGTTTGTTAATGTTAGAGCATCTTTGTTTTAACTAAAACATCGATGTTAAGAATATATATATATATATATATATATATATATATTGTTGTTTTTATCTAAAGCATAGATGTTAAAACAAATTTGTTTTTGTCCATAACATAGAGTTTAATATATATTTATCCACAACATCGATGTTATTGTATACTAAAGTATACTTGTTATTCTTAAAAACATCGATGTTATTAACAGCTTTGTTTTTTTTAAAAACATCGATGTTATTTTCAAAACAGCGATGTTAAATGATATTTGTTTTTGTTAAAAACATCGATGTTAAAAAAAGTTTGTTTTTCTCCAAAACATCGATGTTTTAAAATATTTATTTTTGTTCAAAACCAATTTGCTATGGTAAATGCATCGATGTCGAAAACAAGTTTGTTAATGTTGGAGCATCTATGTTTTAACTAAAACATCGATGTTAAGAATATATATATATTGTTGTTTTTATCTAAAGCATCGATGTTATTGTTAAAACATCGATGTTAAAACAAATTTGTTTTTGTCCATAACATAGAGTTTAATATATATTTATCCACAACATCGATGTTATTGTATATTAAAGTATACTTGTTTTTCTTAAAAACATCGATTGTATTAACAGCTTTGTTTTTGTTAAAAACATCGATGTTAAATGATACTTGTTTTTGTTAAAAACATCGATGTTATTGTCAAAACATCGATGCTAAATGATACTTGTTTTTGTTAAAAACATCGATGTTATTAACAGCTTTGTTTTTGTAAAAAACATCGATGTTATTGTCAAAACATAGATGTTAAAGTATACTTCTTTTGATAAAAAGATCGATGTTAATAAAAATTTGTTTTAGTCCATAACATCGATGTTATTAACAGCTTTGTTTTTGTCCATAACATCGATGTTAATACACATTTATCCAAAACATAGATGTTAATGTATACTTGTTTTTGATAAAAACATCGATGTTAAAAAAAATTAGTTTTAGTCCATAACATCGATGCTATTAACAGCTTTGTTTTTCTCCAAAACATCGATGTTTTAAAATATTTATTTTTGTTCAAAACCAATTTGTTATGGTAAAAGCATCGATGTTTAAAACAACATATATGATGTAATTGTCAAAACATGTCGAAAAAATCGAATTTTTTATACATTAAATATGAATTATAAAATGCTTTACACTTTAACATTGGTTTAATTACGTTTGGGCATTAATATGTTAATGTATAAAGACTGTATAAATTAAAAAACATCGATGTTCTTGAACATCGATGTTTTGTGGTCGATGTTTAATCGACATCGATGTTTTGATTGCAAAAACATCGATGTTCAAAACATCGATGTTTTGCCTTCGATGTCGCATCTCTACTCCACATGCGTGGCCGCAACGAGTTTTATGAGTTGACTGAATAATTTTCTTTTTGTCTCCTCTATATGTTTTCTTTATTTTTATCATATCTCATATTTAGCCATTTCTTATTTTTAGGCGAAACGAGAGACAGTCGATTTCTCCATATAAACAAAAACAACGATACTTTATTGGAAAACAAAAAAGGCCCCTTCCCCATTTAAGCCCCCTCAGAACATTTTAGAAATGATAAAGCTTGCCTGATATTAAAGAACTCCTAATTTTCATTAAACATGACGAATTTTATAAAAATCGTTGAAGCCATTTTTGAGATAATCGAAAAAAAGGTAAAAATTGGAAAAAAAAAGGTATGAAATAAAGTCCCCCCTCCGTTTGACCAATTTTGATGAAATGTTGGCTATCCTATTTTTGGCATATACATACATCAAATACCCAGTTTGATCAAAATCGTTATAGCCGTTTTTGAGTAAATAAAAAAAACACGTGAAAATGATACAAAATTTATTAAGTAAAGTCCCCCCTCCGGTTGATCAATTTTGATGAAATTTTTACAGTCATATCTCGGGCTTATAAATAGATCAAATACTCAGTTTAATCAAAATCGTTAGAGCCGTTTTTGAGAAAATCGAAAAAAACGTAAAAAGTTATTAAATAAAGTACCCCCTACCTTTGAGCAATGTTGATGAAATTTTTGCTGTCACATCGCGGGCATATACATACTCTAAATACCCAATTTAAGGATCGCACGGTTTATAGTTTTTGAGCTAGTCTGTTCACACACACACACACACACACACACACACACACACACACACACACACACACACACACACACACACACACACACACACACACACACACACACACACACACACACACACACACAGACAAACACACAGACCATTTCGCGGGACTTGGTTAATTGGACTCAGGGGACCCCAAAACGTGTATTTCCGTTGAAAACCGGAAGTCGAAATTTTTCACGATCGCAATACTTCCACTTACTATATATTTCATATATAGGTAAGTGAAAGTATAAAACAGATTATGTTGTTCTATAAAAGTTTTATTAGGGTCATTTCAACCAGTGCTGACAAGTTTATGTCACGTAAGCAAATATGAATAAAGTTCTTTCCTTATCTGATAATAATTGCTGTTCATTTCATAATGATATAATGTATTTTTGAAATAGTGGTTCCAACGATAAATCAATCGAAGGCGGATCAAGCCGTCCTGAGCTAAGTTAGAATTATCTTTAAAACGAGATGGTTATCTAGAATATATGTTTACAAATATGATTTATAACACTTAATTATGTAAAAATTAAACTACAATGAAGTTATTTGAATACAGTCTATTATTTGAACCTCCTGTACCTAAGAGAGGAATAGTTTCATCATCTTTTTGTTTTCAGTAAATGGTAGACATATAAAAATGAAACAATATTTTTTCGATTTTCCAGCGTAAAATATTTGCATATCAAAAGATAATTTTGTACGCAATTAAAGGAATTTTAACATAAAATATTATTGTTATTAATTTATTTTTAATTTATTTATGTTTAATTTAATAAAAATGATTATTGTATTTTTTGGTCAGTTTAATGTACTTCATTTGTATATCCGCGCCTGTCAACAATATATCGACAATCAGCAGATGTGATGGCCGTAAACCATTGCAAATGATGACATGTCAGGCATGGGGAAGGATGGCACCCAACAGTACCACTTCCCTGGCTTGATTCAGTTATTCATGTCCGTTAAAGAAGGAGATCTCTCATCCAACGCCTTTTTAATCTTCTCCTCACATTCAAGGGAATTTCATCTGTGGCCATATCTCTTATTACTAGGTTTATATGTCCGTGTAGGTTAGTGTGGAAACGTTTGTAATGAATATTTTAATTTTTTTTATTGGTTTAAAATAAAATATTTATGTGATTTGTTTTTAATATATCTTGATTTAATATAATTTAAGCATTTATAAAATCGATAGACCATCGACCATCGACCATTCGCATGACCAATGTCTAAAATCATCTCGCAATCATACATCTTTTTATAACTGCACAACTACTCGCAAGAAATCCCTTATTTGTTTAAATTTTTAAATTAGATCGTAAATAGTTCAAAAATAAATGTATGGTAAATTAGGCCGCTTAAAAAAGTCATTTCGACCAAATCTGAAATAGGCAAACAGTAGGAAATTCGGTATAAATATGTATAACTGATCTGAGGGAAGTAACTACGAGAACATAATTTTATATTTATTTCATCAAAGCTAAGAAGAAAACAAAAATGTTATTCAGAGCAATGTTAAACACTAAAAACAATGAAAACAAAATATGAACTGAATTCCATAAAATAAATAAAAATATTGTGACACCAATGGGGGTTTAAATAATTTTAAAGACATAGAATTATTATACAAAAATGTCGAACAAAACAATTAAAGCTCAAATTAGTAACAACCAGTGACAAAACAGTGACTCGAAAGTAACTTTAACGCGATGTTCAAGGCAAGACTAGCCACTAGTCGATCGCTTCTTATATTTAGTCCGCTATGGACCCAGAAAGGCTTAGAATAGAATATTCCAAACAGACGATCGCGTACTAATAAATGACTGTAACCGTTCCAAGGCAATTCTTAATCTTTTACGATGCAATAGCAACAATTAGATATTTTTGTTTCACGTCAAAATACATTTTTTTTAACAAAAAAAAGTAGCATCGCATCATTATCTTAAAAAAAAAAATAAGAGCTATAAAAATTTAATTATTTAAGCAGATTAAAAAAATCAGCCAACCTGAAGGAGATGATAAAAGAAGATATAAAAAATGTTAATCATCATCACGCGCAATTATCTATGTGTCATTTTTTTTTTCCACTTATTGTTTTACTCCTTTTTGAATACTAGGGATAAATGTAAATCAAACGTAGTTGAAACAAATACAACGATAGAAAATCAAGGTTTCTCTGCCGATTTATAACTATGGCAATCGATTATTGTTATTTTTAATTTTCTTAATCTGAAGACTGGCCAAGCCCTTGCTAGGTTATTAAAGGCGCTCTAAAGTTCCATAATTTGGTACTAGATATTGTTTTATTCCTAAGTTCTTATTTAAGCGATTGGAGTTGGATTATACTTGCTAAACGACTTCCACATAAGGAACGGTACATAGGCTCAGACTATAAAGACTGAAAGGACAGCATTTACAGTACTTCTTAACCTTTGGGCAGCCTTGCCTAACGGAAATTTATTCGTCTGGTTTACCTAAATACCGACTTTCGGCATCTGGCCAGGCCGGTATGAATGCGCATTCATCATTAATCGAAAATACGCCTCTTTTTCCCTATTAGAGGCAGAATGGAAGGCATCTTGAAATCGGAATATTTAACTTTAGTATTAGTCATATACTTAAAGTTAGTCTTATACTCTAACATAAATTCCGATTTTTCAATGGAATTTAATAAAATGTTCATTAGGATTAAAATATTAAAAAATATTAAATTTCACCAATTGAAAAGCTCCTTCCAAAAATATTACAATTAATATATTTTAAACATCTTATGTTAACATTCTGACCTATTAAAAATATTAAAATTTAGTTAAGCTGTTGGATATATCGGCGTAGATGTATTTTATTTCGTGATATTGTCATATTATATTTACTTTCAATTACTTTTTTGGTAATACACACTTAAAAATAATTATAGTTCCCTTATTTGCATTTGAATTTGTACAAATAATCAATTCGGTATCTAAATCAGGATAATTTATGTCTAGGTCAATTAGAGTTAATCTACATAATCTGTTTTATTAACAAATAACTACAAGCTGAATCCGAAGTTGCTGAATAACTTATGCATTATCGAATCTGATAGGTCTTAATTATAATAATAATTTCAAAACAATGCACTACCTAAGTTATATATGAATTATTAAAATTGAATACAATCAATTGTTTTAAATATTAATTAAAAAATGTTTCAATTTATGCTACTAGCACATAAAATGAACTAGATAAATTAGATAGTGGAAAGATAGTTAATACTGGTTAAATATGTTAATGAAATATTTATGAAGAATTTTTCCTAGGAATTATGAGGCGTTAAGGACACGAATTGTATGCAGCATCATATTTATTTGTTAAAAAAAGAGTGGTCTCCTTATTTGAACAATTTTAATTTATTGATGAAGGATTTCATGCAACAATGGAAAACAAAATAAACTTTCCTATGCTAAAACGTCGTAAGCAATTTCGACTTGATTCCCTTCAACGAGCAACTTTTATTTATTTATTTCGCCCTACCTTGCTTTTCGGCAATACGGGTGTTGGTAACATTATGTAAAATGTTTTATTGATAATCATGGGAATTATAAATCTGACGTTGTTTCTTCCTTCTTAAGATTTTTTGGTACTCCTCACCAATTCACCTTCTTCCTCGCCTTCTTCTACATCTATTCTTTCTGGTGGTCTTCCAGGCAAGGGTCCATGTCTTCCCAAATCGAAATGGGCAGGGCCAACTGCTGTTTTCCACCAGTTCACAAAGGACTTAGTAGTAGTTCGATTCAGTCAGTCACTAGCTGAGGGAAATCGTTCTCTGCATGGAGAGAACGATTCCAAAGTTCCCTGGACTCAACTAGCAAATCTAATAATTTCTAATTCCGCATGGGTTATCGTTATTCGGAGTAGACCTTATTAGACGGAAATGAAGTAGAAAGAGGAAAAAAGGAATTGAGATCGAGCTTAGTGCCAGATTCTCACTATTAGCGATAAAAATTGGAAAACCCCCCAAAAATGGGTTAGGAGTAGGTATTATCATAATCACATGATCATAAATTATTAATTATATTGATTGAAAACTATATTCAATCACTCATCACTGAATATATTAAAATTTATTACACAATATATGCACTATAACCAAGTAGTCATCAGGTAAGAATTTCCATCTTCTCCTTGGATAAACAGATTCCTTAACCGGCTTAATGGATGAAGATAGAAATAGAAAAACACCTCTGATTATCTATTTGAAGTGGTTCTTACCTTCTATTAATCCATATGACTTATAACTTATCAATGTTTGTTGCAAAAAGTATTCAAAATAATGATTTCAATGAATAGCAAATTATAAATAGTCTTAATTTGTGCGCGAAACCTAAACCAAATAATATTTTGATAAAATAGTAGTATTTCAACATACCTACATCTTTTTAAAAAAAATTGAATATTTAAATAGGTCTTCTCAGTCTATTTTTTCTGTTAACAGCATGATTTCAAGTATAAATTCTATATTTTTTGTCAAATTTGATAAAAACCCCAAGGAATCCAAGAAGCTCATACTATAATTTTATTTATTATTATTTTTTATTTACGAACTCGAGTACTCTTAACAAGGATAGGAATTACGGTACTACAGTGCTGAATATAAAGGTCTGGTCACACATAACGGCACCGCAGCACGGGCCTGTATCGGTTCTGATTCAAATATGAAGGATAGATAGTAACCGGTTACACATACCCGACACCGGGTCAACCCACCCGTTACTATCTCTTCTCCTGATTACTTCGTATTTGAATCAGATCCGATACACGGCCGTGCAGCGGGGCCGTTATGTGTGACCAGACCTTTACCACTCCACCGACCGCTATCTCAAAAAATTTAAATTCACGCAATGATAAATAATGTTGACTGCAAATGATGTTAACGTTTGGATGAATTTATGATGAAACTCTGATACCCGATACTACGAAAACTCTTAGGTGATAGCGGACACATGATATATCATTCACTGAATGGACCACCAGCTGCGATGACTTCACTTGATAACCTCTCAAATTTATTATTATTTCAAAATTTGAATGAAAATATTCTTATCAGGTCGCTTTGTGACTTTATATATTACGTTACTGTGCGAATTGTCATAGTTGTATGTATAATGAATTGAGAAACCTAGACACACCCAATCGCATTTCTGTACTTCTTTGTGTCACCGATATTTCTTTATAAAATAAATCATTATTATTAATAATAAATGGGTATCCTGCTAGAAATATAATTATTTTATTACTGGTTAATTAAATTTATAATCGTTGTCCTCAGGACTTCTAAACTTCGATTCGAAGTAGCTATAGCATAATAATGATTTTCTTTTTTTTTTGTTACTGTTCGTCGTCTTCGAAATATTTCTCTAAAGTTGAATCCCAAATCAAAGGGAGGAGTTGGCGATAAAGACAGCACTCATACATATTGGGTCATTTGGCAAAGGAAAGATTTGGCTATGGTGACAGATTCAACGAGTGCACTATTTGCCATTGAAAATACCAAGCCCAATTCTTCCTTAAAAATATAAATAAAAAACGTTCGGAGGCAGTTAAGGGAGAAAAGAATAATAATAATTTTACTGTGAGATATAAGATAACAAAAATAAGAACCGAATAAATGTAATGTAATATGTTTAAAATTGTACTCAATTTACAAATAATAAAACTATAATTACAAAATAAAAATTAATACATAGAATTCATACCTAGTTTTCCTTTTCTTCAATAATGTTACTAACCAATTCACCTTTCCTCAAATCCCTTAAAAAAATGATAACCTAATGTTAACCGCTTCAACGATCTCATAAGATATTTATATTAGGTGATTGGATCGCCTTTCCTTCGTTTCAGCTTAATAAAACATTTTTTTCTAAAAAAGCCATTTCTTCTCCTTAAAAAGTGAATAAGGATATTTTTGTGTAAGCTGCAGCTACACCATTTTTGAAATTTCAATCTTCCTATTAATTAAACTAAACTGGTTGTATGACAGTCTGGCTATCGAAATCACGTGAACCATTAAAGAAGAAAAAATGTCTTCTTCTTTAATAATTTCCATTTAAATTTTATTATATTTATACTCAATAATAATGAATCAATTCAGCTAAGGTTAGATTTAATACAGAATGACTCTAACCTCAAAATCGATAAAAACTAATTAAGGACAGTCTTGCTCTCTATTGTTTTCAACAATTTCAATTTTGCAATTAAACTCCAAGGCAGTGTTCCCAGAGTTGCATATCAAGTTCCTTTTTATTTGTGCTGAATACTCTTTTATAAATATTTCAAAACAAGTCCAAGATTTTTTTATTCGTTGTTTGTTTCCGTAATGGTGATGCGCGTTCAATTAAATTATTGCAAAATGTTCATAAAATAGTTAGGTGACTTTTTTCTAGTGTTATTGAAAATTAATGAAGGGAATCTATTTGGCAACGATCCATTTTTCCTGATCATCATTAATCTATAATTAAGTGTGCATTTCTTATATCACCTTTATTTTTAAATTACATCCTTTTCATTTTGTTTCTTACAATATCACTATGAAGATCAACGAGACTTTTTTCTTGTCTATTATATTTTTGTCAAAACAAACGTTAGGATTATTATTTATAAATTCCCCAGTTTTTAAGATTCACGCAGATTATCCCTTTTTGCATTTCAGAGATAACTCCGGCCGGACTTCAGGAGGTAAGAATTATTACTGATCGAGTTAAAGCAGTTGCGAAACACATCGTCCACAACCTGAAACAAGCGTCTGATGTTAAATATCGATTATGAATTTCTTTAGAATTCAATTATGCAAATGATATTAAACAATCCTCAATTACTATGGTCATACTTAAATTGACTTTCATAAGGGGGTTGATAATTTGGAGTTGATGTCGCAATTTTAATTATTTCAAGGATATATTTAGCTTTGATCAACCGTCTTGTTTTTATAGATTTTTTGTATTGATATGAATATTGGATTTATCATTTTTTTTCTTATTAATTTTTAGTTAATTATTTTTTCCCTTACTGAATCATAAATTATTTTTTGTACGACTACGATACTCATTTAAATCCGAACGAGATTCCTTGCCATATCTCTAAAATTCGCTAGTTTTATGTTATAATAAATTTATTTTCCCTATCTTTATACAAAATGTATTTAATAATCTGTAGTTAGTAAAGTTTTGATTTAATACCCTGAGAATTGGAACGTTATTTGGCCTTAACTACTCCAAAACATGTATTTTCGTTGAAAACCCAATATCGCAAATTTCACATTACTACTGGAAAGGTTCATGATACATTTTTATTCACTGCTTTTGGGAATCTTATTTCCGAAGTGGTATTTTGACGTGTTGAATTAACATTCACAATGTTCTTATCACTAAATTAAAACAGTTGTTCATCTTTCTTTGCATTAATTATACATTTTGGAAGATCTCAATCTACTCATTGACTTAATTAATGTGTCATAAACAAATTCGATTAACAACCTTGAAATTGCAAGGTAAGAAGGGAATGGGTAGCAGTATTTTGAAGTCTTGCCAGATTTACTTGAAAGTTATGATGCACTTACCATCTACTTGAAAATTTAAATAAGCAGGATTTGAATTTTTTCTTTTTTGTCTTTAATACAATTCATAAAGTACCTCCATGTAGATATATATTGACTTTTTTTTTATTATTGAACGAGGGAAGGTCACCGTCGATCACTAATTTTGTTTTTTCTTTCTTTAATGATTATGCAACTATGTGGGAACAGGATCCGTTAGAAGTGCATTGATAAGTCTTTGAAAATAAATTTTCGTTTTGTGGTAAATGAGAGAAAAATATGTTTGAGATATTATATTGAAGTAATAATATATTATAACACTTTAAAACAGTTATCTTGCTTATGAAAACACGAAAAATTTAAATATTGTTTATATTTTGGTCAATACTGCTACGTATATCCCCGAAAATGAATTATTTATACTAGAAGAAGGGAGAAGTATGTGCAGTTTTTCATGATCAATATTTTATTAGCTTTAGAATATTAAAGAAAAACAAACAACACCTTATTTTTTTAGCGGAGCTGTTATCAAAACAAATGAGTAAGAAGTTATTCATACACTTTTTAAAAATATAAAATATTCAACAATATCTTATTAAATAAAATAAACAAAAAGGAAAACAATAAATGATTATGGGAAATATGCTCTTCACACAGGGACTAATTAAATACACGGGATGTACAAAGGCCCTTGAAATAGGTAATCAAAGCAACGTCTTGCGTGGTTATTACTTAGATGGGTGACCGCCACACAGTCGAAGCCTTCCCCCACCTCCGGGTATGTGAGCCCGTCAGCCAAACCGGAGGCGACTCACACCGACCGGGCATAGGAGTAATATTCCTTCCCCGTTACCTTATCGAGAAGAGTGATGTAGTTTTCCATGTCAGTAACCGCCCGGAGGTTTGGTACAAGGACGGTATGCTCCAGCGAAAGAAATATAGTTCCCCGGGGCCTACTGACTCTGAGCTGCCATAATCCTTGGACCTAGACCAGTTTGTCATTGTCCTTGAACCCTAGAGAGCTGACACCATCGGTGGGCAGGGCAATGCCAAATTGGCCCAAATGGGATCGGTTATGAAGCTATGGAAAGTCTGCCGCTGCACCATGGTGACCATGGTTTGCAGCATCGTGAGATTTGGGCTATCCCTTCCAGGCTGTCTGTGCTCCCGCAAGCAACACAAGTGCCTGTCAGAAAACCACATTGCGCGGTCAAATGTCTCATTATACCTAAGGCTTACCGAATAAAAAAAACTATGTTTTATTACTAATGAAAAGATTCTCATTTATTGAGAAACAAGAAAACATATATTTAATGAATCTAAAAAATAAAATAAAATGTTTACCTAACTATACTTATATTTAACTATAAAATTAAAATTGTTAAGTCAACTATTGTTTCAACTGTGAATGATCGATATCTTTTTTCTATTTTCTTTTCGTTGCTTTTAACTTTGCTAAGTCTCCAATAACTCTTGGAAACAATGAATCTTAGAGGCTTAGCCTGGAGGACCACTTTTTCATAGAAACATTTTGAGACTCGCCATCTAATTATTTTTCGAATTCAGTTTTTCCATTGCCATCGTTACCATCTAAAAACCTCTAAATTCTCAAGTTTCCTTATTTTCCTCCTGCTTAAAATACCTTGAAATTAATGATTCATCCTCCTGCAACCGATTCCTTTCTTCAGACTTTTAGATACCATCCCATAAAACTTATAAGTTTGACAGATCAGTTATTACCTGGGGAACATCATTCGGGATTCCCTTTCTATTGCACATCTTTTATAACCTTTCACTAGGTACGTTTCAGTTCCTCTTAATCAATCATTTCTCACTTCAAACTAATTTTATTATCTTGGCCTTTCAGTTAACAGAATGAATAACTCCAATTTCAATATTTTTAGGAAAATATTTTTAACAATATTTCTCTTTGCATAATTCGTAACTTTTTATTTTGAATATATATATATTAGATAACGTTTATAGTTTAATATTTCTGCCATACTCTCACCAAAAAAAAAAGTACAACTTTGTAAAACGAGATATGTTATTGAAATTGCTTAGTAAATCAAACGAGTCAATTACTATAATTTTGAATGCAAACACGTGCCAAAGAAGAACAATCGTTCTAATAAATTAAAAATCAAACTTTCAGTTTGAATAATTTATTAAAAAAATTATGTCATATGCTGTAAATCATAAAGATTTTCTATTTTATTAAGAAAAAAAAACTTCTTTACTTCAACAAAATATTAGAGTAGCTCTAAAAATAAACATGGTTTTTCCGCTTCAAAAATATTTTTTTCTGAAAAGCTAAAAACCAACTTGGGATTTTAGTTTCGAAATGCTAGTTTACTTATACTGGAACAAACCAAGAGGTTTTTTTTTTCTTTGGTAATAACTGGACTTGAAGTTATCATTTTCAGGAAAAATCTCAAAAATCCTTTATAAACACGTTGTAGAAAAATTAGACAATGCTGCTAATATGAACACATGAACAGTACCAGGAGATTTTTTTATCGTTGACAAATAAAATATAAAATAAAAATTTAAAGGACGGTAAGGAGGAAATCCTCTACCAATATTCAGCATAATTCAGAATATCGAGTTTTACATTTTTTCATTTTTCTGTTACAAAAATTTCATGTTTGGAATAATAAGTTATCCTAATAATAAATGAAATTATATTTGATCAAAATTATATTTTATATTTATTGAATGAGAGATCTTTTTACTTTCGAATTTCAGTAATATAAAGGATGTTATTAAAAAATAAATAATAATGTATAAATAAATAAAAGGATTGAGGTCAAACATCGATATCTTGTGTTATGGGATGTTGGAAATTTCAATATGCGGATGTTTATTGCTTATTATTACATATCTTTATATATATAAAAATCTCGTGTCCCGATGTTTGTCGGAGGTAAAATCAGAAACTACTCAACCGATCATTACAAAATTTGGCTTATTGTGTGTAGTTTTGTCCAACTTGAAAGATAGGATAGTCTTTATCTCGATTATTGGATATTATATTTCTTTTATTGCTAGTTAAATGTTTATTATACTTCAATTGAGTTTAATTATTTAGAATTTCTATAAATTTCCAACAGATGGCGGTGTAAGTTGATTAATTGACACAACACTTCATTTTCCTTCGATATTTACGACGGGAAACCATCCAGTAGCCAAATCTAATTTTTCCGGCTTGGACTAGAAAAATCTGCTTTTCTCATGGGCAATTTTAAGTCGACTTTTCACATGTGGGGAAAACATCGAATCTATTTGTTTTATTTGATTATCCATTAAGTGCTAAATGAATGGATAATTAATACTTGCTGTAGTCAAATGTGAGATGTAAAGAATGAAAACTTTAACCCTTCTAAAATCTTAACTAAACAATTTTAAAATAGCTGTTTTATCTTTATCAGTTAATATGATTTGACAGTATTAAAAATAATAGGATATACTTAATTCATTATGGCTACAGACCCACAGTAACGCGTGGCTGGGTCTGCTCGTATTGTTATAAAATGAGCATTTGGATTGAAAGACAATTTAAACATGTTTTAGGAAACGTATTTTACTATATAAAATAGTAAGTATATGTAATAGTATTACTTATAAGTATAGTATCACAAAAACTAATGAAAAATTAATTAAATTGAAAAAAAAGAAGACCAACTCAGCTTTCGACGTTAATAAAAAAATACCGGACCAAATTTTTGATAAATATTCTTTATTTCACATAAATTTACCTGGATAAAGTATTTTTATTTATTTTTTCCGTTATATACCACTCCTCCTAAATCATTGTAAGTCCATCAGGATGAAACAACTTTTCATTTTGAAAATGTTGCCGAATTAAACTAATTAACATTTAAGATTTTATTTTTCAAATTTAGGATAATCAGCCGAAAAGTGACATTGACACAGTTATGAAGTTTGTCTACAGCAATTGAGGCCGTCACTTGGAAATCGGTTACCGCTAACCTTTCTCGGGAAAATCCTCTTAGAGAGCTTGAGAACATTAAAATAGAAGTCATCAATCATGTTCTGCTAAGAAAGCCGTTGTTGTATCTTTATGAATATCTGTGTCAAATTTCAAAATATATCTCCGGGATACCGTAAGCTATGCTTCATAACGCGTATTTTATTGTGTTATCTTAAAGGGTCGCGGCCTTCACACATTTAAGTTCAAACATAAGAGCTCCACCCCGATATTCAGCTCTGCCCTATTTATGTCATTTGAGGCATTATTTACTTTATTATTCACAATGTTGCGAAAGCCTGCGCTAACGGTGCGAGCTTGTCTTCTGTCGCAGGAAAAAATGTATAAATTTGGTCTCCTTTCACTTTCTATTTATTTTTTTCAAATTATTTATAGATCGATAGAAACAATAAACACGTGATGCAAGGGTGAGTTTGTTAAAATGTATGCTGTGTTTTATGTTACGAACGTTCTTGTGTGTTTTGCTTCCCATGCTCATTTGTAGTTTATTATAGGGGCAAAACATATTAAAGAAACTACCTATATTGCACCAAACACTAAGGAAAGTAGAGGAAAACATTTTCTTTTATTTATTTATTTATTTTTATTAATTTTTAATGAATTGAAAAACTTTTCTTTCAATAATCATTTTAAGGCACAAGTACAGAAGGAATTGGCAAACCAATTCCACAGGGGGCTGTGAATCCCCGAATTAAAGGTTTATTATTAGGAGATTGTTATATGGGTGATTCTCAAACTATGGGCAAGTTCTTGTCACTCCATATTCAAAGCCAAACCCGGCATTGTGGCCTCTTTTTTAGATGTAAACTTTTTTGTGAGCAGATATCTGACTGATGGAATGAAAAGTATAACATATTTCTATGTTCTTCTAATGGAATCTGATGGTTTTTATCTCATTCGTCAGTGTCGTGGGTTGTGACCAGTATCGATTTTTCTTACATAATATATATATTTTGGTTTATATTACTCATTTATTTGACAATAAATTAGTACCCTGGTTTTAATATAACGGAAGAAGTATGAAAATAACACGATGTTCAATCATTTGACCAATAAAAACTAGTTAAAAATTGTAACTGGGATATGACGCCATTAGCATGGACGGATGAACAATCGAACCGTACACCAACCAGTGGAAATTAAGTGATACAAAGAGAGAATTTCAATAGTGCCAATACTGTCGATTAAGATTTCACCTCTCTTTATTACTTCTGCAATATTTCGGCCCCGAAAATGGAAGTGTATATTTATTACCCTCATTGATGTGACCCGAATTTTTCGCTGTTCTGTATGAATTTACGGCTTAAAAACATTTTCTTCTTTTTCCCCTAAACTTGCTCTAATAAGTTATGATATTCGTTCTTTCGTAAATCATATAGTTTTTAAAAGAAAAAATTGTAAATGTCATTTTTTCATTGTCCTGGATATTTCCTCACCTCATTTAATTAATTAAGACAAATAATTGGCCATGACAATGACTATTGAAAGGCAACATAATGAAAGGAAATAAAAGAGCTTTTAAGTAATGAACATTTCTGTAACAGGACAGACTGACATGATGAAAAATATTTACAAAAAATTGTCTCTTCGACTAAAAAGCCTAAGCTATTCTAGTTTTTTTCCGATTTGAACCTTTCAATATTCTGGTGATTTAAAAAAGAAGGATACATTTTTGTGTATTAGACCCGACATAAGATATTTGAATCTGTTAATAAAATAATTGAAATATTTAGATTCATCAAAGAGTCGGATGCTAATTTCACTTTTAACGAATTTATGTTGTTTTTCAGTCTTGAACGAGCACAGTCCAGATTAAATTAAAGAGGACAAGGCACTTGCAAAAAATTTAAAAAAAAAAATTAATAATTTCTACCAGTTGAAAACAAAATTTTTAATCTGATCATTTTGATTCCCATAGGCAACAGTTCTGTTTGCATAGAGGTGTAGCACATTGTGAGAAAAATGTTTTTTCTTTCCCTACAATCTCTGAAATTCTACGACATGATGCAAGATCTATCGATTAATGTTGTTTAACGAAATACATTAATGCTTCGAAAAACTTCTGAGTTGTTTTTTCACCAATTAATTTTAATTAATAAATTCAAATAAAACTCTGCAAATTCAAAAGCCCACATGTATTAACTATATTATTTAAAAGGTGAGTACATTCGAATTTTATCAGTAATATATGGTTGTATGAGGATATTTCGAAAGAGATTTTAGTGATATTAAATTTAATTTTACTGTATTATATTCAAATCAAAATCAACCACTTATAATTTAAAACTTCACCATTAGATAGAGAATTTCATCCTGCTTCCAGCCATATATATTTATTAGGTTAATCGGAGACAGATTTTTGCTTAACTTATTTTTCGATGCCTTTTTTATTTCTGGACAAAATATGGTTATATGTTTAATAATTTTTTTCCTGTAATGAAAAATTATTATGGCAATTCTTTTGGTATCGTCCGATTCTGCATTAAATGTGGAATAAACTAAATAATAAATGCAATTAAGACAGTTTTATAATTAGTCATTAACGTACATAACTAAAATCATTGCCGAGGCAATGAAATTATAGATTGAATTATCTGAATTTCAAGCAATGATCATGAGCTGCTATTATGCCAGATTTGCTGTGGATTGGTCCAAATACATGTACAATTATTTTATTTTTTTAACCACACTGAAAAATTTCGAAAATAAAATGTAAAACTTTTTCGTAGTTTGAGAATCGCCCATATACATTTTTTTTTTTTTTTTTTTTTTTTTTTTTTTTTTTTTTTTTTTTTTGTATGAAATTATAATAATTTTAAGAAAATGTCAATAAATTTCAGCTGTCATATATGTATAGGTAAAATCTTTCTGAATAAAAAAACATTTGGTTTGTAAAAATGACTTATCATGTCTGAAGTACATACTTAACTAAAACTACACGTTTGAGATAGCAGTGACGTATGTAGATAAAAATTTCGGTGGAAGGGGGTTGTTCCAGTTTATTATACTGAATGAGGATCAGAGGGATATTTGTGCGGTTCTAGTACTGCTAGAAAGACATCTGCATAACTTTATTGACCATTTTAATCGGTTTTGAATGTCTCATCAACATAATTCAGATTATTTTATTTAATAATATTTAGGGGGGCTGGACCCTCTTTATACTCGCCCCTGTGAGATAGTATGTGGATGCTAATATCTTCTTATATTATTTGCTGAGATAGTTCTTCGCTGATATCGGATTGCCGGAAGTTCCACACTATATGATTGAATTTACACATTTTTACTCTTATCTGAAAATGCCTTTTTCATTTTTGCTAAACTAATGAGTTTATAAAGAAACCGTGTGTTTACCATAAAGTCTTCTGTAAATAGTTAGATTACATAAATGTATAATTTCCTCATTCGAACAGGCTTAAAGCTTAAATTAAGAACTTAAATTTAAAGCTTGAATTAAGAAATGTTTAACTTTAGAACTTTAAAAACATTTCATATAATTTGGCGTAATTAGAGATCTCTCATTATAAGTAATAATCCAAAATGGATTGATTAAATGATAGAATATAAACTATAATATGATATTATGAGTAATGGAAGGAAACAAAAAAGATCATATCATTATATTTTCACATTTTTAAACTAAATTTTTGAAAAAGAGATTACTATTGTTAGAAACCAAAAATACTCGAAATCCATGTAAGTTTCTTAAATTAACAATCATAAAAATATAAGTACCTCAACTTCTTATTAACATACTTAAACTGCTTGGTTTTCCAAAATTAATTTGTAAAATTAATTAAGAAATAATTGGTAGTCTCTTCGTAAAATGAAAAGATTGACTCATAATTAAGGCTTAAATCACCGTATCCAAAACAGGTTTGTAATCAGCAAGGATTCGAAGGTAGTTTCGCTTTACTTACAAGGCAATGAACATTTTTACAACACCACCAAATTATTGATCTTATTTAGCAATCAAACATAATTATGTACTTTTTTAATGATATAATTTGGATTAAACTTATATTTCAATGCAGCCTATTTCATATTGATGATATATCCTAAAATGAAATTTAAACATGTTGAAATATCAATCGAGCGAGGCATTTCGATAGAATTGAAGTAAATTAAAATAAAATAAGAATACGTAGAATGAGCTGATTTTTGTGATATGAAAATCTGAATCGTCAAAGAAATGTAAATGTCCGGACTTCACTGATCAGTAAATGATTTTAAAATAAATTAAGAGTATTGATTTTTAACTTGTATGCAATTTTAAAAGATCTCCTACTATTACTTGATGTTCTATCATTCTTCAACGTAATTTAGTGCCCCACTGTTATTTCTGCCAAACGAAAATCTAAATTATTTGAAAAGTTGACTCTACATGCCTATATTTTCGAAATGAAAATTATTTTTAGGTTGGTTGTATTCATGATAAATTGAGATAACCACTTGTCCCATTTATATACATATAATTTACTTATACTAAGCATAAAGACATCAAAATATTTTATATATATTGTTTTTATTTTTTTTTAAACAGAAGTGTTAAATAGATTATTTTAATTTTTGGTAATTATGATTTTTTGTGCATTACATTTTAATATAGGATATATGATTAAGATGGATATAAAATTAGAAAATCGTTTAAAATTTGTGAATAGTATATATTTAAAATAGACAATAGGAGATATAAAGAGTATTGCCCTCTGAGTAATGCAATAAATTTCTTCTCCAAACTCTTTTTAGAATCTTTTAACCGGTTTCTGTTTGTTTTTGTTTTTTAAGACTCATCTTTGACCTTTAAAACACAAGCAGATTTTTTGTTTTATTTATTCGTTATAGGATGAGCCTGTGACTAAGTCTAAAATTTCATCTAAATTGTCTAATTTCAGCTTAAATATCTTTTTTATTTGTGGTAAGCGGAAGGTTTTACGTAAGTTTATAACATGATGTAAATAACGATACAAGTTTTTTTTTTTCTTCGTGAATATTGTCCTGGAAGGATTTTATTTAAAGAAAAAATGACCAGTTTGATTGGCAAAATGATTCAACATTCAAGTTGCCTGACTCCATATACTTGATCATTTATCTACATGTAGAATAAATTGTGTTTTGTTTTATACTCTTAAAAAAAATCAATGACCTTTCACAAAAAAACATTATACTGGCAAGAGTTATTGTACTATAATGAACTCCACAACATTTTTGAGGTTGAATAGTTTTTGATGCATTGTTCGCCTCTGCAAGAAAGGCCAATAATGCTAAAAGGCTGTCATCACGTATTTTGCCTGCGTCTCGACATTATATTCTTCTTGAGGGACCTAACTGCAGAAACTTATTCCTTACAGTGCTCCATTCCCATGTTTCTAAGCATTGTCGCCCTCATTCCATCATTCCCTTTCTTAAGACACCTCGTTTGCTTAAATCCATCGCCTATGATATATGGAAACATGATATCGCTGGTCCGGATGTGTATTGTCATGTATATTGAATCATACTCTTTTCGACTGTGAACCTACGAAATTCGCCAAAAAATATATATATGGGCCATTCATTTAAAAGAAATAATAACTAGGTAATTTTCTTTGGCTTGTACTGTCAAATTTCAATATTTGCAGTTGTATCAATATACTTCCGGATCATTATTTAAATAGTGTAAATAATATAATTAATTTTTAATTTGAGTGAAATTACAAAAAATAATTTGCATTATAAAAATTATCTGCCACAGTTTGGAAAGTGGCGCCTGATATAATATCGCCAAGGGCTCTTGCAAGCCACACGACTGTCCTTAACACAGTGTGGATAGGATAGGATCAGGTTATGACTCGAACTGGTAATAAATGCCAAGATTATTAGGCCCTATTAAAACAGTGTGAGTAACCAGTTTTAAAGTTATAATCTTGTGGTAAGCTTTTAACCACTAAATATATCACATGACTATCAATGATATAATATCTCTCATCCAGCACCTGGCCTTCTAGCATTGCTAGGAAGTCCACTCATCCATTATATCTGGAAATAGTCTGAAATATTGGAAAATTGCTTCGACACCTTTAAGTTACCTGCATTGTAATTTTTGTTTAACGTAAAATTTTGCTGATGCGAATTGGAAATTAGTCTCTGAAATATTTTAGATTAGTCTGTATTATTAGATAAGTCTTTGAGATATGATCTCTTATCACGCATCGCACGAGTTAATAATCGAAGTTACAATTCCAGTGTGTCTCTATACATACAAAGCTTTTCCTTTCTCAATAAAACAAGTTCGTGATCATCGTTTGGGTTGAAAGCTTAGATGATAATGAACGATAGATTTTTTCAAGCATAGCTATCATTATGCTGCTGTCCATTCCCCACCACATCAACAAAGTTTCAGGACGATTAAGTTATTATGGGCAGTTTAATGACCAATGTATGGCAACTTTATTTTCTTCTTTTTTTTTTTTTTTTCGTGAAAGAAATGTAAATTTCTTTACATAATTTAATAACATCACTCTATGAAACATAGTATCAGAATGTTTTTTCCAAACTGAAAATTGTTAATGATAACTTTTCGATCATGAGAATGTACAGTCAGATGGCTGGATGGCTAAGGCATCCGTTCGGTAAGATTTAAAAATTTAAGCCATGCGTAGGGATGCTCCCGATGGTTACATCAGAGAGCGGCATCATGGGGAAGATATTCCAGGGCAAGGTCCCTCATTCTCCGTTCCCATTTTCTAATCACAGGGCAGATATGGCAGTGGAAAAAATCGAGTGGAAATAAATAAATAGTTTTTAAGTGATTCAGTTATCAGAGCTATGTTTTATACGAAACCTAGCAAAGCAAAAGAAATAATGCACAGGATTGTAATGATCCTACGATTAAGAAAAAAGCTAAAAAGCAATTCGGATTTCATTTTCGAAAAATTCTTAGTGAAGTTGCACCAACCCAAATTTGATTATAAGAGAATTTCTGAATTCCCATGGCAGGCGTAGAGTTAGACCAAATGAGTTACATAAATATAGAACATTTTTGCTAAATATTTTTATTGGTCTCAGAGGACCTCAAAACATTGAATTGTGTGTTTCCGCATAAAAACCCTAATTCAATTTTTTTCTAGTAACTTACTACACATTCCATATCTAGGTAACTAAAACGAATAAAGATCAATATTTAAGGATATGAAATACATTTGAACATGTCCATAATTTAGGGAAATAAGACAAAGTATTGCAAATTTAGAGAATTAGCAGTATGAATTCCGAAAAGATGATCAATGTGATCGATTGGAAAGATTCTATTTAAAAAAAGAAATGATGTGAACATTTGTTTTCCAAAAGCCTCAAAGCACTATATGTTATTTAAAAAAAAAAATACGAAAAAGAGATTCTGCGTTAGTTTAAGGGGGAAGAGACATTTGCAACTATCTCTTGCTGAATGAAAATTCATTCCCAAAAAAAATGTTTAATTACTTTCGACGTTCAAATAACTCATATCATGCGTTACTAGATGATGTTATTGAGATAAGGATAAAATATTATTCGTGGAGGTGAAAAGAGATCTAATTTATATGCATAGATGGAGAAAAAAAGTGAAAAATGTCACTGACACCTTTCTCCATGTCACTATCATGGACCCATCGCTTGGAATGTCAGATTAACACAATCGATTAACATCATGTCAAGGTGACATGCCATCAGCGACGACTGATTACAGGTTAGTTGCATTTTTTCGTTTCGATTGCGGATCAAGTGGGCGGAGATATATCGGCTGAGTAGGTATCGACATTATTTGTCAAACAAGTGAAACAATGGTGTAGGCAGCGTTTTGGAGGTACGCGCCACACATTAATCTAAATATTTAGCTAAATTCGTTTATTGAATTGTCCGCGATATCAAAATTAATAATTGTAATATTATAAAATAACTATTTCCTTGATATAATTCATTAACATCAATTTATCGTGGGGTCGATATTATTACAATTCTCAAATTAAAGTTTTACCAAAGTTTTGATTCATCAACGAAACCAGACTTGTAGTGCTAAAACTAGACATGCTGAGTTGCCTTATGTTGTTGCTTCAATCTTGCAATCCATGCTGAACAACTAGATAAGTGAACCTAGTTGTAGAATGGAATTTGTTTCTGATCATCAACTTATCTAGTTTTAAAAACTGTAAATATCACCTATAAATTGTCTGCAACAGATACCGTATGATGTGGACCTAACGTAATGGAATTTTTCTAAGAACTTACTTACAATTGACCAAATTTTTAGTTGCCTCATTGTATGACTCACACACGGTATGGTCTCAGCTCAGCAAAAGTTAATCATTCGCTAAAAATATCAGAACCCTCTACCTACATATATTAAAATTATTTTAACATTTATAGTAGTGATAGTTTTGATTCTTTTATATATCTTTTTCTCACTATTAATAGACAATCAGTGCGTTAGGCTACGCAGACAATGCGTGGAGTGGCTACAATAAGCTATAATGATAACCGCATGAATTAAAAATTTATGATCATGGTCTTTTCTTATTGAGAAAGGAAGAACTTTTGAATGCATAGAGAGAGTATTCAGTTTAATGATAATTTTCTAGCTTTGGATTGGTTACACTGAAAAAAAAATTAAAGAGAAAGCCCATTATAAACTTTATCAATCTAATGAAAATAATATTTTAGAAAATGACAAGCATGCGATATAGATTGAAACTATAAATTTCAGCGACACCAATGAGAACGTTAACGGTGTAGGAATCTGTTGTATCAATATTCATTTTTATCACAGGCCACTTAATGTATATTTCACCGCTTGCAATAACTTCGCAAAATTTATTGCTACCAGTGTCAGCTACTTTAGTTACTCAATCCTCCGAGGCGAGGTGCGGCAGGAACATTCTTTATTCTTCGAAACTATTAAAAGCCTTAATGCACTTACTGTTGGGATCTATTAAAATATAAAATAAATCCACCCTCCAACTTTCTGCCCCCGGGGTAGATCCTCCTACGCGAGGATGGTTACGACACAGTGAAATTCCAAATGGACTTGCCGGTGTTCTTCCTGCATTGTGGTGCAGATACCCGGCAACCCGAAGGCCTCCCAATGCTAATTGGTGTTGCTGAATGAATCAGCCGCCGTTGTAGAAAGTAGGCGCTGCTGAAAATTTAAGGCTTACCAAATATTGAGCAACCGGGAGACAAGAGATGCAAAGTGACCCGATATAATTACAGCCTGCCCTTCCACGGGCTCTTAATGAAGCAACGCCGGGTGAGGTCTATTATTCAAGTCCTTCAAGAACGTTTCGACTATACTGATCGGGCAATTAAACAGTCATAAATATTATATCATTCGAACAATTTAAGCGCTATTCACATTAAAATACAATCGATCTTGCTATTTACCGAGATAATTGGTTCACTTCGGCCTGGAAATACCAGATTGGAATGACAGTCATTTTCATGCCTCTTTTCAATGTGAAAGTATCACTCAACAACAAATACGTATTTTTTAAATAGGTAAATGCGCGTTTATCAGTTTTCAAAACGTCATTAACCGATTTTTAATACTTTACATTAAGTGAACGAAAAAACGATCGTAATGTTTTTCCTAAACAAAAATGCTTGTAACATTTTAATTTTCCAATGTTCTTTGTGGTTAATGCATCATGATTTCATTATAAAGTTAATTTTTTTTAAATTGAGTTTCTTGATTGAATTATTAATCATTTGTCGGAGCCCGTTCTACAAATGCTCAGTGCGGCCGCGTTTAGAGAAAACTCGAAACTGCGATTGTTTTTGTCAATTCGTTTTGCTTCAACAATCCTTTCATAGTGTCCTCAGTTATATTAAATAGGCGCTTATAAACCAACATTATGATTTGAAAGGGCAGAAATCATGTTTGAACAAGTGCAGATTGCTTTAACGAAACAAATAAAAATTAGAGCGGCTGTCCTTTCATGCTACGTACACATCATCAGATGAAATTATTGTATGGAAAGCCTCGGAAATGGAAAGTAATACCAATTTTTTCGTAAATAACTTCGAATAACGTTTTTTTCGTTCCTATCTTTAAATAATATTTTAAATTTAAAACAAAAATACAATACTGTAAATTTGTATTATAGGCCAGAATGACCCAGGTGGTCAAAAAGCCCGAAATTATATATAAATAAATCAATAAAATATATTAAAAAAAAACTTCAAACAATTTATTTTTCAATTTCGATTTAAACCATTTTTAGTTTTTGATATTTTATTAAAATATCAAAATAACAATTACATATTATAAATATGCTAAAACTCCCCGCTTTTAACTGTATTTTATTGATTTCTTTCCGAAAACTTGGTAAACCAAAAATCATTGAATTCCTGGAATATTAGACAATGTCAGAATATTCGGACAAAGTTCCCCCTATTCATGCCATTATCATGGACCATTTACACCTTCAGATTCCACATATCAGATAATTAAAGTAAAAGAAGCAGAATTGTACGACTGGGCACTGAGAAAGAAATTGCACAAAAGAGCTCGTCAGCAAAAAAACGGCACTGTATATAGTAACTAATTACTTGTTTAACCCGACAATGTTGCTGAGCTGTCAATAATACTTCGAGCTTGGAAACGCCCAATGTTCGATTCAAGGAAGCATCCAAAAAAAAAAAATAAAATAAAAAAAAATAATAAAAAAAAAAAAAAAAATAAAAAAAAAAAATAGACGAGTTAATGATCTACTTCCAAAACCGTCTACGGAATTAGCACTCGCTGCTGAGCCAACACGAATATCAGGAATAAAATAAAGTTCGAAATGCTGCATATGCACTTCCACTTCAAAGGAGATGATTTCGAGTAAAAGTATTTTTAAGAATTCCCGTCGCAAATGGGTACCGGTTTGGCTTGTCCACGCTCCCTTTTTGGATTAGGTTTTTGAATATCTACTCCGTATTTCAAACACACTTCCATTCAAAAATTGGTGAGTTAAGGTTGACGATTTAATTTAAACGAAATAATCAAGAATCACGACTTTTTAACCGCACTTATAGCTAACAGTGGATTAACCATGGCTGGTTCATCTAACGGTGGAAATATAGCTAGAACATTTTTTGCCTTTCCAGGATCAGAGCTGTAATTACCGTCTTGAACGATGGACTAATATATATACATTTCAATGGTTTCTGAGAACCTAGTCATTGATAAGCGCTAAGACGTATTTAGAGATTGATTAAAAGATACATCAAAATTGTATTTTAAGAACTACGATTGATGTTTCCGTCTAGTGCAGCTAAAGTTAGTGATTCATGGTGGCAAAGTTATAAATTTCTCTCATCTTATTTCAATTGGTATGAACTTTGAGGAGGCTTTGGAGGCTACCCATAAAGTCGGCAGGAGAAATAGAATAAATCACGTTCGGAAGACTAGTAGGATTAATTCTAATGCTGATCTTTAACTTACTTTTAATATCCTCGGATACTTTGATTTCTGCAAGAAACTTTGATTCTAAGGTCAAGTTAAGGGACAAAAAACATTCCTTTTATAGGATGACGGCTTTTCTGTGTCATCCGGAAAGAGTACATCAACCAGCAGCGAATAAATATAATTTTATCATGTAAATATAAAGTTGAAAAAAAAATTACTTAAAATTTTTCCATGGTTGTAGGTATCTACAAAAAAAACTGCGTTTCAAGTAATATAAAAAATTATAGTTGTTTTACGGTTCAGAGATCAAACATCTCAATTATGGTTGACCTTATATTGAAACATTTCAGACTTCGAAAGAATTCTTGTCATTCGAAAAACGTTTCAATATCGTCCTTGGAAAGCTTGTTGGAGCATAAAACATAATTTCATACAACTTTCCGTCCTATTTATTAGTTTCTTTCTTTTATTTTTATTATGTTATGTTTGTGTTTTGGGACTCTACTGAAACAAGGAATTTCTCCCTCATTTAATCCTTGCGATTCAAATTCCTTCCGATAATCTTTGATTCTCCTTATTTTGTCACAATGAAATCAGCAATAAAGACATTCGTTACATGTGTAACCAATTTTTCCCAATCAGATACCTACCCTTCTTCATATTAGATTCCGGACTCACCCGAACAAATTTGTTTCCAAACTTTCTGAGAACCTAGTCATTGATAAGCGCTAAGACGTATTTAGAGATTGATTAAAAGATACATCAAAATTGTATTTTAAGAACTACGATTGATGTTTCCGTCTAGTGCAGCTAAAGTTAGTGATTCATGGTGGCAAAGTTATAAATTTCTCTCATCTTATTTCAATTGGTATGAACTTTGAGGAGGCTTTGGAGGCTACCCATAAAGTCGGCAGGAGAAATAGAATAAATCACGTTCGGAAGACTAGTAGGATTAATTCTAATGCTGATCTTTAACTTACTTTTAATATCCTCGGATACTTTGATTTCTGCAAGAAACTTTGATTCTAAGGTCAAGTTAAGGGACAAAAAACATTCCTTTTATAGGATGACGGCTTTTCTGTGTCATCCGGAAAGAGTACATCAACCAGCAGCGAATAAATATAATTTTATCATGTAAATATAAAGTTGAAAAAAAAATTACTTAAAATTTTTCCATGGTTGTAGGTATCTACAAAAAAAACTGCGTTTCAAGTAATATAAAAAAATATAGTTGTTTTACGGTTCAGAGATCAAACATCTCAATTATGGTTGACCTTATATTGAAACATTTCAGACTTCGAAAGAATTCTTGTCATTCGAAAAACGTTTCAATATCGTCCTTGGAAAGCTTGTTGGAGCATAAAACATAATTTCATACAACTTTCCGTCCTATTTATTAGTTTCTTTCTTTTATTTTTATTATGTTATGTTTGTGTTTTGGGACTCTACTGAAACAAGGAATTTCTCCCTCATTTAATCCTTGCGATTCAAATTCCTTCCGATAATCTTTGATTCTCCTTATTTTGTCACAATGAAATCAGCAATAAAGACATTCGTTACATGTGTAACCAATTTTTCCCAATCAGATACCTACCCTTCTTCATATTAGATTCCGGACTCACCCGAACAAATTTGTTTCCAAACTTTCTGAGAACCTAGTCATTGATAAGCGCTAAGACGTATTTAGAGATTGATTAAAAGATACATCAAAATTGTATTTTAAGAACTACGATTGATGTTTCCGTCTAGTGCAGCTAAAGTTAGTGATTCATGGTGGCAAAGTTATAAATTTCTCTCATCTTATTTCAATTGGTATGAACTTTGAGGAGGCTTTGGAGGCTACCCATAAAGTCGGCAGGAGAAATAGAATAAATCACGTTCGGAAGACTAGTAGGATTAATTCTAATGCTGATCTTTAACTTACTTTTAATATCCTCGGATACTTTGATTTCTGCAAGAAACTTTGATTCTAAGGTCAAGTTAAGGGACAAAAAACATTCCTTTTATAGGATGACGGCTTTTCTGTGTCATCCGGAAAGAGTACATCAACCAGCAGCGAATAAATATAATTTTATCATGTAAATATAAAGTTGAAAAAAAAATTACTTAAAATTTTTCCATGGTTGTAGGTATCTACAAAAAAAACTGCGTTTCAAGTAATATAAAAAATTATAGTTGTTTTACGGTTCAGAGATCAAACATCTCAATTATGGTTGACCTTATATTGAAACATTTCAGACTTCGAAAGAATTCTTGTCATTCGAAAAACGTTTCAATATCGTCCTTGGAAAGCTTGTTGGAGCATAAAACATAATTTCATACAACTTTCCGTCCTATTTATTAGTTTCTTTCTTTTATTTTTATTATGTTATGTTTGTGTTTTGGGACTCTACTGAAACAAGGAATTTCTCCCTCATTTAATCCTTGCGATTCAAATTCCTTCCGATAATCTTTGATTCTCCTTATTTTGTCACAATGAAATCAGCAATAAAGACATTCGTTACATGTGTAACCAATTTTTCCCAATCAGATACCTACCCTTCTTCATATTAGATTCCGGACTCACCCGAACAAATTTGTTTCCAAACTTTCTGAGAACCTAGTCATTGATAAGCGCTAAGACGTATTTAGAGATTGATTAAAAGATACATCAAAATTGTATTTTAAGAACTACGATTGATGTTTCCGTCTAGTGCAGCTAAAGTTAGTGATTCATGGTGGCAAAGTTATAAATTTCTCTCATCTTATTTCAATTGGTATGAACTTTGAGGAGGCTTTGGAGGCTACCCATAAAGTCGGCAGGTGAAATAGAATAAATCACGTTCGGAAGACTAGTAGGATTAATTCTAATGCTGATCTTTAACTTACTTTTAATATCCTCGGATACTTTGATTTCTGCAAGAAACTTTGATTCTAAGGTCAAGTTAAGGGACAAAAAACATTCCTTTTATAGGATGACGGCTTTTCTGTGTCATCCGGAAAGAGTACATCAACCAGCAGCGAATAAATATAATTTTATCATGTAAATATAAAGTTGAAAAAAAAATTACTTAAAATTTTTCCATGGTTGTAGGTATCTACAAAAAAAACTGCGTTTCAAGTAATATAAAAAATTATAGTTGTTTTACGGTTCAGAGATCAAACATCTCAATTATGGTTGACCTTATATTGAAACATTTCAGACTTCGAAAGAATTCTTGTCATTCGAAAAACGTTTCAATATCGTCCTTGGAAAGCTTGTTGGAGCATAAAACATAATTTCATACAACTTTCCGTCCTATTTATTAGTTTCTTTCTTTTATTTTTATTATGTTTGTTTTATTTCCTAATTTATTCCTGAAAATTCTCCAAGGAGCGTGAAAATAAAATGAACCCATAACATTCTAATTTAGAAATATTAATGGAGTGCTACCACTAGGTAGTTTTTCTACAGCTCTTTACGCCATTATGTTTTTTACATTTACTATTTTCTTTTTATAATACAATTGAATCTTTTAATTAATATAATTTAAACAAATCTGTCCTTTAAAGCCTTTTAAAGCTAAGACTTAAGTAAATCGAAAGAAATTACATTATTGAAGAATAATGACAAATGATTTATAGGAAAAGGTATTACACAAATTATATAGATAGATATCGATGAAGTGTTTACCAATTACAGAATTGCACTAAGTCATTTTTATATTCAGTCGTGGTTAGAATATAATGAACGAAGTGATATTTCTTAATTTAATAAAATAGAAAATACTGCAGACTTAAGACTTATCTACCAATAATTTTTATATTATAGAGAACATACCTACACTTATGAACTTATTATTTTAAATAATTAAGATTAATACATTGAATAGGAAATAAGATCCACTTCAAGTTTTTATGATATAATGATTCCTCTTTTATAAATTTCATCGCTCATGCGATAATTATAAATTGTGAATAAAAAAACTAATACATCATACTTGGCATTTATATTTTTAATTTATATGACTGCCTTTGATTTGATAGGTTATTATACCTCTAAACTTAGATTCAAATGTATAAGCAATTCCAATGGCCAATAGGAACTTTAGGTAAAGTAGGCTAACTTTAAAAACTTTTAATTTATAATTAATTTTAGGTATATAGGTTATTTTAGGCGCTTTTAAAACTGTTCAGTATCTATAAAATTTGATCTATTTGCTTCTATGGGTGAATTGAAATAAATTCATTTTCTTTAAATTTGCAATACACATAAATTTGAAATTGAGTTATTTTTTTGTTTTGTTTTTCTTAGGTGGGAAAAACAAATATCAACTCGAGTTAAACATTTTTAGCTACAAAGTTGATATTTGTACAATCGGGCAGGAGTCTAATATTATTTGACCTAGTACCTCTAGGAATAAATCAGTTTGATTAAATTCAGTTTCGATTTTGCATCATATGAAAGCTTCAAAAAAAAAAAAAAAAAAAGGTTCAGATCGGTATTATATAAAAAGATGGTTTTTCCCATTAAAAATTGGTTTTGCAGATTAAAAAACTAAACCTTGTCTGTTTTAATTGATTTGCATTTTAGCCGACAACGAGGTAAGAGAGGAACAAAGAATATTCAAGGACTACTTCAATGTGGGCGCCTTAACACGATGGTCCACCAACGCCCATTGAACTTTACTTTTTGTGTTTTTTGAATCACAAGAATACCGTTAGAAGAACTGCTACTGTGTTTAAATTTGTCATGACAATACAAGACTGCTTTATTATATCCTTTACACCGGACCGGCAAATAAAAAAAATCACTGTTATATTTTATTCTACCCCTATCTTTCGATTGTAGCAACACAAATTAATTCACGGTAATTACTTACCTTTTCACAAGCATGATTTAGTACTGATAGTAACTCGAATGGCTTATTGATCGTAACCAGCCTGTTATGTGTTCAATAGTAATCCTATGTGAATGAATTACGTTAAGTAGAAGTGCTTACCATTTACCGACCTGTTTGTAGCAAATAGTTCAGCGTCTGAAGATACACAGGACATTAATGAGTGAATGTTGGCTACTAATGTGGTGAATATCAATTCTTTGAAGGTTGAGCTACTTGGAATATTTTAATCAACTGTCTGGTCTGAAAAGAATGTTATAGATTCATTCCCCTTAATTTCTTATTGTAGACTACTCGAACGAACAAAATTATAAGAATAAAATAGCGTGATTTGGGAAGGTCTCTGCCAAGCTCTTACTGAAAATTTATTTCATCATTGAATACTCACTAAGACCGGGATACTCTTATACCAACATACATTTCATCTGTAAAGCCGGAAGCTCACGAAGAATTCCGCCATCTAAGAAACAAATATTCCAAATCGATTCTATATTAATTTTCTGTTTAGTTATTCACCATATCCTGCGTAGAAAAATAAAATATTACTTGTAATAAAATCATTAATGAATTTTCTAAGAATTAAATGACTCAAGTTTTACTTTTTAAAATTGATTTTTATTCACTTTTACCTAATGGCGAATTCCGAAATAAGATAAGACTATGAGTCACATTCATATGTTATACGTTACAAAGATTTATTCATTAACTAACGGTAACTTTAGCCCAAAATTAATTTAGCACTTTAGGTAATCCCTAAAGTATTTGGCATGAAAAATTTGTTACTATCCTTTGACCTTTACAGAAATGTCGCTAAAACTCGGCTAATGTAGAACAGCTCATGTCACGATTTTTTATACTTTCAAATCGCATAGTTAATTTTTCATGATGAAGTAGGCGCCCGGTGATGAAAGACACCACGATAATATTGTTATTCTCATTTCGTCATTCGTTTGTGATCCGATGGTTTCCGTCTCACTCGAATTCTATTTCTACTTATTGTCTGAATACACTGGTTTAAGATTCCTGGTTTAAGATCACAATGTCCTGTGATGTCGAAAAAGTCACCACATTCTTCAGCTCTTGGAATAGAAAAGTGATGACCATAAGAAGAAAAAACAAAACTACAACCATAAAACAATGAACTTAAAACAGAAATTCCAGGTAGAGAAATTAGGAGGGTTAAAGTTTATTATTGATGAGCCAAATTTATAAATGGCCTAGTAGGTATCTAATTAAACGTTATTTTTAAATTTTTCGTATAAACCTCGTATATCAACTTCAAATAGAAATATGAATTCCATTTTTAATTTCGTTTACCTATATATAAAATATATAGTAAGTATTACGATCGTGAAAAGAATCAACTTCGGCTTTTTAACGGAAATGAACATTTCTGCGATAAACCTCAATATCTTTTTATGTCAGGTAGGTTTGATGATCATAGAAATTGTCTGAAAGGGCTTAAATAACGTTGGAAAATATATGGTTATAAAGCACCTTTGATTTCATCTATATATAGGGAATAAATGAAATTTTTATTTTTAGTAATGAGAAATGGATAAATGTAAAATAATTTGATAATAAAATAAAATATAAAAATAATAATGTTGTCCGGTAATAATAGTATTAATATATATGCTACATACTATTATATATATAACAGATCGTTGGGAAGGTGAATTTTAGAAAGAATAATATTTATATATAATAGTTTGTAAGGTGGTAGAAGGTAATATATAAATGCACGATCAAAATAATAATTTCTAATTTCATATGACTATGAAATTGTTTTAACTAAATGAAGTTTTCATAACAAAGAGTTATTTAAAATTACACCCCATGGAGTGTAATGATTTGAATTATGAATGACTTATTATCATAGATAAAATATTTTACAGTTCACTAGTAAAAACTCAGGCGATGCTCAAAATATTTAAAACAATTTTTATGGATGAAAAAACATATTGTAATCTATATACCTACTAAAGATGAAATTCTGTTTGTTTGTTTGTTATTTGTAGAAATCCATACCGTTTGTCCTAAATTATCCAAATTTCGCTCACTGGTTCTTTGATATCAGATGCGAACACCTGTCCATATTATAATTGCATAACTTCAGCCAATCTCAGGGTATATTCTTTATTGTTATAAAAATCGTTTTGATCTCGCTTTACATTGGTTTTTACGAAATCGACCGTTTGAGTCGATGAAAGTCTCACTTTATAGATTTCAAAAATGAAATTTACCGTGTGAAACCGGTATTTACAGATAGTTAATTATAATTTTGATTACAAACTATAGTTCGATAAAGTTTATGAATGAAACTTTAGTTCGATAGATTTTATGAATGAAATATTAAATGTACATACCACAGCAATAATCATTGTGGGTTTTTGGAAAAGCTTGATACACCTTTTATCGATCCTCTTTCACGATATATCACGATAAAAAAAAAATTCGAATATTGGGAATTTAGGATTTATTTTGACTTTTACTTAAGAAAAGAAAGAAATCGAAAAGTATTTATTTCAAAATATATCGAAAAGACTAATTATAATTAATAATTATAATTATATACTATATCTTTAAGAAAATATCAAACAGAAGTAAATAAATATGGAAAAAGCTGATTCCAGTGAAGCTGCTAAATGGAACTTATGTTTACATTTAACAAAACACGTGCATTTCTACTCAAAATATGTTAGGTAGTAAAAGTTGTCTGTTGCACGACATTTTTTAGCTTTAGGTATTATTTTATTAAAATTGAAGTATAATAATTTTTAGTATATTTATTTATTTTATCTTTGAATAGTACACCAAATTTTAATACAACGTAACAGAAATGATGTTAACGCTTTTTCGTTTTTATTTTTTATTTTAAACGTTTATTAAAGAAAAATTTGGAGTAGTTTTTTTATTTATTATTATTTTTTTTGTTTTTTTATTGAAAAGAAATATTACCGTCTTCCACACTGTATCACCACACTGGCATCGGAGTAGTAATGAATGAATCAGTATAATATTTTTTTTTTAAGAGGAAGATTATATTAAATGGTTAGCTAATTTTTTTAAAAATTTAAATATATGCAGGTTATTTTTTGTATTAAAAAAAAAATGTTTGCTCCATTATCTCAATAATATGATCTAGTAAATATCAAGACAGTGTCCGTTGCCATTTAACAGACTGGGTCCAATTACTGAAGTCCAGCGAAATAACCTTTAAAGAATGAAATCAGCTTTACATTCACATGATGTATTCTGTTTTTTTTTTTTTTTGTTTTTTTAATACCGCATTTACTCACTAGCTTGGAAATTAGGTCAATTTCATTAACTTTTTTTTCTATCTGATTTCCTCTATCTACATTTATTAATGCTGTTTCTTTTGTCAAATATGAAACTATATAAATTAAAATTGATTAGCTTAGTTGAAGAAAACGAAGATGTTAGAGAAAATTGATTTTTGGTTTCCCTTTAGATGAATATTTTTAATTACTGCTTTATATGTTTTTAATTACTGCTTCGATATAGGTACCTACGTTTAATTTTACTGAATTTCCATTTCCGTTTGTTACTATAACTTGGAGAGTAACCGAGTCGAATATAATAATAAAACATCATCCAATTAATTTTTCTCTCTGTCCCATATTATTGTGTCTTCATATGTTTCTTCGTTCAGATTTTTAATTGGTTGTTTACAAGCTTTAATATATCTTAAATAGCTTACAACTTTTCAGAGAAAATGTGGGTGGACCTCGTATGCCAAAGGGTCTAAGTGACTTTTTTTCTATTTTGAGTGAAACCAAGCTAAAGTCTTAATTTGATCAAGAAAATGTTCAGTGCATTGGTGAAGAGGTGGTGGTTGACGCTACTAAAAAAAAAATCAGGTGCGTGCGCGCAACACACAACTTTCACTTACAAACTTACTTAGATTAGAAATTAATGCGTTTTGTTAATTGCCACTTCTCAAATGAATAGAACGGCTTTAATTATGAACAATGGTCTGTCATTAAAGGCGTACTCAGCTTGCGCTCAACGAGTTTTATGAGTTGACTGAATATTTTTCTTTTTTTCTCCTCTATAGGTTTCCTTGATTTTTATCATATCTCATATTTAGCCATTTCTTATTTTTAGGCAAAACGAGAGACAGATAATTTCTCCATATAAACAAATACAAAGGTACTTTATAAAAAAAACAAAAAAGGCCCCTTCCCCATTTAAGCCCCCTCAGAACATTTTAATAATGATAAAGCTTACCTGATATTAAAGAACACCTAATTTTCATTAAACACCACGACTTTGATGAAAATCGTTAAAGCCGTTTTTGAGATAATCGAAAAAAAGGTAAAAATTGGTTAAAAAGTTATGAAATAAAGTGCCCCCTCCGTTAAACAAATTTTGATGAAATGTTGGCTTACGCATCTTTGGCATACACATACATCAAATACCCAGTTTGATCAAAATAGTTAAAACCGTTTGAGTAACTAACAAAAACACGTGAAAATTATAAAAAATTTATCAAGTAAAGTCCCCCCTCTGGTTGATCAATTTTGATGAAATTTATACAGTCATATCTCGGGCATATAAATTGATCAAATACTCAGTTTAATCAAAATCGTTTGAGCCGTTTTTGAGAAAATCGAAAAAAACTTAAAAAGTTATTAAATAAAGTACCCCCTCCCTTTGAGCAATTTTGATGAAATTTTTGCTGTCACATCACGGGCATATACATACACTAAATACCCAATTTCAGATTCGCATGGCTTATAGTTTTTGAGCTAGTCTGTTCACACACACACACACACACACACACACACACACACACACACACACAGACCATTTCGCGGGACTTGGTCATTTGGACTCAGGGGACCCCAAAACGTGTATTTCCGTTGAAAACCGGAAGTCGATATTTTTCACGATCGCAATACTTCCACTTACTATATATTTCATATATAGTAAGTGAAAGTAAACAAAACAGTAAACACACTTAATTATGGCGGTCAAGAGCTTGTAAAAGTGCTCCAACAACTTCCCAACGAATTAGAGACAGGAATAAAATTCCAACGAATTGGAAATATAGTGCAATTATGCTATCTACAGAAAAAAAAAAATCAGCTCCACTGAATGAAAAAAGTATCGGCCTTTAACCTTGCTCTCAGTAGTTTAAAAAATTTACACCGTCATACCTGGAAAATATAATAAAATAGAAAATGAAGGGGTAGGTTTTCGTCCGGAAAAGCAAACACAGGATCACTTTATTGTCCTAAAAAACCCGCAGAATAGGCATGGGTTAGAAATATAGGAAGGGGGGCGGTTAAAAATATTCCAGGTGATATAATTGCAGCCAATAAGGTGGCAAGCTAGGATACAAAGTGGGTTCGGATTAGTAGAAGAGAATCTGAGGCATCCCTCGTAGAGAAAGGTGTGAGGCAAGGAAAAAATCTAAGACCCCTTCTGTTTTTATGGAAGAAAATGTAACATAAGAACCATGGGCGTACCTTTAGATATTATCAATATCTAAAGCGGGGCAAGTAGGGGGCAGGGGGGGCAGCTGCCCCCCCTAGAAGGCTAGATGCAATAATTGTTTAAGCTTTTAAGGCGGGAAGCAGTAATAGAATTTTTTTTTTAAGCAAATAATCGTTATAACTTAGTTAATAAAGCACTGCTATTATTATTATTATTTGGCACTACGACGCTTGAAGTCGAGTCTTGGCGTGCTCCAACATCGACCGCCAGTGATCTCTGTCCATCTGATCTGCTGCCTTCCAGTTGCTAACATTCAATATGGTTCGGGCGTCCGAAGCTACGCAGTCTACGAAGTCTTGGCCGGCCTGCTCTCCTCACTCCAAAGATCTTCTCTCTCAATGCTATAGCTGGTATTTCGTCCTGCTCCATCCTAATCAAATGTCCGGCCCACCTCAGTCTCGCCAACTTTATAAATTGAACTACATCAAGGTCCTTATAAAGCAGTTTAAATTCGTTGTTGGGCCGCCGCCTCCATTCTCCACTCACTAGGACTGGACCATATATCTATCCTCCTGAGGATCTCCAATCCCGACGGGCAAAGTGTTTTGGCCAAGTGTGCCGCATGGAGGAAGACAATGAAAGTTTTTGAAGATCGACCCTCTGGGAGCAGACCGCCAGAATACCTTCCTAGAAGAATATCCAGGGGTTCTGGGGAAAGGAGGCAAAACCCCTCCAGAAGATGTAACAGCTACGTAGAGACCGGGAGGCGGTGCTGCAATTTATCGACGCTCTTCGACGCTAGGAAAGGCACAAGAGGAAGGCAGATAAAGAACAGAGGGGGGTGGTTATGAACTTTTATTTTATCCGATTTCGAAGAAATTAGAAATCACATTCGGGTCTTATAGCAGTATAAAAAGGTTATGTGGAATTACATAAATATTATCATGGGTAGGTTTTGGGCCTATTTATTATTTATTGATTCAAACTTATCACTATCAATAAATCTATTTCGATCCAATATGAATCAATCAAAACAATGACACTCCGCATCCAACTGGTTTTTTTTTTCAAAAATATCACCTGGACCCTTTGTCGTCCTAGCTAGTCCGCTCCTTTATTCTATATGTTTATAAATGAATCAGTCAAGGTCTTGGGAAATGATTTCTTTTCAATATGTTGCTTTAGTTTTGCTTTCTTTGAAAAGAAATAGTTGTAAAGCCTTTCTTTAGATATCGATTAAAAATTATATACCAGCTTATTAGTAAAATGTGCATTTTTAAATTAAAATGATCAGAAAAATCTTCCGGCTCTTCTGAGGTTTGGTTAGGTTTTAATATCAGACACACAATATCTCAGTCCAGCTCTTCTGAGTCCAGGTGGAGTGATAATGTATATAGCAAGCCTGTAGACTTCACTATTTTGTTGAAAGTTGAATTTTATGAATAGCTATTTCTTTAGCAAACGTAAACAATCGTCCGTCCGTCATATACCTAATTATTTGGAAAAAAAAGAAAAGTAAATATAGGTACAATAACAATATAGATTCGTATGTAGAAGGATGTAGAATAGTAGGTACCTAATACAGTTATGTTACTGAAACAGGGCTAATACAGTCAGTAATGAAATATTCAAGAACATATTTAAATGCACCCGTTTGCATTTGTAAATCCTCAATGTGCATTCCTTAGTGTTCCTTTTTCAAAGGTCACTTCTTTTCTTGTTCATTCAAAGCGCAGAGTATGCCGTCATGATACGCTCTTCAACATTGATTAGGATATAACTGTACTCGTAAAACATTCTATACAACGGCATACTGTTGCTATGACTCTTCACAATTGAACTTGGACATTTCTTACTTCATTTATCCTCCTCTAACCGGATACTGGGATATTTATTCGCCTGCCTTAGGCAAGAAAGAAATATAATTGGTCCAAAGCGGTGGGGGGTTGAATGTATTTGTATCTGGAGGGGAGCGGTGGGGGTCGGTCCAGCTTCCAGCCATCCAGATCAGATTCACTTTCGCACGGACGCAACACGCATCCACGGTCAGTACAACCCTTTCACTCACACTCACTTTCATACACTTGTAGCTCGCACCTTAGTTGGTGTTCTTCTTCCGATTTGTATATATGTATATTTTTTTTTATAACTTTTTAAAAGTTATATTATTATATTGATATCGACTGTGATCATAGTGCATTAATTATACTAATTTAAATTAATTAATTAGTGATGTGCAAAAATATTGTTATTCATTTTAAAATACAACTTAAGTTAAATGCACCCATTTTTTCTGTATGCTTGATTTACATTAAAGATTTAATTTTGTAAACTTGATATTGAAAGCTTAACAAAAAAAGATATTAGTAAGCAAAATAAATCCTAAGAGTAGTTCATAATTGTTCACTATCAATTTCAACTACACTCTATTAAATAAAGTAAAATTTTTAAAGGCTTAGAACAGTTAATTTTGAAGGTAACAAGTAGCCCAACTATTGGATAAAATTATCAGATCTGGTGTATTCATATTTTTAAATTGTATTAGCTTTCATACATTTAGTTTCGGAGTGAATTAATGTTATAATAATAATATTATTATCCATATTGGAAATTTATTCAGCTAAAAAGTAGCTTTTTAATTTATTTTTATAACATATCTATCTACCTAACTTAATTAAAATTTCCTTTCGTATATTAGATTGATAATATCTGTGAATAAATAAATTTATATAAATGGAATATATTTGAAATCCTTCTATTAATTATTATGGAATATATCAAAAAATAAAAAAATTAAATATATGAGTCTACCGGTCTTTCCCACCGTTGAAGTCTCCTGGAAGTGATTTGGTTTTACATATAACTTAATCAGAATAACACATAATTGCTTGGTAACATTGAAATATCACTAATAATCTTATATTTTACTTGTATTGATCCTTTTATTTATTGATTTATTTATTTTTTATTGATCCATTATCTTTCACGATTTAGGAACAGTTTTAGGTGGAAAATTGGAATTAAAAATAATAGCTAATTCAATTATTATATTAGTTAATATCTAACAATAATTATAATTCTAAGACATGTTTAACATCTAAGTGAGAAATTCTAACTCTACATTTATAACAAAAACTACATCATAACAAATTACAAAATTATTGGAAATGTATTTCGGAAGCGAATTATTTTCTATTACATACAGGATTATAAGTGATTACAACTAAGTTAAGATAACAACTACATGAGTACAGACAATTTTCAATTTTTTAAGTATTTTCAATTCACCATTAATTAACTAATTTTAAGAACTAACTAATTAAGTTATTCTTTTTAAAATATATGCCTTTTTTTTTTTTTTTTTTTTTTTTTTTGCGGCATCACCCACTGGATCGTGGCCAAAAATCATTACTTGAACTCAGTAGTGTCTATTTGTATTAAATTTTTATTTATTAAAACTTACAATTGTATAACAAACAATACAATAAGTAAATGCGAAATCCTTCATCTTCATAAAACGTGCTGTCATTTTCTTCAAATATCACAATTTAGTTGTTTAACCAAATGATATGATATAAAAAATCAAATTTATGTTAATAAGTAGATACAAATAATTTTTAATAGGTGCTAAAAATATGTAACTGTCTCAAATTAATAATATCTTGGATATGCACCTAAAAATATATTTTTTCAATGTAAAAATGAAAATTTGCACTTTCGGTGCTTCTATATATAGGTTTTGTAAGAATTTTGTTGTCAGTTTTTATGTGCAGTGTTCATATTTAAAAAATTAACAATTTTGGTCTAGCTATAATTTATTTCCTTAATTGTTCATTTAATATTTGATATCATAGAGTTGGGCCCTTTCAGAATAATTATTACCAGTATGTCTCAAGGGGGCTGTTTATTAACTTCTTTTGGAATAAATACTATTCATTGTTTTCATGGAGTGGATTAATATTCCAATTACTAATATCAAATGCATTATAATCGAAAATATATTGTATATTGTTTCCATTCTCCCCAATTTCTGTTTATGTGTGTAAAATCATTATAATAAAGTTATAACATAGCATTGTGGGAAATGTTTATTAACTGCGACTTTAGGTCTATCTAAAATTAAGATTTAGTTATACAAAATTGGAAGATTTTTTTAATATTACGACGCCCATTAATTAATTAATTTTTTTATTTCGTGGATATGTGTTGAAATAGGGTCATCATTATACATGTATATGAAGAATTAGATGGAGTATTTTAATCAATAATAATTAATACACAAAAATAGGAACCCTACTTTAGCGCCATTACGGTAAATATAATGTAAGGGGTTGGTTCAAGATGACTCATTGCGTCCTGTTTAAATGATGGGTTGCTCACGACCTTGATTTTATTTCTCAACCGCAAGCCGTTAAAGAGTGCTCGATCATGCTTTATTTTATAAGGATGACCCTGACTTTATTCATATCCGTTACAGGATGCCCAGACCTTTTCCCGCCCTCACCCCGAGGCTAGGACCTCTAAACCCAATAAGAAATGAAAGATATCGCGGATACCTGCTTGCTTATTGGAAGGCAGCTGGCATCTTGTTAGGAGAAGTACCACATTAGACAACATAAAAATAAAAATAAAGAAGGGGCATTCTGGATAGTTAAAGGTTGAATTCAAGAGACTCAATTATCACGTTCATTGTAAAGTTCCGGGCATGAACTAGGCTCTGACCATGTTTCTATGATACTAGAATTTGGATCAGAATCTACTTTCTATTGCAATAATTTGTTTTGACAATTTCCTTTCTCTAATTTTTTGTTTATTTGTTCTTAGGTTATTTGGCACAGTCCAAACAGTTTTTTTCGTGAGTGCTGGTGATGTTCGCTTAAGGAGGCCCGTAGTGCCAAAAAACACAAACTCACACGCAGGTGAAAACTACGTCATCGGTCAAAGGTGAGCTTGATAGTTGTATTCTAACAGGACATTACACAACCCGAGCCATCTGGGGCAAGAAGGTGCCACACCCACTTCTGGTTTCGCTTCCCAGCGACCAGCCTGATAGTGTACCCCTCTTCCTCGCTTCTTGTACTACCTCACTTATATTTGCATACGACCTTTCTAAAATATATTATTCAGATATAGCGCTTAGCATAATGAGATCCGTTTAGTGATTCTTCGAAAAAAGAAAAAAGAAATCATTAAAACATATTACTTGAACATTTTTTTTTTTTAAATTGTAATTACTTAGCTCTGATTTTATTTATTTAACGCCGATTTTGGCTTCTCTGGCTAATCTGAGGATGCTGCAGCGAGAGTTCTAAATTTTTTTTTATGTAGATAAGGATCTTTAAATCCGTAAATAACTCTGAGCATTGATAAACCAGAAAGTATAATTACTAAATAAATATGTTAACCAAAAAAAAAGTACTGAGGCACATATCCATAACTCATACATGCTGCCTTGACTGATTATAAGATTTAATTTAAGAGTTAGAAAAAAAAGCTTTAATATTATTTATAATATTTTTTAAAACCTACAAGGTCGAATAAATTGTAGTTATGAAAATCTATCTGACCTGTCCTGCAACGGAGAAATTATGGTATCGTAGGATTCATTGTGTATTTTCCGTTCGATGTTCAACAAAAACCACTAAAAAGGCTTAAATAATAAGGAAAGCGTAATGTAAAATAAGCGTTTTACTGCCTTCCTATGGAGAATCGAATGCATAAGTTGTCAATGAATCCAACGATACCATTATCTAAAAATTTTGTATGCTTTTCTCCATATAATAAAAATAAACTCAATACCCATACATTTTTTGAAGAAAAAAAAAATTATCATCCCTTAGGGATAAAAAACATTTTAAATAAAATAATAATAAACAGCATTAACGATGGTTCATTGCCTTTGTGATGTGAGGGAACATCACGTGTAAATGGATTCAAAGAAATTTTTACGAACTCCAATCCTTCCCTTGATAAATAATTATCCGTTTGTATGATTTCTTACTCATAAATACATTACAACGGCAAAATCTTATTTTTCTTTACCTTTTTGGGATATGTTCATAAAATAAATAATAATATTATAATAATGTTTATTGGAATAATATATACATAAATTACTTATTTACATTTTTTACAACCCTTAAAACATTTATGCTTTGGATTTCTCCGTCAGCAGAGTTGCAATTATAAACCTAATAATTTCAAAGTAAAAAATATTATAAAAGAAAGAAAAACAAATATCTAAAATAATCATAATAAAATAAAAGTATATCTTGTATACAGTATGCTTAACAAAGCCGCTAAATATATAGTAGAAGAAAATTAACATACTCAAAAAACAATACTTTTTTTTTTTAATTATAATTAAATTCCGTAACTAAAAGTAAGGCACTATAATATAGTGCCTCTCTTAAGAACTTTACAAGTCCGGCCCAAAGAAATAATATATATCCTCACTTAAGAGATGATGGCTTGGGTTGTATGGTATTGATCATTTCAGGAAGGAAATAAGATACGATTGAAATTTTTTCAATTTATTTGATACACTATGATACTTAAATTCGTTAATAAACTTTTTTTATCATGTGAAACTAAGGCAAATAGCAGTATCAGGAAGTCGATATATACTCTTCTCCGACTTGTCGGATAATTGTGAGGTATGACTGCTAACGTGATATGAAGTTAAGAAGAAAAATATTAACACATCATACTAATATTAATAATCAATCTTATTACCAAGCAATTTTAATATCATCAACTGCACTATAAAAAATAATTGGGTTCACTATTTTTAAATCATTTCCGGTGACTGTCTACAATTCTTTTGGTCGGATGAACGTTAAAATTATTTTCGTTTTCTGAATCTATCGTAGCATAACAATAAATATAATAATTTTCTCAATCAGTACAATATCCATTTTATTGTATATAACATGGGTTTTTTTCAGTGGGACACTCTGTAGATTTCTTTTATATATTATTGTGTTGTAAAAATTGTTCAGATTTATTTGTATATTGTATATATGTATATTTGTACATTTATTAATTAACCTAAAGTATTCATTGTAAAAAAATCATTTTTTATTGAAGTTATTCATTTTAATGGATATAAATTTTTTATTAATTAATTTCCTACGATATGTTTCATCTTGAACAAGAGAAAAAATGGAAATAGTATTTTATTAAATGAATAATAAAATTACTATTAATATTAATATAGAAATTTTGTCAAGCTACTTCAAATAAATTACGTCTTTAGAAAAACCACATATGGCTCTCTGAGCCGATTTGGAAATAAAGATTTATATATAAAAAAAAAAAAAAAATTACGTTAACCTAGTTCATTCGACCATATGAAAAAGAAAACAAGGATTTTATTCATTCACACGGTTAAACGATAGAAATAAAGCTTAAATACATTTATTTTAAACATACGTACCCATAAACGAATTTTAATGATTTAGTTTATTTTTTAAACTAGAAATTGTTTCTGTGAGTCTTCGAACAATAAAAAAGTACCTTTCGTAGTAAAAAAGTCCAAAAGGTGAGGTTCGATGGACAAAAATTGGGATAGCCGGCTTCACCCGCTCCCTTACCCCTGTTTTAAGACTCCAAATATCTTATCTAAAAGGCTAACTAATTGGACGGGAACGGACTAGGAAGCAGTCTGAAAATTGCTAATTTCGCACGGGTTATCGTAACTCGGACTCGATCTCAGTAAACAATACAGTTTTTACAGTTCGTTATAATTCATTGGTAATATAAATCATGAGTTCATAAAATTAGCAATAAAAAGAAAAATAAGTATCTTAATCTGCATTATGATAAGAAACGGGCAAAATCAATTAAAATGCCTAATCACTTTATTCATCTTTGTGAAGTACTGGAATACCACAAACATTTACCGATCGTTAGTAAGTAAAATACAGCGGAGCCCCCCTCCCCCCCAATCCCCGAAGGGTTTCATTTATGCCATTGAGATTTATATAAGAAGCGAATAATTTGACTTTATTTTTCACTTTTTCGAAAAAGGATACAGAATCATCAAAATAATAATAACATAACCTTATACATTTTACATATATACATATATACATTAGCGTATATAAATATATTTATATATGCATGTATGTAAAACCATATCAGAATATATAAGGCTTTTATTTATTAAAAGAATAATACTACAAAAATAACAGTATTAACCAAATTTTCCGAAAAATAACCAAACCAAGCCAAAAGGGCCAATGAAAAAATGTCTTTTATCAAATAGTCTTACACAATAGTTAATTTTGTTTCCCTTCATTTTCGCCACGATTAAAGGAGGATTGTCTCAAAAGTTTTACTTCTCAGATTAGGTTAGGCAGAAGACTTTACTGCCTAGTAACTAGGAAGTCTTCTTCTTCGTTCCCTAACTAGGAAGTTATACTGGTTATAAAATGGAGAATATAAATAACTAGTTGACTTCGGCAGGCGGAATCTTAAATATGAGGCTGTATATTTATTGTACTAACCCCTCCAAGGGTGTGATTTATAATAGTTCATAAAACATGGGTTACAAACAAGAGGTGTTGCCGTCTGTTCCTATTAAAACTCTCGCCAATTAACGAAACTCTCTTACATTTTACAACACCGGAAATATTTCAAGTGCTTTAAAGATGGAAATTTATAATGTTAATAATATAATATTAATAAGATAGCTTATAACTATGCCATGGGTAATATCTTTTCAATCAAATTTACCTACATTCGTTGATTTTTACTGATCACCTCGTTTCTCTTATATCTAATGTAGAATGCAACGTTCTTTTAAAATTTAAGGAATAAATTTAATTAGATCGTGACTTAAACTGCTTCTGCTGTCAAACGAAATAGATTAAATGGTATTCATTTACTGGCTAGTTGGATCTAACCAAATATTCATCAATACATAACCCAAATCAGTCGCCTTCAACACCAGGTTACACTCGTCAGCGATCGATAATTTAAATGTAGGTAAGATCCCAGATCGACCAAGGCCTCGACTGAAAGATTAGCCAACGGTAACAAAAGAATAGTAACACACAACCGAAATCATTTCACAATACATCTCTGACACATTTGTCTATGACAAGTGATCAGCTATTCTTTATTGTCAAGATTATTAATTGACAGATGGTCTTGGGATAGCATAAATGCTGGTAACATAGATAATATTGTTAATGACTGCAGAGTAGAATATATACTTATATATTTGATGTATATAACGTACCCATATATTATTTCATCATACATTGCTTAAATTGACAAATCGAAATTCCTCATCCACTCTCTGTGAAAAGCGTTGAAGACGCATAAAGGATCATCGGACTTAGCATGATACTTAAATACAGATTTATCAAAACGAGAGGACAAAATAAGTCCACTAAACCTAAGGATATTTAAATTTAGCACCGCGAACAGAGGTTCGTGAAACAATTTAGTCATTAATCAATTAAAAATCCTCATTGTCTCCGCTTTTAAAAATAAAAAATCTGGTGCGATGCGCGCAACACACAACTTTCACTTACGAACTTACTTAGATTAGAAATCGACGTGTTTCGATAATATGTAAACGCCATTCCTCAACTTCACACATTTTTCCACATTTAAGTATATATTTATATTTGTATATCTCCATAAGTTATAGAGTATCTGTATAGCAAAATTTGGTAGTTCTCAGCACTTCGATTCATTATTGCTAATTTATTTATGAAGGGACTATTTTCATCAACAGTCAAGTTTTTTTTACTGCTTGTTTGTTTTTTACTACGAGTTGCTTTTTGCAAATACATCGTGAAGGTGAATCGATAGGTGTATTTACGTCTCTTATCCCTTTCTGGAAATCAAGAATGATTACTGTTCCTCTAAAATCGGTTTACATTGTTTTCAAAAATTTATTATGGAACAAAAATTTCTAGACTAAAATATACCTATATTAATTATAGACTATTATCTTGTACCATATTTTTACACACATGCGATGATTTTAAAATTTGAGCATCACGTATTTACTAAGTAAATAAAGTAATAAATCTTAAGTAAATTAAGTAAAATTAATCTTTTTATTAATAAATAAAAGTTTTTATTTTCATAATACGGTTAATAAAATTTTGGCTGTCACATATACATACATCAAATACCAAGTTTGATCGAAATCGTTAAAGCCGTTTTTGGGTAAATAAAAAAATAAAACACGTGAAAATGGGACAAAATTTATTAAGTAAAGTGCCCTCTCCGTTTGACCAATTTTTATGAACTTTGGGCTGTCGCATCGCGGACATATTCATACATCAAATACCCAGTTTGATCAAAATCGTTAAAGCCGTTCTTTAGTTAAAAAAAAAAAAACACTTGAAAATGGGACAAAATTTATTAAGTAAAGTGCTCCCTGCAATTGATCAATTTCGATGAAATTTTTACTGCCACATCGCGGGCATATACATAGATCCAGATATATATAGATAGAATACCAAGTTTAATCAAAATCGTTAGAGCCGTTTTTGAAAAAATCGAGAAAAACGTGAAAAATAGACAAACCAATTTTGATGAAATTTTCGCTGTCACATCGCGGGTATATACATACACCAAATACCCAATTTCAGTTTTGTACGTCCTATAGTTTTTGAGCTAGTCAGTTCTCACCACGGGCGTCACCGTCGGGGAGGACAGGGGGGACGCGTCCCCCCAATATTTTGACAGGAGAGGACTGTCCCCCCCAATATTTTGTCAGGATAAGACCCAATGTAAAAAAATTAAATAAAAATGCGATTTCACAAATTTACCTGAGTTTAACGAATAAAATATTAGTTAATTTCAGCACACTCCATTGTTAAAAGCTAGTCAGGTCTATTGTATATTTGATGAATTATATGTTGTTTATTTCAGCTCGAACTGTTTTGTTTTATTGCTCAACATTTCTTTTTTTTAAACCAAGCAGCATGATCCTACTTTCCTTCAATTTGATGAAGCTTATAGAAGTTGATAGAAAGCAATGAAATTTGTGGGATCAGGATCAGATTGGGGTAATCAGGGATCAGAACTTGGATAAAATTCAATCAAGAAATTTTGGCCCACATCCTTCAACATTAACCCTTTACAATTCCCTATTTTGATGTCTAACTGAGGCATAAATTGACAAGTTTTAAGAGACTATAAATACCTTTAAAATATAGCGTTGGAGGATGAATTTAAATTTTTATATGAATATTAAATTATTATTTCAACTTTTAGCCCCTCGAATTTCTACCTACCCTATCTAGGAAAATATTGAGCCGTCCCCCCCCAATAATTTGATGCTGGTGACACCCATAGTTCTCACACACACACACACACACACACACACACAGACCATTTCGCGGGTCTTGGTTATTTGGACTCAGGGGACCCCAAAACCGGAAGTCGAAATTTTTCACGATCGCAATACTTTCCTTACTATATACCTATTTCATATATAGGTAAGTGAAAGTAAAAAAAAAAAATATGTTTTAGGAATCCCTGTCCGAAGCACCTAATATTTTTTCCCACTTTACGATCGCCTATATTATATTACAGAATAAATAGGTCCATTTAGTTTAAGGTAAATAGTCCTGAAATACCTCAATAAGTATATTAATTTACCACTACACGGTCAGGATTTAGAAATTCGATTATTTTTCATTAATAATCATGTGGCTGACAGCACCATTATTATTATTTATAGCCTTGTATTAAGAGGTACTGCGATCTAAACAATCGGAAGTATACTGTTTGAGGCATAGTAACTATCTAACAGCATCAATCGTTAAAAATACAATAAAATTGAAATAGCCTATGACCTCTGTGACCTCCCCCGCCTCTCCCCCCTTGGCTACTCTAAAACTACAAGCTGAAAATAATCTACAAATCATTTCCAACAAGTAATCTCAGCAACGATGCGACACTTATTAATCAAGTAAAATTATGTAAAAATCTGTTCATTTTTATATGAAGTTTACGAGAGACATACCGAATTAATTCGAAATATTATTTCGAATAAGAATTTCTCGAGTTTGGCAGAACATTTTTCTTTTATAACGGTAGAACAAAAGCCTTAATAGTTCTTCATGGTTAACTCTTTAAATAATAGCATTTTCTGGCTCCTTCACGCCAATCCTAGCCCAAGTATGACGTAAGAGGGGATAGACTTACGAGGAGACATTGAAGGGGGTCAGTGGAGCCGGCCATTGATCACAATCGCCGGTTCCTGGAATGTTCCAGTTATCGTCTCGGCCGGGCTCATGTGGTCGAACGGGTTCTTCTTCGCTCTTACTCAACACATTTCGGGATTTCTACATGTTACCTCTCTAACGGTCATCGTAAATCATCGCCGCCCGTCACATTAAATAAATTCTTGGGGTTTTACGCGAATAAATGCCAGGGGAGGCCCATTATTTTTATTTTTAGCTTGTAGTCCTTTTTTCGATTTTGTTAATCTTCAAGGCCTCAAGGGAAAGGCAGTTTTTTTGAATTAATTAAGCAACATCATAATCCCTATTCCGATTTTTCATTTTATCCTCTTTAGACCGAAAATTCTTTATACTAGAAAATTAGGTAATGTGTCAAACCACACTTAAACTATTAACTTATTTTTATCATTACTTTAACTGGCTATATCATCTCCATAGATATAAAAATAATCGTCTAATCCTCAAGCAAAAGAAAAAATACATGACACTTCTTAATATAGATTTGATGAATACATCTTGTATCTTGCCCGACATATGAGAGATACTGAGGGGATCATTTTCATATTTAATATCTCATTTTCGCAGAGTTCATGCATTAAATTTAATGATCATCATCAAAACAGGAGAATATCTCATATTTTTTAAAAGAAATTCATCTAATATCCAATAGCTTCAATTAGTAATTGATAATTTCTTTAATCACTTCTAAACTTTTGTTATTATCGAGGCTGAAATAGAGAAATACTGCGTTATTGAAATATGTTTGTCATTGACATAATACTAATTTTTAAAAACAAAAAAAAAATCTCAGTTTTTATGAACAGTACAAAAAAAGTGCTATTGTCCTTTTTCAGATATGATTTTCTCATGAAGTTTATGGTTCGATTTCGCATTTACGTTATAGCCTATGGTAATAAACTTTTATCCTGCATTGTTTATTTTTTTTCTAAATAAACCGATGGATAATATCTACTTTCTTCTTCATATTTATGGAAATTAGAATACCTTATACCTTTTTAAATAATTTAGATAAAAAACTCATTTGATCATTTTTATTTTGTTAAACTGGAGATGGAAATACCTAAATCATATTCGAATAGCAAGGAAGATCTTCTTTATATGATTGCTGCCACCAAATTCCTCACAAATATGTACGGAAATTTCCAAATTGTACAAAATTATCAGCTAACATCAGTTATAACATTAAATTACACCAGTCAGTTATATTAAATTACACCATTTAGTTTACATTAAATTAAATTTAATATTTTTTAATTGTACAGTGTTATGCTATGATTTCATGGCTGCCATCCATGCCGCAATGTTTCCTACTCGTAGTTCCCATAAAGAAGCATCAATTTTTTAGTTTAAGTTTTTGTTGATTTATGTTGCTCGAAACACAATTTTTTATATGTACCTACTGGTTTTAGATCTTGTGACGGTAGAGCTTGCATACAAGATAAATAAGTCGGAAATTGAAACCAACAGGAGCGATACATATAAAAAAAGAAATCTTTAAGTTCTGTCCCTGCTTAAACTTTTTATTGTCCCGTTACTGCCTGCTAACTGAAAAAAAATAGCAAGATTAACAGTGCGTTCGAATTGTGCAATCATACCATCTGTCCCGCACCACTGAATTAGGAGTGACCTACCTTTGAACAGTAAGGCCAGCCTTCATTTAACCTTTGTACAGAAATACATCTATCGAAACACTAATAAAAATACATCACCAATAAATTAAAATAAAATAATAACCATTTTCAATATAATTTAAATGGGACGCAGACAATACAATCGTAACTGGTGAATAGAAACAGCCTGGATCTGGGCGATTGGGAAACCTATAAAAAAGGTACTAAAACAATTTAAAATTATTGCTCCATTTAAAACTTAATTTTTTAGAGGAGTTTTTGTTAGCCCTTCCTTTGTCTCACGCGATCTCTTATTTTTTGTCCGGTTTTTCGTTTCAATTTTCATGTATCGAAATTGCTTTCTGTCTAACGATACTAAAACTATGATCCTGACTGAAACTCATACCTAAACGAAAAAAAATTCATAAATCCCACTAAAGGTAAATGAAGTTTCACTTAATAAGACGCTTTTGACTATGACGAAATAACTTGTCTGAATAAATGAAAAAATAAATGTTGGCCTTTTTTAATTTAATTTTTTATGAATGTAAATTTAAAAAAATATTGTCACACTTATGTGGGTTAAATAATTTTTAAAAAAATAATTATTTAAAATGACAATTTTAATTTAAAGTTTAAGTTGATACAAAAAGTATAAAGTACAAAAAGTATCCACTTAAACGAAACAGCAATACAAAATACAAAAAAGTAACAATATGATCTGAGCTTCAGAACAAGACTAACTCCCCAATCCGTCGCTCTTTATATTTAGTCTGAAGCAGAACATGCTGGAACGTTCCAGACAAGCGTAGAAGGTACTAGAACAGTCACAAACATGTACTGGAACAGTTTCTTCCAATATTCCAGAACTCTTTTAATTCATATATTTTGTATTTTTGTTATTGTTTCTCGTTACAATATATATATATATATATATATATATATATATATATATATATATATATATATACATAAGTAATAGTAAAAGTAAACATACCATTCAATTATGAGTCAAATTGCGAAAACATTTTACAAAATTGATATAGGAGCCTTACCTACCTACGCGCACCCATACTATACAAACACACAGAAACATATATTCCCTGTGAGATGAAGAAATGGATCAAACCTCTTTAACATGGATTAGGACTTATTTCGAATATTTAACGTGTGAAATTCTATGGTGAATTTAGCAAAATGTTCTATCTTACCTCGTTTACTTGGCTATTGAAGGAACACAGTAAGTTTTTCAGTATGTTTTAGTACATCTTTGCTACCTTTTAGAAAATGTATCGAAAATGAGGTAAAAGTTATGGAAATTTAAGTTAAATCTACCTATATGTCCCTGTTAATAACATTATTATTCATGTACATTGTTTAATTAACCAACGGTTTGTGATGAATAAACATTCTTGGTAAAATTATATAGAGAGTAGTATGTGTAGAGGTATTTATACAGGAAATAAAAATGTTTTCCTACTATAGCAAACTATTCTATATTCTATATAAATATCTGAGCGTACGTATTCCCAAAGGTATACTCTTTTAGATTTTTCTATTAATTTTATTACAAAAAGAACTAATAGAAATTCTACCAATTGGATTAAAGTTCCATTTTGAAGAGGGGATTTTGATTATTACGCTCATTTCTAACACTTAATCAGTATTTTGTATCTTTAATACAAACATCAGTGTGTAAAGTCAACATTCAGTACCAGATACTTAACTCTCATGATAGATGTATTTGCATTACGTATCGGATCCATAAGTCAAACGTGCGTAATTATTTTTTCGTAGTTACAGCGACATTTACATTTCATTAGTAAGGCACGATTTTAAATGGCGTCTGGTTGTTGATTGATGATTTCTTTCCCAACGTGTTCTAACAACCAGCGCCTTGGGAACACGGAGCTGTCTTGTAGCAATTAAGGAACTTTATTTCAAAATGTTGCTGAGGATAACTTCAAAATTTTTAAGTTTACTTGTTAATAGTTATTTTGAAGCTAAAATCCTCATTAACAAAAATTTTTGAAATATATAATTGAGTAGAGATAATAATATATGTTTTTTTTCTAAATATAATATGATTATAGAACTTACTTGAGATAAAAAAAAAAAAGAATAAATAAAGATAACTATAAACTATATCAATCTAGAGTCCCATGGCCCGAACTTATCTCTAACTATTTCTTTTTTTGCTCTGATCAAGGATTACAGGATATGATTCCAGCTCTCACATAGTGTTTCAAGGTATAAATCAGATTTTAAAAGAAAGAAAAAATAAATACATATTTCAACGTGAATTTTTAACAACTTGAAAAATATAACTTCAGGAGGTGGGCGTAATAATCGCGATATTTATCGCCCTAAAACCCCTATCCTATCCTATAACTTCAGGGCTGATTATTTAGAATAGTCCTAACGTTGTATTCTGGACTAATCTAAATAATTTAGGTTAGACTTTATACTTAGTCGAGTTAGGTACATCCACTACAATTTCTCAAAAAGTACTCAAACGATTTAAGCTAGGTGTTATCATGATAGAAATGATCTGGTGGGCTTAAATTGCGAAGAAAAAAATCTTCCATTAAAGTACATTTAATTTTGTTTATATGGAATACAAAAAAATTCCTCATTATACCAGTAACGAGAAATGCTTAAAAAAGAAAATATATTCTACTTTCAGATTATTCAAGGGAATGAATCATATTGATTTCCATGGCAATTAGTGATAAATGTCTTGAAACTAAATCAAAATTTGAAAACTATAGAGAGAAGTCGAGATTATAGTTGTGACAACGATTAACTGTTCATACCTGAGAAGAAGAACTGAGGCATTGAAAATTTAGTTCCAATTTATAACCGGCCGTTATTAATAAACACTTCTATCGATTTTTATTTATAATATAGAATTCACGATATCGATTTTTATTTATTACAACAAATAGTCACTTATTATGCCTAAAAGTTCCCATTATTTCCATCTGTCTTGCCTATCCCCTAGTGGGACACTACGCCTTCCTCCAAGTTCTGCAACTTATCTCTTCCTAGGTCATTCTCTTCTTTGTTCAAAAGGGTTGATACGGTTTAAGTTTAACCACACATTTTTTGTTTAATAATTTTGTTGGGAAAATCCATCTACAATTAAAATTACTTTTTTCTAACTTTGTGGTTATCATTCACTTTACGGATTCCAATAGACAGAAGTTATTTAAAAAAGAGTGGAAAAGCCTATTTTCTTTACTTAACTATTTTTGTTCGAAATTCGTAAACATTGAAAACTTAATTTTTAATAACTTACTCCCCTCTCCGAAAATAAATAACGTCGATCACAAATCGGAATAAAACTAAATAAATATTGATTTTTTGCCCTTACTAGTTTCGGATTTTGAAGCGTTAAGCGGTCCAAATATTGTCACCCACTATGCGCTTGCATCTCCGTAGGTAATGAATATTATATCAGGACTTTTGACCAGTTGAAGAAAATAAGAGTCAGTTTCCTATGGCACATCGCTACAGATGAATGCATTACCTATTGTCATTATCTGATAAAGCTATCAAGATATGGAACAATAAAGTTTAGCAATAAAAACAATAGGAGACAGGAAATAATAAAAGATAGGGGTATCATCAGATAGGTTCCCAACGATGGATGTACCGGTGATATATGTGTGATGTATGCCATTATTCATAACGTAACTGCTATACGTACAACCTTGGGAAGATTAATTGTTGTTCAACCAGTCTTTGATCTTGCCTCCTCATGAATATCTTTTATGAAACCCTAACAACAGTATCATTACGAAAATAACATATGGAAAAATGGAACCTAATTTTTGTATCCAAAGTTCTTAGTTTAAGTAGCTCTCCAATGAACAACGAAAAGTTTGCTATTATATTTTTGAAATGATTCCTTCCCATTCCGTTGAATTAATCTATAGCTTTAATAATAATGCATTCAGTATTTCTTATGAATTTTTCGTCAACTGAGTTTCTATAATTTATATTTTTGTACAATATTATATTTATCATTCCCCCTAAATTGCTACGACTTTTATGTCTTGCTAACAAACCTTAATTTACTCCCTTCAACTAACTTTGGACAAACAGAAAATAAGTTGATTTTACAAAATACTGATATGTTATTCGTTAGGGAGAAATTGTACCCAGCAAAACTCATTCTCTGGCATGAGTAGTTTTAAATAAAAATAGATCTCTCATGCATTTTGGTTTTTTGCATGTACTTTGTGTACTTAAACGGGTTTGACCGTTTAAATCATATTTCTTATCAGTCTCTCGGTGTCCTCGTGGGCGGGGTGGCCTATCGGCCTAACGCAAAGGAACTCGCGTTGTTCCTTGCCAAACATATGATAACGTGGAGTTTAAGCGTTCAAGTACCAAGTGAAGGGGGTGGATGGATAGTTGTCAACAGCTTCGTATTAATAACTCTTCTTCTTGGTCTTGGACCAAAAACTGAGCAAACATAAATACCAAAATGCGGAAGATAGGAGATGTAAAAAATGTTTTGTAACTTTAAATTATTTAAAATTATTGATGATGACTCCTTATGTTTTCATCTACTGTTAGCTCTTACTGTTCAGTAGGCAGGTATTATTTTTCAATTGTAAATTCATTTGAGTTTGATTAAGTAGGTCCACATTAAGAAATCTTGGGTAATGTAGTGTAAATCATTTAATGAGTATCATCGATTTCATTTGAACATGTAACACCTTAACCGTCGTACGTAATGTAATCTTTTCTTTTTACTGAGTCTGTTCGAGTAATTGGAAATGTTATTTTCGTTATAAACTGGTAGGCAGGAATTTCTCCGAAGGGTAAATGTATGAGGCAGGCATGCGTAGGGGCACACACGTAGGGTGCTGAATGTTCCCAATCACCCACCCGATATCTGGGAGTGGAAGGCTGTTTGGAGGAGCCGATGTGTTGTTGGATGTCTCCATTGGTGATAATGGATAGTGTTGAGTTGCTAATAGATGGTTCCAATGTCCTGCCATTAAACGTGTTGACTTAATTAATAATGTAGTTAAGTTATCACTGTGTTTAAAACTAGTATTTATGGCATTATGTTATTAATTGGGATTAAAATATAACTATTTACTATTTATATACGTTAAGCATATGAAGTTCAATAAATTCAATTATAATCTACTTCATTAACAATTTTATTACTTTCATTTTATTTCATTTCAGCTTTAAATACTGATTACAATTTTTTTTAAATTTTAATAGACTATAGTAAAATCCTTTGTATCGGCAATTCTTACGTTAGGTACTAATAGTTCTTCATTTTGAATTCAGATATATATTAAGACGTTTTATCCACACCTCTTATGTTTGCAATTTAATTTAATAAATAATTAAAACTCCTGATTTTAATTTTCGATCCTGACATGTTTTCTAATTCGAAAGTCAAATAATTAAAAGCAATATACGCGTTTTTTACGTTACTGAAATACATTTCCTCCAATAAAAATTAATAATGCTTCTGTGCCATCTAAAAACTATGTACGTTACCGTTACCTAGGACTGTACTTGGACAAGAGACTCACTTGGAACATAAATACAAAACTAAAAAAGACAAGAACTGACCAGACGATATAAACAACTGTCACACCTCCTAGACTACATATCATCACTTAAATTACCGAATACTCTTTGGACCTACGGAGCAGAACTTTGGGGTTCCCCTAAACAGGTACAAGTAAACAAAATTCAAACCACACAGTCAAAAATTTTTCGAAAAATTGTAAACGCATTATGGTATATTTCTAACAACACAATACACAAAGAAATGGACATTCCAACAGTAAAATCATACCCTCATAACAAAAACACTACATTTTATTGTTCAACTCATAACCAAACCCTTTGGTTTCTTCCTCCCAGTCCCGTCCAACGAATATTAAAAAGACAACAGCCGAAGGATATGCTCGATCACATCATATAAATCAAGCAAATAGAAGACAAACTTTGCATTCTCCACAAATTTGCTAGATGCACTCCAGCGCAGGTGCAAATGACGTGTAATATAAATAAACATTTCAGTAGTCTGATATCTGTATTGAGACTGGACAATTTTTTTTTTTTTTTGACAATTACTAACATACTCAACTTTTCGTGGGGAGAATAGATCCCATTAAATTATTTTATATACTTATACATGTTTCTCTGCACGCATAGGAATGTGCGTGCGTGATTATGATCAATGGATGCATTTATTAAAGTGTATTCATTTCTAATGGTCCCAGGCTAAGCCATAAATAACCCCTTTAGTATGTTACGTACCGTACCTTTGTTAGAACATGACAAATCGAAGCGAGATCCCGAGGGCGCCGATAGCGAAGCGAGCAAGATATACTTATTGTTGTGGGTATCACTTGGCCCACGCGGAGAAATCAGCGACATATCCTAGCTCTTTGTCGATCCGGAGCAATGATTGATTGCTAGCTGCCTCATTGAGAATAGTTTCCGTCTCATTGTTAGCCGCTGTTTCCATGCCGAAGAAGAATTTTTCATTAGGGAGAAAGTTAAGTGATTTTGGTGGATAAAAACCGTGCCCTATATAGCCAGCGGAACGATACCAGCAGTTATTTATTAAACGCCGGTCTCCAATCCTGTGGATTTAACAAATATATTCAAACAGAAATACAATTTATTTTGAATTATCTTTTATTAAGTCCATTAATATTGTCAGAATTATGTCGTGGAGATACGATCATCCAAAGAATAGATATGTTATGTTATGAGATTTTCAAATCATAATTACTTATTAATCATTTTTACACTAAAGATCTAGCTCATTTTAGTTATTTATTTTTTATTGTGCTAATTAAATGATATCCGCACCGCAACTTAAGAGAGAAGAAATTTACAAACAACTTATTATTTGCTAAATCTATAATATGCAGAAAACAATTAACAGTATTCGCTACAAATATTATGATAATAATATTGAAGCGGAAATTCGGAAAAATAGCGTAATACTAATCTATTAATGTATTAATTTTTTTTTTTTTTTATCCAAACATTTGTAGCTGAGATTCATCAGACATTAGATATAAAAATTCGAAACCGAGCTAATACTGTGAGAAATGTCAAGGTCTAAAAACCGTTAATTGATTCGATGAATAATTTAAACGGGTGGGGTTTCCTTCGTTGTGTTATAAGCAAATTAGGTAGGTTTTGTAAATAATTTCTGAAAAAATATAATATAATTTTACAATAAATTATGACATCAACGACTGTGATATGAGTTTTAAATTCGGTGATACATAGAAAACAATTTGGTTCCTCTTATTTTTTTTTTTTAAACCATCTTCGTAATCCCTTCTTAATCATAAAACCAATTTTCATAATGGAAAGGATCCTATTTACTAAGCAATGGAACCGGTAAGATTTTCACTGCAATTGAATTATGTTAAAAAAATATGACGAACACCTTACTTTTTTTAGAAAAATTGCAATATATAGTATTTATTAATTTCTCTTCTTAACCTATTTTATAAACCTCAAGCATGAAATTCTTTATCAATTTATGAGTTCAAAACAGTAACTACAAGGTATTGTTTATACCTCGAAAATAATTTTTTTCCATATCATCTTTTTACATATTCAGAAATAGTCTGTATCCATCATAAATTAAATTAAATCCTGTGGATGGACATGTACTTAACCTCCAAGGTTAATACCGATTAACGGTGGCGACTTAATAACGAAGTTATTAGATATAGTACTCGTAATTGTATGTATTTTTTAAAAACGACGTTGAATTTTGAATTATGAGAAATACTGTCTGATAAACGTTTCACAGAACCGATCTATAGGGTGGGGCGTAGTAAGCTGTTTCTAAAAACCAACTTCGTTCCTTAAAAGGCTCGCAGTTCGCCAAGGACTCCCGTCAACCATTGCTAATATTAAACGGTTCTTCAGCTGCCGAGTTGAACTTCTGTGTGCTATACTAGCCTAGCCTTATCGAAATATATCTATATAGAATAAGAAGGCAATTATTTTTATCTCATACAGCTGGATGGACGCTAGTAAGGAAATAGAAATAACACAAATTTATATTTAGGATGATGTATAATGAGAATTTTCAGTATAATTTTTCTTCATTTGGAAAGCCAAAGTTTCCATCCAAACATGTGGATCCTGTCAGGGCTAGTTGATTTCAGAGTAAAGGTCTGGTCACACATGCCCGACACCGGGTCAACCGACCCGTTACGATCTATCCTTCGTATTTGAATCAGCGCCCGTGCTGCGGTGCGGTTATGTATGACCTGACCTTTACTCTGGAATCAACTAGCCCCGACAAGGATCCACAGGTTTGGATCGAAACGTTGGCTTTAAAGAAATCAGTTGATCATTACACCCCTACAAACTACAAATTACTTGTCCTGAGCAAATCATGATTATCAGGCGTTTTTTTTAATAATCAATTTTTCAAAGAACTGAGGTTATTGCATCAATGAACAAACCAAATTATGTAATAATTAATAATTTTCAGTCATTACTCATGTTGTGACAATGTGTCTTTTTTTTCTGCGACATATCCAGCCAAAGGTTGCTATTACTCACCAGATTTTCTTCAAATTATTTATTTATAGTTAGATGAACTTAAATTTCAAAATTATTTTTGTTTGTTTTTATTACCTGGAAATGGCGCAGACTGAGGCAGACATCACCTCCTGTAACAGAGATAAACTTTCTCTTTGTCCCTCCCATTAGGAAACTTCCTTTTTCAGTGTTTCCACTCCTTAAGGGCAGTATGGTTCAAAACCAATAAAGGGTAAATCTGTCACCCTATATATGTCAGATGTATTTTCTGATCTAAAAGAATCAAAGGGAGAATCGCGAATCCAAACACTTTGAGGTTATTTTGGTTATTCCATTGTTCAATCAAAGAAACAACACAAAAATTGAAGAGCTTATTGATTGGACATGCGGCTTTCAAAAAAATTGAACGGGAGATAAGCCTGCGATCTTTTAAAGATTCAAAATGCTTTCTGAATGTTAAGTACCTCAATAAGTGGAACCCGACCATAATATAAATAATATTTCTCATTATTTATGGAAACTGGAGAACTGTAAGAGAAATAGCTCTTTCACTGAATCAGAAGTCACCAAAAAAGCTCTATGCAATCATAAGTAGTTGTGTGTGACCTGGTCTACGACTTTTTTGTTGTTTTCAATGGGAAAAAATAGTGTATTGCCTACAGCAACTGTGTGGAATGAATTCACCTATTTTTAATTTTGTTTATTTAAAGCTCATCAGGGTTAGAATTACAATAGGCCGATAAAGATATCAACGTTTCAAAGAACATGAGTTTTTGTATAATTTTAACATTATTTTCCAATTAATGTTTATTATTATTGTGGCCAGTGTTATGAGGTTCGCGGAACATCCATTAAACATCAAAATTTACGAGTTTCAAATAATCCTTTCTCCACTTCAGGAGAGAGTGGAAATTGGATGGAGACAGAGATTGATAGTGAGTTTATTACAGCAAGGAGTAGAGACGAAATGAAGTGAAATGTAGTTGTCTGTACCAATAAAATATGTTTTATATTGAGCATTATAGGCTTCAAGATGTACTCGTGTCTTCTAAGGATCTTAGATATACCCAATATACTTTTATATTATTTATGATTACTGGTTCTAACATAAATTATAGAAGTTAAAAATTATGTTTCTTAAAAATTAAAATAAATCAATAGTGCCATTTATATATTTTTGACCTTATTACCTTTTCTTTGTTGTATACCAAAAACATTTTTTGTTTTTTTTTTACTTGGATATTAATAAGCTCAAACTATGATAACGATTCCAAGTTCGTACAAATTCTGATAGTAATCTACTATGTAGTACAGCAACTATCTAAGACTACCTGGGGCAAATTTAAGACTACCTGGGGCAAATCTCGAGAATATGACCAAAAAAAAAAAAAAGACGTTATGTGTGATGAATCGGCAGTGTGGCACAATCACCGAAAATTGTTCTCCAGGTTAGTATTAAGATAACAGCTTCATGAGGCTGAGCTTTCTGGAGAAAACCAATCGAGGTGGCCAAAACCCACATCGTAATATACCATCATGAGGAAACGATGATGAGGTGCCATGTATGGAGGTCAAAATGTTTCCAGGACTCCAGGAATTTTAAGTAGTTCTGCATCGACATTACTGGTACCTCCTAGAATCATCGTAGTCCAACTCTGGATGACTGATTACCTTGGGTAATGTAAGAACCTACAGCTTATGCAAAGGCCTATCGTAATATTTGTGTACTAAGTTGCCAACAATGATTGAGCAATCGAGAAGTATGGTAAATATAAATTAAGGTATTACTTGTATCGTTTGTATAGTTGAATTTAATTTTTTCTGCGTCATTTAAATCATCAGATTTAAAGTATGAAGAACAATGATTCGTAAAAATAACTGCCAAGAAAGTAAAAAACGATGACGTTCAAAGATCCTTATCGTTATAAGTTAAAATTTTAGTTTACCATTTATGTGGTATCAAATTTAAAAATAAAAATTATCTAACCTCATTGAAACGTGCGGTAGTTACTTGAAATAGTTTCCCCTCTCTTTTATTCTTCTCATTTACTCTAAGAAAGAAATTCTAATTTTGCGGAAATAAGTTTAGAATCTGAATTCTAATTAGTGACCCATCGTGAGCCGTGCCTCGTTAGATAATCCTCCAGATCACATCTCCTGGTTGTCACTCAACCTGCTCGACATCGCAGGACGATCAACTTTCGAAGAACGAGCTGCTTAGATCACTCTCAAGCACTTCTCGAGATTTAGACCAAGATAAAATGATGATGAAGATAAAGCTAGATTCACGCAACAGCTAAAATAAAATTATATTTTACATAACTTTAAGATACTTCTTTTTTTCAATAATACCAAAAGTCTTTTCTACATGAAATTTCCATATTATATACCTACGTGATTCTAAGAAATTTTATTTTAGGAAGCTATTTAGATTTACAATATCTAACAATACACATTTCTTTTGAGAAGGACGGTTTTCAATTCATTCATGATGAAAAACCTTATAAATATATACCTTTTCTGCTTCTTTTTTTATATCTCTTTTTTTACCATGGAACTTTTTAAAAATTTAAAAACAGTATATGACATGTTGGTAATCTCTACTCGGTTTGTCTGCATTCAGCTCTCTGTATTTTAAATAATTTTACGGTTTATTAATTACTTTTAAAAGTATGCTATACATTGGAAAATTCACTGAAACTTTTTTTGGTTGTTTGTGTAAAATATAAGAATTCCTGTTTTGAAAGAATATATTTCTTATCTTCTTAACTGTTAATTTTTTTTTACTTTCTTAATTAATTACAAATATTAATTAAACGTTTGTAGGACTAGTAAATTATTTTAAAACTATTCTATCATCTTGCTGATCCGATGATGCAATCAGGATTTTAGATCGGAGGCTAAGTCCAATAGGAAGAGAAAGTGGATAACTTTTAATAGAGTTAGAAATAAGTAAAAAATTAAGTAACTTTAGAAAGTGTAATACAATCCGGGTATTCCATCTGCTTCTGGTCTCCAGTGACGGCGTCAGTTGACCCGAATTTCGTGGTTTGTCCTTTCCCCTTTTAGTATTCAAAATACGTTTGGTCTGCTATGATAAGACAAGCGTATTTGTTTAAGGCTTAGTACGGATGTTAGAAACTTGACAATCTGCAATGAGGCATGTGCAAAAATTTCAAAGTCAACTTAGGGAGAACTGATCACAAGTTCTGAGCTCTAAATTTCTAGATAAGCGATGGTGAGCTCTGTTTAGCTATTTGGTTAGGTAATGCATTCTAACCTTCTAATGAAAGCTTTTCTAGCTTTTAAGAAAAAAGAAAAGGTCAAGCGCCTTATTTATAAGAAAATTTAAGCTTATCATTACTGCTTCTGTTCCATTAGTTGGTCCCTTGTCTGTACCGAAAAAATAAACCTGAAGAGATTAACATTTATAATCGAAAAAGCCAAACTTATTCTAAGTTAATCATTTTGTCCAGATAAAAGGTCATTACTTATTTCTTAATACTATATGTCATGTAACAGTTAATCACTACTTACTGAAACTTTCCGACTTTTTTCACTAACTTAATAAAATAATTTTTACTACTCGTTTTCTAAAAAAAAAAATACAATCATTATTTATCCTCTAATTGTATTAGAATTTTTCATCATGATTTCCGATGCCAAAACCTGCTTTCATCAAATGTATCAGTGAACAACGTACAGGTACACGATATATTTTTTTTAATAGTATGGACCTTTTATTTTTACAAAATTATTAGATAACAAGCACAATTACAATTTGACATCAAATTTAATAAGGTCTATTAAAAAAAAAATTAAGTTTTTAAAAATGAATTCTATGCTACATATGCTTAATAATAATGCTTATTTTGTGGTAAAATTACAAAATGTCAGTTTTGAGATGTAAGATATTCAATCTGCAAATTAGCAATAAGCAAAATCCTGTAATTCCGACTAAATTTAGCCTCAAAGTCGCAGGGGTTGAATTTAGGGGTTTATGTTAGATGTCATTCTCTGGACTAAGGGGTTCTTGTTAAAAGTTAGCGATGTTAAATTTAGCGGTGGCAAATTTAAAAATTCAATTTGTACACTTAATCTTTTTTCAAAGAATTATATATATGTATCTTCGAATCTTTTATATATTAGTATTTCTTTGATCTCATGAGTTCCTAAAATATGATACCAAAGGTGGAATTTCTAATGTTCCCTAATTAAAATACACAATTTAAAACAAATAAAATCTACAATGTTTTTATTAATTTCATTTTTAATTTTGATTTTATTTCAATTTTATTTATTTATTCCATTTTTATATTGACAAAACTTATTTTAGGTCATGAGCTATATACATATATATACATAGGGATAAATATTATATCCCTCAAATCAATATAAAATAAACATTTGAAAATTGTGTTTGCTGTATTTATTAGTTCTACCCATCAATTCAAACACTCAACCATTTTTGCATTCATTGAAATGTCTACTAAATCAAAAACAAATAAATTCTTCTTAAATTCAAGTACGTCTTACATACAATGTAAACAAGCGTGTCAATTGCATGGATAATAAGGGAAAAACTACAGAACGCGTTACATAAAACGGTAAAGGTGAACCGCCGAAGGAACCGAAGATTATCGGTCGGATAGATGTGAGTCGCAGATATGATAATGTGCACCTGATGTCCTGCCAGTCATCCTAACTGTGGGCTGCTTAGGATACAGTGTTTGTATTCGTGTTGACACGGTCCATCAATTCCATCATTACCTTTCGCAGGGATGACAGTTATTAACTTAATCTACCAATAATTTATCTGTTTTATTCTCCGTGGCCCGAATAAGCCTACAGCTTCTAGTGTTTGATGAAGAATGTCTACCTGAGATAGAGAAAAAAGGATTTTAGAAACTACTGTTAACGTGATGCATGTAAACCGTGCCTAATTTCGCGCATGAAATCGCTACTGTAATTTAATTGTGTAGATTCTTCATTCTATAACTTCCTTTTTTCGTGTAAAACCGATGTGATGAAATATTAAAATCAATTTCCGGTTCTATTCAGCTGCAATTTTCTATTCAATGTCTCTTAATTATCAAAAGAAGTTTAAAACCAATACACAGTTATTTCTACATAGAATAAATGGTTTATTTAAATTAATATTACGATTTTTTTTTTAATTATATTCCATTTATTTAAATATAGGTACAACCAATCAATGGAAATTAATGTCTTAATTAATGTATCTCGTGAATTCATGTATACGCCACGAATCCATCACATTATAATTAATTAGATTTAATTCTGGCAACAGTTGCTGTTGTAATTGCAAAGTACCAACGCTCTTTAAATTGATATCAGTCTTATTTACGTCCTAATTGGGTTCCAGGTCAAACTTGACATGTATTTGAAATTAATTCGTGGCTTCCCCTGCTACCACGAAACTTCCTTATGTTTGTACTATCGGCAAATATAAGCATGGTTTCCAACATCTCCCCTATGAAGATGGCTAAACAAAACTCGCTCCTAAATTGCACTCCTGTTCCTGAAAATGATGTTAATGAAAGTTAGGTGTAGTTTATGATTACTTTTGCAGTTGTTTTCCCATGTAATTGCGCCCCTAAAAAATTCCTAGATAATTAAACATTTGTCGAAGGAAAAGAAAATCGTTAAAACTGATGTGTATTAAATATCAAATTCGCCTCATCGAACCATCGAAAATTTTCTGGATTTTGACCTATTGGTTATTCAGAGATAAAAAACTTAAATATTTAATGAAGGAAAATAAACCCATGCTACAGAACGCCTAAGAGACTTGTATTTCCTTTTTTATCCGCAGCCTAGATTAAACTCCGATAGATACCACAACTAATGGTGTATTGTTATAACTGGATTATAGACATTATCTTGTTAGCACCAGTTCCTTTCCCTGATCTCCATCGGAGAACCATAGATCAACCGGCTCCATCCCCTCGTACAAAATCCTTCCTCGCCTGACCTTTGATCAAACTCTCTCCTGAGAAGCTCATATCTCCGTGGCGCTCAATCACCTGCCGAGCACTTTATCATTCCAGCCATTCCCTCCTCCGGTGATCCATAATCTCCTTCCATATTTGGCCTATCTTACGGATTTCTCCATTTTGGTGACATTATGACGATCAGCGGTTATAACGCTTGTATAATGAGAATAAGTGATAGTATTTTCTTTAATGAAGGAGCTCTTCCGTATTTTATAAATATTTATTTATTATAATTTGCTTCCCAACGTTTCGAGCTTGTGGCTCATCTTCTGGGGTTATCTTATCTTAGCTATTACATTTCATTCAAGTCATTTGTCAAATCTTCTCTTTTTTTAACCAGTATAAAAATACTTTTGTCTTTTTTTTATTTTGTTATACATTTTATGGCCTGTTACACTGTCTTCAGTCAAGACAGTGTAACAGGCCATAAAATGTATAACAAAATAAAAAAAAGACAAAAGTATTTTTATACTGGTTAAAAAAAGAGAAGATTTGACAAATGACTTGAATGAAATGTAATAGCTAAGATAAGATAACCCCAGAAGATGAGCCACAAGCTCGAAACGTTGGGAAGCAAATTATAATAAATAAATATTTATAAAATACGGAAGAGCTCCTTCATTAAAGAAAATACTACAATTTACAGCACTCTTCCCCTCTAAGTGAGGAAAAAGATCCTTAGCAGAGAATAAGTGATAATTTAAAATATATATCTATATGAGCACGGTTATGTAAAATTGTTTAGTTTTTGGTTATCGCTAATCTCAAAAGCCACTGCTGCGATTTCGAAAATTCTTTATGCATTCCTGTAGGCCATTCCTCTGGATAGAGCCTTATAACATCGCGCTAGGACCAATGGAAGTAGGTCAGTTATAATGTGCACTAGGTACAAGTTAAAATTAATAAGGAAAAAGTTTTAAATTTCCACCTGTTGAAACAAGCGGGGCGCACAAGTATTTAGTTAATTGTGAAACATAGTATAAACATAGAACAAACATAGTATAAACATAGAACAAACATAGTATAAACATAGAACAAACATAGTATTATTGTAGAATACAATTATAAAACATCCAATAGTTACTGACGTCATTATACGGAGGCACATCGGATTTTTTGGACACAGGGTCGGCAAACACTGACAGCCTCATGCACTGAAACTGTTTCAAGACCCAACTCCGATACACAATTCTGGCTGACTGACACTCAACATAGTATACAACATTAATTTACTGTTAAAACGAAGTCTATGCAGTAAAAAAGTTTTTCTAGAAATATATAAAGCTCCAATAAAAAAGAAAAAAAAAAGAGTTAAGAAAACGTTAATAATTTAGTAATTAGATAACATAGAAATTTCACGGCTAATTAAAAAAATGTCCATGGCTGGGCATGAGAAGGAACATTTCAAGTCAATGAATAAATATTAGTAAAGTATATAAGTGGCTCTAAAAATATATATTTAAATCATATACTTCTTACTTTTAAACTTGTTCTAAAAATGAATGAGGTCTAAGTAGAAAACATAATTGCATATAAACAGTTAATTCAAAAAGAGAGAAGTATTTTGAAATAAAATATCGTCTTATATATCCTTGGTGTTTCGTCAAAAGGGGTTAAGTCATCGAATGTGAAGCTTAAACAACCATAATGATTTACCAAGCTATTGAAAATCATTATAAATGCTTTCTGATTGTATTTCTTTATTCTAGAATAATAAATGAAACTATATTCTTTCAACAGAGACTGTAGTAAATTTTGAATAACGAATAAATTTTAGTCAATTATGAATTTTAAGAAGACGTGACAAAAAAAAATTTGTTATGACTTAAGCCCGTTTGCCCAAACATGAATGATATAATATTTGATAATACCTGTTATAATAATTTTATTCATTTATGTAATATCTATATCTAAATAGAAGTTTGTGCTCTAGCAGAATGACATCTGTTGATGGATCTAGTTGAAATGGGTATAGTTCGCGAGCTTTTCTTGAATTTTTGAACATTGGTTTCAATTCAATAAAATCAATAAAAATAAAATTCAGCTTTATAAAGCGAAAGTAGAATGACAATTGAGTAAAAAAGAAGAACAGAAGAACAAAAAAAAATTCGACTGATGATGATAAATGAGTGAGTCAGAATGATAATAACTAAACAAATACAATAGTTGTACTCATGTTCATGAGAAGAACTGTCTGTACGGAGCCGAAACTAAAGAAAACGCCTATTGTTATGTATATACAGATTTACAGATTTTTATTTATATAAAATAAAATTAACAGTCTGTAAATTAGAATTTACAGATTTAATATATATTTGCTGTTCATGATAGACTGATAATTATACATCTGTTGCTGCAGCGGAAAGAGTATTAAGTCCAAATTAAAAATATTTTTGTTTTAGTTTACCCTTGACTTTGCAGATTCTTAGCACATTCATTAGTTTATATAGCACTTTACCCGGTTAGCAGCATTCTGGATATTTACATTTATTCATCAAGGTGTCGCCTACATAGTGTTGCCAATATATAAAGTAATGTGCAGACAAGTTGAACAATTATTTTTTTCTTTGGACCTACCACTCTTCACACTGCGGCCACAGATAGGCAATAGTTAATTTGCAATATCGATTCGTCAAAATAATGTGAATAAGAGAAATGCAAAATTAAATTGGAAAGTGAACTGACTGCTTTTATTTTAAATACCATCGGATGATGTCATCCATTGAAACCGATCTCTCCCGCCTGCTTAAAGTCTTCCATGCTGCATTAGATATTGATCCCTTCGGCATCCGCCAAAGTAATAATTACGATGTCATCTAGCGAAAGTGTCCAAGAGAAATTCATATCCTAAAATTTCTATTTCTCCTAACACATTAATTTTTTTCCACAACAGAAACTTTTTCATAATCCATTGTACGGCAAATGATATACATCGATATATTAAAAGTATACACTAGATAGCAGTAAACCGGTATCCATATTTTAATCATTTAATTAAAAAATTAAATTTTTACGCTCATATAACGGTATCGACAGTTATTGTCTGAGTTCCAGTAGCAGTACCTAAATTACTAACCTACTTGGCATATAAGTGCGAATAAGAAAGGAATTTTAAACTTTCATATATGGCTTTTACGGGGCAAGAAAGCTAAGAAAAAACCTCAATATTGATATGATTTATCCTGTGTGCTTACATTCAATGGTCGGTACAAGGATTTCTATTTTGTGACATTTATTTCAAATATTTTTAATATCTGGGGGATATAAGCCGTTTATTTTGAATGTGGCCATTTATACTTAAATAAGAGATATTTATTATTGATGATGTCCGAAAGCAGTGAGGAGGTATATTTTAATTAATTAGTATTTAAAAATCTAACCTCAGCTTTAGAAAAATTGCTTCAGTTGAATAAAAAGTAGATGTATTTTTAATTGAAATCTTACAAATATCATTTATATACAGTATAAATGGAATTAGGTCACTTTGAATATAGACTACTCATACATGCATCCATTAGCTACCGTTTATTTTAACTGCAAAATAATAGAGTTGGGTAGTTATCAAAATAAATATCTTAATTAGAAATTTCTTTTTGGAAAAATTTAGATTTTTTTTTCTTAATTATTACGAATCGTGTGGGTTATTATTTAATATTTTACTCTGGTTAAACATAAAAAAATTAAAATGGTTAGATAATACCCATCCTCAGAAAATAAAATTCGTACAAAGAACTACGATGATTTTAGCTATTCGCGTTTCCTGGATGTTTAATTTTGTCAACAGGAGGAAAAAAAAAAACAAAGCAAAAATGAAAATCCTAGCGTCATCGCTTGTAAATACCCGTAGATTTCATATCCAAGGCTTATCCAATATGAGTCATCTATAGAGCGCCAAGATCAACCAGTTCTTGAGCGGAATGAGGTCTGTCCTTATTAAGAAACGAGCGTGAAACAGCTTTTTGGGTCGTATTAAGTTGTTACCTCTAATTCCGTCGATGGATTGCCTTAATACCAGCGTTTGAAATTTAGCTAATGAGATGTTTGATTAAATTCTCTCACATTTATGGATATTGCAGACGTCTGAGTGCATTTCTTCCGTCTGAAAATGATACAGTATTTATAAAAGAGACTTCGCAATGGCAAAACGTTCCTTACAGAAATTCACGCAAATAATACTTATACTTAATAATTATTATTATACAATAATGTAAAATTTGTGTTTTTTCGGATATTTGTAAGATTTTGAATTGGTACTTTTAAAAGTGAAGTAAATGGTTTTAACTCTTTCTGAATTCCAGCTTGACTAAATCGGTACAAATTTCCCGGATTAACAAACCATGTTAGGAGAATTCGACTGCGTGGGAAGATGGTTCCCAAAATCTTCTGGATTTTATTTAGTTTCTTCCGTTCTTACCTCTTAGCCATGCACGAATAGTATAAGTAACCTGTATAAGTAATACTGGATACAATATTTTAGGACCACATTTCAAAAATGTGGTTGATTTTCATTTTTATTTTATATAATGTTTTCATTATTTTTAGAAACGGATGATCGTGGAACGGAAAAACCAATGTTTTGTTAGTTATCGAAGAAAAAAAACAATAATTAAATGGGTTCCTAAGATAAAATATAAAGGTGATATATAAATTTAAATTGTTCTTTCCTTATAGATATGGGACAAGGAAAGATATCGGGGGCCCGGTGTGGCTGTGCGGTATAGCGCCGTACTCTCATGCCGGAGCTGCGGGTTCGAGTCCCGCCCTGGGTGGTGCTTTTCTTTCGTAGGAGAAGTATCACCCAGTGCCATGGATGTTAGTATGGGCAGTATAGGGCTTCAGTGGAGGCCTTGAAGTCCCAAAAAAAACAAAAAAAAACAAATGATACTATTCAAATTATTGCATGACTTGAATCTAATTTTTTTTAAACAGTTAATTAAAAATATTGTAGCATGAATTGTTGCATTGAAAATAGTTCTACACTTTCTGTTAAAACAGTTACCTATGTGTAGTGTACTAATACAGGTTCTGGATCCTCTAGACCATTCTCGATTGTTCTATTTCGGACTAAATATAAGAATAAAAGGACTTCTTCTGTACATCGATGATTAATTTTGTGCTACTGTATTGTTACTAGTGGTTACTTTTTGTTTACTGAAGACCAAAAAAAAAAAAAAAAAAAAAAAAAAAGGAAAGATATCTTTATTAGAAACACGACCTATCCGTAAGATAAATTTTTTCCTACATTGCTTTTTAGAACGGGTACTTTTCCTAAGCAACTGAAGGAAATCGACATCTGACTTGATCAGTTTTCTTCAATATTGCGACCTTTGTTCTGTTGAAAGCTGGGCTTTATATTTGGATAGTCCCATATTAGGCAAAAAACGTTAATGGTCTATCTTAATTTTAACATAATAAAGACACATTTAAATATACATAAAGTTAATATTTTACAATGATCATGATGTAATCTGATGTACTGAATATCATTGATACAGAATTTTGTAGGATTAAGATTAATGCCACGAAATAACGGCAAATTGAGTTCATGAAAACAATGGTTTACTTCACCGATATTCTGCAACAATAATATTGATAACGTATCCTAATGTTAATATTGTAACGTTAAACAAAAACATGTGGTTTGGAATGGTTTTATACTTATCGTTGGAACAAACTTTCATAGGACGTGTTTGTGACTACAATGTTCGAGTACCATCTACGCAGTTCCACTAGGTTCTAGACTCTTCTCTTTATGACTATATATAGGAAGCGATGGGTCTGGAGAGTTAGTCTTAGTCTTTGTTAAAGAGAACCTCAAGTCATATAGTTAGTTACCTATGTGTACAAATGTGTATATTTTTGTAACCTGTTCTAATAATTGTGTTGTTATAATTCCTGTGGCAATAAACATTCTTATTTTACTTACTAATTGAGGGCACTTAATTATTTAAAGTAATGCCACACTTCACCCTGTAACATGAGGCACTTGAATTTAAGCCCAATGAATTTGAAATTAATACTTGTATCGGATAGATTATTGTAGGATGAAACGAGTTTAAGTGTCAGGTAGAGCAAGCAGACCTCCCTAAATCAATGTATCATTGGAGAAAGGGAATGGTCCCGCAGGTACCTGAATACAGATTAGTTTTCTCTTTAACTTTGTCCGATTCTGTTTGAAGAGCATCACCGATCCCCTTCACCTCCCGAACCATTAAGTAGAGCTGCTTAAAGAATCCCCAACAACGTCAAGTTACCTGCTGTGTACAATAGGAGAGAAAACATACCCTTACACAATTCTTGATCTTTTAGTATATTTCTAATTATACGTACACATTAAAGTAAATGAATTTGTTTCTCTACATTAATTTGCTTGTTATATTTTGTATCGGCCTATTTATCCTAATTATGAATATCTGGATCGTTCTGTTAGGAAAATCTATTAAATCTCCGACGAGGAATGTACGGAGCATTTGCGGTTAAACAATGGAGTGTGAAGTACTATTGTTGCCATTGTGTTCGATACAGACGCCATGGAATCGTTTAATTCCGCCTACGAGCTCATATATTACATCCCTTTGTTATTCTCGTCATTATGCTAATGCTACAATCTATTATACAATAGTCGCAACGGTTCTAAAGTTTAAACTTAGATATTGAATATTATATCCTTGCATCCTGCTCAACAAACGGTAGAAATTATTCAACGCTCATATCAATTGTTTACATGGGTGCTCCGAGGGGGGGGGGGGGGGAGTGGGATATTGGGGTTAGATCTCCCCTAAAGTATGAAAATAAAAATCATTATTAAATCTGTTTTTTTTTTTTTTTTTCTAAGTTTCCCTGGATATAGCGATTTAATAAAGATGAAATTCTGTTTGTTTGTTCTTTATAGAAATCCATAACGTTTGTCCTAAATTCATCAAATTTTGCTCAGTGGTTCTTTTATACCAGGTGCGAACACCTGTCCATATTAAAACTGCATAACTTCAGCCAATCTCTAGGTATATTCTTTATTGTTATAAAAATCGTTATGATCTCGCTTTACATTGGAGACGAGTTGAAATTCCCCGGGTGAAACCGGGATATACAGCTATTTATTTATAAAATACATGATTATTTATATGATTTCAATAAATTCCTATTCTTTTTGTAAATCAATAGGTAAATATGCTTTAAATAGATATATTTTTTCTAACGACTTATTTTAACTGCAATTTAACTTCAGCTTTTATAATTATTAGTGCTATAGATTTTTAACCATCTTTTGAATCTCCTATAATTGGATGCTTAAAAAATAATCTTAGGCTATTTAGGATATTTATCTCTAAGGTTACTTCCATTTAGGTGATAGTTCTCTTTACTGAGATAATTTTAAAGACATAACAGCCTAAATAAAATTATGTTTGAAGTAATGCTAGTCTTTTCAGGTAGAGACATTAACTACCTGAAAAGACTTGACAAATAGACACAATGCAGAGGTAATTAGGCTAACCTATGTCAAGTTTATTAACCTAAAACTATTTATTAATTCTATTCGGGTAATCGATGGAAACAATTAAACCGAAGATCCTGTACCTGTAGAAAACTGTTAGATTTGTTATGAAAAGCAAAGTTATTTAGGAGATACGCCGAAGGCTTTAAAGAACAAGCCATTAAATAATTAAATTATGATGACAGATCATTTCTTACTTTATTATTTAAGTTGTTATTCCCATGGAACTATTATTTCATCAAAACGCTAATTGGTAATCAAAAGATCGTTACAAGGATGTGAATGATCGCGGTGGAACTGGGTTTGCCGCAACGATGATGAGCTACTGACCGAGAAACTGTTACATCCGCTGCGGTAACAGTCCGTTACTCGGCACTCTTAAATACCTCTCCGTTTGTTATTCCTCACCGGTAAGGAACATCTTTACAACAGTGTAGGAGTCTTTTCCTTCAGCTAGAAAGAAAATCATTGAGCCTTCTACAGTTATTACAATCATCACTGTAACAGACTAGATTATGGTAGAATGGCTATTTATAATTTCATAGCTCTAATGATATCGAATCCTACGGCTCCGATACACATCCGTGACTTTTCCCTATTCACTTAATATTATAAGGCTTGAAACCCAACCAATCCAATAATATTTTATACCTTTCAACAAAAAATAAAGTTCTTTGATAATAAATTTCGTTTCTAGGGATTCGTTACCCAATTTACTTTGTAGTGACTTAATCCTTGATCCATAAAAATACCGGACCTTGAATTGTTCGTGTAATTGCTTAATCATAAGGGTGAAATGAAATTTTTAGATATTTTGTCTTAAATCAAAATTTATATGCCATATAAACTGCTTTACGAAGCTTGTTGGAAATCTGGATCATCCGTTAAAAAGCAAGATTGAAATTAGCTTCAATCTTCTATTCCCTGAATTGTAATATAACAACTGAAAGCGAACCCTCAGTAATCAAAAGTTCGTCAATGCCATGGAAAACAATTTTGTTACGAACAACAACGGATACTACATACAATGTCCATACAGCAATACTTGATGGACTGGAGGTGGACCTAGACAAATTTGTATACAGTGCAACACTTTAATGACAACTTTCCTGACTGACTGCAGGATTGATAGGTACCACTATTCTATACCATTTAACTACAACATTTTTTAAACATAACATTATTCAAAGGAAAGTTAAATAAATGAACAGTTCTAAAAATACTTCCCTACATAACAAAACATTCTTTTCATTTTGTTTGTCCATTTACTGTATTTAATAATTAGTAAACAAAATCAAACACAAAGGCACCACACATTATAATTATTAGAAAGAATATGCAATTAAAACTATAAGGATTATTCATTTCATATGTAAAATAACCGTTACATTCAACACGTTATGCATTGTATACACACAGCTAGATACAATATATATGTATCTGTTTATAACGTGTAATAAATAAATAACATCATGATTACGTACTATGCATAATGTCGACTACAAGAAGAAGTGAAATGATCTCGAAAGAATGATGGTGCGGAAAGACCAACACTCTTCGCCTCCTAGTGATTGCCGACATCATCAAAGACATAGCCATTGGCATTTGATCACTACCTGTTCGGTGGCTCTTATATAACCGCTCTGTTATTTCCTGTCCTCTGTTCTTTCAGTCCAAGCTAATTATTGAATTATAATTAAATGTTAATAATAAGGGTATTAGTATGGATTACAAATTAATAGTGTAATAACTGATGATTTATATCGTATCATTAACTATTATCGGATCTAAATCGTTACATTATGAAAATAACACATTATGTTATTCACTACAACGAACTCACATAGAAACTACCTTTTTGTTTGTAAAGAATAATTGTTTGTTTGTTTAATTAACGTCACCTTACGCCACTCAGGCTAATCGGGCGATGCTACAGTGGGAGTCCTAAATTTTGCTTATCCAGGTAGAATTATGATATAGATCTTTAACGAGTACCTGACATCGTATAGGCTCTAGACCTCCATTTTACGTCCTATCCGAGGTAAGCTAGCCAAGGATTTTTTACTCCCTTTAAAAAATCCAGGGACCACCGCGGGATGCGAACCCACAACTTTTAGTATTGTAGGCTGTTATTCTAGCCACTACACCAAAGGTGACCCCATACAGAATAATTAAAGACCGAATTATAAATGACGTAAAATGCATCTTATTAAAAATATCATTCGCTAATGGCTGACAGGTGTGAATCCAAGTTTGAAGATAAAAAAAAAAAAAAATATATATATATATATATATATATATATATATATATATATATCTAATTAGTACTGCTATTCAAAAATTGTCGTATTTTATTTCAAATGGAACCGAAAAAAATACAATGAAGAAAGCCCTTATATTTACCTAATTTTTCTTTTTAGATTATCAAACTTTAATCTTTAGGGTTCGGTTCATTCATTGAATTATATCGCAAAAATAATTATGAGTTAATTTTATCTTAACTTAATTATCGAGTATGATTAAGAATTAATAAAGTTGTAGTACCTATACCGAAAAGATTTATTAGAAATAATATATAGGAGATTAATTATTTTATTTTAATTCAGAAATTTTTTTTTAATGAGCCGACTTCTTTGATCCTCCACATCTTGAGTTAATATCTGAAAAGGGAAGTAGAGTGATTAAAAAAACAGGCATTTTTCAAAAAAATTATCTTTCTTCTTTTTTTTCAATAAAGTAAAATTATCTGACTTTAGAAAAAAATAAATAATCCACTTAAGTCAAAAAGTATTTGAAAGTTGAAAAGAAATTAGCTAATATTTTTGTATTTTTTTTTTTGTTCTGATTTTATACTATACAGTGCATTTTTCCGAGTCTAAAGGTTTCCAATAGTGCTACGGAAATTAAAAAGTCAATACCCATTTATTTATTATTTTCATGATATTGTAACACTTATGTGGGATTAAATAATTTTTGTTATAACTAAATTATAATTTAAAACTCCAAACAAACAATAAAATCTTAAATTATTCACAACGTTACAAAAAGTAACCACTAGTAACATTACAGTAACACAAAATTAATCATTGATGTACAGAAGAAGTCCATTTATTCTTATATTTAGTCCGAAATAGAACAATCGAGAATGGTCTAGAGGATCCAGAACCTGTACTAGTACACATAGGTAACTGTTTTAACAGTGTAGAACTATTTTCAATGCAACAATTCACGCTAAAATATCTTTAATTAACTGTTTAAAAAAAAATAGATGCAAGTCAGGCATAAATAATTTGAATAGTATCATTATTATTATCTTTTTGTTTTTATTATGAATTTTTCCTCCACCCTAATATTACATCAAGATGAATTAAATTTAAAATATGGAATGACATGGGAATTCTTACAGCTAAAAGTTGTATTATGAGCTCACCAGATTAACGTGATTTTTGGAGTCGAACAATCGAAACTTAATGACATTCGGAAAGCTGACATTCGTTAATTTCTTCCTTGTCTATATGGGCCCAGGCTGGATCAAGAGAAATCGGAATTCGGAAGAAATCTGAAATGCTTCGGCATCTGACCTTTTTTGTTCGATACTCATCTTCAGAAATTTCTCCCAATGATATAATCGAGTGACCGTAATGCTGAAATCGACGAAGCAGACAAAGGTGCCATAAAATAAACATAGAAACACCACGTGATGAGGAACACATTTCTCTCTAATGTAGGAAGGAAGTCATTAGTGTAATACGAAATTCAATTGGCAAGTTAAATACCAGGGGCAAAAGAAAACAAAGTAAATAAATTAGAGTGCCTTGATCCTTTATAACGTTTAGGTTTTGATAATTTTATTTAGCGCACTGGATCCGCTACGTGTTGGAAGGTACCATTCCCCGAAATGGGAAGCGTGCTGGAGTAATAGCATTAATTTAATTAACTCCCCTGACGGCATTGCTTTCAAGAACCAATCAGGTTCCTTAATTCCGAGTCCTGCAACGCTCGCGAGAGCAGGATGTGCGGGACTGCCTACGCTCTGCGCCTTCGCTTTCACTGCTCTAACGGTACAAGGCTGTTGAACCGCCCCAGGTAAGGCAAAAAGATCTATGAAGGATATAGAATTTTGGGGATTGTTTATATCACCTCTACGATTATTCTATAATTTTGTTATTCATTAAGAAATCTACTAAAAATATTATGATATTATGCTTAACCAAAAACAAAGATCCTGTGTAGTAAAAAATGGATCCTATGTACCTAAAACATCGATAAATAAAAGAAATCTATTAGTATATCCTTCGCACTATTATCCAGAGGAGAATAATTATCCCTATATGAGATAATTATTTAACTAACCATTTTTCAAATATAAAAGGCGGAAAATACCTTTATACAGGCTAATGAATTATTGGCTAAAATCTTTATCATTCAAATATTGAGAGCTTTGAACAATCGTCTAAAAAGACATAGAGCTCAATATTTTCTTCTTCGTAAAGGTATAATTAATGTCATCTGGTTAATCAAGAAAGATCGTCAATCTCGTTAACCCGACCTTGATGGGAACGAGGAGTTGGGGTCGAAACGGAAAAAAAATGTCAGATTAACCAAAGATGATAAAAATACGTTTTCCTTTTTTTTCTAGATAAGTTGTGTATTTATAATAAAATGTAAATCTTCCATGAATAAAAAAGAGCATATGATTTATTAGATAGCATTAATAATCCATTTTTTTCTTGTTCGATGGCCAATCATTGTTTGAAATTCCTAAAAATCCCATTTCTTATATGATTTTCCTGAGGATTTCCCCTAAATTAAAATCTTATTCCTCTTTAATTCTTCATTCATGATAATCAATATATATTATAAAGCAAAGTGTACAATGTGCGTGCCGATAAGGCTCAAAAACGACTCAACGTACGTTTAAGAAAGTTATGTTAGCGTGTTGCTATATAACCCCTAACGGAGAAGAAGGTTTCCGTTTTTCTCATAAGGGTGTAAAATTGAAGAGAAAAGGACTGGAATTTTAAGCCTCTCGCACCATGGAATTAGCCTACCTGAGAATGACATACGAGATTATGAATGAAAAATTTTGTTCGAGCTCCAGGCTACCAGGAAGCGCTATGGTGTGTTTCACTCAATGTTTATTGTTCATTCATTCCGTTCAGTTTGTAAAGGTTAGGTATATATTTTTTCAGCTGTTCTTTTTATATTACTAAAAAATCAAGCGAAAATAATTAGTTTCACCTTTTCTTTCAAAATAAAATAATGATTTTACATATCTGCAATAAATTAGAAAACCGACTGGATACCTTACAAAATTAATTTTCTCATAAGAAGGCTAATTGATTAACACATTACTTACATATACTTAAGTAAATTTAATGCAATATGAGTGAACATTTTTTAGTTGTACAGTGAGCGAATAAAAACAGATATAAAAAAAAAAGAAGAGCTGAATTGACTGATTATAAATCGAAAAAAAAAAGTTTGAAGTGTCCTTATAGTATGTAATTATGAAAAATGTTTTTATTACTATGTACGATGATCATTCCAGTTGACAAAATGACTAACTCCAATTACAGCATTTTTTCAATAAGATTTTATCACCCCTCATAGTTCAGGATAAAAAGAAATATGATGAAAAAATTGTGCCCTCATGATATTTTGGTTTTCACTTTATAATAGTAGGTGCAGAGTCCGGCCAAATTACGGGGGGGGGGATATCTTAAGGGAGGTTGAACTGGAAGAAAGGTCTTAAAAAAAAGTTTCTATGAATATTCGATAGTTTCTAAACTTCTGGATCTAATAGGACAATCACAGTAGTCGGCGCTTATGTTGTACTCGAATGTTTTTTAAGTAATAGATTTTTTAACTATAATCTAATGACGAATTATCTGCTGACTGCTTGGAATGGGCTTATAAGATTCAGAATCACAGAAACCATCAAAAACGATGCAATACTCGACAAAGTTGCAGCAAAATTATTTGTTCATTCACCATTTTTAACCCCCTATAAAGTGTATAGGGTTCCTTATTTGGGCGGACTCTGCAGATCTCGAATCTTAATATTGATAAAATATTAAAAGTGTTAATTTTGTTCTATATTTCCTTTTATTTTAAAGTTGTTTCTGCTATTAAAACTACCACACAACTACCGGAGCGAAGCCGGGCACCCTAGCTAGTTAATTTATAATATTGTACAAGGGTCATAAATACATACAATTATAAAATTAAATATTCACCTCTGACAACCCTCTCAAAGACAGCAATCTTTTCCTTCAACGTTTTATACAGTGTTTTCTCTTATCTAGAAATCGTTTCTTACAAAATTTATATTCTTCCATCCTTGACTGGCTCTAACATCTTTATCCAGACTTCTCTGTCCTGCGCTTTACTTTTGCAAGTATCTACTCTCATTCTCTTCAGACATCCCTCCAATTCACTTCTCCAAGATTTCCTTGGTCGTTCTCCTTTTCTTTTTCCCGGTGATTCCTCACTGAGCGTCTTCTTCACGTTGAAGTCATAATTCTCTCTACATGTCCTATCCAGCTTATTCTGCTCATCTTTACTAAGCGCACGATGTCTTCATGCTCCAGTAGCTCATACAGCTTCTGATTTGTCCATATCCTCCATTCTCCTTGTACCTTTATTGGATAAAAAATCGTTTTAAAAAATATTTTAAAAATATTAAGAGCCAGTAGTTCGGCTACTTTCAGGGTTCATGTTTCGTTTCCAAAACACACAATTGGTAGGATCAAAGATTTGTACACCTTAAGTTTTGTATATCTGGACAGGATTGTCGATTTAAAAAGTTTCAACAAGCAAAAGTACGCACAATTGATAGCCATTAACCTATATTGAGAGCATTACATAGACTAGAAAATATCCATATTTAAAAAAAAGTTCATGCCACTTTACCAGACGTGTTTGAAACAATACTAGAAGATTGCTATGGAAAATATATACTCAAGAGGATCACGGTGTTCCATGAATACTTAGTAGGTTATAAGTGAGGGTGACGGAAAAATCTGACTACCCAGAGAGTCGGACTAGTGGAAGTCTATTGTAGTAATATTGTAAAACGATGAATAAAAATATAATTCACTCCTTCATATGAACGTTCTCACAAATTTTATTATTGGTTTAAATTAAAGGCTTAGAACATGAAAAAAAGGATGTTTGTCTGTTAAGGATGTTGATAATAAAAGAAAACGATGTTTGTTTAAATAATTATAAAAAAGCTTTTAAAGATTGTAAAATTTCTCTTTCTTGAATAAAAACGTACTTAAGAAATTTTGATAAAGGTTGATCATTTACTATCTCTGTTAATACTTTTGTAAAATAAAGTATTGACATTAACTGATTCATTATATGGACATAGTCATCAAATTTCGAAACATAAACGTTTTTTAAAAACAATGAAGGGAGTAAAAAGTGGATAAACGATTTATAAAGAAATTGGGCATCCCCGCTACCCATCTAAAAACAGCAGGTGAGATAGAAGTATTAAAATAATTTACTTTTTTTCCATTGCAGATGGATTTATAGGTGTATCTTTTATTTATAATGGCCATTTTTCATCAATCATCAGAATCAGAAGATAAGAACGATGTATTCGGCATGTCATCAATTCCCAGGCCTTGAATATTCTCAGGGACCATATATTTGGCCAGAACCCGCATCTTCGTATACCAGAGATCGTCCTTGATAGTGGAAAGTACCTGACATACCGACAGAAGGTACCAACCAAAAAGCCAAGGACCATATCGGCAATTATCCGCGATTCATCTCTGTGTTCTCGGCAGGTATATTTATTATTCGCCGGCTGGAAGGCTAAGAGAGTCATTAATCGTATCTCTTGTGGACCTTTGACAAATGTGCGGTTTTTTACATGTAATGTCTTAACTGCAAAATGCGTAGTCTAGCATATTTTTAATGTTTCTTGTTTCGGATTTTAAATTATTCAAAGGAATTCTAAAGATTTTATATGACTGGAATTGGGGTTGTAAAGTAGTACGTTGTTGGTTGAAATACAGAACCCTCACGAGCAGTGTTCGATGAAACCGTATATTATTAATAAACTATCCTTGACTTGTTTGAAAATAATTTAGAACTTTATTCATTCATTAAAATCGCATCAAATTATAAGGAAAAATAATATTATTAATGATGGGTACAAAATGGGTAAAGCTATGCAAGGGTTAAACCATGTATGATTCTTTGGATTATATAAATACACATATATGCGCGTGCTATTGCCCTCATTTAGTGCTAATTAAAAATAGTAGTTATAATTATTTTTTCTATACCTAAAAAAGGTAACTTGACCCACTATCGGCTAAAGAGAGCGGTTTTTGAAGCAGCGTTGTTTAAGTTGCGAAAGTCAAACGAGTGCAAGGACTTGGCTAAGTGTTATGCCAAGTAGCTATTACTGTTACCTAAGCATTCCGTATTGACATCGGCACTTAATAGTAGGAACTATTTCAATAGAATAATCACAATGCAATAGAATAATCGCAGGCATGGCCATCTTATCTAAAGTAATCTAAGCAGAGTACATGGGTCGGATATTAATCAATAACCAAGTGCATATTTAAGTAGAAACCAAGGCATATTTCTTCATAAGTTGTTATCGTTCCTTAAAATAATGAAACAATCAGAATGTAGTCCTTATAAAAAATTAATAATCTCATTTAATTATATTGAATAAATGTTGGGTTCCCGGTACAGTGTGAATAATTAATTATATAATATTATAATAATATATAATATATACATTTATTTATACATTTATATATACATTTATATATACATTTATAATATAATATGATAATTGAGACCAGGACAATTCAATTTGGAGTACCGACGATGTGGACTGAGCCAAAAATCATATCAATTAATTTTGCGCTTTAAATGTACATCTTGGGTTCATCGGCCATGGTTGGAATAGGCTAAGCCCTCAATAATCCTTAGCGAAGATGTTTCTGTTCCATTGTTTTTAGGATCATCGAATAATAAGCGGTTCTCAAAGTGGAGGAGCAAGCTGAAAAGGGGTGCGATCAAGGTTTTGTGAGGGGTGCAAAGCTGAGTTATTTTTAAAAAATGGACAATAAATAGTCTGGCACTCGGGATTACTTTACAAACTTCGTGAATTCCTATCCCCTAAATACGTCCTTATTATCTGTACCTGTTTAGCTGACAGATTATGCAAAGTAAATCACAATAATTATTAGTTTTTGTTCCCTTTTCTTCCAGTCAGCTGGGATTCCTAAAGGTAGTATCCTCGGGCCCATCCTCTGCACAGTTTATGTGCAGCAACCACCAACACCAACCAATCCTAACACTATAATTACCACATATGCTGACGTCATTTTTGGCCATACCAGTTAATAATGAACCATTTATTGCATCCCAAAACCTGCGAGCTTATATCAAAAAACTTGAAAAATAGAGAATCAAAATTAAGAAATCCTTTCAAATTACCTTTATTCTCCGTAAGTAAACCTAAAACCTCATGCTCTACTGTTTCCTTAAATTATTCTCCAATTGTCCCTGTTGAACAGATCCGTTACTTAGGACTCCACCTCAGCAAGCGTCTTACTTGAAATCGCCATACAAGACTGAAAAGACTAGAATACCAATCTATTAAAAAGGCTCATTTACATGAAAGTAAAAAGACGTAGTTGTATCTGATCACACAGGTTCATAATAAAGGGTCTGGATTTGAATAAATTATTTAGGGGTGTTTTTATTTCCCGCAAAATTTCGGGCAACAAGGGAACACCCCTACCCTACTTGCTTTAAGGACTCTAAAAGTCGTTTCGTTGGGAAAGCAGCATCCAGCCTAACATATGAACAGTTCCTGCAGTAAATAACACTAATGGCAGGTGTAGCGAGGCTATTTTAGAACATAAATAAAACGAGAGAAGAATCCCAAGGACCTCGAGGGAAATAAAAAAAAATGATGTCTCTGGGGTAAGTCGCCAAGGAGATGCGGTCCAGATCCGGTTGTTTTACGTCATCGTATCGTTCATCCCTTCTCGCTGGACGACGCCTACGCTGCGAGTTAGTCATAGGCTGCTACTGCGATTGTAGCGCAAGGGCGTTCAGCCTACTATCTTATTGTTTTCATAAATTGGTTTTCTTATTGATTTCAGGCTTGAGAAATTCTGACTAAATGAATAAAATTGTTAAATACAAATTTATGAAATCAAAGATACGAATGATTGAGAAAGTATTTTTCATCAGGCATAACATGACAGTACTCCGCGGAGATAGGCTATTGTTAGGTGTCTTCCATATAATCTAAACCTACCTTGTCGCAAATGGTTTTACATTTATGTATAGGTACGTAATATTGCAATCTACAATATTACGTATTTATTATGCGTCTATATTTATATTTAATTTATTTATTTTTAATTTATTTATATTTACAATTATGCAATATTATTATTGCAGCTGAACAATAGTTACTTCCCGTATAATGTGACAGAATTTAGGAATATTATAAAAGAACAGGCTACTTCAAAAACTTCGTGAATTCCGAAGATTTTTCTGTTCCAGTGTTTTTAGGATCTTCGAATAATTCAGCGGTTTTAAAAGTGTAAGCGCGACCTGAAAAGGGGTTCGACGAAGGGTTATGAGGGATGCGAAGCTAAGTTCATTTTGAAAATGAACATCTAATAGTCTGGTACTCGGGACTACTTTACAAACTTCGTGAATTCCTATCGCCTAAATACGTCCTTATTATCTGTACCTGTTTAGCTGACAGACTATGCAAAGTAAATCACAATAATTATTAGTTTTTGTTCCCTTTTCTTCCAGTCAGATGGGGTTCCTCATGGTAGTATCCTTAGACCCATCCTCTGCACAGTTTATACAGCTGATTTCCCAAACAATCCTAACACTGTAATTATCACATATGCTGACTTCATTTGTGGTAATATCAGTTAATAATGATCCATTTATTACACCCGCGATCTTATGTAATAAACCTTGAAAAATTGTGTCAAAAATGGAGAAATCAACAAGGATAAATGCACCCCAAGCGATAGCATTTTTTTTTAATTTATTATAAAAATGTGTTAATATAAGATCTATACATGTAGGTACATATGGAGAAGTACGTACCTGTAACCAATTAATATATTTCTAGCACCAAAGGTGTTGCAACCTCTTACTTAGTTCTTGGCATTACGGATGCAAGCGAAAGTCTGGGAATTCCCGTCTTCGTTTTCTATGTCACTTTTTACATGAAGTTTTTTCTACTAAGGAGTAAACGACTTATGATTTGTATGATCTGTAGATTTCAAGGCTATCGAATTTTGTATAGAATTTTGTAAGATTTCCTGCTCTTAAAATCTGTCATCCCAGTGACAAAGTAGTTAAGTAAAATATTCTTACTTTTCATTGGCACGTCTCTTAAAGTTTGAACAGTAATGTTATAAAATCAGGTTTTCTTTATCAAGCGTTGAAATTTTGTAAAAAAGATACCAAGATAATGGCTACTGTTTACGGTTATTAAACCTGTTGAATAGATCTTATCAGTAATGAGATATTAGAGCTGGCTAACTAACTAATTATTCTTTGACCGATTACAACAGATTGACCGAAAATTATAATAGGTAACTACATTTTAAACGAACGCCTGACTTCACCTATACACTACGAAGAAACCGCCTCCACGCTCTTTTGCAGCCATTAACCATTTATCCACTGGGATGATAGAAATGCAATGCTCTGTTTAATGAAACATTTGATGATAAATGCATCTCGAACTCACCTTTCTACGCTCTATATCCTTGGACCCAGGAGCCCACGATCTCTGACCAACAAAAAGAGGCGGAGGGTCAGGTGGTTAATAATGGCCCGTCCTCGGAGGAAGGAGGTCGCCTCTACAATGTATGGCAGCTCGAGGACAATGGCCGATCGGAAAAACAAACGTTTTATTAGGCTCCGCCTTCTGGGAACCTTCTGGTCCTTTTTCAGCGCAGTCAATGGGTCGGCTAAGGACTGCATCTTTAGATCATATAATTTAGAATTCTTTAGATCACACAAATAATAGCAGTTCGGCCTGTATCCATATTTAAGTCACAAAAGAGATAGCATTTTTTGAGCTTCATTTCTAACAACTTTTGATATCCCAGGGAAAAAAATTTAAGAAAAAAAACAAAAAAAAAAAACAGACAGGCATAGCCATAAAACAATATCTTACTTAAAACCTGCTTTATTGATTATTTACCTCATCCCCCGAGTCATTAAGTATAAGTGGGACTCCTCCCCCCCCCCTTATCACGACTTGTACCCATCGTTTACTATATGCACCACTATAAATAATAATGATAATATTTTAAGACATCTGAGAAATAGAAGTTGGTATAGAGGAAATTTTTCTTTGAAAACGAAGCGAATACAATTGAATTTAGATATAATTTTATTGCAAGTTTTGAATCAATAGTAATACAAAATTAGGTTCTACAAATATCTGTTGGCCTGATTTATACAGAGTCCTAAAGTTAGATCACCTAAAGATTAATCAGAAACATACGTCGGATAATACATGAAAAAAATTTACAGCCTGAAAAAAATTCCATATCTTACTTTAGGAAATAAAGTAAAATTTCAAACATGAATCAAAAAGATAGCAACAGTACCTAATTACAATTTATTGGTTAATATTGAAAGAAATACACCTCTATCAACCTCTAGCAAAACAAGGATAAAGGCACTGGAAAATAAAATAATCATATACTCATTAGTCATTAACTCCAACCTACATACACGGTCTCGAAATTCCTTCGAAGGCATCCAATGACTTCTCATACAGATTGGCATACGGTGCCGTGCCTACCCCAAGAACCTACCCAAACAGCTCCATCAATCATGAGAGGGCTAAGGATGACCTTTAGTAGCTGATTGTGCAACTTTACCACCGTGGAATAGATTTCCTTCCATATAGCGTAATAATTAGCCAGGTTCTTTCCCTATATGGCTCAACTGCCAGGTTCTCACTATCCGTGGACGTTCGGCAATATTACCATTCCGCCATATTAATGTCTCCTAGATGGTTCGCATTTCAAGCCCATTAAAAATATTAATGGATCCAAGCGGATCTTCTGTTGAATGATATCCTTACACGGATACTCTCCGATGTAAGAAAATGTGAGAATGATTTAATTCACGGAACTTGCAACATTGGTAGTAGCAATTGCAAACTTCATTTTCTAGACAATTCAATTTATTTACATCCCTATAAGTACATCCTATTAAACTTAAGCTTCGCGTAGAGTTGGGCTTCGATTTTTTTCTTATTCCTATTCGAACGTCTTAACATTCCGTTCTCTTAAGAAATACTAATATTACATAATGATTATCTAACATATTAAATTTTACAATTGACTTTGGTATTAAATGATATCTTTAAATACATCACACTCATAGCTTATATTAAGTTTGTAAAAGAAAAAATCAAAAACTACTTTTAACAATTTACGCATAGAACTTGTAAAATATTTACTTTTAGGAAATGCTATAGCATTTGAAACATGAATTCATAATTCATGTCTCAAATAAGATTTTGAAAGGCTTAAATTATTATTTTATCTCGCTGAATTTCGTATAAGATAATTTATGTCTCAAAATCTATAAGATTTTCTTTTAAAATCATAAACCCAGAGTTTTTCTCTGGTAAAAGTAAAAGTTCTTATTTAACTATGAGATGTTGACATTTTTCATTTTCTAAAACGAAATCTGATACAGTAAAAATACTAATGAAGGACGTGTTCCATAAAACTTAATGGGCTATACTAAGGATTTAGAAGTATTTATCGTGGTACTTAAATCTATAGTTTTAAATTTAATGCAATAAAAAAATTACATGGCGTTGTTTACCTTCGGCGTAACGGAATTAGAATTTACAATTATAAGACTAAATTATAGGATCGAAAATTAGGAAATTTAAAATGAGTTTCTAGAACTAAGATATTAACAGACCCAAATGAAACTAACTGATGCTAGGAGCTGCAATAATTTGCATTGTATGCATCTTTAAAAATGCTGCCGAAGATTTTTTAATGTACGCCCTACACTAATAAATGAGTACGATTGGAAAAATATTTTAATGTATGGGGACATTAAAACATGAAGTAATTACTACAGTTTAAAGAAAGGAATCATTTTTAAAAAAATTTCACGATCGCATAACTTTCCTTTCAAATATATTTCATATATAGATAGGTAAGTGAAAGTAATAAATAAAACGATTAATTTTTTTCCCTAATTTTAAATTAAAATAAACTATTTGCTTCGTCTTATTACACCTAGGCCTAATTTTAGCTCATTAACCGGACATAAAGAATTAGTTAAAGCTTTAAAACGTAAACTGCATTCCACTTAAATATGAAAAAAAAGAAGTAGGTATAGGTATATAAATCGGTATTCATGATGTACAATCATTCCTATATTAATTACTCTTATATATCTACATTTTTCTTTAAAGTATTCAAAATTAAATTTAGATTATTTATATTCTAGACTCCAGAGAAATAGATATAGAATTAATAGAATAGAAATAGAAATAGAATTAGAAAATAGACTCCAAGTCCTAAAAGTCCATCCGCTTTAACTTCGGTTTATAGCAACACTGCACACAGATTACTGAACATTTCCTGACATGTGGGACTTGGTGACCGGGGCTGCCGCTCGCTGGGCTCTCTGTCTGTCTCGGGTCAGTGGACCCCTCAGAATTGGAATCAAATAATTAGTTTACGGGCGTTGATAACCTGGATGTTGTATGCCCTCCCAAACCAAACAAACTTACAGAACATGAATAAAGTACTTTTCTTAAAAAAAATCGTTTGATACTCAAGATCATATTTTTGAATGTTATTTTAAATTAAGTCGTAAAGCTCAAGTGCTGTTTTAGATACTTAAATGATAGTTAACTAAGCCGGCGTTACCTCTCAACGTACGATCCTTTCAGTGTAATGATAACCTTTACCAGGCCAATTTCATCTCTCGAGAGCCTACTTCCGCACTTAAGGTTGGTTACCTCACTCCGCACTATCTAAAGTGCACTTAATATTAATGGTTTGTTTTATTTACTGTTCAATTTTTGCAGGATTATAGTACAGTTGGTATATTATATAAGGTAGTCAAAAGCGTAGTATTTGTAGAAAGGAAAATTATTATGGAATTTCTTTATAATAGGTATGAATAGGTATTAATAAATTATGGCCAAATTAGTATTGAGTCCAATTAAAAAATATATGGTTATGTGAAACAAAAAAAAAACAATAAACCTATTATTTAACAAAAGTTCTAAACTTGTTCTTATCATAGATATATTTTAATAAGGCTAATAATCGTAAATAAGATGCAACTTAATTTTCAAATTTTGAGCGCTCGAAAACTCGCTCAAAATGGGGGCTCGCTCCCCCCCCCCCTGAAATGTGAGAACACCAATAATTTTCTGTATAAAGTGGACTATCTTTACTAATGTTTTTAACTCCTTAAATGAAAAAATGGAGTGTATTTAAACATTTAATAAAAATGTACAACGTAATTATGCTCTAATATTTTTAATTAAGTCCTTCATGACACTTAAAAATAAAAATTAATAATAAAAAAAATAAAAATTGCGCCCCCTCTCAGAAAATTTCTAAAATCGCTACTGTCATAAATCAACGGCAATATTTTATTCGTAAAAGGAAGGGACAGTTAATATTCATTTATTGAAATCAATAGTTAAGAAAATAGCGATTAAAGTCAATTGTATATGTTTTTGCCTTGTCTCTCAAAGCTTTCGTATTCTCTCTGAATAATTATCTTTTGTTAATGTTTTTTATTGTAAAAATAAATTAAGTACGTTGTTTAATGATTATTAGTAATTAATTATTAATGATTTGAAAACCGCTACTGTCTGATGATTTAATTGAGTAAGTAATCCATTGAGGAATATTCTACACATAACAATTCTAACAATTATTAAGTACTTCTAAAAAAATTAAAATTAAATAACAATTGATCAATGTGTTTACATAAGAAATTACATTGCATTATGTAATTTTTTAAAATTTGGTCAAGGGTGTAGCTACCCAGTAGGGACGGGTTTAATCAAAGGGGGGATAATTTATTTCTGCCCCCGCATCCTCCATTAATTTTGTTTTCGTAATTATTTTTTTCAGAATATCGAAATACTACCTCCTATTGAGGTTAATCATATTTTCAGCAATGTCAATTTTTAAAATTGCTTTTATATTTTCAACTGCCTTACCTCGTATTAATTTAAATACTGAATAAATTACGAGATCTATGGTCATTTTAACAAATATCTGAGTGAATATTAATTTTACCGGAAACGCATCAAAGTTTCTTACCTTCGTTGTATTCTATGTCGGCAACTTAGGTATTAATAGTTAACTAATCAACATGTTTAATTCACTTTTTGGACAATAATAATAATATATTTATTTTCTTTGAATGGGATGGTATTCATACATAGCAATATGGAATATCTTATGACATTTCTCTTCAGACAAGAATTAGTATCTTACTGCTGAGTTTTACCCGATATCGGGAAAATGCTCGTCATAATTATGACATTATTTCTTCCATTATCTTATTTGAAAAGAAAAAATTTGCAGGGATTGTTATAATGAGGAATGACTGGCAGCCTTTCGATGCGTGAATAGCATGGCTGAAGTCTTTTAGCTGCGATTACCACTGATTCGGAAAGTAAGCAGCTCTGTAGAGTCTCCTCAGTCTCTGCACCGTAGGCTGAACAATAATACTTGATCTTGCCGATTTTTTTTTCCATTCAAAATTCTTCTCAATTTTATTCGTACAAAGTTGGATATCTTAACTTAGTTTTGCTTTACTTATTTATGGTTTTTATATAATGAATATGATCATTTTTCTATTATAATATTCATAAGAAAATAGAATAGTAATAGTGTTATAGTAAGTTGGAACGAAAGTTTCAATAATAAGACTTCCGTAAGTTAATTTTTTTTGTAATGATCATTTATCTCCATGACGGTAATGTTTGAGGAGTTGCTATCCGTTATTAGATTTTAACACTCCTGTTCTTCCAATTTTGTTTATTAACGTTTTTGATAATTCACAAAAATAATATTATTTTATGCTATAGCATAAATCTGCACCTCAGAGGTAAACTGTCGTAACTGACATTATTAAATTTTTAAAGCAGAGCACATTGAATTTAAAATGTTCATATTTCTTGTCGTAAAAAAAAAAAAATAATAATAATAATAGGTTATATAAAACACCATTCATCAGGTGTATAAATACCTTTCGATAGAAATATACACCTTTACAATTCAGTTACATCGATAATTGGAAACTCGAGGATTTTGTAGTTACAACAGTTTACCTCTCAGGTACAGAAATTGTAAAAACGAAACTAAAGTAAATTGTAATTAAATAATGAGTAAACAAATTTAATAAAAAATAATTAATTAATGGTAGTTAATTAATGAATGTTGAATTATGAATGCATTTGATATTTCTATGATAATTGAACATATTGGGACAAAATAAATTCCCCCTTCCCTCCTCTATTTTTCATAATAATCAGAATTTAAATTCACTTATCATTTATTTTTACTAATAATTTTAATAATATACTATGCTGAAGTATATTATATACTTCTATGAACTTCCTTTATAAAATATATTAGCTACAATTATATGATTTTTAAGTTCAAAGAAAAGAAAAATCAATTGAAAAATGATTCTGAAGTAGATAATAAAAGCTTAAGAGACCTACTTCTATTTGAAAAATTTTAATTGAAGAATCAATATTTCCAATAGCTGGGATTTGAACCGGGTTATACCCATCCCCCTTGCGTTCTCCAACCAACTAAGCCACCAGGCACTTGTCCCGGGCATGTCAACCTTCTCTCTTCAATGATCCCAAGACCCAAGCAAGATGAGCACACAACGGAGATGCGTGGAAACTGCATGGCCATGGTCGATCTTTTCTCTTTTGTAAAAATTATTTAAAATAATGACCATTAAAATTAATAAAGTCAAATTTGTAGTTATGCAATTATATATTTCGCTATGAAATGGTGGTGAGTGAACTGGAAAATCAAACAAAAACAAATTACTTTGTTATGTAGCAATCTAATACATCTACTGAACCAAAATAGTTCAGATATTTATCACCATACGTTGTTTTGTCTTTTTCTTTTCGGAAAATGTGATTTATAGGACTGATTATAATCCGACAATAATTACTCTTATACATACACGAATGAATCCACTTGTCAATGATTTGATCCAAAAATAATTCGTATAATTATGTTTTTATCTATGTATTTAAAAACATTCGACTAGCCCTTAATATTGGAAATGAAAATAAATTCATTCATATAAAAAAAAATATATTCTTTTTCTTTTAGAGTGTTCAACTCCTTTCACGAGTTATCTTTAAGACCGGTACGGTAATCGATTATGGAAAATCTATTTATCCCAGAAAATAATTAGTATTACTATATTCGGACCTCGTGATAGCCCATTAAACCGAAGCGTGGAAGATGATATTTCACCTTCAAGTTATATGGGTTCCTGGCAATGGTGAAGGTCTGTGGAGGCGGCCGCGCCCTGCTCTGCCTCGCTGTGAAAGGAACTGTAGAAAGTACTCTTTCCTAATATTTCTGCATCCCCGAAGAAAGTAACCCTGCTCTGTGATAGCGATCGGTTTGCAGGTATATGTAAGCGGGTTACGTCATAGCACCGGTATGTCAAGTCCTGGAGTCTGTGCTCGTTAGATCGTGACATCATAGCCGAGTAGTAAGGCCTGTGTCTCTTAGATTTAGGAGCCTCTTGACTTCATACAGACTGAAAAAGTGTAGCGAATTTGTCAATTCTATGAAATAATCAAATGTGTATGTATTTAAGCGACAAACACAGATCATTTTCATAAAATAAATGGGACAAATATTCGTCTCTCGTTTTCATCCCCTATGCAACAGGGGACATATGATACAGGATTTGTTCTAAAATAGTGTCAAAATTTCATTAAAATATATACCTTTACACATAAATAAATTATGAAATAGCCTATTCTACAAGCCTTTGTATTTATTTGAATCATAATAAAATTAACGTAATAGCATCTTCGTGGTATCCAGTGGTATTAATTCCAGTGGCATCAGACCATAACCAGCAAAAATGTCATATTGAACAATGACGCTAAGTACTTCTCGAATGATCTGGACGAGTCCAGACCGTATTGAAAGGAAGTCTGCCTTTACCTCCAATATTTGGAACACTGAATTTAAAGTCTTTGTCTCCGTTCCAGAACTCAATTTCCTGCAGCCTATGTATCCATTAGGTTTCATTTTCAAATTAGGTGTCCTTTTACTTCCTTAATTTGCTTCTCTTCTCACCAATTATCTTCATTTCTGAATATATGTCCATATTTTTCTAAGCCCACTTTTACTCCACAGTCTATTTCTTTAGAGCTGATGGATTGATCTTTGAGGGTATATTTTAATTCCTTTGAGATATCTTTTTGGGGAGAAACATCCCAGACCCTCTAAAAAAGCTCAGAAGTATCATCTATTTAGATTAGTTCCTTAAGGAATTTCATTTTACTACTTATTGAGACATATACTAACAGTAAAAAATACTCATAATATGGCTATTATCATATTTAAAACATGCCCTACACGGTCATTACAACAAAACATGGCCAAAACGGTAATTTGATGATCCGATGGAAACAGGAGTAAAACCATAATTTTCCAAAATACACAGTACCAACTATCATCAAATTCACTTTACTCCACATGTTTTTTTTTTTTTTTTTTTTTATTATCAATAGCTCTTTGATAGTTATAGATAATATTTCTTGTATACTTACAAAATATATTCTATCTACTATACTTTCTTGGTTTGTATACTTCTTCTTCTTCTTCGTTCTTCCCTTAGATGGCCAAGTCGGGAACTAAAGTAAAGAATTGGGCGGTCCTCCTGAGGTCCTCCAGGCTGCCGTAGAGCTTTTTTTGCATTTCAGTCGGGGTGGGCCAGATCTGAATCCTTAGTTTGGAAAAGAGCCTGCATGTTTGTAGGATGTGGTCAGCATTTTGTTCACCCTCTCCACAATCGCAGAAGGGACTGGAGCCAATGTGAAACTTTTTAAACAGGTGGGCTCTGAGCCTATTGTGTCCCGTACGTAGTCTGAATATAAGGACCTGTTCTCGTCGAGTGAGTTCATAGATGGCATCCCCAGGGTCATGATTTGGATGAGTTCTGATCCAACGGTCACTAATTGCAGCTTTATTTATGTTTTTTTGTTCCTCCGGACTAAGAGAACATTCGAACTGCGGGCTCAAGGCCCCCTCCTTGGCCAGTTGGTCAGCCCTCTCGTTACCAGCGAGGCCGCAGTGTCCAGGAATCCATTGCAGGGTAACTTCCTTGTGCATGGCCATCAAGCTTTCCAGTTCTTTGGCCAGTTTCCTCAAGCCTGCACCCCACTTTGACTTTAGGGTTTGCAAGACTGATCTGGCATCCGTCAGGAAAACGATTTTTGAGCTTTCGGGTCTTTTTAGTGACTTAAGAAGTCCCGAAGCTACACAGATGGCTTCCTGTTCAGCCCGATAATTTGTAGATATAGAGCCAGTTGGCACAGCCTTCTCAATAACGTTGCCTCCAGGCAATTGTATGTGGATACCAGCCCCTCCGTTAGTTCTTGCATCTGTGGCCGATCCGTCGGTATATATTCGTATCCACAGATCTTTTGGGTACATGGTGTTTATATGCATAACAGCTAATGATTTCATTTTGTCAGCGGGCATGTTCTCCTTGCTTGTGATGTCAGGTATCGTGAGTAATATTTGTGGTTTCGAAGATTCAAACCAGGGAGGATTGTCCTCCGCCACTGTTGAAAGTTCTGTGGTCACCTGTCTTCCGTGGATTTCAGCCACTAGCTTTGATTTGATGTGGAGAAGACTTTGACGTTTGATTCTACTCGTGTTTGCTGTTCCTATCCTTTTTTGGAAGGGATGATTTGGAGTAGATTTTGCTTTCGCTTCCAGAGGAAGGAGTTTCAGGTCTCGCCTGTCTTCTATTGGAGGGATTTTTGCAAGAGACTCCATTTTTCCAATCGGTGTGGATTTCATAGCTCCTGTCATAATCCTTAGCCCCTGATTTTGCACAGATGAGACCTTTTGAAGATTAGAGGCAGCAGCAGTCCCCCAGCTGGTAATACCATACTCTATGGAGGGCCTGACATAGCCAGTGTACAGCGATCTTAGAGTTCTTAAATCTGCACCCCAGCTAGATCCCGCTATTTTCTTCATAAGCGCAGCTCTTGTCATCCCCTTTCTAATAGACTGCTCGATGTGAGGTTTCCAAGTGAGTCGTGGGTCTAGCTTAATTCCAAGATTCGTTGGATTTTCTTCTTTCAGTAGGTTGTCTTGTTGGAATTTGAGGTTTAGGGCTTCTGGCATATTCGTGGATAGGCTAAAGATTGAATATTTTGTTTTTAGTGGATTGACAGTCATAGCCCATTTTTCAGTCCACTGGCTGAGACTATCCAAGGTCATCTGCATACGGTACTTCGCTGCAAGTATAGAGGTAGATCTGTTCCACAAGGCAATGTCGTCAGCAAAAAGAGTCGCTTTGACATTATTTGGCAAATCTTGGGTTATGTCATTTATAAATATTAAGAAAAGTACTGGAGAAAGTACTCCTCCCTGAGGAACGCCATTTTCAAATTTCCTTGCCCGGCCTCTTACATAGACTCTCCCTTTGCGATCCTTGAGATAGTCGCTAAGCCATCTGAGGGCTTTCCCATTTATGCCAATGTTGGCAGCTTTCAAAATTAAGCCTTCTGTCCACACTTTATCGAATGCCTTTTCCAAATCGACCCAGACTGCAAGAGTGTGCTCCTTTTTTTGAAAACCGTCTTCTATTTCTTGGGCAATGTAAGCAACTTGATCTTCTGTAGAGCGAAATCTGCGGAAACCGGCCTGCTCAGGAACTATCACCTCATTTTTTTCGAGAAGCCAGATGAATCGGTTGTTTACAAGTCTCTCCATCAGTTTTCCCATACAGCTAAGTAAGGTAATGGGACGATAGCTGTTTGGGTCGGTTTTTTGTTTACCTTCCTTCAGTATTGGGATGATTACTCCTTCCTTCCAGGTCTCTGGTACTTTGCCTATCTTCCAACTGGTATTGAAGAGCTTTAGGAGACGCTTTTTGGTTTGGAGCCCCAAGTGAGAGAGAAACTCATTCAGGTTGCCATCGATTCCAGGAGCACTCTTCGGTTTCAGGTTGTCAATGGCATTATTTAATTCTTGCAAAGTAAACGATTGGCCCAGCACCCCTTTCTTAGATTTTGTGTCCCTAAGGATTTTTTTTACTTTTTTTTCATTTCCATTTTCCTTGCAGGACTTATGTTGATATTTCCACTTTGGCATATATGGTCGATCAGGACATCTGCTGCTTTTCCGGAGATTAGCTTGCCATTTTTTTCCAGTCTATGGACTGTTTTTGTCTGAGTCTCCAGATAATGATTTTGCCAGTCTCCAAAGTTTCCTTCCCTCTCTATCCAAGCCCCTCTGTTTTTTCGCGCCAGGCCTTCTTTTTAGATATCTGGGTCTCATAGCGCAGTTTTGCAGTAGCTTCTTTTAGCTTTATATTATTGTAAGAGGATGGGTGTTTTTCAGCCTCATCTCGCAGCTGCGAAACAGTACTTTCTAACTTGTTTAGCTCTTCCGTCCAATATGGCTTGTACTGCTTTCTGCAACCTCTGGGAATACTTTCCTTTGCTGCTTGTAATAGTGCTGAGGCAAAGCGTTTGGCAGATAGGTTCAGCTTCTTGGATGTTACATTTATATCAGAGGTGTATCTGTTTGCAAGATCGGTATAGGTGTTCCAATGGGCTTTTTTGAAATTCCATCTTGGTAGGGGAGGTGCTTCAGGTGCTGGTTGATTTAAGTTGATTTCAAGTTTAATTGGCCTGTGGTCACTTCCTCCAAGCTGGTTTTCCACCGCTCGCTGTGTAGCATTGGCCAGGTTATTTGAAGCAAAAGATAAGTCTGGAGTCGTAATTGTTTTCCAGGTCCGTGAGTAGAATGAAGGAGGGTCTCCAGGATTGTTGATAAGTTGGAGGGAGGCTTCGATGTGCCGTGTTTCAACTTCTTCACCACGGTGGTCCAGATCTCGATATCCCCATGAGGGGGAGTGAGCATTGAAGTCGCCTATAACTAGGCAGTCGTCTTCTGGAACATCCATGGCTTGAAGGGAAAGCATTTTATCATTGGGGCAATAGTAGTTGTACACTTTCAGTTGTCTATCCCCAATTAGAACTAATGTGCAAAGGATCTCACCTTCAATGTTTTCATATTGATTCTGCAAAGGTATATCTTTGGCTAGAAGCGAGTTTTTTACCATTGTAATGATACCTCCCTTATTACGGCCGACACGATCTTTCCTGAAGACCTGATAACCCCTCACACTAAATCGTAGATTGGGATTTAGATAGGTCTCCTGTATGCAAACTATGTCCATACCTTTTTCATGGATTCTGTTTATCAGGCTTAGTTTTTTGTTTAGCAAGCCTTCTGCATTCCATTGCATGATACGGAGGCTCTTTTTTTGGTCAGTATACAAGATCCCCTGTCCGACCCTGACTCCTCGACCGGGGGGGATTTTACCTCCGGTAGCATAGGCGCGGCCCCTCCGAGTAGGGCCAGATGCACTACTTGCCCGGCGGGAATTCGCAAGAGTAGCACCTCGTTCCAAAATAATTCGTCCAGTTGTAGCCATGATGGGAAGTAGGTGCGTGGAGTCCTATTTTTTCATCTGCCTCGAATGAGTGATGAGAGTATTTGCACCTTGCGGTTGAACTCCTCCGACTTCAGCGGTCTTTGAAGGGTGAGGTCCCGTCGCAGTTCTTCAGCCGTACTGTAGGTCTTCTACTCCGCCTGAAGATGTCTGTTCATGGGCCCATCCAAATCTTACTGTTTTCGGCCCCATGAGAGTACTGGTGAAGCTGCTGCCCTTCACCAGGGATGTTTTTTATGACCTCCCGGTCGAGATTCGCCGTGTTTAGTAAAAGCAGGGTCACCTCGAGCAGGATGCGACTAAGGTCGCGCACGGACGGTCTTGGGTCTAGCGTCCTAGGAGATTTCGCTTTTCTCCTCAGGTGTTCCCCTGGGGTCTGGGGAGGACCAATCCCTTAGGTCGACCCTAAGTGAAGGTACTACCTCCTCACAACCCCTTAACCCCAAAGTTGAAGTTTGTATACTTAAATATGGTACTCCATTCCATTATACTAGGTTAGAATCACGTATACCCAATTATGTTTGACAATGATCTTAGCGTAAATCTGTGGTTGCCAAACTAACCGAAGTAATTTTAATTTATTCAAAAATAGCTAATATTTTAAAGCTTTTAAAAACTTATTTTATAAATTTTAATATTCGGGAAATTTTATACGTGAAAAAAATTAGAAATATTTTTCTGAATCTGCATTATTTGTTGTATAACTGATGATCGTTTTGCTTGTAATTTTTGGAAAAAAAAAAAATGTTCTTAGAACATTCTCTTACGTCTACAAAACGTTACAGGTATCATATCAACTTGAAACGTTCGTTCCAAGAACGAATAATTGGGGCTTGTCGTCCTGGCACGCAATCGTGAGACAGTGCTTAAGAACTCCTCAATATCACATTATTAAGCACATCAGAGAAGAAATCGAAGCGAGAAGTTGATTCTGACACCGTTATGTAATAATGAATGATATCCTAAATATATTTAATTTAAAACTCATCGATTTCCTGAGCTCAGGTAACACTTTCGAAAACAGAAAAATATCTTCAATAAACGTCAATTCTCCATTTTCGGAGTTATTGGGTTATGGTAAGCGTTTCTACTATCCGCAGCAAGTTAAGAGGAAAATTTGTGAATTCTAAGAAATCTATTGATGACTACTTGTGGCTTTAGTAAAAATGGCCTTTCTAAGACAGAATATTACAGATAGACAGATTATTATTCATAATTGCAATTATAAACACTCCTACGGTTGTACCTTGATGATATCACATTTGAAAATAAACACGGATGTGATGTTCATTATCGATCAAATTACAAAGTTGCATTGCAACCCACATATTCATGAGTTTGTCAATCGCATCATATTACATCAATCGCATTCTATTACGATTCCTTCAAGATTTTTTCTATTGTTCATCTTATCGGAAATAAAACAAAAAAAAAACGTTTACATAATTAAGCTGTTGTGGATAAGAAATATTCATAGAAGCGCTAAGCAGTTTGGTGCATATATGGTAATATTTGAATTGTAAATTGACTTGGTAAAATATTTATATTCAGACCAATTGTTGAATAACTATCATTGAATTTAGACGTTAAATTAAACAACTATTTATTCAGAACATATAATTTAACCATAGCTGTCCTTTTTATTATCTCATTTTTTAATGAAATATTTAACAAATAGTTCCTTTCAATATCATAAAACCGTATGAATAGAATTAATTATGCCATGACAGTTTTACTCGCTTTACTAGATTATAATTTCTTATATTCTATAAATTTACTACAATTATCTTATTTATTAATTCATTAATTAAAAGAAAATAATACTCGGCCTACGTTATTAACATAATAATGAATCATAAATATGACGTTGGTACCTGTTGTTAATCATATCAAACATTGTATTTTTACTGACATCATAACATGGATGATAAAAATATATACAGTTACCAATGTTATTTTCGGTACACGTTAGTAAAAGGGTTATTCCAAGTCAAAAGATCAATTTGAACCATATGTTCTCAGATGTTCGTGAAATTCGGCAAAGATATACTGATATATATGATAAGACATCTATAAACTTCATTATATCTGTGTTATATATGGAGCTAACATTGAGGAAGGCTTCAGGATTTTTTTTTAATGTAAATTACGCCTCTTAATCACATAAGTTGCAATAATTATTACTATACAGATCGTAATCTAAAACGAGCAGAGGTATCCTCAAAATATTAGATTAAGGAAATAATTTTCCAACTCAGTACTATAAATATAACTCAGTACATCTTTACCATTTTTTCCACAAAATTTGAGATAGTGACATTCAGTCAAGGTTAAGTTGATATATAATTACCTGAAAGCAGGTTTTTATGTTACAAAAAAATAACTGAACTTTATAACTTACAGATTTAGATATCACCACATGCTTGATCGATTTTTAATTCATCCCTATGATGACTTAGTTTCCAAATTAATGATGAAGAAAACGCCGAAATTTTAGGATTATTTTTCGTGCATGCAACTCGATGCATCGATTAATCAATCAATCAACGTCACCAGTTTGGAGGAGTGTTGCGAAATTCCCCAAGGCTCCAAGGCATAGAAAGCTTTGAACTGGAACAATACAAAACAGCTCTAATTGGAGGTCCTACGCCACGGCTAAGGACAGCTTCCAACATAGTCATTACTCCTGACGCTGAAGATAGTTTCACTCACTCAGAACTCTCTTTGAATCGAAGCTTTGTCAGTTATGGTTAGCTTAAGATGATCATTGCCAACTTATAACAAAATTATTAATATAATCACTGATACATAATTATAAAGTTGGAATGTAACATTTAGCAAGGAATTAACTAGCTAGAGTCTCAAATTTACAAACACACAATTCTATTGTACAGATTCAGAAAGGTAATAAAAACAAGAAAATTGAGTACTTTTTTATTTTGCAGTCCTACCTTGCCTGGTTGGAAAAACAGGTTTTAGCATCAGTTAGATGTTAACCATTCCTCGGTACTCGTTAAAGATTCCTATCCTAAGTATACCTGAATACCTACTCCCATTGTAAAATCGTCCGATTAGCGTTAGTGGCATGAAGTGACGTTAACTCAACAAACAAACGAATTGAGTACTTACCATATAATAATGTTCTGTTATTGGAACAAAAGTTTGTATTTTTATGTTAGTTTTATTGATGAAAAAATAAAATGTGTTTCCATCAAAATCCAATTTGAAATTAATAACAGTATCAATATAACAGAAACTAAATGCACACTTATGTTTGATAAATTTCATCTGGAAAAGCACCTCACAAGTTTATTGTTCTACAAAAAAGACACATTGCCCACAAGAAAAGACTAACAACAGACGCACATTGGCACGTTAATAACTATCCACTTCAACAGCCATCTGCCTATAAACACGTAAGAGCTGTTTACTCAAGATATCATATTAATCCGAACGGGCATTAATCAGACTTAGTAATGGCATGGTCATAACTGACAGATCTAAATAATAGACGACTGAAAAGGAGTTGGTTGAGAGACATACTCTCATGAATCAAAACCAGGATGACGTGCTACTGGACACTAACTTTCCATTATGCCATGCTAAATATAACATTATACTCCATCTCATTTTCAAAGTATGAAGAACAAATAAAATAAAAATTTAAATGACATAAAACTAATTATTGATTTATGGAAGATTTTTTTCTAATTAAACATTTCTAGAATTTACATTGCTCTTAAGCAAAAATGTAAAAGTTTATAAAAGAAAAATACATATAAATGGAAGGTTATACACCTTATAGAGGCCTTACCAAACATAATATCCAACTTGATGTACCAATGAAAATATTCACAATACTACCAAACAAGGATTAACTCTTCGTTTATGGTCGGAATAAATAAATTGTATTCCATTATAGCTTACATTGGATTATAAGCGAGTATTTATTCATATGGAAATTTTTGTGACTATAGTAATAAAGCTGAGAGTTTGTTAGACTAAAACATGCCGTTTGCCTTCAGCCTTCTACTTTAAATTTAAACTTTATTCAGGGACGACCAGCTCAATGAGTTGTGTTATTAATGAACAATATTTTAGGATTAAATCGTTTTAGATAAAAATAAAATTGTACAAAAGATTAGGAAGTGAGATATTTATTGAATTTTTTATATCAAAGTAATAATATAGAATACTAATTTCCAAAGAGGATTTTAAAAATAAATTCTAAATTTATTTACTTCCATAAACATATAGATAAGATAATTAAATTTAAAAAATAATCAAATAACTATTTTCCTTTTTTATGAATGTATAAAATCAGAGGCCTTGGAGAGATGTACCTACCTGAATTAGTAAGCGATTATCAAGGGTCTCTGAGGGATTTTCTTAACCACTGGTTTCGGTTATGGACGGTCTGTTATAGGAAACGAAATATTTCCTCCATGCCTCTGTTCACATTGAACAACCATTATCCGTGGATCTAGACCGATTCATCGGAGGAAAGAATACTGCCGAAGTAAAGGGATCGAGAACAATTTCTAGCTTGCCTCTGTACCACGATAACAATGCTGTGAGTTTATTAAAAATAAACCACCACATTTCACCACCAAATTTTTCATATAATGGGAACGTAAAATGTGGGATAAAAACAAATAAATTTTTATTTGTATTATTATTATATTTATATTTTATTAGACGTATTTAGACGTACGCGTATGAAATCATTTAGTCTTTATTAATAGAACGAATGAAGTTCAAAAACTAAAAATCGGCTTCAAAACTATATTTATCAGTGATAACAGTCTGCATTTCATTAAAGTCTGATCATTATTTATAAATTCGATTAAATATTTTAAATAGTTATTTATTTTCTTTGCTATAATTATTTTAATACTTAATTTGTTTTACAGATGACGACCTCCCTAGGATGGCTGCTGATCGTCCTAGCTGGCTCCTTCACCGAGAAAGTTATCGGTAAGATTTTTTTCCATTTTATTTTTGTTTTTAGACTAGTTTTACACTAAGGACTGACTTATAAAGCCTGCGATAATATCCTTACCTTTCTCTATATTGTTTCCAATCTGAACAATAAAATATTCAAACTAAATCATAACAAAGTTTTTAGTTGTTGCTAATAGTGTTGGGGTCATTGCCTACCTCTGTACATTTCATAGAGCTGATATATAACTTTGTACAGTTCTCTAATGCTACGATTTTTTTTTTTTTTTTTTTTTTTTTATTTTTTTTTTTTATACTATCTTAACATTTATTTCATCAGTCACTTGAGGACCCTGAGAAGTCCAAAAAAATCGATCGAGCCCAGCTGGTATATCGGCTTTTAAAGACCTTTTATTGAAATAAAAAAGGTGAGGAAAAATTCGAAAAATCCAGGACATGTAAAAATACCTTCCAGTAACCAAAGCTGTAAGTACGTTTATATTTTGCTTGGCCTGTCACTGTCAAAGAACCTATACCTAGATGATTTTAATTAAGAACCGTAAATTTGAATCTTGCCCATTTCAACTTTATATATTTATACTTTCAGTTATTTTTCGTTTACATGTAAGACAATATATGTAAGCTTGTAAGTATTTTGTACAGTAATTTTTTTTTTTTTTTTTGTTCGTTACAATTGTTTGTCTTCCATTATCACGAGAAACTCTTCGTATCCAAAAAAAAAAAAAATTATTTTTCAGAAGTATCGAACAAACATAGATTTATCGGATCACGAAAAATGTATCTTTAGTAATGAGTTGCCTTTATGTCACAATGCGGATTTGTTAGGATTTGATGATTCTTTCTTTTTTCTTTTTTAATCCAATACCGATTAGTAATCTAACGTTGATAGAATGATCATCAATTTCCAGAAGTGTGGGATACAACTACGGAAAGTTGGAATTTCCCAGAAAAGATAATATTGAAAATAATATATAACGTAAAATAATAAGTATCGCATATATAAAATGCTTGTATTTCAAAACAGCTTACAAGTCCCGATAAATTATTTGTAAACTCAATTTGTCAATTTTATTCGCTCAGTAGATCTGTAATACTGTATTTTATCGCACAGTATAAAATTCAAATTAATATTTTTTTCTTGCAATTAACAATATAAATCTCTCGGCAAATGCAAATGCAAATACACGACTTAAATTAAATTTAATTTTAAAAATGGGGTTCAGCGGACCCAATTATCAAATGCATGTTTCCATTCTTATTTTTTCAAATAGTATTTTCGAGTTAATAAATATGATGATCCAGGATCCCCAATTTTATATAACTTTGTAATGGTTTTTTATTGAAATATATAATATATATGTATGTAGTTCAGTAAACTGCATAGCGTAAAAAAAGAGCAATGAGTGTTCTGTTTGACAATGACAGAGCCTTGACCGTCTAAGTGCAAGGAACTGTTGCACAATGACTCCTTCCTTTACGCTCTCCAACGTAACTAACCGTCTATGTAATAAAGTTCGACGGACAGCGTATTCACGGGATCAGCTTATTCAAATAAATAATCATTTCTCACAAAAAATTCTATGAAATCCAATATAATCTATATCTTTTTCTTAAAATATAAAAGCACATATTGTCGATTTCAATCAGTCAAGTCTTCTTTTGACCACTCTTTCTAGGAGGGTTTTCTTTATCAATGATCGTATTAATAAAATTTCAATTGGGCGTTTCAAAATGGGACAGGTTTGTAGGTCCTGCTTCACATACTTTGAACAATTTGGTTTCCACATGTTGGAAGCTTGAGTCTTTTTAATAAATAATCATGAGAAAATTTATAGTTCTCACTAACTCACAGTGTTCGATCCGGCAAGAATATGTGACTTAGACGTAAGAAAAACTAGATCGCGTTGCCTCAACCGTACATCCCTTAGCTGGACTTTGTTACCTGACCAATGTAAACCGGACCGTGGTTGATAATTGCCTGCAAGTGTAACACCTCAAGTTAATTAATGTCTTAGATGTACCGTTTGCCTTTAACTATGGCTGGTAAGACTAGATAAATGCATAATAGTTCTATTATAGTTGGGTGTTATAAGTTACAAACTTGTCATTTCCTTAATAATCTAAAATAAAATAAAAATATTTATAACTTCTGTGATAGAACCTTCATCATAAATGGGACAGAATACTTCTTTGTTATGCCAATATAAAGAACATTAATAGTTTGATTATCAATAAAAAATAAGAGAGGTCTTCGCTTCTTGTCACTGACTATCCATGGAAATTGACTAATGAACATTATAAAGGTTAGGAAACTCTTTAAGAAGAAATTCTTCAAAATATTTTAATAGAGTAGAAAAACAAGAAACACGGTCATTTTATTTCGTGATACAATATTTTTACCTTAAAAGCTTTGAATAAAAAAGTACTAATAATCTTTTATTCGGCACTTAGCCTAATGTGCAACAAATTGCTTTCTTGGAGCAATCCGTATAATTTGGCTTTATTAAATATTCCTGCGGGAATGATATATACGAGTATGTTCCAATTTCTTTTACTCATTCCGTAAAAAAGGATTTTCATTAATTCCAGAAAAAAATATTTATTAATTTTTAGATTTTTTTGTTATCATAGAGAATGGAAAAGAAAGACTTCGTCATTATTTCAGTTAATAAACTAAATTTAGACAGATCAATAACATTATCCAAAAAAATTCAGATACGTTTGCGAAATATAACATTATAACATTATATTATATTCTAACATTATATTAGAAATATAATGTAATACAGGATGCATGATAACTTAAAAATAATTTTTAAATACGTGAATCAGCGAAATTACTATAATTATCCAAAATAATTGTAAATCAATATCTATATAAAATATTTATAGGTAGGCAAAATAATGATATTAAAAAAAAAATATGTGGAATATGCATACAAATATAATTTAATGGAAACCAAAATTAAAAAAAAAAACAAATAAGGGCTCACCAGTAGTACTAAATCAGTTGGGTTAAGTTAGTCTAATCTGAGGCTATATGACTTCTGAATACTTGAATTTAGTGATACTGTTTCAGTTGTTTTTTTTTTTTTTTGTTTTTTTTATAGCTATATATGTTTTTTTTTTTGTTTAAAGTTAACAAAACAAAAAACATAAATTGAAATTGTATACTTGAAATCGGCCTTATTTAATTTTTAGTTACTATATATTTTACAAACGAACTCCTTTGGCATAGTATTACTAAGCAAGAGGAAAAATAAAAAAATATCTTGCAAGAGATATCCTTTTTCTGGCAAAGGATACAAAAATAAATATTGCCGGTTTTTTCTTAACCGTTTTTTAATTTATAGTTAGGTTAGTATTTTTAATAGTTTCTTAAGAGAGGTTTAAGTAAAGCCTTACTAATTAAATTCTATGGAGCTTAAATCTATATAAATCTTAGCCAATTTCGACCTTATATATCATTATGCAATGATAGTAAGAGCGTAAAAATTACTCACTCAAATTCTACTGCATACAATCAGTGGCGTTCAGACAGAATCTCATTTCGCCCTGTGCTCCATAGTACGTAGGAAAATTAAAACCCCCATTTTTATTTACTTTTAACTTTTCTGTCCGTTTACTGTTCTTTTTTTCTCTTATCTACATAAGAAAATTATATTAATAGTAAGTAGTAGTTTAACTTGAACTTGGTCTACTTCATCTTTTGTGTATCCCAAGTCGGGGATAGTGCTAGTCACGAGGAGCTTTGTTTATATGGAGAAATTATCTGTCTCTCGTTTCGCCTAAAAACAAGAAATGGCAAAATATGAAATATTAAAAAAAACCAAGCAGATATATACAGGAGAAAAAAATAAAAATATTCCGTCAACTCATAAAACACGTTAATCCCACGCATGCGCTTTACGCCTTTAATGACAGACGATGTTTATTAAAAATTTAGTGTACTTTAAAGAACAAATACAATCAAAAATAAGTAAATGAATGTGGAAAACATTGTGACTTAGAGAAATGGCATTTAACAAAACACTTCTATGTCTAATCAAACTAAGTGAAAGTTATGTGTTGCGCGCATCGCACCAGATTTTTTTAAAGCACTTAAATTCATCCCGTTAGCAGTAGCCAAACGGGATGAATTTGAGGGTTCTAAAAACCAAATTCTAAATAACTAATAATATTCAAATATATTTGTTTCAACATATTTTACTTCAAAATTGTAAATTCGTATTACAGGGCGAGAATGACCCAGGTGGTCGAAAAGCCCGAAACTATATATAAATAAATAAATAAATAAATATTTGTTTCCTTTTGTTAGCAGTATCGATTTGAAATAGATACTGTGAGCCAGAGTTGGGCTAAAAGAAATTGAACTACAAATTACAAAACTACTGACACAGTAGTTGTGAAGTTGTTGAAACTACAACTACTGTAGTTTCAAAAAAGTAGTTGCATTTTTAGAACTACAACTAGTAGTTGCAACTGTAATTATGGGCCTGAAACTACAACTACTTTTATTGATAACTAGTAATTATCGATATATAGTATTATCGATAAGGAGTATATCAAATGAAATTCAGCTAATATATAAAACATGACATTGATCTAGAACCTAAGGTTAAAAAATAATTGACTGCCGGAAATCATGGAAAAATTTGTATTACGTATATGTATTGTTCTATTTTTAAAACAGATTATCAACCATAATGGAGCCCATTTATCTATGAAGTATTTATCTAAACACAAAATAAAAATAGCAAAAACATGTGATTTAATTAGACGTTGCTTAGCAAATGTAGTTGCCGCTCTAAAACTACATCTACAACTACTTATTGTATTTGCCATTCCCAACTACTTTTCCCAACTACTGTAGTTGTAGTTTTAAATTACAACTACTTAACTGGTAGTTGAAAAATAGTAGTTGCGCGCTTCCAACTACAAAGTATATGTAGTTGTCTGTGTAGTTAATTACAAATGTAGTTAACTACTGCCCAAATCTGCTGTGAGCTGAGTTAAATGTGACATTTGGGTAAACGTTTCCAAGGTCATATTGATCACAGTTGACAGTATTATTTTTCTTATATGTATATTACAACTTTCTTAACGCACCATTTCATATTATTCCTATGATTTATATTCATCACCAGATGACCCCAAGAGGCATCATACGTTGGGTAAAAATTATCTTTAAAACTGATTTTCATATCGTATTAAGCAATATTATTTTAATTTTTAATTGTTATTGAATTTAGGGTTTAGAATTTAAACATGATAACTAATTTGCTTGTTACTTCAGGTGGAGAGACGTGCCAAGATCCAGACCGCCTCATTGTGTGCCATATCGAAACCGAACTTAACCCATCGACTGACCCTTGCTCGTGCACACATCTCGTAATTCATAGACCCCACGATGCTGGTAAGTTATTTTACTTTTATTATAATAACTAAATGTTACCCTAGTTAAAATTAAATATTAAAATATACCAGAAGGCTATGAAATCAATTTAAGAAGTAATTCTCCTGGAAAAATCACCTTAACTTAACTAGATAAAGTGCTAGGTGTAATACAACCTCAATGCATACGCTAGTATCACTATTAGCTGAGGGGGGAGGAGGAGGTTGCCCCACTTTGCTAAAGTTTGGACGATCTGGACACGAGCAGCTTAATCAATCAAGAAACTGTTTAAGTATCCGTTTTTATTACTTCAATACAAAACATTTTTCAATTTTTTTTTCTGATTAAAATGTTAAAAAGTTTTATTCGCGCCCCCCCAGTTTCAAGTCGTGAAGTCAGGGGGAGTGCGTCTGTTTAATGGGGTAATAAGTCTATTTTCAAATAGATATTTGTTTTTATTTAGTAATACTTATTAATTTTTTTTATTTGCGTCACATTTGTCAGGCCAAGTATATTTCGCTTTATTCTTGTTCGACAAAATAAAATCGACACAATCTGTCGAATTCCGTATCGTTCATGTACAAATCTACTGATTTTGATTTTTGTTAATATTTTGTAAATATTGATAAATTAATATTTACAATGTCTATTCTCCAATTTAAAAAATAGAACCTTAAATAATAACGCTGTTATTATTGATGCGGCACCCCTCGAATCAACTTTTGTCTCCCGGGTGTTCTAGGAGTTGATAATTATGGTGCTAACAATGTATGTTTTAAAATATTATTTTTTTTTTTTTTTTTTTTTTTATGTAAATAGCTTTGATAAAGAATAACTACCAACGCCTTTCCAGAAAGTGATTGATATTAAAACTTCATAGATAATTTACGAACATTATTAATTTCTAACATTTTATATTTAGGTCTATCAATTTTTTTAATAATTTATTTTTGAAGAGAAATAATTTATTTTTGAAGAGAAAAGATTTGGCTCTACCGGGAATCGAACCCGGGTCTTCCGCGTGACATGCGTGGTATGCTAACCATTGCACCACGGAGCTCGCTTCCAAACGGTGCCAAATCCTTCCTCTTCACTGACACCTCTCCCACGATCTCGCAAGTTTTGCGATTATTTACGGGAGGTGGACAATTTTTGTCCAATTTTGGGCATCTCTTGACTTTCTTTTTTTCTTTTCTTTTTTTTTTAACAATTATAATGACCTTCCAGTTTCTGCTAAAATCTAGAAATATGTAAAAAAAAAATTGATCGGTCCGTTTGATATTAATTAGTGATATATGGATATGATGATAGGGCGCTTTGGAAAAGTTGAGTTTAGCAACAGTAGAGAGGAAACAATCTGAACAGGACCGATGATGTAGGACAAAGATGTTGTGAAAGAGCGGTGGAGGCCTACACATGTCAATCTAAACACTTCTGCTTACAATGGCCAATTTCACAACTTACTAATCGCCGCTTAAAGAACCATTTATAAGAGACGCATATTTTGTTTCCTATGGTTTGACTCGAAGATTTAGATTAAAATGCACAACTTTTCCTTTTAAACGTATTTTTTTTTAATGTTAGGACATTTGGAATAGCTCATTTTGTTAGGCTTGAGATGTTCCACTAATTGTTTCATCATAGCGCGATAAAAAAAGTTATAATCTTTTGCACCATATATGGAACCGATCTGATGATGATGAGAAGGAAATCGGAATTCAAAAACGTTCACCTCCATGGAATTTATTAAGTATGCGACCTTCTCATAAAAAAATGATTGATAGTTAAGAACGAACAATTTCAAGAACGAAAGGGTCATTAAATATGTTATAAATAAAAGACTCGAAACTGGTTGTGGATACTTCGTAAGGAAGAGACCTCCCAAGGCCGAAGATGTTTCATTTGAGAAGATTATAGTGTTTAAAATTAGGGTAGGAAGATTTCGAAGTTGCGTGAAGGGTCAATTTAATATTTGTAATGGTCCACAGTCATTTAGAGATCTCGTTAAGGAATCGCTGAGGGGAGAAACTCTTCCCGGACAGGCAATTTTTCTTCAGCTCGAAACTTTAGGCTGTAATATTTGTATGTGAAGGTTTTTAGTATTAATTTTCACCGACATCAAAATATACTCTGAAAAAAAGAAATTTGGAATAAATCCAACTGATTCAATAATTGCCATTTTATGAATTAAACTAAACCTATACCAATATAACATAAGAAGGACTCAGGAGCAATAAATGGTAAGGAATCAAGTTTATGTTCAATTGTTTACAAAGAGGTGATGTGTGAATTCACTTTCGGTCACCAGTGCTATCCCAAAACACAACAATGAGGTAATAATTTAAAACACTTTTAACAAAGCCCAGCAGTTCAAACACAATGCATTAATATTTGAACCAATGAAGTCCAAAAACATACAGCAAACTAGAAATTTTCTTCCAATAAATGTACAAAAAATAATTCTTGAAAAACATTTCCAGTGAGAAATATTGCTATTTCAAAATGTTGCAATAACATCATTCATCACTTGCGTGGTAAATAGTAACGAACTATAACATGTCTTGGTGTAATAATCAGAGTGCCATATGCAACTATGAAAATTTGGGATTTTCCGAAAAAAATAATGGACTGATGATAAAGGAGAAACGCAAATATAATTTTTTTAAAGATCACTTTTTAAGAAATAATAAAATTCATAATCGAAATTTGATACAAAATGTATTTTTAGAGTGTTTTAATACTAGAGACTGAATATTCTATTCACGACATAAAAAAATTAATTACACATTGGCAGAAATTATTTTTATATATAAAAAAAAATGTTTTAGATTATTTACTTTATTTTGTATATTTTAAATCGATACACCTGCATTAATATCAAAACTATCAAATTGGTCCATTTTAACTTTTGCTTCGGATCAAGGACACCAACTAAACGGTCAAGATTTAATGCTTCCTAGGACTGCAGGCCGTCTAGCGCCTCCAAGTCCACGTCCTTCCCTAAGGCAGTCCGACCATGGGAATCCAAAAGGCTCACCTTTGAGTCACGATTTCTGATTAGAATATCAGTGTAAGGTTATCCCTGGGTATCTACTCATAATCATATATCATTTTGACCTATTTAATAAAATGTAACAAACGCACCTGAAATAATCAATAGATCTCTCGTCCAATAAAAGATTGGTTGGACTAAAAAAAAAGTGATTTTTCAGTTAACCCAATTAAATTTTCTTCCTTCCTTAGATACCCATTACTTGCTTTATCCGATTGTTGAAATTTTACACGAATCAGCTTGTGGGCTGAAGCCCCCCCTCCCCCCCAGACGACAGAAAGAAACTTTTTTTACCACTAAGATCACATAATGAATTAAATTGAAATTTTAAATAGCACTTTTCCATTCTATTCATTGTCAAATATATATTAGTGCATTTTGTTATTGACATACATAGTGGGATATTTTTCTTTTTAATTCAATAAAATTATTTAAGTCCCCTCCCCTGATAGTAATCCTATTTTCGCCAATGCTGATCATTCATCAAAATAAGAGGAATAGATGTACTTTTCGACCGTCTGGTAACGTTGGATTAAATAGGTTGATATTAATGTTTTCCCTTAGGCTCCTGATTACCTTTGTCTTCACCGTTATTTTTTTTTATTTTCGTTTTTGAACACACAATTTAAAATTTGTAGCGGACTGCAAAGATGTAATTTCCTGACCTTCAATCTTACTTCCCTGACGTACATTCGGAACCAGTTCAAAGTCGTTTATTTATTTTTTTCATATTTATCAGCTTATTTCAAATAATAATTTTGAAGAGCCAATCTCAAGGCAAGGTCGTGGATGGGGCGATTATTTTTCTGACTCTTCCAATGTGTTATTATCCTTATAACGGAATCAGCCGAAACGTAATTATTTTTAATTTAATTTTTTACGTAATTTTGGTTGGTGAGCTTGAGATCTTTGGGAAAATTTTAACTGGTAAAATGTTCGGTTTCTAAAGAAGTGCTACAATGAACAATTAAACGAAATTTGTAGTGATATACATGTTTTTAGGGAGGAGATTTGTAGGATATAATGGGTGAAGGAAAAGAGTCGTTCCTAAATCAACCACAATTTGAGTTTTAATAACTAAACATGTTCTGACTTGGTGATTACACTTTGAGCTGAAATATCTTGTTCATTATAAGTCATAATGAAATTTTGATTATTTATTTTAATATAACTTGAAAAACTTAGTGAAACAAAAAATTTACAATACGATATTGTGAAAAGCATTCGAGTTAAAAGAAACCAAGGTAAATAGAAACAAAACTAATCTAAATAGGCAATTACTTATCTATTAGCTACTCGCATTGATTCAAACCTCTCAGAACTTTCTGTATACTAATTTTTAACGAATTTTCTCAAAGAATAACGATGGTTTTTGATTACTATAGAAGTAAAAAAAAAATTAATTACAAAGTTCAGGTTGGAAATCGGAATATATATGAACCAAGTAGAATGGGAAGCTCCTTACTTGTTTTCAATTTTTTTCTAAAACTTTTTTGTCTAGCCATTTTTAATCTGCCATATTTGACCTTTTTCCAAGAATCATCCAACTATAATGTCACGATAACAATATTTAATTTAAGTAAAAAAAATATTACATACCTATTGAATTTACAGTCCATTCAACCATTGGATATTGTAGGAGAACCCTCCTTTTCACCTTGAGGATGACTATTTGGAGTGTATATTTTATTATATTATATATTATATTTCATGGTTGCTCAAGAATCCTATCGGATTCAATAATGGCCTCCAGTTTTAGAAGCACCTTTATTTTCGATTAGGTAATAATAAAATAAGAGTAGAACATAAGACAAACTCTCATACGAATTAATATGATACATTTAATAAATTTATTTATAAGTTCCGACACTGAGCCTTGTTTTTCGAATATTCAACATAACTCCAATTCAGACATTCCTTTGTTTACTTAAAGTCACTTGATGCTTCTATGGCTGACCGGACGATCCTGCAGTCCTAAATTTTGCATATCCATGTTAATTAGGATAGGAATCTTTAACGAGTATTTGACACCGTTTTATCCGGTATATGTATTTAATCCTAGGGCCACCTGGCGGGTTTCGAAACCGTGACAATCTGTGAAGTAGTTGACTACGCTAACCACTATATTAAAGGTGACCCAATAATTCAAACGTTGTAGCAAACATTTTTTTTGTTTTTAAATTACAAGCGAATCAAATCTAGACTCCTTTATCTAATTAGACATTTAAAAAATACAATTAGGTAGAATTTAATTTAAACAATACCCTGAATTCAATATTTTAGATCTAAGATCAATATGTCATTTCGCAGACAAATATTTTAAAAGGATATACAAAGCATTTCTACTTTCTTTTAGTATTTCATTGGCCTTGATACTTTCTATAGCTTTAGCATGCGAATGTGTTCTAGAATTGATATGGAATGGTTTTATATATTCATATTCTCCACCATTAGATTTCTTTGCGATAACCTTGCATTGCAACTAATCGTTAGTGTATCTCGGGTTTTGTTCAATGTTTCTCAGCCTCAAAAGGTACAAGTGTTAGCCTTTCTAAATATCGGTATATAAATTTTCATGAGCCATAGGATGTAATTATCTTAGAATAGATATTAGTCAATCATCAAATACTGTTATCATTGAACTTTCTTCATTGGTTCAGTTTGTAAGTTAACAAGGCGAAGCACAATAAGATTATATCAATATAAAAAAGCTATATATATATTTTATTTCAACTATATCAGTTTGATTTAGCCTTAGTCAGGGAAATATAACCAAACTGTAAACTACCATTACATTTTGTTTTCCCTTTATGTTTTTATTTGCACCTGATTGCAGATGAGTCCTTTCAGTAAATGTGACATTTTAGGCTGTCTCGTCTGCCTATGTTGCAGATAAGTTAAAGTTTCTCTTTAATCTTTAAGGCAAAAATTGACCCTTGTGCTATATCTATTAAGACTGGTCAGTTTGAAGAATGGATAGATATATGTTAAAAATATTTTACATGACATGGTATTGTAACTTATCATGTAAATTCAATATTACATTCAAAAAAGTTCTAGACTTTTGTTGTAACGGTTATATAACTGTTTTAGAACATATTCTGGATGTTCCAAGAATCTTCCACACCCTTCAAGATTGTTCGATTTCGGATTAAATATAAGAAGCAGTGGACTAGAGGATTAGTTTTCCCCTCTTCATCAAAGCACATGATAACTTTTGTGTGTCGTTACTTCTTGTAACGTTGATAATAATTTGCGTTTTAATTGTTTGATGTGCGTTGTGAATTATAATTTTCTTCTATTAAAAATTATTTAAACCCAAATAAGTGTTACAGTATTAATGGAGTAATGCGGTTTGGAGTGGAAGGTCGTAGTCCAGACTTTATCAAACGCTTGGGCGACATTCAAAGATGTATTTGCGTATTTGTTTTGTTCTAGTACCCCGCAATGTAGAGTCAGTTAATCTGTGGTGTTGCTGTGTAGTTAAATGTAATGTCTGAAAACCATATTGATAGACAGGAATCAAGTGTTTATTTATTCCGTAAATCCACCAATCTTTTATAGTAATTTTTGTAGGTCTGAAAGATGAGGGATTGTATATTTATTTTTTTTAATTTTTGATTTTTCAAAATTCCATTATATTTTTATTTATTTTTTTTACTTTAATTCTTAATTCGCCCCTGTCTGCAAAGTGCGGACAATCAGCGAATGAGATGGCGGTAAAATGATATAATGACATGTCAGGCTTGAGTCAATTACCTTGGCTGTCTAAGAGAGCAGATCCCTCATCCAGCGCCTTTTTAGTCTTCTAGTGAGGATACATAGCTTGGGTCACCTGTGCGAGCTGTTGGAGAAGAGTAAAAAGGGGTTGCAAGAGGGAGTTCAGACCATTAAGTAATTGAACCAATTGAGGAGGGGCTGGTAATTAATTTATAATTACTTAAAGGAAACATTCCATAGGGTATGTTGGTGAGCTAAATGATATTTACATGCTCCTTATCATAACATGAAAACATGATTACATTTTTTTTATCTATGGTGTCGAAATGACCTGAAATTAAGCAAGTTGATTTTTGAATCATCTAAATTAATTTTTATAATTTGACGAAAGACTATATATTAGCGTCAGAAATCTAATCCTATGGGATTACATAAATGACAGCTTATTTGTTTTCCTAAACCTTCTTTTCCTCATACATTGCTAAATTTCGAAATTAAAAAATAATGAAAATGGTGGGTTTGTATTTGAGATGATATAGATTACATCTAAATATGCATTGTTCCATCATCTTATTATGAAAGCCGTATTAAAATATTTACTCTGATTACTCAATAAAACTCTAAATTGTTGGTTTAACAATTTGGGAAATACGAAGCCCCAACACAGGAACAAGTAAAATGTGCTTGTACCATTAATGCGATCGAGGGGTGAAGTTTAGTAACATTTTTCGAATTATCATAGATGAATAATAAATGTGAAACGAACAAGAAATGATAATCGAATAACTTTAAGATTTGCAGAACGCCTACAGTTTGAAAGGTCAAACATAGAATAATCGTCTCATTAAAATTTCCTTCCATGTTTCGAATTACATAATCCATTTTCGGAATTCAGCTGTTAAATATTTTCTTATCGTTCAAATCCTTCTTAGGGCAATTGAATCCGTTTAGCAGGAATGACTACACAGTGTAGCAGATGTTAGGGCGCTAGGAAACGGCGAAATGCCACCATGTGACATTTTTAGAGATCGTTTAAAAATTAAAATAATTTTATTTTATTCCGTTCAATATAACAATACCATAATATATAATATATAGGAGCATAATTATATATAGTATTTATAAACCTCAAGTCATAATTTTTCTCAATATCTTGATAAGTAGAGTTTCATCGTTTTTTTTCCAATGGGCCATTTAAAACTTTCAGAACTCTTAACGTAAGTATTAGTATGTTATTTTTATTAATCATAAATTAATCTCTAATTGAATAATAATATCTAATTATAATCATAAATAATAATCTCTAATCATAAATTCGATTATAATATTATCTATAACAAAATTATATAATAATAATCTCTTTTTATCATTATTATATAACTTTTCGAGAAAAATTATGTCTTGAGGTTTATAAATACTGGTATTGGTATGCTGAACGCAATAAAATACACTGATTTTTTTTTTTTTTCTTTTATGATTTTAATTTTTAAACAAATAGTAAAGGAAAAATTGAAGGGGAAAAAATGGTGGAAGAGTGGCAAAATACACGACGTTATCACCTTCTCCTGATCAAAGAAAACAACCATGCCAGGCTGCCTCCAAAGAACCTAACTCAAGAGGAAGCAGCAATAATAACCAGTCTAAAAATTGGTCACACGAAGCTCACTCAAATCTCCGGCCAACTTGCCAAATTTGTAATAATACTCCACTTACAGTGCAGAACACCAGAACACTTTTTCCTATGTCACGAATACTCGAAGGAACACCGCGACCTCAACATTACAACTTCGTATCCATACAAAGCGAACAATGGTTTAAGAAAAAACCTTTAGATACCTCAGGAGCACAAAATTAATGCTCTAAATTTAAGAACAGCAGTCGTCGCTAATGGCCTTGTCAGTCGCAGCGACTTAAAACAACATAAAAAATAAAAAATAAAAATAATTTCGGTAGATAAGCGATGTCCTTGCAAATTTCGTTTCCATTCAGACTTTCAGGGCGATTAACCAATTAATTATCTTTACAAAGATTCTGAAATGGTCTATGCCTTTGTAGATTTATATTATTCTAAGTAAAGCAGATGTTTCAAAATAAAATATACTTTCATCCATTTAAAAGAGTAGGTATTCTTGAAAGTTCTTATGAGATTAATTTATTTTATTATAGCCCACGTTTCGAACCAGTAATGCAAGTTTTTATCAGGGCTAAGTGAGTAAGATAAAATATTATGTTTAATAAAAAAAAATATTAATGTATAGGGTGATACGGAAAGCTAAATAAAGACAGTCATCTTATTCAAAACTTTTTTTTGTCATTAAGTTTTATTTTTTCATAATTACAATAAAACAGTATGTGATAGATAAAAATACCATAAAAAGTCGGCTCCTCGTCTTCCTTTCTATAATCATATGTAGTAGGTATATCAATTCAAGTATGGAATATCCAATACGAAATATATTGTGTTTTTTTGTAAATGGACGCCAACAAGGACTTGCAAATATGTCCAATTTCATTATTTTTTTTCGTTTTGATTGGTGACAACCCAAATGTAATTATTCACACAACCACTTTTAACGCCAATAGATTGAATTAATGCTGAAGATTGCGGTTATTTTTAAATGACACTTGATAGATATGAACGCATTTCCTAACTGCTCCCGAGTCGCAGTTACAAAACCTGTATGTGCCAAGTCGCGGTTATCCAACACTTAAAGCATGTTCCTTGTCATTAGATAGTCAGAAGAGTGTTTGTGCAAACCGGATGTGCCCGGCCGAAGTGTCCAAGCGCAGGACCGGACTTACGTCCTCGCTCCAGATAGGACCGCACCCAATCCCTGACCAAGTTATCCTCAGGTACCTCATGTCGGGGCTAATAATAAACCGATAGGGAGGGACATGGGGGGGGGGGGGGGGGTTGTGATTGTTCGGGGCTCATTCAGGATTGGATCCGCATCATCAGCATTCATGAGTGAGTGCAGCAACAGGTCCTCGAGGGCTATTGCAGCACATTAAACATTTATAGGATATAATTGCCGGCGGTTCTCGTATGATTTGCCTTCCTTAGAGAGAAAGCTGGTTTGCTTGCATGGAGGATAGCAGTATACTACTGTAAATTTCATTTCTAATAATATATATGAAAAACCTGGTGAAATCCTCTGTCTTGCATAAAAAATTTCCAAAAATAAGATTAATCACTGAATGATCGTTGATTTCTTTTCAAGCAGGTAGATTAGGATAAAACGTTTTTTCGATTATGAACAATCGAATAAGCATTGCGATTAATGTATAATGGGGCTAATGTTTATAGTTATATCGCTGATATCTAGTCCAACATTTAAAAACGACGTTCAATGTATTTATGTTCAAATCTCAGAAAACATGGGTGTTTAGAGTGAGTTTAAATTTTTAAAATGAAATAAAATTGATTTAAATGTCATTATATTTCCTTCTACTTCCAGCATTGCTAATTAGCAACGATCATATCCCATTTATAACAATAGAAGTTTTTGAAAAATATAATAAAAGCCATTAAATTAAAATCAAGAATAGCATATTATCTAAAGTGCTATGTTTTGATTGCTATGACAAACTAGCGATTTATGGTTATTATTACTCAGAATTGATTCAGACAACTTTAGTGGAGTTATTTTTCAACTTGCAAATGGTGCCTCCTTTAATCAATGGTGGAGATAACGAAATACCTGAAGTTGAAGAATTTGGCATTAATATTCGAAAATGACCAGGAATTTTAGAATCATTGATGCGGCTTGCAACACACAAAAGATGATGAATTCACAAGTCGTTCATTAGTAAGAAACAGGTCTTTTTTTTTCGAATTAATTCCTGTTTCCAAGCTGGTTTGGAACAGTATGGGTACTTTCACTGATCGATCCGAAACCATGACCTATTTGAGTAGATGAAGTGGCTCTCATTAAAACTATTAGATCAGAAACTAGACTGATCAGTTTCCTTTTGATCAGATGGATTTCTATATCGATATGTAAAAAGAGTAAATATTCATGACCTCATAACTTTCATCTTGACTTATATTAATGAATTATTTTATTATTATCCTATAAATAATAAAATTCATAGAGTATTTGAGTTGAGGTGTCCCTGACTTACTTTTTCTCAGATGTCAAATCATTATTTACTGAAGATCATTATTTATAGAAGACCATTTCTGTTTGGAGGGCCTCCATTGTCGGAAGGTGAATGCCAAAATGTCTTTCTCATTGACAATGCAACATTCATTACGTACGTCTGACTTGTTAAAGGTTATTTTTATTTTTTACCATCGATTTAGAAACAAAAAAAAAAAAAAGAGAGAGAAGAGAGAAAAGAGTTTTATAAAAATTGGACTACCAATAAATCAAGATTTTATCAAAATGAAATATACGGATTATAAATTTTATGTCTAAATATATGACAAATAAAGTATTTAAATATGGCCCAGCAAGTTTCTGAGTCCTTCCTTTTTGCTCCGTTAAAAGCAGAAGAATATATTAATGTAGTTTAACCAGCCTAATATTTCCTCTGACCTTGGTCCCAAATCGTAAATTTAGTCGTAAGCTCTTTATTAAAATAGCTCAAAAGTTTTCCTCAAAAGACAAAAAAAAAAAAAAAAAAAAAAAAAAAAAACATTTTTCTTAACCAAATGAGATGCATTGACAAAACCTTATTTTTATGTTTTCATAGATTGATTTTTTTTTTTTTTTTTTTTTTTTTATCTACCAAAGACCATTGAGAAAATTTCTTGATACTGCTAGGATTTCAATGATTTAGCGAGAATGACCTCCATAAATTAAAATTAAGTCAACGATCTCTACTTTTCGAGTTTAGAAGTAGGTTTACCTCTAAACTCGAAAAGAAGAGGTGGATTGACTTGGAATTTTTATAAAAAGTTTCATGTGTATGTTCTTGTTGTACTTTTATTTTAAAATTTCCAAAGGAAAAATAAAGGTTACCTACAGCACAAAAACTTTTTTGTCTCGGTATATATTCATAATTTCTCTGCAAAAAGATAGTTTTCTCCATTTGTTACAATATGAAAAATAGATCACACAGATAGGACTATCATTGGTGGAGATACGGTATTTTTTATCTTTGATTATATGTTTGGATGAGAGATCTCATTCGTTAAAATCCAGATTATCTTAAACAAGCCAGAGAAGAGGTACTACTGGGCGCCATCCTTTCCCATGCCTACTAACACACCCTTATTCAGTTAGCATAGCGCACATCTCATGATTGCCAAAGTTTGTTCACAGGCGCAAATTAAGATATGAACCAAAAAAAAAAATTTAAATATGAAAATGCAAGGCCTATGTTTGATAGTAGGGCGAAAACTAGTGTAAAGTGTACGAAATGTAGTGACTCGACATTTCTGTTTCATTTTCTCTCATTCCTGTTTCACATTACGAATGTTTTATTTAAACGAATGTTAATTTTAAAGTACGAGTGTTTGTATGTACTTTTTAAGTTAAAGTAAAATATAATATCACACTAAGCCACAGAAAAGTATGGATGGAATTGACTCTACATCTCTGAACCATACGAACGTAAATTCAAATATTACGATCTTCAGGATAGTTCATCGGTGTATGTAGAATTCGATTCTAAAACGGTTTTTGACTAAATAAGGCGTTGAATCTAAAAGAATACCTATAAATGGGTAAAGCAGTATCATAATTTCAATACTTTTTTCTGATTTATTTAAGTTTTAACTCAGCAACAAAACATTTTTTACAGTTATTGCTCACTTGAAAAAGTGTTCAAGATTGACTTAGTTAGTTCAGTTTTAAGCTATAGATCCAGTAACTTGTAAAATATATCGTGAAACCAAATCACCGATTTGAGTTGAGGAATAGATGAGTTTTAAATTGATGTAGAATCTTCATTTGCCAAAAAAAGTTTTTTATGAAAAGCGAAATTTCAAATTAACTTTTGAATGAATGCTCCTTCATACTTATTCATTATAAAAACACAGTTTTAAATATTTAGGTTCAACAGTAAACTCAACAAACCGAAAATATTCGATGCATGAAACCTCTATGTGTTAAGTACATTTGTCGGAGAAACTCAGCTTTCATTCATTAGATTTTACAAAATTAAGAGTAATACATGTGTGGGTTACGGGATGGCAGGTTGCGGAATTTAGAAGGCTGTAATTTATTTAATAGCGTAGTATCAAATTTTTATCTTTGATTAAGTGAGAGTGGATAAAAACCGCCATCCTCTTATTGAAATGAGCTCATGGAACTCTGCCTTGGAAAAAAATCATGCAATATAAATTTAAATTCGTAAACGAAAATTAAAATTAATTTTTTTTTTTTGATCGATATAATGGAAGATTGGCTAAAATAGAGAATAAGATATATTGGAAAATATTAGGCCTCAGAAAAGATGGTATACTAGAGTCTATAGTTAAAGACTAAACGCAGAATCGAGGAAGCCTCAAGGGTGGGTAACCCAAAATATAAATGGAAAGACTGCGTTAAGGCGTTTCTCCCACATTTATTTGACTATGGTAATTTGAAATCAACTGAGATCCAAAACTTCAAGTTTTAAGTAAAATATTTAGTAATAAAAAGTAGTATGTCAAAATAATAGTTTAAGAGCTAATTAAAATCTCATGACAGACTTTAATCAGTGGAAAATTCATCATTTATATTTTAAATAATATCCATGTTAGCCAATCTTTGCTCTAATTTTCAGAAATCCTTTACAGTTGCGATATAAATATTTTGTAAGTTTAAAGAAACCTTGTTCCAAACCGGTTGTCTCAAACAAAATAACTGACTCAGAATTTCTTTTTTTTTTTACATAAGTCGAAACGTCTTGATTTATATTAACTTTTAGCGGCCGATATTATTTTAATTAATTACTTCCTTTATGTTCATTAAAGAAATAAGTAAAAAATAAAGGAAAAAAATTAATCTAATGATTTGATCACCTTTAAAAAGTGGTTCACCCTGATCAACTAAAATAAAAAAGAAAAATTAAAAAATCTAAAACACAGTACCCCTTCGGGTAATGTGGGGTATCCTTTTTGAACTGCATAAAAGTGGTTTATTATTGCCATGAGTATTGTATAACGCGTAACATCTATGCATTAAAATGCTTGACAATTTGTATAGAACCTGCTATTATAACAATACTTCAGCATCGGATTAATAAAAAATCGTTAAGTCGTTTATTACAAATGATATAAAAAATGTCATTATCTGAACTATGATTATTACCACAATGAGCAAAATTATTTTTTTTAATATAATTGATCATAACATAATTAATTACTAACAACTAAATATATTTTAAAACATAACTCATGGAGAACTTCGTGATCCATAAGCAGAGCTGGCAATGAAAAAATTTTCTTTTTTTAACGTCCTTATTTTTTTTTCTTCGTTTTATTAATTTATTTATTTATTTTTTTTTTAGTTTTTGTTTGCAAGCTGAATAAGTTAAAATGGCCACTGCCCCAAGTTTTCCATTATTTAATTTTCTTTGATAATAAGTAGGTAACTTACAATTTGACGACAGGAACAACTTGAAAATTTGATGGAATGGTGGATGGTGGGAAAGCAAACAGATCGTGCGTTTTGCTCTTAGAACTGGAAGACATGGCATGACCCGTCTTGTAGGCGGTCCTGGTATTTCTATTTTTATGCACTGGTATTATAAAAATTAAATAGGGAAATATATTAGGCAGACAGCGTATCAGGAATGAGGTAAAGTAAATTATTTAGTAAATGTTAGGTTTAATAAGCCATCTTCCGCTAAAGCGGGAACGTTCCTACTATACCCACCGCTTAAGTGGGTAAGCCGACAAGAAGTTTAATGAAAATAAAAACCGAAAAACTATAATAAATATGGATCGAATCATTAAAATAGACGGAAACACATGAATAGAATGACCAACCCAATGAAATAGTAGCCATAGCAATCAAAGACTATGTGGTTGAGTTATACCATTTTGAAGTTAGTACTAAAATTACAGAAAATGCACTCAAAATATATATTTAACTCTCAAATTCTAATATAACGACTTTTCTCTATGGAACCCCTTGCTAAACTAAAACCACAACCAAAGGGAACAAATATACCATTCAGATGATAAGTAGCGCCAAAAGACACCCCACTAAGATCAGTACCCCACTTTAGCCAAATCTCCCCTACTTTAATGTTTTCAAATAAGTTTACATATTTTATATATAAAGTGTAAAGAGTTATTTGATATCTAGTAATAGAGTTATTTGATATCTGTAATAGTAAGAGTTGAGGATTTTTTATTTTATATGCTGAAAAATAAATAAAGAATAAAAATAATGACCAGTGATTCATATGTAATAGAACATTAACAAATATACTTATGTACATTTGAATAACTTAAAGCCACGGAAACATAGCTCAAAGCCAACTGTGTTCTTTTGGTCGAACAAACGGCCCTATAAAGCTCCTCTGTGTCAGAACATTTAATAGCAGAGAAAGCTGTCGGCTGAATATCATATTTCGTGTTATTCCCCGAGGTCTCCCACAGATTGGCCGCAACCAGGCCATTCTTATTTTTTTTTTTACCCATTACATCGCAATGGATCCAGGATGAAGTAATAAGCCTATCGTTTTCATTTAATTATTGTCTTGTTTCGAAATCATGAATTAATCAGCGGAAGTTGGACAAATTTTAATCTACTTTATATGTAGATTAAATATAATAAATATTATACGATAGTATAAGTAATACATACCATATATGTTGCTTGTAGGTGTAATTCTCCTACAAAACATGGTTTACCGTAGGAAAACATTTTTAAAGTCGTTCTACTTGAACTAATATAATTGAATATTATTAAGAGTTTGTTCACGCTCTATTTACGCTTAACCGAACCCCGAAATAAACGCTTAACTGCTTCAGGTGTGGTCTTTTGATTAGCCAGATAACACACTCTTGGCTTTTTGTATTTGAGCTCATCAAAGTCTAATCAAAGGACACTTTAAGGTAAATGTACCAGTAATAGACACTGTACTCGTAATCGACACTTGGAGATTCAAATTCAAATAATAAGCTATTTAATCTACCTAGAGGCCCCAAATTCAATTAAATTTGTTGCTAGAACACTCTGGTGGGTTGCCACAGGACTAAAGATGATGTCAAACCAAAATGGCTATGGGACAGCCGATTTGTAGTGTGAGGTTAGCTAGTTGTCTTCTTCGGCGAGATTTTCTTACCCCTTTCCTTAAGGAGGTAATTTCAAAATTGTATTGATAATTTTTTTTAAAGTAAATTATTCAAACAGCTGGTCATCATTTCTTAGTTGTAAACTATCGGGAATTTGTTTTTAAGTGACCTGGCGTTTGAAGTTAACCTGTACGCCACATAGCAGGGGTGTCTATTATTGAAACACTGCTTGAGTAATTTAACCAGTTATAGACAACCCTGTCTAATACTGACGCTTTTCATTATATTTACTCTTCGTTCCATTTATGCTTCCAGTGAGTTCGCATTTATTTAATTTGCTTTTCTATACAATTTTTATTCCATTCTGACCACGGGAACTAGTAATTGATATGGGTGTCAATTTCTGAAGTATAGGCCTGTCTAATACTAAATCAAGAAAAAACATTTGTTGCACATCTCCCTAATATTGTGTATATCATAACTAACACACTGAATTATTAATCTTATATTCTGCTATGTATTGTGGTTGCTACCAGGCAATTAAATTGAATTAATAATTTAATATAATAATGTAAAGTACTTTATATGTTCAAACCTGGTGGTCAGTTTTACCTGAAGGCGGCAAGGTCCCGGAAATACCGCCTTGGAAGTTATGGGGGCCAAAAACCTTATCGGATCACCCGAAAATTAAATAATGTGAAATATCATTCAGTTTTGATTATGAAATTGTTTTTTCACGTACCTATCGTGCCGCACGTGAACGCACTTTTAGTCAATTAACAATAGTGTATAATCTATATATTATGATACTAACGATATTATAGTAGCACAACATACTTAAAAAAGTAAACAACTAACCGCTCCCAAGACTTGTCCGCTGCAAGGCCAGCCACCGAAAAATACTGGATCAGATTATGCAATGTAAACAGAAGCAGACACCGACTCTACAGCTCGTTTCATCGGAATTTGTGCAAACTAGAACGGATATTTTAATGGGTCTCTGGTATACAGAACTTGGTCTGAAGATCGTTACCAGCTTTTTGAATATACATAGGAACACAGTTTTTTTCTAATGTTGGTTTCGAAATGAAATAACTTAGCAACGAAACTAAGATTTGTCATCGCATTCTTGAAACAGTAAGTCATACCAGAACGACCTTTCTGATTAACAGAAGTTACGACAGGAGTCTCAAACGTGCTCTCCCTCAGTAATTCAGTTCTATTTTTAAACTTGGTCAATAAAGGTTATTTCTAAAATAAATTTTATATTATATATGCAGACCTTTTGAATAGTCGATACTTTTGAACGTAAAAACGCTAATCAGTCAGTCTGGTTTTTAATATTTCCATCTCGTAAGACAAACTTGATGCTAACTGGCTCGCTCTCCTTGAATGAGCTTTATTCTAGTAAGTTTCTAGAGTAACAGATTTGTACGGTTAGGGACAAAAATGATATATCGATTATTTACCTGTAAATATTATTATTGAAATTACTTTGACGAAATTATCAGGAAAATGATATTCATATAAAGTATGTACTGAATATTTTATTCTCCTATTCCAATAAATTTTCATTGCTTAAATTACAAATAAAAATTAAAAAATTAAAAAAAAAAATTGCAGGAAGAGGAAAAAACTATTAACTCCTGAACATTTTGACTTCGACTTCTAAGGGCGGCTTTTAATGGCGTCATTGAGATAAAAGAAAAGGTCGAAACTTCTTTTGAAGCATTATAAATAGACAGGAGGCATCTTAATTATTAAGCCAATCTAAATGGCACAAAGACGTCTAAATGTATCCATATTTTTCCAACCGCTATGATTTGGAGATTAACTATCATCTTAAAGCAGCTTTTAGTATGTATCAATATGCTTGGAAAGGCATATAATTCGTCTAAAAATTAGCTCCTTCTATTCTAAAGGACGCTTAAATTGTATAACCTGTATAACATCTTATAATAATAAAATTTATTCCAACGAATCCAAAATTATCAAATTCGTCCTATCGATAAGGAGTCTTATTTAACACAAAATTAGTTTATCAGAATGAATGATTTAATAATGTTTTCATTAAATGTATTTGATTTAACTGCAGTAAGTTAAATTAATCTTTCATCAATTAGGGTCACTCTCAAAGTATAATAAAATTCAATAATTTATAAATATCATAACGAATTTTTTCTAGCAGTATCACCATCAAATATTAATAACTACATTTTTGAATAGATAGACATTTTTACCTCAGCACGTTGGAATGGCATGGCTACAAATATTTCGCTTCTAAATAATTTTATTCATGTTTTTATTTTTATAAGGGATGAATTATAATAGATTTTCCAAATTCATATTGTACAAAGTTCTGTAATTCTTTAATAATATAACTAATACTAGAAAAATGGGATCGGTTCCGTTTCTCTTTAATCTTTGATGCCTATTAACGATTATTGTCATGAATGATGATACTTCAAGGGATGATTGTATTATATTTTAATTCTTTAACTGTTTTTTTTAGGTAATTAGCATAATAGAATAAAAGTAATTTTTGGAATCATTCTAACAAATAAAATATTTTTAAAAAAATACTTATGAATAAAGTTCTTCTTAAAATGTTTAAATTTTGATTTTTATTATTTTTTTTTTTTTTTGGGGGGGGGCGGGATTTTATCAATGTTCCTACTCGGATTTCCTTTGCAAATTAACTACAATATTATTCTTCGATCATAATTCTTCAATTACAGCAAGGTTATAGTAAAACAAATATTACTGTAATTTTTGTCTGATATTTTGAACTCAGGAAAACATACGGTAAGAACTTCAGATAATATTAAAAAAAAATAAAGAATGATAAATTTTTATGGAATTCATTAAACGGCAGTTACATCAGATCGTTCCGCAAAAAGCACAAGATCTGGCAGGTAGACAAGCCAGGTATGAATTAATAATACCCATTAGACAAGATAACAAGGCACAGAAAATGAGCTTTAATCAGGTTTTTCTTGAAAAACCTTCTAGGAACAAACCTATCTTGCAAAATATTGTGTTTTAAAAAAAAAATGTATATAATTCTGAACTAACAACGATGTGCTGTAGATCGTATTAAATTTTAAACAATTTCCGCCAACATGTAATTTTCTTTTTATATGGTAAAGATAGGAGATAGTAAAAATTAACCTCATTTAAATAATAAATTCTTAAACCATTGTATTAAAACTTTAAAGCACGTATTCTTACTAACAAAGAATAATAAATAGACTGTTTCATTATGCCGTAACCAGTAGCGGCCAATTTTAAAGGAGAAAAATTATCTTTTTTATAATTTAAAGCAACCATGAATAATTATAACCTAATATCTGTGTTCAGTTGGGCTCATTTAAACTTGGGAGTTAGTTATAATTTAAAAAAAAGTTTAATTTTGATTTTGGAGATCCTAAAAATAGCGACCGCGAGCAAGTATCCTTAAATTTCGTCTGCACATAAATATTTATTTTTCGTATATCATGTTATGTTATTTGTTATTCCTACGTACTATTATGATTTATGATAATACATTCGTAATTGCAAGATCATGTATGTTCATTTTTTATGAATTTCCTAACGCCTATATATGGTAACTTACTAATATATTAATGTCAGTCCCTTAATGATTATATTATTAATTTCATTTATAATAAAACATAGATAACATTAGTGATCGATACAGTTCTATTTATATTAGCATAATTTATATGATACACTAATATCTTCTTTCGAATTCATAAATGGATAAGTCCCGAAAGCTAAGTAGAGCTTTAAAAGTACTTGAAGTCATGGAAGAGTTTAAATATGATCGCTGATGGACAAAATTATAAAACACATATTATCCATTGATTTTGGTATATGGGTGCGATTAAATCATTGTATGGGTAATATCATGTACTGGAATGTATTATGCAATGCCTGCGTATATAATTTACTGTTTGATCACTCGATTGAGTCGATATTGCAATAATTATAGCCACACACTATCATCAGTTCTATATCACAGATTTTAATGGACAGCGGGTGATATATAATCTGTGTATAACTTTGCCTTGGCCCAGCTTGAGCCATAATAATGGAGCGATTCGATACCTAACCATTCATTCCAAAATGTAGTCATAATTGTTATCAGATGAAATAATTAATGTTTATTTTAAAAATTATATTATCAGATCACTGAAATATTTCTATTCCACTAATTCTTGGTAGTAATTATGTTTTTTTTTTAATTTATATATTTTAAATTCTGAGTTAGCGTATGTCATGAACTGCTAGCCACATAGTTTGTAACATGACTACACTTGCTGACAGCACCAACATATCATCATCATAATTATGGAAAATTAAATTAACTTATACCTTTAAGTAATTAGAGAACATCAAATGGAATAATAACAAAATAATATATTAATTTTTATCTATATGGTAGCACTATTATATGGGAGGCCTATTTGGAGCTGTTTGGTTTGACCTCGATCTTAGGGTTTATTTATCCTTTTTGAAAGGGCGAAGCGAGTGGAGTCGAACGCTTCGATCTAAAAAAGCTAATTAAGACCCTTTAAAACTAAAATGCTTGTTCAGTAATATGGTCGAGTGATGACAAGGGATAAAAAGACCTGTCTGTTTCTGCATCTTTGTACTACATTATTATACAAAAGAAAAAAAAATAGCCCAGAAAGCACAAAAGATTCGCCAGAGACCAGTGACACTAACAATTTACACGAGATTATTGGGTGGGTGAATGCCGTGGGCTAACTCACAAGTAATTAAGTATCAGTAATTAAGTTCCATTTAAGTGCGTCTTTAAAGTATTATGTATAGGAAGTAATTTTGCCAGAAATATTATTACTGCTATATTACTTCCGGGCATGGTCTACTTTTTTACTTTAAAAAAAAAATTAATATCAAGAGCTGTGTTGATATTTCCTTATATTTCCAACGGAGCTAAACTTTTAAGCTCTTATTCGCAAATTTCGTCAAATTTATTGAACGCTGAAATAAAAGTTAATATTATCACACTTCAAAAATAGTTACATTCAGTGCACGTTTGACTGATTTCAGCAAGGAAAAATCCATCATGTAAATACACCATCAAACAATTTTCTACAAGTCATGACAATTTACCGGCGATATGCTCCTTGTTGGGATTTCGATGCCCAAAAATATATTTTTTTGTTGAAATTCTCGAACGTTTGTTTTAAGAATAATCAACATGTAAATAAAAATTAAAAAAAAAAAAAAAAGATTTGTTTCCTTGTTCCTGACGGGCCTCTGAGGTACATATTTTTTTACAAATTATTTTTTTTAAATAAAAATAATGCTTGAAAATAATCTTATTATAGTAATTAAAATTAAAGAAGAGATTAAAATAAGCCTGTTACCTTAAAATAAAATGAGAGATTAGAACCAAAAGATTGGTCGAGTCGAACTGTACTTCGTTCGTCCTGAAGTGTGTTACGTGTTTAGTATGTGGTCAAACCGAAGGGGTATTTCGTTAGCACTCTATATTCAGCTAAAAAGATGGAAAATAAGTTGTGATCAATCCATTTTCACATTACAAAATGAAAATTACCACATCTTATGAAAGCCATTTGATTTGAACTTGGTTTAGGATATAATTGGATATTGAATGGCGATTTAGGAATAAGTGCTTTATATAAACCGCCGCTTTAAAAGTGTAATTGTCGATTGAATATTATCAACTGATAAATAAATGAATGCACATCTATTATTTGGTGAATGGAATGCTCCTTGACATTGAATTATACTGTTATAAAAAATTCGGGAAAAGTCAATTTATACTTGAATATGGATTATTATATCTATGAATAGCAAGTTGTAAAATTAGTCGTCTTACTACAATCTAATAAATACTAATTTACACAAGAACATACTTCGATTATTAAGTATATATGATTTTTTTAGCTATCAACAAGCGAAGAGCATTCATTGCTGTGGCAAAGAATTGGAAATTACAGCTTGAGGTCATAATAGAAAAAAAAGACTTTAGGAGTTAATCAGATAATCGTTAACATCATAATGTGCTAAAAAACAATTAAATTTATGAAAGGAATATTTTTATCCTGTATGAGCAAATCACCCCTATAAATAGCTATAATTTTATTTTAGCAACATAATTAGGATCTAAATCTATTTGATTTTATTGCTTATAATTAGTTAAACGAGTTACATGTTTTAGACACTTTTGTATCTCTAGGAGCTAAAAAAAAAACTCATATATGTTATCATCGCATAACATTTTTCCATTTGAAAGACATAGGCTTTTGGTTAGTTCTCTGATATTTCCCCACTTTGACTATTATTTTAGCAAAACTAAAATCTCTAATAAATCGTTTCAACCACTCTCTATTCCCTATTTTATCCGTCACTCCAGCACTCTCCCCACCTCCATATACATACATGAGCAGGAGACCATTAATTATTTTAATAGCAATATTTGTTGTTGTTTTTTTTGTTTTTTTATTTAGATAAATTGAAATCTTAGAACTAATCAAAAAACTAACCGCATTTTGGAATATATTATTCTTTTACTGGAATATATTATTGCGTTGTTCCTTCATCTCGTTATACCTTCTTTTCTTTAAAAAAAAAAAGAAACTTTGCATGCTAATAATATGGTTACAATTAGTAGATCTGCATCCAAATCCCTTTCTATATTAACCAGTTTTCTGTGCTAAGGATACATTTAAATGCGGATTAAAGAAGGCAAATAGACACCTTCCATTCCACCACCACAGCTTGAAGTAAATGAACTGCACCCGGATCTTCCCCACCTCAGTGTTCGATCGAGGTTGATCAATTCTTTGGATGTTACCGGTTCAAAGAATGCTTTACATAACTTCCAAGGAAACGAAAATTAAACTTTCTTGATATAATTTAGTACTACTACTATATTTCTTAAAATTATATGATGGAAAATATTCCATTACATTGTTAGTATTGAATTTAAAAAAGTTTAGCCTTATTATTACTTAAATTTACAATGATGTTGGTGGCCAAAAGGAAGCAAAAAATGAGACAGCAAATAAAAAAGGGAAGGCTTCATTATTTTGACGTAAAGAAATAAGGCTAAAATAAATACATTAAAAGAAAATGTGCACTTAAAAAAAAAAAAAAATGTAAAGAAGGCAGACATAGTTTCAATATTTTATTCCGTCATTGGCAGACGTTTCAGAAATGTATTTTCATTTTGCCAAATTATAGAAATTTGAGTATTCCATATTTGTTAATTTATTCCTCAAATAATAAAAACTTATACGTTTTTTTACCAAGCCCTTTTTTTTTCAGTCAGAAATAATTCTTAAAATGTTTATACATTACATTACAGTTGTAAAGTGTATCGTTAATCGTATAGTAATCAATGGATCGGTAATCTATTTGCTATGTAACCACATATTTTAAACAATTACTCTCGCATTAGGTACCTAGTATTTAAACGATTAGCCATTTCAAATTATACTATCTCAAACAGGATACTACCGCACAAAAGAGAATAGAAGTGAGGTTGTTCTGTATGTAAATCCGTTTATCGAAATTGCATCAAAGCGTCCTACATTTTCAACCTAAGAGTAGCATTTAAAATTCTTAAGTCTGACGTCATAAGTTCGTGTTTCATATCGCCTAATGGTGCAATATTAGATGACCTGGTTTTGTAGATCCGTGTGTGATTCACATGTTTCAATTGGTCTTCATATGTTATTGATAAATATTGGCCAATAGATAAAAATGGAATAAATTTAATTTATAGTCTTCATATTGTTAATGTTTGAATTTTTTTATTTTCTATTACTCAAAATATTAATTTTTCCTTTCATCAAACGTTAAACACTTTTTTCTTCTACGTACTATCATATGCAAATTGTAGGAGATAAACGGGCTTATATAATAATAAAATTTCTTATAGCACACAACTCTTGTAAATTTTAATTTAATTGGATGTCAAAAATGACTTTTGCTCGAAATTTTAAGTAAATTGGCATGGTAAGTAGCAGAGAAATACGGAAGGCTCATACCGACGGACACAAAACGTAGTTTTTTTTCCAACTTTTAGATTTTATGCATCTTTATCAAAACCTAACATTTTGCGATCTTGTTAACTTTTTTTACTTTCACTTACCTATATATGAAATATAGAGTAAGGGAAAGTATTGCGATCGTAAAAAATTCCGACTTCCGATTTTTTCTTTTTCAAACCTAAAAAATAATTTGACAGTCATAGATCTAAGATACATTTATTTATTTTCGATGTATTTCTGAAGTATGATTTAGTTCTAACCCAAACAAGTTCTAACTCCAGTTTAAAAGTGCGATCGCTAAAATAGTAGATTACTATTTTATTAGTCTATATCACTACACTATTTTGTAGATACTGTATTATAGTAGATTACTATTTTATTAATCTATAATATTGCTGTTATGATTCTTCTGGACAAAAAAGTGTATGAATATTAACTGTATAAGGAAATTTACCCTTTAAATAGTTTTATTTTTTTTTAGTAAAATTGATATTTTTATTTATCTTTTGCTCTAAAAAAAAAAATAGGAATAAGCGGAGATTAAGTAATTTGACAGGTGATATATGATCTATTGAGTATAAACATCTTGATATATGAGGATTTGCCATTGGTTATACTCATATTAATTCGTAATTCATTTGATATAGATTAACTAGTAAGCGTGAATCCAAATAAATTTCTTGTTAAAGATCATCGGACTACTTTCGTTATTGAAATACATAACGGCTAAACAAATCCATAGCCCAACTATGGAGCTCTTCAACGATTAACCATAAAAATTAGTTAGTTAGATCTTAGTAAAAATATCCCCCATAAATTATTTTCAAATGGAAATGTCAGAGGCGTCTTGCTTCCAGTTTCAATGCCAAACATTTTTTACTGTCTCGTTAAGCAGCGCCTCATGGACTTGCCACGATAAAATGAATATTAACTGCACAGCTTCCCACTCGGCAGGAGATATGCGTGGGAAATATCCTTGGGGATAAAACTTGTAGAAAAATCATTCATTATTTAAGCTATAAGTTACATAGGCAAGGAATACAGGGTTTAATTCATTTATTCAATGAAGGCTTGAAACTAGTTGACCCTATCTAGTTTCGTAATGAAAATAGCTTTTCTGAACATATTGCCATATGCTAAGTAGGAACTTGGAAACATTTCTCGTCCTAAGCATTTATCTGTTGTTGGTTTTAATCAAATATTATCAGGTTATGGATAGTTAAGCAGCGGTCTTAACCCACATTTGGCTGCGTTTCCTGACTAGTTCTCTAAAAGATGATTTGAGGATGATGGAAATTAAATAAATTAAAAGCATATTGGTTTTAAATAAAAAATTTTGTAAATTATTTTGGTTCCCAACTGTCTACAGTCAGTATCAAAAATTTCTGGACACATGATATTAGAAAAAATCTACTCATTGCGTTTGTAAAGAATAAAAGTAGTCATAGCATTTAGTACTTTAATTCATAAGTTCTGTGACATTATACTTTATTTTCCTATGTAAATAACAATAATAATAAAACAAAAAACAATGAAAACAAAGGTAAAAGAAGTTCTTGTACAACGTCTATAAACGTCAATAAGAAAATTATAACAATGTATTATGAATGCATATTTATATTAAAATAAATAAATTAATATTTTTTAAGATTTCCCTTCGGCTTTATTACATACCAGAGGCTATTGGGCAGAGAATTTTGAAGTTATAGAAGTTGTTAAATTGGACTAATCTTCCAGGACTGTACCTATATACAATAGTAGGGTATTTATAGGGCGTTCATAATACGCGTTGCTCGTGACAACCAGCATATATATGATTGATAACACGAAGATAGCCAGTTCAAAACCCGGAGCCAGGGGACATTTAATAATACTCGGCATTCATCCCACACCCTTTATCCTGGCCACGATATACGAGAAAAAAATAAAATAAAACAGGGCCTTTATTATCAAAATTATATCGAATTATGTACTATCCATACAGTGAAGACTAAATTTAAAAAAAATGTATAGTACATCTACTTATTTTGTAAAACATATCCTAATAGTTGTTAGAAAGTCACATTAACAGATTAAAATAATAAAATTAACAATTAAAACTGATGCAACTTAACGAATTGTATGGATGAATGGCACAATATTAAAATATATTAAATGCTAACATAATTTTAATAGCTCTCTCATAATCCCTACTTTTTTTCCAGAAGTCATCAAGGCTGCAGGTAAACTACGCGAAAAGAACCGCCGCCTAAAGATACTGTCCCTCGCTGAGGAAGGGAAGAAAAGCCTTCTAGAAGATGGCGTGTCCGGGGTATACTTGAGGCTCAGTAAGTCCTTGTCCAAGGAACTTGTCATCAAGAATGTCAAGGTAGGTCAACAATTAAGAGATATGATAGTTTAATTATAATCAATTATAAATTATGGCCAGCCGTTTTCTTGCAAAATTCTATATCTTATTGGAGAACTTATGTTTATATTACTTTCTTGAAGTGAAACTATCATTATAAGATCTCCATAAAGACTGCTGAAAACTGCTGTCTAAGGGCCGCTTTCTCCAAGTTAGTTTAAACCGAGTTTAAATTTAATCCGGATTATCTCTTGGTTTAAACCAGATGTGAGTTTCTTCAAGTCGGTTTAACCTCTAAACTTGGTTTAAACTTAGATTAAGTTAATCCTTCATTTTTCCCGGTTTAAACTCTGAATTAGGTTTAAACTGCAAAATATAAACAAACATTTTGTGTGATAACATACTCGCTCTTGTTACTCAAGAATTATTGTTTTGCAATTGACTGAATATAAAAATGGAAAATACACATAATTGAAATTTTAAATGACATGGAAGAAGAAGATTATGATGTGTTTTTGTTGCCAAAGAGACGCATCAATAGAAGCAATCAGTTAATCCAAGAATATTTTCAGAATATGTTAAATCAGTGAAGTAGAATTGAGATGAGAAAAAAATGTTTCTTAACGTGCATTATTTTTATTGTAATTGGTTTATAATTAATATCAAGGTTATGTAGTAAATTAAGTTTCACTTGAATATCTCATAATGATGTAATTTTATTATTATTAACCTATAATAATTATATATCGCTCAACTTAGATAATTTATTATTTAAACAAAATGATAATAATAATAAAAAGTTTCAACATTATTTGAAAAAAAATTATGAAATGTAATAGAGGTTATTATTATTCTTGGCATAATAATATCATATTATAAAGCAGATTTTATTAACATACAAATTATATCTCTGAAAACAGCAGCGCTCGTTTCATTGAATTTATTCACCAATTTCTTCCATTCATCCTCCATCTCTTTGACAGCGACGAAATCTGTTTTTTTTTTTGGTTTCGAAAATGTCTCTCTTCTCTTCCACAAGAGCCAGAAGAACATTAATTTCACACTTAGAAAAGTTTTTACTTCTTTTTGCTCCGTTTTTATAGAACACTATCACCTTATTTACTTTTTTGGTAAAAACAAAATGATATGTGTAAATAATCTTTCCATAACCCTTACATTACCTTCTCTTTCCATAGAAGTTTCAACAAGGAAATGTAAACAAATATGTACCAACCTTTTAAAAAACATAATAACCTTCACATGATTAGGTTTAAACCGAGCTTAAACTAAACTAAGGCTGTAGAAAGTGAATCAGAGTTTAAACCTCGGATTAAAGATAATCCGGTTTAAGTTAATCTAAGTTTAAACTATATTGAAGAAAGCGGGCCTAAGAAATATTTCAATGTCCAACTAAATCTCGCTAAGAGTAATTTCAATCACATGAGAAATATACGTAGTCTAATATCCGTACTAATCGGACTAAAAAGTAAAAAATTCCCCAAATCTATGAATACCACACCAAAAAGGACCAATACTACACCCCATATTGTACTATGTTCTTTTTTACTGACTTTCTAGGGTTCATCGCCTGAAAAATATGTCCGAGTAAATAAACGAAAATTTAAATTTAAATTTTACGCGTAATTGACCGTCTGAAAAATTATAAAAAATATATGACAAGATTTCAACAGAAATTAGATATGCTCTGTTTTTTCAAACAAATACGTGACCTGCCACAAATAAGTGCCTTTTCATTGACATTTTCAGCTATGTACGTGATGGTAGATTTAAGTTAATGGGCGTGAAACCAAAGCGGTCTAAGTTGTGGAAAGCGCGGTGGTAAGGAAAACAGTTTCGTTTATAGTTTCACAAAGTTCTCAAACCAAATCATTAAACAGAAAATCGGTAGAGTAACGATATGAAAATCATGTTAAATTCAAAAGATTTTTTTTTTATTTGTGATATTACCTCTACCATACAGGGTCATTGGCGTCTAATGATGAGTTCATGTACTGTTATAATATTCGGTACATTTAAGAAATTCAAATAGAGTGAATGCTCGCTCTTCGCTGTCTTCCATAATTTCTTTTAATTATTCCATATGACCTACTTTTATTCTGTTTTTCTTTAATTACGAACCCTTTAGCAGCATGTGTTAGACTGATTATGAAGCATTATCGCATTTTATGAGATTTACCTTGGGAATAGTGTATGTATATCTGTCTGAATATACAAAATATCATGAAATTTGAAGTATGAAAACTTTTCTATGGACAAGGATAGATGACAAATCTGGACAATTAATATCCTTATATATATTCATCCCTAACAATTTATAGAAGCTTATTTTAAATTTGCAGGAAATGTCCTAATTGCTACGATTGGAAACACACGAACGAAACTTATGTCAATGATAAAAACAATTGATATGGGAGAAAAGAGCTTATTAAAATTTTTAAAAAATATTTCATTCATTTCATCAACAGAAAAAGTAATTGTAAATTGTAGGATGTTTAATTCTATTGTTCATCGCAATTATTTCTCGAATTGAAAACTTACGTGGGTAAAACAATGAACAAAAGAATAGGAAACATTGATAGATTCTTCCAATAACGATCGTGTTATACAACCAAAACTTAAGTCCAAAGGATGGATACATAAAAACAACTATAACTTCTAAAAAATAAATATAATAATAAATACACATATTTCATTCTAAATAATGTTATGAGCTTTTTATATCATATAAAGTATCTCTCTTCGTAACCATGAATGAAACCATGAACATTAGAAAAAGAAAATATAATACTGTACCTGTAAAAAAATTAATTATATTAATTAATACTAAGTTTTTTTTTTTTTTAACATTTCGGAATCTGATTTCGACTACCGAAGAGTAAATGATAGCAGTAGAAATGCTTCACCCAAAGATATATATTTATAATTTAGAACCACACTGTGGAAGAAAATTAGATGGCTATTACTAATATTTCAATATTTATATTTTACCTAAGTTCTTATGGACACTGCTGTCCAATAGATAGTTAGTGGTCAGATCAGGGGGTTATGGTAATGCAAATTTTTCGGACTAACTGATGAAATTTTAGAAAGTATCGGACCTAGTGAACGTCTTGATTATATCAAACCCTTAGGTATGTTTTAAATTTCTGTTACTTTCTTATTAAAAGAAAATAGTCACCGAGGTCAGTTTCCCAATTTTTTGGTTTTAATGCTATCACCTCAAAAACCCACCTTAATTTATTTTGAAGAACAGGTAGAGGCGTGAATAACTTAAAAGCATGGAATAAAATTTCAGTTTTACTTAATGAAACGAAACTTGCTTAATCCCTAGAAAACATACTTTAAGTGCTAGGAATATCGAAAATATATACATATATTTTTCAGACATTATACTTCACAAATTCCTGAAAGCTACGTAATACTGTTCGAAGTGTTATAAAATGAATATTTAATGCAACTAAGATCTAACATAAGATCTTTGTCAATATATACCATTATTTTGTTTAACAGTACTTCTAGATAAACAAAAGCATTCAATACACTGATACAGAAGTAGTTTTACTGACTACAATTTTAATACGAATGCAAATATTCCAACTTCATAAATAAATCATAACTATTCATAATTAAATAATCCCATGACGGTAACCTCTATTAGAACGCCGAACGTGGTAGAAGGAATGGGGCTCAGTAATTGCGGCAGTAAAGATATATAGAGTAGACCATATGGTAGGGTAGACTTTTCAATATTTTTTTGCTTAGGCTGAAACGAAGCCTCATTAGAAGGCGGACACAAGTGAGGTTAAGTAAGTCACAGTAGGTGTCGCAAGGCGTTCCTCCCACAAGGGCCAACGCATGTGTGCCACCTTAGTCTGCTATCCTAGGTCTGGATCCGGTTTAGTTGGAGTTTTAAGTTAGTTAAGTTAGGGGCTTGCCATCTTCAGGTACAGTTCCAACCCGTTCCTTAAGTTTTACCATGGGTATCACTGAAATCACTTGATTCTCCATGCGATAAATGGGTCCATCAATTCTTTCCGTACCATTTTAATCTGATTCTCTCCGGTTTCGTCTACAGCATATGTTTTGTAGGTGGAAGATATAATATTCCAAAGAAATAATCTTCGTGAACTTAAAAAAAAGAAGAAGCTTTCCTTAGCTTTTTTTTTTTGTTTTTATGGGTCCTCCTCTTCCTCACCGTTTAGGCTATACGGGGTTTCCCGGGCCAGGGGAGAGGTTGGGGGATTAATGCCGAGTATTATTAAATTTCCCCTGGGTCCGGGTTTTGAACTTGCTATTTTCTGGTTCTTAGTCATCTGTCCGGTTGTCCGTGGCAACGCGTATTTTCAAACGCGTTTGCCCACTCGGCCATCCTGCCACACGCCTTTCCTTACTTTTAACAAGAGTCATATACATTTAGCATTTTATTTTAATTTTAAAATAAATGCTTGGTCTTAGAAAAGATCGCTTTCAGAATCTTAGGAGTCTCCAGCAAATATCCTCTCGGTAAAATATTATATAGACAGCGAACATATTATGCAGACGATTGACGATTTACAGTTTATTCTTTCCATATAAATTAGTAATTATCAACGATTAATCAGTAAAATTGAAATTATTGATAGTACAATTTGTTTTGTTTTTTTTTAATTTAGAATAAAACATCAAGTAAATGTGATAGTAATAAAACAAAAAAATGAAATGAATAAGCGTTAGTAATGGTGGGTAAGTTGATAGTACTAATAATAGATAGTTGTAACTACTCATTGGTTGCACTCAAATAATATTATCTAATAATATTTTTTAAAAACAGGAATAATTTCTTCAAAAAAAAGGGGGAATAATTCCTTCAAATCCTCGTGTTCTAAAATGGCAGGATAAATAAAATAGCTCTTCAACGTTTAATATGTATTTGGGTTTCAAGAAGGAGTATACCAAAATATGATTATGATTGAGAACCGAAAGATAGCATGTTCAAAACCCGGAGCCAGGAGAAAATTTAATAATATTCGGCACCAATCCCCCACCCTCTCCCCTGGCCTGGTAAACCCCGTATAGCCTACCAGGCGAGGAAGGGGTCCACCAATAATTAAAAAAAAGAAAAAAAAAGAGTAGTATACAACTTTTAGTTAATGAGTTTCTTTTATTCGGACTTGATGATAAATGATACAAGACTTTGTGTCTTGAAGTTCCAAATTATATCCCAACACAGTTTCAAGAATATTACAAAACACAATATAAATATATTTGACATCAAACCTAATAGACTAAGAAAAATTTGCGACAAACCTTTGCATGGTTTTATTGAAACGATATATTTCGCCTCTCAATATCTTTAAGTCACCCCTTTTGCAATTTTCCTCCGGAACAGGTTCTTTCCAAGACCTAACAAAGAGACAGGAGAACTCCGTCCAAGATAGCGGCCGAGATTTACGAGCCCTTTTGGAGAAACCGCTGCAGTGGGCGGTCTGTTTGGTAACAGTTACGAAATGCGTAGGGACACCGTGTATCGGAACACATTGACAGATCTATGCCTCTCTGATATGTAACTAATTTATTGGTCGAATTATGTAAAGTGACCAAATCTCAATCGATCGATCAATTTGAAATGATTAAGTCGGTTTTAGGTGTCTGTGGAATGACATTGCAGTGATCGATTACGGTTTAAGTAGGGCTTAAAAATAACATGACTATAATAATAATCGAATATTTCTTATTTTATTGAGCTTAGATCATCTAGACTTCATTATTAACGCTCTGTCATTCATTACATTAATTTTTTTTTTTTGGCTTCATGTTTCAATATGCGCCTGTCAACAGACATCGACAATTAGCAAATGTGCGCTGTGCTATTGAAATAGGGGCATGTCAGGCATGGGGAAGGATGGCACCCAGCGGTACCTCTTCCCTGGCTTGTTTCAGGTAATCTGGATTTTTAACGAAGGAGATCTCTCATCCAGCGCCTTTTTAATCTCCCATTTATGGGAATATCAGCTGTTGCCATACCTCTAATCAGTTGGACATTAAATACTTAATTGTTATACTTTTCAATTAATCTAAAATTTATTTACTACATACATGAATTTCTCATTTATAATATGATTTCTTGTTGGTATCTTTATAAAAGCTCTTGTTTAACAAAGCGAAAACGTGTAACCTTTCAGTTCATATACTTAACCCTTCAACCCCTACGATTGCCATATGGCAAACAAAATTATCAGCTGATTTTTATATTAGAGGCTCCCTTCTAGGAGGTTAAAAATTTACACTTAATTCATAAAAAAATAATTTTAGGCTTTGAGGGGTTAATACTAATCGCGAGTTATGCCAATCTTTAAAAAAAAAACTTATTGATTTTAAAAATCACAATTATTGATCACATTAAAAAAACAAAATCCGGTGAGGTGCGCGCATCACACAACTTTCACTTAACATCCTTCTTTTATGACTAAAAATAGACAATTTTTATAAAATGTCTATCATATCATGATAGTCAAAGCCGTTCAATATTTTTGGAGGGAATCTGTTGGCAATTTCAACCCAAAAAAATAATAGCTATAATTTATTTACTTTAAAATGCCCTCTGAATGAACAATCTTATTGATCTGTAGTGAATATAAAATATGTTTCCGCATGGCTCTATAAGCGAAAATCACCATTGACCAAAGGCAGGGAATATAAGGTAGAAATTTCATCGCCCCATCATTGAATTTTCAGACCGCATATGTTTCTGTAATGAGGGAAGATATCATTACCTGAATATCATTACATAAATAGTATATTAGTACTTAAATATAAACCTAAATTCTCCCCCTTCTATGATACTCCCTTATACAGCCAAATTCATTATTTATAGGAATTTGTTTAAAGCCTTGTCACTGGTAAATTCATTAGTAATTTTTTATCGTAAATAATATCAAGACAATTAAGTAAATGTATATTTTGCCCCATTTTTGGAAATAACCCATGATATATGCAAGAGACAATTTATAATATTTGTTTATACTATATTCACACACAAAAAATAATAATAACTAACTAATTTAAAATAATAATTATTCGCTAATCAGGCTAGGCAGGCTGATTCTGCGGTCTATGTTGGGGTATTAATTAGTCTTGGGCTGTAGTCTTAAGAAATGAAGAGTTTAGATGTGCATTGTCAATTCGATCTTCAGAACCAAACTTAGACTCCAGTCCATTGCTCAATTTAGTCTGAATTAAAACAGTCTAGGAGGTACCCGAAATAGTAGAAGATTCTCGAACATTCACAAACATGTACTAGAATTTTTTTATTTTTTTTTAAGATTTGATCCAAATCCTATTTAGAACTACTAGAACAGTTGGTAACTGATACAACAAAAAGTCTACAACTCTTTCCATTCATATGGTTTGTGTTCCATGATACACATCAAGCTATCTTCACTTTTCTATATACATTCACTCATATGATTGTTTATTACCTGAATATTGAAGGACATCATACCAGTAAGATGCAAATGCATTACCAAATACTCAGGCAATCTGTCCAAGTTAAACGTTCCGAAAGGTAACAACATTTAAATACAATCGGTAACATTAACACATACGACGAAGTGCTGTTTCAATATGGAAATATTTGTGGAGGTTGAGCGGAGTTCAGAACGGGGTCGCGGGCCGAAAACAAGAACACAGAGAAAGCCAAACATCGTCCTTGACTTTTGACAAGTTAAGATAATTCTGTGAAGAGCATATCATTCGCCTCCAGCTTTATGGGACTGTGGATTATTTTAATATTGACTACAATCAGTGAAGTAGGGGAGAACGGGGTGGGAAAAAAATCAAATAAAGCTACAGATTGACATGATAGGATCACTGACTTTCTCTCTACCTTTAGAAATATAAACATTAAGCATTAGCTTATGGACCTCAGAAAATTATCATGAAAAAATATGTTATAATACATAAGATGAATATGGCAATCGACCCCAAAATCTACTAATTGTTGTTAATAAAGAGAGATATTTTGAAATATCGACTGCATTAAAATGTAAATATCTTACTTAGAGCTAAACAATATTGCTCATAAGAAATGAATTTCCTTAAACTGGAGATTCACCAACTGTATAATTATAAATTGAAACTTTTGTTCACGAAATTATCTACCGCGCTTGGAGTAATTAGGGATAATGCGTGGTGTTATTACGGACATAAATTAATCCTCACACAAATTCCTTTGATGCGCTCTCACCGAAGAATATACAGTTTTGATTGGCCTAAAAGCCACTTGATGTTCCATCAAAAGAACATTTCCTGTCATTAGAATGGTTTTTTATAACAATACTTAAATTTATTAATGTCAGTAAAAATGGAAAATAAGGCCTAATTTAAATCACAATTTAATAATTACGTAAAACAATATTGATATTGACTTAAACGACTTTTCGAAATCCATAAAAAAACTTTGTTATAATTGTTAACCTTTTTTTTTTTTTTTTTTTTTTTTTTTGTGAACTCCCGTAAAAATTTGGCACTGTTGAAAGGAATTTGCACTACGTCTAATACGGTCAATCCATATCAATAGCTTACTGCCCTTGATGTGTTCAACCAATGATCTTTCTTGATCATCAGAAAAAATAGCGTTCTTTACACTTTTTTTAACGGATAACAAAATACATTTAAATTATTGCATGAGAGTGGGAGCCGATTTCATTGACGCAAGAGTAACATGGCAGTGAAAAAAATAAAAGTGATAGCATATTTTTTGTAAATTTACACAGACTAAAAAAATTTATTAATTTTTCAACGTCACTTAAAGATATTGAAATAATAAAGGATATTCATATTATTTAACCTTTAAGTATAAAATGAGTATTTTTCAAAGCTGTAGATTATGGTTAGGTTGCTAGTAATATGATCTTGGTGTTTTTTGGTGTTAGGGTTTTTAATAATGAGTTCTTGTATTTCCAATCCTCGGCTGGGCAAGGGCCACTTCCTCTCTGCGAACGCTGCTCCTCTAGAGGCTTGTGTCTCTCTTAATAGATTTTAATCTATCCTAAATGTCATGCCATTTTATTTAAAAGTTTTTTAGATTTGGGTCATATATTACTCATTAATTATTTTTGCTAATATACATAAATTTGTGGTTTCAGGCATTGGCGACAGAACTGGACAATCTTCAAGCTTCAAAGAGGGCAAATGCCAAATATTCTTCAGAAGGCCCAACACCTTCTTCCAAGTAAGTTTTTCAAATACATCTGTATTTTACTGCGACATTCATGAGCATTGATATTGTTATTTCAACATTGTTGTTTAACATTTGTTATTTACCAATAGCAAGAGAACGTTTAACGCTTGATTTAGAAATTTAGTTCATTTAAAATTTACTTTTTAACTTCCTCTAACATTTTCTTTTATTCTAGCATTCTTTATGTTAAAATTTCAAAATACTGGTATGGGGCACTCTTGGAATAGCCAATAATTTAAAAATCAAATTTCAAGTTCTGAATTTTAAAATTGCCAAAAATATTAAAAAACATATATATTTTTTAAAATTTTTAAAGGTACTCCCATTTTTCGCTGATTTTTATCCGTTTCTCCCCGAAACATTCCAAAATTAGGAAATCCCTTTGTTATTTTAAAGCTTATTGATGTTTATTTATTTATTTTATTTAATTATAATCTGCTTTCAGGTGGTAATAAATTATGAATTTTTAGTATACATAACTATAAAAAATACAAAAATTTATTCACAATTATAAAATCTAAAATTTAGATAAAATTCAACACTTAAAAACAAGTTATAGATTAAAATATTTTCAGCATTAGATTTAAAGCTTATTGATGTTGACAGTTGTTCCAGTAATAAAAACTATATGTTGATTCATTGGGCCAATTTATGATAACATGAAAAATTGACTGCATTTCATTTTACCAACAAAATTTAATCATTTTTTTACAAACTAGGTACCCGGATTAATGCCAATTCAATGCTCTTTTGAATGGCAAAAAACAAATATTTCTATCTCTTTTTATTTTAGCTTTAAAATAAATTTTATATATATAAAAAACAATCGATGTAGAGTATATTTTTTTGTCTCCTCTTATGTGGATCGTCGTATATATGAAATGTACACCTTGTAAAGGAAAGCATTGAGATCATGACAAATTTCGATAGGTTTTCAACGGAAATACACGTTTTAGGATTCCTTGAGTCTATAAGTGAACAGATAAGTTCAAAAACGATAAATCGTAAGAAACTGAAATTAGGTATATGAGCCCATTATATATTATAAGGTATTTGACTCAAAGCGATTTGTTTAATCAATAGACACAACGTTAGAAACTTTGTGGATTGGTTGTTATCGTCATTGAATCGGTTGCTTACTTCTATTATCGTCTTTTGCGAAAACCGAAAAAGTTGGCATCCAAGTTGCACTTTAACCTCTTCAATTCACTGCTTCGATTTAAAAAGTCGTTTGATTTAGTAATCAATGGGTTCCTATCTTTCGAGATGGTGCGAATTGTTTTTATACCCAATGTTTAAATGAAATATCTAGCAACTTCCTCGTTCATAAGAGTGCGTTATGATGTATATTTTCTTACAACATTGAGAACAAGCGCCAATATATTCACGAACGTTCCATCTCAACTTTACTAAATTTGGCTTGAATATATTGCCTAATTAGATACTCTTGCATCAATATATAAAGAAATCCACCCGAAAAATTATTTTAGGCCGTCTCCTGTCAGGATGTAGCAAAGCATTTTTAAATTTGAAAGAAAAGAAGAAAAGAATGATAGTTTAAAGATGTCGATTATAAAAAACCGGATGTAGCCTTAGGACATTCCATTAGCACAAGATACAAGGACAGAAGCGAAAAATGGACATATTTTAAGAGTGGGAGGGCTTAGGTCCTGGAGTCCAGTTTTGGTAAATGTCAGCTGGCAAGAGGCCAAGGAGCATCAGCTGTCCATGGCTGGAACTAGTACAAGAAGGTCGTTCATGTCAGCGTCAATGAGCTATCTGATGATAAATTGTCTCAAAGCATGTCGGAAAAATTGCAAAATGTTTTGGAAATGAAGAATCAAACATTAATAAACCAAAAAAGTCAATCCACAAACAAAATACTTATAGCCTTTTCAAATCATTTGTCATGTCCACACCAGGCATAAATATAGGTATGGTTAACACTCCCAGTATTTTTCACTATATTGCCAGTTCTGACTTGAGGATTTTATATAGCATCCTGCTTTTTCCAGTTTTTTTTTAATTGAAGTTTTTTAGAATATTCTTTCAAAGCTCCCATCCAGAAAAACTCACACATTTGCCATGGTAATTTTAATAGATATTAAGGACTCATCCTTCATTGCTTTTTAATAAATACATATGTTTTGATTTTAAATTAAATCTGACTATTAAATACAAATGAATTCTGAGCGATTACTTTACCGCTTATAGCTATAGTGAAAACACTTAATTTACTTCTAATTATTATTGGTTGTTTAATTCCAGGGGAGGATATAGAGGGGGGTTTTCACAGGAGTCAGGGACCCCCTAAAATATTTTGGCTATTTATAGATTTTTAAAATTAAACTCTAAATGTAACACTTTTAGTAGTTTATTAGATTGCAGTCCTTCCGGATACAAAAAAAAAAAAATCTTATAAAAAATTTAAAAACAAAAGTGACAATATGTGAGCTAGAGACCCCAAACTTGTTGCTAAATCCCTGTATATTTGTACAGTAATCTGATATCAGATATACAGAATCTGATATCAGTGAATCTCTAGCATTTTAGAAGCATGAAAACTGACAATTCTGTACACTATGAAAAAAAAAAATATATATATATATATATATATATATATATATATATAGAGAGAGAGAGAGAGAGAGAGAGAGAGAGAGAGAGAGAAATTTTGCCTTACCAAGCATATTGACAAATCCTTCAAAGAATACTTAATTACTATCATATCCAAACAATAGTATAAAATAATATCAGTCATAGCAGTTTGCACTGTAAATCAACTTATCATAGTGAGCATCTGAATTCTTATGTATTGCCTTAACAGTATTTTTGATTATCATTCATAAAATTTTTATTAACCAAATTTTTAATATACAAATTCATTTGAGACTATTAAAAATATTGGTGAGGGCAAATGAAAAGATTTCATTCAAATACGGGAGGAGGGGGTCCATAGAGGTGAGGTCAATAGAGACCAACTGTTATGCCTCGACAAAAAAAAAAAGAAGAAGTTTTCTACAGTTTGATAACTGGGCAATGGGAGGATACCCCAAGTGAATATACTTCTACCTAATTTGTTACAAAGTTTCTGTTCAATATGCAGGATCCGGTCAAGACATGGTTATTTGGTTAATTAATATTTCTCTGTTAAACATGAAATGAAAAAATGTATTAAAAAATAACAAATAATAATGAAGTGAGAGCATTACATTATGGCTTTGTAAGTGGTCTTCAGTTCAGTTCAGCCTAGCCTTTTATTATTATGATTATTATTTATTTATCTTTTTAAAACGAATCAGCTTTAGCTAAAATATTTTAATATGTTTTAGAGATGTTGCAGAGATTATTCTAGAACTCCCTTCATCACCTGAACAGCTAGCTAAGAACTATGATCTCAAATCACTTAATAAGTGAGTTATTTTATTTATTTTTAAATGAAAAAATTGTTGAAACGATAATATTAGTAAACTTTTTTTGTATAAGGAAAAAATCTAAATCAAACTCTTCTCAATAGGTATGTCAACTACTTCATTATATCAAGTGATAATTTAACAGACTCAAGTGAAGAGGGTTTGGCTTATCATCCAAGTAGGCTTATGGGAATTGACGACATTTTGAATGCTGTAAGTTTTGCCATATCCATACTAAATAAAAAAACAGTTACATATACTTTAATCAACATTTGGAATTTTTTTAATATAGGTAGTGATTCAGTAATTCAGTAATGTTATTACAGATTTATGGATACTTCATTAAGGAAATTGATAAAATATTTGGATGTTTTCAGGATTCGTTAGTAGATCTCATTTCTGGATTAGGAGCTGAGCATGAAAAGTTACTTGTATCTTTACCAGCTACGGCATTGAAATTTAACCTACAAGATCCCAAGGATAATATGCCAAGAGCCAAAGTTACTGGTCCACCTGAATCTATTTCTCAAAAAGAGGTAAGATGTCCACTATTAATTTATCACAAATTCACCATTAAAAAAAATTAAATTCACTCTCCTATGATATTTATTCTTCTTTCAAAATATGCTATTTTCTATAGTAACATCAGAATAAACAACAATTATAATTCATAAAGTAATTTATGAATTTATTAGGAAAAATTAATAAAATCAACGAAATAATATTATGAAGGTTATAGGTAATAAGGTGAGATGGTAAAAAAAAAAAAGCAAAAAAAAAATAATAAAAATACCATAAATGGGTCAAGTAGGTGAAGGGGAAAAGTTGCTTTTTGGTAAGAATTTTATTGTTTCTAAGTAAAATGAGATATTTTCATTATTTCCTATCTTTCTTTCACAAAAATTCAATATTTGCTTACAGGCGAATTGATAGAGCTGCCAATTGACAGTAAATGCTTCTTGCCTTGTAGTGAATAGATGTGATTCAAATTAATTTTTCTCAGAACTCAAACATTTCACTAATCACCTTCATATAAATGATGGTTTAATAGTAAAAATGATGCTTCAACAGTAAAAATATATATGGATCGGAATGGCTAGAGAAAACCCTGTTTAGCATTCTTAATTTTAACAGCAGCATTTCGAAGTCCCCCTGGGCAGCTTAGATTTTATTCTTTATACATACAGAATAAATCCTTGACCTTCCCACCCTTGTTAGAAAAGGTTGGTTACACCTATAGAGTAATGCCCTGTATGCCACACATGGCATATAGAGGTACAGTACAGGGTGCAGATAGGTGTTCCGACCAAAGAAAAAAGTCCATGAGAGTAAAAATTTTCTTTTACTTATTAGATTAATGTTTTCATTTAGCCTTATTCATACTATGACTAAATAAATCTTTCATTCAGTATTTAGTTATCCTAGTCTAGTGAGATGAAAAAACTCATCATGAAGAGCTATAGCTTTATCAATAAATTCAACTGTTTAATTTGAATTAGCTTTATATATAGTATTTATATTGTATAACAATGTAATATTTAGATAACCTAATATTTATGTTGTATAACATTATTTAGCAACATTATCTGCTAATCTATATTTCAGAAATGAATCTCAGTTTTTAATCAATATCAATATATATTATAAAGGAAAGTGTACAATGTGTGTGCCGAAAAGGCTCAAAAACGACTTCACTTATGATCAAGAATAATATGCCCTAACGATGAAGAAGGTTTCAATTTTTATCTTAAGTGTGAAGTGTTGAAGGGACAAGGGCTGTAATTTTAAGCCTCTCGCTACATGTAAATAGCCCAGGCGAGATAATGAATGAAAAAATGTAGTTCGACATTTGGAAGCCATATGAATAAGCTCCATCCATAAAGTTATTGTTCATTAGTTTTTTTTTTTTTTTTTTTTTTTTTTTTTTTTTTTTTTTTTTTTTTTACCCTCCTAACTTTATTTTATTTACAAATAATATAAATAATATCGTTCATTAGTTCGGTTTGTTATGGTTTTAGTTTCAGCTATTCTCTTTGAATTACACGAGATTATGTTTAAATAATCATTTTTTCCTTTTTATTTTTAAATAAGGTCATTACATCTCTGCAAAGAATTGAAAATAAAAATAAGCAAAACCAGCTGGATTCCTAAGCAAATTAAGTTTCACATAAGAGGAAGGAATTAGTCGAAACATTTTCTTTAATCAATATGTAATATAAGAGTAAATTTACAACAAAAGAAAAATTTCTTATTTGTGTAGTGAGCGAATAGAAACTAACACTGAATAAAATAAATAACCTATAGTTATTATGAATAAAAGATATAAAGGAATATATATCGAAAATAAAGTGTTCATATAATATTTCTGTTTAGAAAATTCCTAAATTTTCAACTGAATTCGAAAAAGGTGAAGTTACTCAACTAGATTAGGATGTACCTCTTCTTTTATTTTTTAATATAAAGAAATTTCGTAACTGAAGGACAGGAATATTAAAATATAACAGTTTAATGAATTATATATATACAAAATAAAAAGATCGTATTTTCCAAAGAGAAATTTTATTTAAATGGCTTTCCTGCAAACTATTAAAATTGAAGTCATTCTGTCAACTCAAAGGCTCATGCTCATGTTATACAATACATTACTCAAACAAAAATCGAATATTTTTGTTACAAATATACCCCTAATAACAAAATGAAAAAAGTAAAATTTGAAAAACCACATGTTGCAGCTAAACGATATCCTTGCTAAAAAAATAATAATGTCATGAACAAGCTAAAGAGAAGCTACCCATTGGTAACACTGGACTAATACACTTAACAGAGAAGTTCCGAGACCATCTTCTTAATTATTTAAGACCCCATATAATCAGAAATAACTGGAGTTAAGATTTTCATGTATATTAGTTAAAAAATCTGTGTCTAAATGTGAGTAATATTTTATAAAATAATCACAAAACAATGAGAAAGAAAATTAAGTCAAGAAAGTTAATAAATAGGCGTGCGTACACTTCATCGAAAAACTTTTAATATGCTAATCTATTAATTTTTCAATAAAAATATAAGATTATAGGAAAAATAATAAATTTGTAAATAATAACTTGCATTGTTTGGAATTTGTGAGAAAAGGGAAGAAAACGCATTAAGAGAACTGCATTAATAGGGTCTCTTATACTCAAACCATATATGGGCGGACTCTGAGGTATAGGAGTATAATGGACCGACCGGATTATACCATTATACTCCACAAGCCTATAGGCTTATAGGCTGGACCGCAGAAAACTGCCGTCCGTGTGCACCGGGCCTAATACTGAAACTGAAGTTTCAGGATGGTACAAATTTTGTTCTAATCATGATTAATTTTGGTCTATTTTTCTGTACTGTATTTTAAAGTTATTCTTTCATTTCCTCCCACACAACTCCGTGAGCGAAGCAGGCACCACAGCTTGTATTAGATATAATCAATGCTAGAACATTAGTCAAACCTTTTCTTTAATTGAACAAAGAATAACTTATAAAATTTATAATCTTAAGTTTTATATTATCATTTTATTTCTTGGATTCTTTTATTCCCTGTATATCACCTTTTATTGTATAGGTAGCTAAAAGTTATTATTACCATTTTTTATTTTTTTGAAAGTCTATTATTGATCTAACTTTTTATTATAGTTATGCTCCCTAATTGAAAATGGAATATGGACTTTGGAACGTGATGAAGATTTAACAGCTCCATATGCTTATTCGAACACTACATGGTTGGCTTTTGATGATTCTGTCAGTGCAGCTATAAAGGTATTTAAAAATTGTTAATGTTTTCATAGAGCTAAGTACACCATACTCTGTACATCAAGGCAAGAAGTTAGTTAATAATTAAAAAGACTTCTTGCTGAGCTATTGCAATGTATGGTTAGTAGTCAAAATTATCACAAAGTTTATCAGGATTCAAACTACAAGAATGCAGCAAGTAAACTTCATATTTCTTTCACAAATATATTTATTTATTGCTTTTCAACTAATCTGTTAATATTAATTTACATGTTATCAATTTATTGGTGTTTTGAATCTGCATTCATTAAACTAAAGATAATAATAGAAATCAATAAAATTAATATTAATGTAACCTGTGTGGAAATGGTTGGGAGTGCAGTCAAATAAAACAACACTATATGTGCAATAACATATATTGTGACAATGTTACGACCCTAGATTCAGGTCTTCATCAGGGCTAAGTATGAAACAAGATATCAACCAATGAAAATACATGAAGAAATAAAAAAAATATATACTTTATATATATAAAATATACACACACACACATATATATATATATATATATATATATATATATATATAAAAATTGATACATAAGTAATAATGAGATAATGGGGATGAAAAAATTAAGAAAGTTATATAAACCAAAAATCTACACATATAATATACTAATGAATAATATGTTATTCATTAGTTCATAACGCATTAATTCATAACATATTTTTTAGTTACTAATATTTTTTATTTATGTATAACTAATATTATTTTTTAGTATATCATATACATAGATTTTAGGTTTATATATATAACTTTCCTAATTTTTTACACCCACATTATCTCATTATTATTTTATTTTTATTACTCTATCTTTTTCTTGTCATCCATATCTTTATTCAAAAACAATTTTTATTGGTTGATACCTTGTTTCACAATTAGACCTGAATCTCGGGTCGAAACGTCAGCACAACATATGTTATTGCACATACAATGTTATTTTATTTGACCTCACCCCAAACCATTCCGTCACTTAAACTTTTACAGTCAACCATCTACCTCCTTTATTATAACCTGATACTAGAATCTTCAAGCAAACATGATCAATAATTTAAAATTTAAATTAATCTTTTCAATAACCACCCTTATCAGTGGGCCTTGTAATTTACACTAATTCAATCACAAAATCATTTTTTATATCAAATAACTCAATGATTAAAAGACTTATGAACTGAAATCTGTTATATATTCATGAATAATGGCTCACGATCATCCAAAGTGATGAAGAATGAGCGTAACTGAGAATTATGCAGATTTTAGATAACTTCCCCTATTTTTATAACTTTTGATTTATAAAACTGCTAAAATGTATTAAAAATTATAATTCATAAAACATAGCTAATTCTGACTGCTCGGGAAATTTAAATTTCAGCTTATAATATTATAGTCCTATAATATTATAGTCCTAAAATCATCATCATCATCCAAAATGATGAAGAATGAGCATAACTGAGTGCTATTTAGATTTTAGAATAACTTCCCCTATTTTATAACTTTTGGTTAGTAAAACTGCTAAAATGTATTAGAAATTATAATTCATTAAACATAGCTAAATCTGACTGCTCGGGAAATTTACATTTCAGCATATAATATTAGAGTCCTAAAATTATTGAGTTTTACCAATGGTTTCATAAAAAAAAAAGTGAAAAAGTTATATAATAATTTTTAAATTAATCTAATCTTAGTTCGTGGCTGACCACCATTTTAAATTATTTTTAAATAATTTATTTTTTGAAGAGAAAAGATTTGGCTCCGCCGGGAGTCGAACCCGGGTCTCCTGCGTTACATGCGAGGATGCTAACCACTACACCACAGAGCTCGGCTCAAGGCAGAGCAAATCCTTCCTCTTCACTGATACCTACTCCCCCTATCTCACAAGTTTTGTGGGTAGTAGTGGGAGGTGGAAAAATTTTGTCCAATTTATGATATTTATTGACATAAGTCAATTTTTTAAATTATTTTAATTAATCTAATCTTAGTTCGTGGCTGACCACCATTTTAAATTATTTTTAAATAATTTATATTTTGAAGAGAAAAGATTTCGCTCCGCCGGGAGTCGAACCCGGGTCTCCTGCGTTACATGCGAGGATGCTAACCACTACACCACAGAGTTCGGATCAAGGCAGAGCAAATCCTTCCTCTTCACTGATACCTACTCCCCCTATCTCACAAGTTTTGTGAGTAGTAGTGGGAGGTGGACAAATCTTGTCCAATTTATGATATTTATTGACATAAGTCAATTTTTTAAATTATTTTAATTAATCTAATCTTAGTTCGTGGCTGACCACCATTTTAAATTATTTTTAAATAATTTACTTTTTGAAGAGAAAAGATTTGGCTCCGCCGGGAGTCGAACCCGGGTCTCCTGCGTTACATGCGAGGATGCTAACCACTACACCACAGAGCTCGGCTCAAGACAGAGCAAATCCTTCCTCTTCACTGATACCTACTCCCCCTATCTCACAAGTTTATAAATTGGATATAAATATCATAAATTGGATAAAATTTGTCCACCTCCCACTACTACTCACAAAACTTGTGAGATAGGGGGAGTAGGTATCAGTGAAGAGGAAGGATTTGCTCTGCCTTGAGCTGAGCTCTGTGGTGTAGTGGTTAGCATCCTCACATGTAACGCAGGAGACCCGGGTTCGACTCCCGGCGGAGCCAAATCTTTCCTCTTCAAAAAATAAATTATTTAATAATAATTTTTATTTTATCTATTTCAAAACTCGGTTTTTTATTTTTATTTTTTATTTTCCATTTCTACTACATCATCTAAAATGTATTAATATTTATAATTGTAGGCCAAATACATTTTGCTCAGAGGTCTAGCTGGTATATCAGTAACAAAGTCTGAAGCTGATGACTGGGGTCATGTTTGTGCCTCTCGGCCAATTCTTGATACCATCTACAGCACCTTCACCAATCTTGTGAGGAAACCTCGTGCTGCTACACTTCTTTCATTGCAGGACCAAATACATAACTCAATATCTCCATTTGCTGGTATTTTTTTATTCCATGGAAAAATTAATTAATATTTTATTATAGTCAGTTATATTAGCATAGGTAATTTTAGTTATCTCACTTCTACCATAAATTGTGTACTTTGCAGGAGACATTCAGCTATCTCCTTACAGGATAGTCCGTGTAGTTGATCGAGCTGGTTCAGTACATGTAGTAAGAAAAGAGGCAAAAACGGAATTCCAATGTTCAAGACAAGGATACTTTACCCACCCCTCAGGTTGTAATAGGTAATGCTGTTAATATACAAAATTATTAGCAAAAAAATTTTATTTTTGCTTTAATGTCTTTTTCTTTGTAGATTTTATCGTTGTGTAAAATTCAATCAGTACTCATCAGATTTTACTGTCTTTGAATATGACTGTCCTGCTGGACTTGCATTTGATGAACGTTATGAAGTATGTGTTTGGCCAGGTTCATTGCCAGATGCATCAGCTTGCAAAGGTACATACATATATGTATTCTATATTATGTTCTCCTTCTTATATTTAAAAAAAAATTAGCACTTTAGTCAAAATCGAAGTAATTGTGGGAGATCAAAATACTTATTACCTCAAATAGATAAATGATGGAAATTAAAATTAGTTTTCAAAAATACTATATTTTAAAATCCATTTTGTGTACACCTTATTTCATTATAATGCATCAACTTACCTTACCTATTACTAAGAAATTTCTTTTATTAAATACTTTCATTTTTTTGGTAAATAAGATAGTTTTATCATAAATGCGTTTTCAGTTTATCCTGAATTTAATTTAATTTTTAATAAATATAGAGAAATGATATTGAATTATTGTGTTTGACGTGCTTTATTGGTTTTTTACTAAAAAATCATATTCTTAGGTTCTAGTGAGATAGCTCCAGTACCTCGATCTCGTTATGCCTGTTCAGCTCAAGGATATTTTGCTGATCCTGAAAATTGCCGATGGTTCTTTGCTTGTCTGGATCACCATGGTGATGGAAGAGCACCAACAGCCTATGAATTCAGATGTCCTTTTGGCCTAGTTTTTAATGAAAAAACCTTGACATGTGATTGGCCATGGTCTGTTCCTGGATGTGGTGGTGGATCAGGATCAGTTATCCATACTTCATCTATTTATCCTGGGGACATATTAGAAGGAAGGTTAAGGCCAGCATATGCACAGGTTTCAGATTTACATGTGTCTGGTGGAAGAATTGCAGATGTTGATGGTGGTCTTGTCCTTGGTAAGTTAGTAGTTTAAATATATAGTTATTAGCTGTACTCATAATAGCTTTGAAGAAATTTGTTCTTATTAGATGTAGTTTAAAAGCTATTGAAAATGTTAAAAGAATGTTGACAATGTTTGTTTGAGAACATAAAGGAATATGTACTCATAAATGTTTTTTTCATAATTCAATTGATCCATAGGTACCATACATAAAACAATCAATTTTCAATTTCCTACACAAAGAAAAGATATGGAACTCAAACCATTACTAACCAAGTTGAAGCTTTTATTTTACACTTTTCTCTATATCTTTGTATAGAGATCAATTGGGTAGTTATATCATTTATAACTTAAGAGCATCTGGTTTTTATGATCTTTGATTTGTTGGATTCCTCTCTGGCTCAAATAGTAGCATAATTAATATAATCAAAAATCAAAATCAAAAATGTTTTTTGTTGGTATAATATGTCCCCTCTGGCCCGGAGCTTCATGCATAACTCAAACACTATCCATTTCTAATAAATTATGTAGTTAAGACAGTATGAAGTGTCAGGTAGTATTCAATAAACTTTAAGAACTAATTGGCTTACAATATATTAAAAATAATCTTGGGGGCCGGGATGGCCGAGTGGACAAAGGCGCTTGCAATAGGTAATCAAAGTTAAGCAACGGCGAGCGTGTTTAGTATTTGGATGGATGACCGCTCCAGTAGGGTGACCACCCGCCAATGAACGCTACACAGTCCAAGCCTACCCCCACCCCCGGGTATGTGAGGCCCATCAGCCTACTGGAGGCAACTCACACTCACTCACACTTCCCCGTGTATCCCATCGAGAATCGTGGTGTGGTTTTCCAGGATATCAGTAACCGCCCGGAGGTTTGTTGCAAGGACGATAGGCTTCAGGGAAAGAAATATGTATAGGTCCTTGGGGCCTGCTGACTCCGGGCTGCCATAATCCTTGGACCTAGACCAGTTTGTCACTGTCCTTAAACCCGAGAGAGCTGACGCCATCGGTGGGAAGGACACTGCCAAATTGGCCCCAATGGGATTGGTTAGGGAGCTATGGGCAGTCTGCCGCTGCACCATGGTGACCATGGCTTGCAGCAACGTGAGGTTTGGGCTACCTCCTCTGTGCTCCCGCAAGCAACACAAATGTCTGTAAAGAGACCACACTGCGCGGCCAAAGGTCTCATTAGGCCTAATGTGCCAACCGAAAAAAAAAATAAATAAATAAAAAAATAATAATAATCTTATCATGGGTTGATAATATCCTATTAATTCCAAACAAATTCTCCTATGTAGTGATAAAATTTTTATTTAAATTTTAGCAAAAAAATAATGTTCTGAAAACCATTTACAATATATACATTATCTGATTAAGTCAATCAGTTTTTTTCACGAATTATTTTCTAATTTTCCTCTACTATCATATCTGTACAAGACTGCTAAGAGACCATGATAGTGATGGTTTGTGACACATTTTAACAATTGGATAAACTAGACGACAGATATTAAAAGAAGTTGAAAGAAGAAACTTTTATTATTCTCCTGAAAAATTGTTTTTTTTTTTTTTTTTTAGTTAGATGAGTATTGCATTGGATGATTAATATATCATATCCATCATCGCATACTCTTACATAGCATTATTATTTTTTTTTAACTATGGTAGTATGTGAAAAAGGCTTCTTATTTAATCTAAGACATTAAAATAAATCAGACTTAAGTTTGTTATAAATATCTTTTCTGTGTTATTTATAAAATAACTATCACTGATCTATTCTGATTAATTTTCAGGAACTAATCTATTATCTGGAATAAGTACATCTGGTCAAAGATACAGCAATGGCTATGGCTATGGACTTGCAAACCAAATTAATTCAGCTTTTGGAAACTCTAAATATGAGGATAATAGTGGTGCATATATTCATGATCCTACAGGTGATACAGGTGGAGAATATATTCATGAGGAAGGACCGCATGGTACAGGATCAGTTTACTCAGCTGGACATGGATCATATGGCATTTCAACTCCTGGTGCAACTGGGACAGGTTCTGGTCAATATGTCCATTCTGAAGGATCTCAAGGTGCTGGATCTTACAGTTCATCAGGAGCTTCAGGTGGATATCATTCAGGAGGCCAAGTTTTAATTTCAGGGGGTTCTGCCTTAGATAGTTCTGGGGCATATGTCCATGATTCTAGAGGAGATAGTGCTGGTCAATACATCCATTCTGAAGGATCACAGGGTGCTGGATCATACAGTTCATCAGGAGCTTCAGGTGGATATCATTCAGGTGGCCAAGTTTTAGTTTCAGGGGGTTCTGCCTTAGATAGTTCTGGGGCTTATGTCCATGATTCTAGAGGAGATAGTGCTGGTCAATATATCCATTCTGAAGGATCTCAAGGTGCTGGATCTTACAGTTCATCAGGAGCTTCAGGTGGATATCATTCAGGAGGACAAGTTTTAGTTTCAGGGGGTTCTGCCTTAGATAGTTCTGGGGCATATGTCCATGATTCTAGAGGAGATAGTGCTGGTCAATACATCCATTCTGAAGGATCACAGGGTGCTGGATCATACAGTTCATCAGGAGCTTCAGGTGGATATCATTCAGGTGGCCAAGTTTTAGTTTCAGGGGGTTCTGCCTTAGATAGTTCTGGGGCTTATGTCCATGATTCAAGAGGAGACACAGGGGGAGCTTATGTTCATCAAGAGGGGCCTGATGGACCAGGGTCTAGGCCATATCTCCATTCGGGATCTTCAAGTATCCAGTATGGTAATGCTGGTGGTCAATTTAATGCATATGAACATGATTACAGAGGAGAAACAGGTGAAGGATATGTACATCAAGCAGGAGCCAATGGCCCAAGTTCAATCATTTATTCTGGAATCAAATCATCAGGATCAGATTTTTCAGGTTACTCAGGTCATCAATCTGGAATCAGCCCAGCAGTACTGAACTCAAAAACTTCAAACATTTTATCATCTGGCGCATACATTCACGATTCGAGAGGTGATACAGGAGGTGCTTATGTACATCAACAAGGCGCTTCTGACTCAGGATCCGTTCCATACATTCATCAAGAGGAATCATTTAAAGACCATAGTCATATTAGTGGAGGTGTTAAAACTAGCCAAGGTTATTCAACTGATTATATAGGAGTACAACATCTTGGAGCTGGAGGGTTTTCTAGTGGTTCTTATAGTTCATCCAATTCAGGGCAATATATTCATGATTCTACCGGTGATAAAGGAGGTGATTACAAACACCGAGAAGGTCCATCTGGACCAGGACCAGTTCCATATGTACACCAAGGAGCAAATGTAGAAAGTGGTCTTAATGGTGATTTGAATATTAAAACAGGTCAAATTTATACAACAAATTATATAGGACAAAACATTGTAGGTAATGGCAGATTTACAGTTGATTCTCACACCAGCACTTCAAACAATGGTCAATACATCCATGATTCTAGCGGGGATAGTGGAGGGGAGTATGTGCACCAAGAAGGTCCATCATATTACCAGGGCCTATACGCTGGCAGATATTCTGGTCATTATATACATGATAATAGTGGTTCCTATGTTCACAGCAGCAATGGATACTACAATCAGCCATATGTGCATCAAGAAAGCCAGACAGGACCATCAGGTCCATTGTACCAAGGGGTTAATATTTACAATAGTCAATATGCTGGGCAATATGCTTCCAAGTATGCTGAAGATCAAAAGTATCTGTATCCTTATAGTAGCACCAACATTGATGGAGCGCATCTGTATCAACCTGGAGAAGGAGTGATTCACACATATGACACTTCAAGGCTTCATGTCCAGCCTCTGGGTTATAAGGGATCGGTACTACTGAATCCAGTACAATATTCATCACCTGTCACTAACATTCAACCAATTACTGTTACAACTCCCAGTCCCACAGTTTTAACGGAAATAAAATCACATAAAATTCAACCTATAACAGTGACAGAAAAACCAATTGTTCCACTTAATCCAGTTCAGTATGTAACTCCATTGAAAGGAATAAAGACTGGTAATTTACAACCCTTATCATTAGTAAAAGGCAACCAAGAAATCAGACATTCATATATTTCACCTACAACAGGTACTAAAACCATAACATTAAATCCAGTACAATACCATCAAGAAACAACTTTAAATACAGGATTTTCAGGATATGGTTACTCTAAGCCAAAAATTACCTTCAGCTATCCAGAACACATAGTTAAACATCAATATGCAGTACAACCAACACCTACTTCTTATTTAACTGGATATTCTTACCATCCTTCGGTCCCTGTTCATTCTGTAAATACAGTAATAAGCCAACCAGTCATAAAAACAAATGTTGTATCGCCAGTCTTTGTAAGTAGTACTCCACGACCAGATATAGTCAGTTACAAAGAACCTATCATAGATTCACATATTGTAAGACCAGGATCTGTGACAAGCTCTCCTATTGTGCCACTTAACCCTGTGCAATATGGAACAAAAATTGAGACGATTGAGGTTAGCTCACCAGCTCCTCCAACAGTGATATCAAGCCACTCGTACAACCCTGTGATTAAAACACAAACAGTACGTCCTGTTATTGTTTCAAGCACTCCAGCTATACCTTTAAGCCCAATTCAATATGGAACCAAAGTACATACATTTGAGGGTAGCACACCAGCACCCCCTAGAGTATTTAGTCATTCATATAACCCAGTTATAAAAACACAAACTGTTCATCCTGTTATTATCTCAAGTACTCCTGCTGTACCACTGAATCCTGTCCAATATGGAATCAAAACTATTAGTAGTTCAGTTGGATATCATTATTCTAAACCAATTGTTGGTTTATCCTACCCTAAAGATGTATATAGTACCCAAGCTCCACCAGTCATCAGTTATACATACCAAAAACCACTGGTAAAAACTCAGCCAATCCATCCAGTTGTGAGTACACCTGCTCTCCCTGATGTCAGTATTTCACATGAATTTCCCGTTCAGAAAATTTCAATAAGTAACCCACCTCAACCCTCATATGGTTATTCATACAAACAACCTATTAAACCAGCCATTCCAGTTTCTGTCAGCACTCCGGCTCCACCAGTTGTAAGCTATTCTTACCAAAAACCACTTAAACCTATTGTTCCGATTTCCATCAGTACACCTACTCCTCATTTAGTTAGCTATTCGACTACTCCACGTCCAATAATTGTTAGTAGCACACCTAAAGTTCCTCTAAACCCAGTTCAATACCTAAATTCTGTATCAATCAGTACTCCAGCTCCTACATTTGGATATTCTTATAAACAACCGATAAAACCTGCAGTAATTTCAGTAAGTACTCCTGCCCCACCAGTAGTAAGTTATTCCTATAAGCAACCACTTAGGCCAGTTGCCATTAGTACACCTTCACCACCAGCAATTAGTTATTCAACTACAGCTCGACCAATAATTGTTAGTAGCACGCCTTCTGTTCCTTTAAGCCCAGTACAATATGTAAACAGTAACCCCATTCAACCAGCATTTGGGTATTCTTATAAACGACCAATCGTACCTGTTTCTGTTAGCACTCCAGCTCAACCAGTTGTGAGCTACTCATACCAACGACCAGAAAAACCTTTAGTTCCTATTGCTGTTAGTACTCCTGCTCCACCAGTTGTTAGCTATTCGACTACTCCACGTCCAATAATTGTTAGTAGCACACCTAAAGTTCCTCTGAACCCAGTTCAATACCTAAATTCTGTATCAATCAGTACTCCAGCTCCTACATTTGGATATTCTTACAATAAACCTATAAAATCTTTTATTCCAGTTTCGGCAAATATTCCATCATCTCCAATTGCTAGCTATTCTTATCAACAGCCAATCGAGCCTGCAGTTAATATAGGAGTCAGTACCCCAGCCTCTCCTGTGGTGAATTATTCCTATAGGCAACCAGTTAAGCCAGTTGCAGTCAGCACCTCAGCTCCACCTATTTATTCCACTACTCTGCGCCCTATAGCTGTCAGCAGCACACCTAAAATTCCCTTGAATCCAGTACAATATGTAAATCCTGTATCGATAAATACTCAAGCCCAATCGACATTTGGGTATTCATATAAACAACATATAAAACCAATTGTACCTGTTTCTGTCAGTACCCCGGCTCCGCATGTTGTTGGCTATAAGCAGCCAATTGTCCCCATATCTTTTAATGCTCCATCTCAACAAACATTTGACTATTCTTATAAACAACCAATCAATCCAACAGTTCATACTGTTGTTACCACACCTGCTCCTCCTGTAGTTAGCTATTCTACAACCGTGCGACCTATTCGACCGATTGCAGTTAGTAGTACACCAGTTGTACCCTTGAATCCTGTGCAATATATAAATCCTGTACCAGTTGGTTCACCAGTTCGACCTGCATTTGGATATTCTTACAAACAACCACTCAAACATGTCACTCCAGTAGCTGTCAGTACACCAGCTCCTCCAGTTGTTAGCTACTCTTATGAACAACCAATTAAAACAGTTAGGTTTAATACACCAGCCCCACAGGTAATTAGCTACTCTTCTACATTGCGACCAGTACAGTCGGTAGTTGTAAGTAGTACACCTACTATCCCATTAAATCCAGTTCAGTATTTCAATCCAGTTAGCACACCCGCTCCACCGATATCAGGATATTCTTATAAAAAACCAGCTAAACCATTAACATTCAGTGTCCCCGCAAGCACTTTTGCTCCTGCTTCAGTTTCCTACACATACAACCAACAAGTTCCTGTAAGTACACCTGCCCCTGTTGCAGTGGACTTTTCTTACCATCAATCTGTCAAATCAGTGTATTCACCAGAAGTTCATTACCAAAAACCACTTAAACCTGTTGCACCAATTGTTAGTTATTCATATAAAAATCCAACTACTCCTGCACCATCAGTCATAGTTAGTACACCAGAACCTTTCTCAAGTCACTCTCTTCCTGTTCATCATTTAAAACAAGGTTATGCCTCCCCACCTGCCTCTCCCATAAATACATATACTTATAAGCAACCTTTAGCACCAGTATCAGTGAATTCCCCAGCTCCTCCATCATTTACTTATTCGCAACCAGCCCCATTTAGTACATCAGCACCAGCACTCTTAAACTATTCTTATAATACCAAAGATCAACCCATTTCAGTAAGTAGCACACCTATCGTCCCCCTAAATCCAGTACAGTATGTAAAACATGTAACTACTTCAGCTCCGATAGTTTCTTATTCCTTTAAGAGACCATTGGAGCAATCCGCTGTTAACAAGGCTACGAATGTTGTATTCAGTTACACATTTGATTCCAAGCCAGTTCGACCAGTTACAGTTTCGAGTACTCCAGCTATTCCTCTCAATCCTGTACAATATTCCAGCACACCTGCTCCATCTGTAACATACAGGCCTGTTTCAACCTATAGCACACCCTCAGTGCCTGTTATTAATTATTCATACCAACCCTCTATAAAACCAGTTACTAATCGACCATTGCAGCCAGCAGCTGTGACTACCCATGTTCCTGAAATTAACTATTCTTATCAAGAAGAGCCAGATTACTTCTTAAAACTGAAAACTGTACGCCCTGTATCAGTGACTAGTACCCCAGTAGTTCCCTTGAATCCAGTTCAATATGTTAGCACAACACCACAACCTGTAATAAACTATCAATACCAAAATCCTGTAATAAAAACACACACCTCAGTTGTTGCTCCTTCTGTTGATTATTATGATGAAGGAGAATTACATAGAGAGATCACCAAAATTCAACCAAAACCGGCTGTTGCTTCCTTTTATGAAGCACCAACCAGAACAACGACATTGTCTCCAATAACTGTCACCAGCACTCCTGCAGTTCCATTGAACCCAGTGCAGTATGTGAAGCATTCACAACCTGTATTCAGTTATAACTACAACTATGCACAACCTGCATCATATAATACAAAAGGTTGTTGCTCAAGTCCTTCAATCAAGGTTTCTCCTACACCCAAACCTAATGTTTTCAAAACTACAACTTATCCATCAACTATTGTTTCTACAAAGAAACCAGTCATTGGTGCCTACTTTGAGGAAAATTATGAAGCTAACAGACAAGAAGAAGGTTATGTTTACTCACGACCTAATATTAAGCTTGAGGAAACACCATTGATCAAAGGTATTTACAGCACACCTCCTCCATATAACAATCCATCAAAGGTCGCTACTTCGACATACTTGCAAAGGCCAGTTCAGACTTATGCAAACACTGTAGAAGAAGAATCGTATATTTCAAATACTCCAGAACATGTTACAACTCTGGTAAAACAACCAATTTCTGTTGAAACCAGTGATGAAGATCTAAACCTTCATTTAGACATTCCTAAAATAGGAGTCAATAAACCAATTTATACAACCACCAGCACACCTCAACAACAAATAGTAGAAGTTACTACAGTTACACCAGTTGTTAAAAGAGTACGAGTTAACGGTGGATTGACAAGAGGTGGTTACTATGTCCGTAGACAAAAAGTAAAGGTACAACCAGTTTTAACAACAACAGAGAATTATCCTGCATATTTCACTTCAACCATTAAACCAATATATTCTTCAACGATTGATTTATCATCACCAACTCTTTACAGCACAACAGTTAGACCATCAACTGTTTACACAACGTCTTCGACAACTCTGAAAGACGATGAACTTGAAGTTGAAGATGAAGATTATGATGCCAAACTCTTGGAGCAAGTATCAGGACAATTCGGTGAAATTATAAATGCTGGTAATCAAGGAATCATTCGGCAAGGTGTTTCAACTACCACTGTTTCAAGTTTGAAAGATGGAGAAACAATTGTTGGAGTTGTTAAAAAAGAAAGAGTATCAGGAGGAAGAAATAAAGCTAAAGTAGTTGTTGTTTCCAAATTAAGTGATTTTAATCCTTTATTAGTAGGAAAACTTGGAGCAGAATGCAGCTGTAAGTCTAATTCTAAAACATTAAATCTCCAAAGGGGTAGCTCTGGAAATAGAGGACAGCTCTTCTACCCAGAAAATACCCGAGTGCCATCTAGAGAATACTTACCAACTTCATCTGAGCCACCAAAAGTTAATGATTACTATTTGCCTGCAAGTCAAGTGCCGTTTGTCAATACTAAAGCAAGTACAACTGTAGCACCTGATAGTTATGAAGACCAGTCTTATGTAGAAATCAGACCTATTAATAAAGTTCAAAAGTTCTATACCTCTACTGTGCCAGCTATGGACTCAATTAGTATTGAATATGATACAACTACCAAGAGAAGTGTAGGTGTTAACAAAGTTGGCATTAGTCAAGAAAAGACTTTAGAAAAGGGTGCTTCATTTGATCGATATGGTCCAGGTGGTCTTCGTGGCTCTGACGAAACTCTTCAAGGATCTGTTGACTGTCAACGAGCAGGTCTTTTCCGTCATCCGAAATACTGTAATAAGTTTTATGCTTGTAATTGGGATCAATGGAAAAAGAGATTTACATTACATGTGTTCAACTGTCCAATCCATCTTGCTTATGATTCCCAATTGGGTGCCTGTAACTGGCCTTCTAAGGGTCCTGCTTGTGCAGATGACAATCTTTTGGTTTAAAACTAATTTTGTTGTAAAGCAAAATATTTATTCTCATTGAGCTAATTTCACATTGATAAACACTAGCATCTCATGAATACTTGCTATAAATCATAAATTTTAAACTAAGCTAATTATGATTCACAATTTATTAATTTATTTTTTAAATGCTCTGTCTTTATCTTTGTGAAAATAGCCTTATTGGATTTCAAAACTTTGTGTCATATTTTAAAAGACAAATCAACAGATTATATAAATTATTTGTCTTACTATAAGAATGTTACCTATTTATAAAGTTAATTATCTTAATTTTTCATAATTTAAGAGTGAAGCTGGCCTTATATTAAGGGCCAATGTGAAAATTATGTATGCATATTTATGCAGCCAATGATCATATTTATCATTGTTATAAATATTAAGGAAAACTATGAAGTTTTCTTGCCATGTCATTGCCATATGGTTCTGTTGAACCTGATTTTTTTTTATCTTAAAAATTAATTGTATTAAAATACAAACATCCACTGAGCTTTATTGTACATATTAATCGTAGTGCTTATCAATTAGGTGTCAAAAAATCTTTAAATGTCTATAATGTTTTATAAATTTGTAATGATGTATAAAAAGAATATACTATTAGTTCATAATGCATTTATTTACATTTCTATCCCCACACCTTTAAATCCTTATCCTAATTCATCATTATTGCAAATTATTTCTTGAAGTTCTCTCAATTGGTTCAGTTTTACCAATTCACCACAAAAAAAAATAATGAATGAATATTTAGTCATATGAATTAAGATCAACAGATCATTCTTATTATAAGGAAAGAGAAAAGGCACTTATTTAGATTTGTAATTACCTATAAACAGCAAAATGTTACCTATAAACAGCAAAATGTTATATTAAAAAAATCTAATAAATTATAAATCATTTTGTTATATACTCGTATAATAATTTGAACTGAAATAAAACATAATTTCATTTTGCATTTTATGAAAAAAAAGTATATATTGAAATTATGAGACTTATAATATATTTTTTAAAATTAATAAATAAATTCTTTATTTATTTGTCCTGGGACATGCCCTGAAGAACAATTTTAAATAATATACAAAGGGGGCTTTAGAGCCTTAAAGTTTAAATAAACAAATTAAAATGATACTTCTAAATAACTACAAATAATTAGGGAACCTCTAGTTTAAAAAGAGAAAATAAAATACACATTAAATATTCGCTCAGGTGAAAGAAACTAGTTTTCACATCTAATAATATATACATATTTACACACTTATTTACAGATTGGTTAAATAGTATTTATATTTCCTAAAAAAAAAAAAAAATGATTATAAAAAAATAAAGTAAAATATACATATCACCAGTGTTTAGGCAAAAGGGCTTAAGTGCTGGAATGTGAAGTTTACAGAACGATTTTTCAAAGTTTTGAAAAATCATTTTAAATCCTGTCAAAGGATTTCTTTATTCATGAATCACTATATTATCTCATAAGAGCCTAACATTATAGCGAAATACAAATTTAAAGAAAATATTACATATTTACTTATTTTAAGTGCATTTAAGCCCTTTGTATCTAATATTTTTGTCTCTTATGGCCTTCTGATCATAACTCATTAGCCTTTTGTACTTGTACAATAATCAACTTAATTCCTTTTTACCAAGGATATGAGAAATGGACCATGCCCTAAGGTTGTCAAAAAGTTTGGAAAAATCAAAAACATTTTATTTTATATTGATATTATGATTTTATATAAAAACGTGTTAACACTAAAAATACACAATCAATTACAAAAATGATGAAAAATCAATCCAAAGGTACATTATTAGTTTAAAAATGGAACTCAATCAATGATGAAGTTATTGATCTATTTCTACATCAACTAAATCAGGGTCAATATCTTCATCATTATTACACCTAAGGTTTCTGTAAAAATCGTGGAAGTAGGGTGGAATTAGTTGTAAAAGATCTAGTAGATCTTTTTTCTTTTCCTTGGACATTGGGATTGGCTCACTGTAGGTATTTTTCAACGTGAATGTGCTTGGCTGTCGGCCTCTTCTTTTAAATGAAACATAATCAAAGGGATCTTCTCTATTCAGGCTGTTTTTAAAACCAATACGTCCAAAGTCATTGTCGTACCGAAATCATTGTGCTTCCCTCCACAAAAAAGGAGATCCATTTTCATTTTTTTTTTTTTTTTTTTCTCAAAACTAATGGACCCCTAAAGAGTTCTCCAAAGCTGAAGAAATCTTTTTGTTCCATTTCAATTACTTTAAATCTTTTAATAGTGCACCTTATTAGTGTTGCCCAGTCATGAGGGTGGGCTATCTGTTTTCTTCTTTTGTCCCTCAATGATCGAATGATCGGTATCACATTCCATCCTCGTATGCCCAGAGACAAGAAACTTGTGATGTATTTCACGAATCGTCCTTTTCTCTTTTAATAAACAGGAAAACATTGCTGCAACGTGAGAGTTTCTATTCTGACCCCCGCATGTGTCAGAGAACAGGACAACTTTTTTTACTGAGCCTGGTAAATTTTTTAGCTCCTCATAAAGGCACGAAGCAATCTCATTTGCTCCTCTCTTAGCTATAGACTCGTGCCAGACATAACAGGTTGCTTTTTTGGTACTGCAGTCGTGAACTGACAAATTGTAAGTCCAGTACAGCCTCTTATAAAATGACACCGAGGTCTGCAAATCAGGAGTAGGAAAACACTGTTGTAAATCAAATGTGTGTATGTACGCACCGTAGGATCAAGTTTGGCAAGTTCCTTATCTTTCCTTTTAGTTTTAAAGGCGTATTCAGCTGAGTCGTGGTGTTTATTTCTTTCATCCTTATATATATAAAAATCTCGTGTCCCGATGTTTGTTTTTCTATTTCTCAGAAACTACTCAACCGATTTTAATGAAATTTGGCTCAATGTATATAGTTTTTGCCAACTTAATAGATAGGATAGTTTTTAACTTGATTAGTGATCAAAATAATTCTTATATAGCGAATTATTGCAAATACAGTAGATCGTATTTCGATTTATTAACATGGCGTCATATGTCGATTTCATAACGTTTTTGCTTATAAGCATGCTATTGTAATACAGGTTATCATTATTATAATTTTGTATTGTGTTATGTGAATGCAGTTATTTGTTCCTAGTAGTGACCGACCGAAGTTTCGGTTTCGGTTTCGGTTTCGGCCAGTTTCGGCCGAAAAACCTGGTTTCGGCCGCCGTTTCGGTTTCGGCCAAAAATTGGCCGAATCTTCGGTCAAGCCGAAACTAGCTTTTGTGTTTGATATCTCCGAGAAGGAAGTAGGAATACACGATTTCAGCTTGTAAGCTCGATCTCTTTCATGGCCTTTAACTGTTGAATTTAATCGGAAAAGATGGAAAAAAAAGAGGTATCTTCATTTCATAATAACTTTTTAATATTAACACTGAACACACATACAATAGAGATGGGTAACTAATAACATCTGTACATTTAATTAACAAAATAACAATTGTAGAGTGGCAAAGCTAAGTGATCTAAGTGCCGAAAATTCAATTCCCCGTTTTTTATACAAAAATGATCTAAAAGTCAAGGCCAATGCGGTGCGAAGTGATTTATCTCCCGATTGGTCGTACTTATACTAGTATAAGTACTACCAATCGGGAGATAAATCACTTCGCACCGCATTGGCCTTGACTTCTAGATCATTTTTGTATAAAAAACGGGGAAATGAATTTTTGGCACTTAGATTTGCCACTCTACAATTGCTATAGGAATCTTTCAATGAAACATATGACATATGAAATCATTCATAAATTATTATAAACAGCTTCCCTCATTGAAAAGATTTCTATTACTTCAGTCCAACATTTTCTAATAGAGTCTTCAATCGGGGTCCTTGGAGGGGCTTGGTTAGGAAGTCCGCTAATTGGTATTGCGTCTCGATCGGCTTGATCTCCATTATCTTGAACTACTTCACGAATAAAAAAGTGACGTATTCTGATGTGCTTTGTTCGTCGGTGGAATTCTGGATTCTTAGCCAGTTTAATAGCAGCCTCGTTGTCGACATAGAGGGCAGGAACCTCAGATAAATTATCTTTGGGTAGCAATTCATCCAATAAACGTTTTAACCAAACCATTTCTTTGGCAGCTTCACTTGCAGCCATTAGTTCTGCTTCGGTTGTCGATATCGCGACACAAGACTGTCTTTGACTAGTCCAAGATATAGGCCCTCCAGCAAAGATACAAATAATTCCAGTGGTAGATCTACCTGTACTGAGATCACCCCCAAGATCTGCGTCACTGTATCCTCTAACCTTATTTCGTTCATTATATTAGTACATAATTCCTATGTCGCGGGTTCCTTTCAAGTAACGAAAAATTCTCTTCACCTTAACAACGTCTTGTGCTGAAGGTTTTTCAAGAGATCTAGAAACCACACTAACAGCATAGGCTATATCTGGCCTAGTTGAGATAGCCAGATACATTAAGGCTCCGACAGCCTCCCGGTAAGGAAAATCAATGGCATCTCCTCTTGATTCACTAATTTCTGGAGTATTCAGAATCGGAGTTGAGACAGCCTTACAATCCTGCTTGTTGAACCTTTCTAAGACTTTCCTTATGTATCCCTTCTGGTTGATTTTGATACCATCATTTTCTTGACTTATTTCCAAACCAAGATAATATCCTAGTTCCTTACTGTGAACTTTGAATTCAGAAGCCAAATCATTAAGAAATTTCTTCAAACTGTCTTCACTAGTAGATGCAACCAACCCATCATCAACATAGAGAGCAACTATAAGTTGATCACTATTTTCATTTTTCATAAATATACAAGGATCGGCATCACTTTGAACAAATTTTAGACTAATCATAAAATCACGGAATCGCTGAAACCAACATTTGGCTGACTATTTCAGGCCGTAGAGACTTTTTGTGAGTTTGCAAACTTTGCTACTTCCATCACTAAAGCCTTTTGGTTGCTGCATAAAAATAACTTCATTTTGATCCAGTGCACCATAGAGGAACGCAGTCGAAATGTCAAACTGTGCTAAGATCATTTTTCTGCTGGCAGCCACACTTAAGATGGTCCTAATTGAACTCATTCTAGCAACAGGACTGAATGTCTCGGTAAAGTCTAAACCTTTCACTTGACTAAAACCCTTAACCACCAGCCGGGCTTTGTATTTCTCTATACTTCCATCTGGATGATATTTTATCTTATACACCCACCTACATGGTAGAATTTTTCTATCTCCTGGAGGATCTACTAAAGTCCATGTATTGTTTTCACGGAGTGCTTCCATCTCTACTTCCATGGCTTTTCGCCAATTCTGAGAGTCATCAGACCTCATTGCATCTTCATAAGTCTCTGGAATATCTGAAACTTGTGTCATTGTCGCTGAAACGAATTCTTCAAACCGTGTCGGTGGTCGAAGAGCCTCCCTATTTCTGAGATCCATCCTCGATGTTTTATTTTCTTCCTGATCTGCATCGCATTCAGCTGGCAACTTATCATCGGCCTCGGGATCTTTTTCTTGATTTTCTATATCATGACCTTTATCGTGATTTTCTTCCTCTTTTTCTTCATTATTTTCATTTGTAGGTAAAATAACCTTAACACTTGATGTTCGTGGGGTCTCATTAAAAATCACATCTCGTGATCTGATGATTGTTTTTCTTTGCGGATTCCAAATGCGGTAACCACCAAAATCGTATCCGACTAAAATCCCTTTAATAGATTTCCTATCCATCTTTCTCCTTTTTTGCTTCGGGAAATGAACATAACAATCAGATCCTATTATCCTTAAGTGCTTGATTGATGGTTTTTTATTGAACCATAATTCAAACGGAGTTTTATTTTCCATACCTGTTTTAGCTGACCTATTTAAAATATAAACAGCACTATTAGTTAGTTCTGCCCATAATGCCTGTGGGAACTTATCCCTCGAATGGAGCATAGCTCTAGCAGCTTCGACAATAGTTCTATTTTCTCTTTCGATGAACCCATTCATTTCGGGGGAATATGGCATAGTTACAAGATGTGTGATCCCATTTTTATTAAGAATTTTCTTCATCGACCTATTGTCAAATTCGCCTCCATTGTCTGACATAAAATTTTGGATTTTGTAACCAACTTTTGAAACGACTTTTAAAAGATCTAAGAATTTCTCAACAACCTCTGATTTTTCTTTTATGAAATATATGAAACGATAACGAGAGTAATCGTCCTTAAATAGTACATAGTATCGATAGCCCGAAAACGACGCTTCGAAGGGTCCACATACATCGGCATGGATAACTTCACCTGGAGCGGAAGCTCTTTTCCTTTTACCAAACTTCAATCTGTGAGCCTTCCCATACATGCAGCCCTCACAAACTTCGGAATCTAAATTAACTTGTATATTAAATTCCCTTTCTATTAAAGCTTTAACATGACTTTTATTTTGATGAGCCAGGCGCTCATGGTATAATTGCAATGTGTCCCGATCAGACAAAACAGAATTGACATTACTGTAATTATTTACAATACTGCGCCAGTGGGGTTAGTTAGCTAGACACCACTGCCGGTCCCAAGCCCGGATAAAGCAGGAGGGTTAAAGGGGGTTTGACTACCCACCTTTTATAAAAACAACTACGGTTAATTATTCTCAACAGCCTAGCCTCGGATTTCGGACGGATTTACGTAAACGACCTGGAACTCGTCATATGGTTTATAAAATTGGAACATGGAACGTAAGATCACTCTATAGACCTGGAGCACGGACGGAACTGGAAAAACAACTGCAACAGTTAAATTTAGATATAACTGCTCTTCAGGAAACACGTTGGACTGGTGTTGGAAAGCAAAGTGGAAATGATTTTGATATTTTCTACAGTGGTGATCAGAATAGACATGAGTTCGGTACAGCTTTCATAGTATCAAAGAGAATGAGGAAAGCAGTTCTTGATTTCCAACCAATAAACAAAAGGGTGTGCAAGTTAAGGATTCAGGGAGAAAAGTTTAATATCACTCTGATAAATGTTCATGCCCCAACTGAAGAAAAAGATGAGGAGGAAAAGGACCTTTTCTATGAGGATTTAGAACGGACTATAGATGCAACGCCCTCCTTCGATATGAAAATTGTTCTGGGGGATTTTAATGCTCAGGTTGGTAAAGAACCAGTGTTTGCTCCCACTATTGGCAAACATAGCTTGCATCTGAAGACTAATGATAATGGAGAACGAATGGTTAGTTTTGCAGCCTCTAGATCACTAGTAGCGATGAGTACTGTATTTACTCACAAAGAGAAACACAAGCAAACATGGAGTTCACCAAATGGAACTGCAACGCAGATCGATCACGTTCTGGTCTCTAGTAGACATTTTAATGTAGTTAATGATGTGAGATCTTATAGAGGACCAGACATCGCTTCTGATCATTATCTGGTGGTTGCAAGGCTCAAACATGCGTATAAGTTAAGGATGTTTGAAAGGAGCAAACTTCAGATAACCTGGGCAAGAGAAAAGTTAAAAGAAGAGGAAATCAGGTATGATTTCCAGAGATACGTTGAAAGAGGTATAGGTAATATCCCAGCTGTAATTGGAGGAAGAGATGTGAATGAGGAGTGGAACCATATCAGAAAAGCTCTATCTGATGCAGCCGGCCAACATTGTAAGAGGGATGGCAACAGAAAGATTAAAAACGCCTGGTTCGACCTCGAGTGTGAAGAAGCGATTAATGTGCGTAACGAAAAGAGGAAAAAACTTCTGAACAGGGATACTAGACAGAACAGAAAGGAGTACCAGGAAGCCAGATCTAATGCAAAAAAAGTTCTGAGGCAAAAGAAAAGATATGCACTACAGGAAAACTGGCGTAAGGTGGAGGAGTACGGCAGGAACAATGAGGCAAGAAAGTTTTTTGGTGAAGTAAAGAAAATCAAATCAGGTTTTATAAATAATTGCCCAATGATAAAGCGTTCTGATGGGAAAATGGTCTTCCTGGATGAGGATGTGCAAGGTAGATGGATGGAGCATTTTCAAGAATTGCTAAACCACCACGACAATGACGAGTATCCTGATAAGGATTTTCGAGACACGGAGAATGACCATGAAGTTAGCCCACCAGATTCAGAAGAGGTTAGACTGATTATAGACAATTTCAAGAATAACAAGGCTCCCGGTTCAGATGGAATACCAGCGGAGTTTTTGAAGATTGGTGGGTCAGCACTGGTTGAAGAGCTGACTCATCTGATAGTTAATATATGGGAGAGCGAAAAAATCCCGGAGAGCTGGAAAGAGTCTGTCATTATTCCCTTGCTCAAAAAGAAAGGTGTTCCCACAGATTGCAACAGTTATCGAGGAATTAGCCTCCTGAATACTGCCTATAAAATTTTTTCTGTTGTTTTATATAACCGAATTGTGGATTTTGTGGAGCCTCGTTTGGGTGACTACCAGGGGGGTTTCAGGAAGAATCGATCAACTATTGACCAGATATTTTCTTTGAGACAGATAATGGAAAAAATGAAAGAATTCAACAAGTCAATATGGATACTTTTCATAGACTTTAAAGCAGCTTATGATTCCATTATTAGGAAAGAGCTCTACCTGGCAATGGAAGAGATGAGAGTTCCACCGAAGCTAATCCGACTTGTAGCTTGTACTTTGAATGAGAGCGCGAGTCGAGTGAAAATAAATGGTAAGCTGGGCCAAGCTTTTGCAGTGAAGTCAGGAGTTAGACAGGGTGACCCCCTTTCTACACTTCTATTTAACATCGTCCTCCAAGTTATAATGAATCGGGCAGAGCTTAATCAGTCGGGCACCATTTTCAGCAAGGCGACTCAAGTACTTGGATATGCTGATGATGTAGCATTGATAGGATTATCCCTCAAGGCGATCAAGGAGACCTGTGAAGGGTTGCAAAGGGAAGCTGAAAGGATGGGACTATCCATAAATGAGGAAAAAACAAAAATAATAGTGCTCAGGAAGAAAACACCTATAAATCCTCCAAGGCATTATGTAGTGGGACGATATTCGTTTCAATGCGTACCCAGTTTTAAGTACCTCGGCTCCATCGTTAATGACCGGCTGGACGAACAAGAAGAAATACGTAACCGTATAATGGGGGCTAACAAAGCATATTTCGCCCTAAGAAGTTTCCTCCGGAGTAAGCTACTTAGTGTACGTACTAAAATGATCGTATACAAAACAATTATCCGTCCTATACTGACCTATGCCTGTGCAACTTGGACCCTAAGCAAAAACCTAGCCGAAAAGATTGACAGGTTTGAAAGGAAAATATTGAGGCGTATCATGGGGCCAGTTAGAGAGAACGGCGCATATCGATTAAGGAAGAACGAAGAGATCTACGACCTTTTCGACGATCTCCGAGTCTCTCATTTTGTGTGAATTCAGCGCTTAAAATGGCTGGGACATGTTATCAGAATGGACGAAGGTAGAGCCGCGAGGAAACTATATTATGGGACCCCGGATGGAGTCAGACCACGTGGAAGACCGAAGGGAAGGTGGAAGGATTCCGTGGCTGAGGACTTGAGGAAAGTTGGAGTATCCATGAGACATGCTGCTGACCGAAATGTTTGGGAGGGGGCGGTTGAGAGGGCCAAGGGCAGCTTCAGGCGCCTGTCGAGCCGATAAAAAAAAAAAAAAAAAAAAAAAAAAAAAAATTTACAATATTCAATTTAAATAAACCACCACGACGCTGCCGTTCACCTGTTAGAACAGATTGATTGTTAACCAACAACTTACATTTTTCTGCGGTAGAAATAAATTTGCTACATTCAATTTTATCTTGGGCAGATAAAACAGAAAAAAGATTTTTGTGCATTTGAGGCACATACCATACATTGGAAAGAGTTGTTGGAATTGTTTTATTATTAACGAGTGCTTTAATTTTAATATCTCCAAAACCAACAGCTGGTATACTATCGCCATTAGCAGTAGTAACTTGGTGCGATTCATTGAATGATTGGAGGTTATTAAACAAAACCTTGTTATTACACACATGATTCGTAGCACCGTTATCAACGAACCAATTCATTTAGTCGCATTCAGATGAAAATATCTGACTATTAGAAGCAAAAAGAGTCATATTATTTATGTTAGCATTAGCTTCAGATTTAGGAGGTCGTCCGTCTTTTTTCCATTTGATACAATTTCTTATAATGTGACCTTCCTTTTTGCAATAATGACAAATAAAAGTTTTCTTAAATTTAGGTGGATCTTTTCTATTATTAGAAACAGCTAAAGCTTCCTCCTCATTAGACATCGGAACTCTAAGATTTCCACGTAAAGCTCTCTCATGAGCACACAATTGACTAGTGAGGTTATCTATTGTTCTTTCTTGGTTACCCATTAATCGCCAACTGGCTTTAAACGAAAAATAATCGGCTGGAAGAGTATCCAGAATTTTACAAATTAAAAGAATATCCGGCAATTTATTAACTTGAATTCCTTCACACATTTCTAAGTTCAAACTGCACCATATATTCTTTAACTTACTAATATGGTTAGCCATATCGTCATTTGAACTATATTTGTACATAAAAAATTGCATACATAGGTCAAATGTTTTATCCTCTAAAGTACCTTCAAACAAGCGATGAAGCTCTAACCATATGTCCCTTGATGAATTAAGTCTCATAACTTGGTTAGAGTTTTCCGAAAATCTTCGATAAAAAAACAGAGAAGATAAAAAAAAATTATATTTACATTACCTAAGCGCAATTATAAGCTGTCTGGGCCCATAACCTGTTGAATTTAATCGGAAAAGATGGAAAAAAAAAGAGGTATCTTCATTTCATAATAACTTTTTAATATTAACACTGAACACACATACAATAAAGATGGGTAACTAATAACATCTGTACATTTAATTAACAAAATAACAATTGCTATAGGAATCTTTCAATGAAACATATGACATATGAAATCATTCATAAATTATTTCATATCTCAACATCAACACCCTTGGATTTAATAGTGAGAAATATCTGTTATTTTAGTTAAATAAACTTGTGTAGTATTTCGATAAAACATACATTTTTCTCATTCAAATCAAAACAGAAAAAAATATTTTAGTCAGTAACCTTGTTATAAAAAGGGCGCTCAAGTTGCATCATATGATGGTAGTAGGTTTTGTTCTTTGTTCTTGTATAGAATGAGACTCATGCAAAAACAAATTTTTCAAACTTGGCGGGGGGCTGCCCCTCCCGGATCACCAAAACTTCAAAAAAAACTTTTTTCTGTGTTAACAATGAAGAAGGGTGTTTTCGAAAAAAAAACTCTATACATTTTTAAACTAGATTATATCCGCATTTCGGACCAAAACTGACTAAGTAGTCAAAATAGCTTCTGAAATACAGCTTTACGTATTCAAAAGGCCGTCATTCTGTATTCCATCGGATTTGTTATGCCAAAGATTTACTTTATAATTTATTATTCAGATATGATAATATGAATTTTTATGATTATTAGCCTGTTCTAAGTAGGGACCGGGATTCGATCCTATAACCTAACTAGTACACCTAGTTACCACTCCTCTATACCAAACCAACATATGAATGATTGAGTTAAATTACTGTTATTTTATAAGCTTTCATTGATATTATTGGTAAACTAGACATATTACACACTTACACGTATTATATAATGTAAGTTTCAGTTTCGGTTTCGGCCCGAAACCAGGTCTATGGCCGAAATTCGGTTGCGGTTTCGGTTTCGGCAAAAATTTTGGTTTCGGTCGGACACTAGTTCCTAGTGATGGTTCGGAAATACTGGACCTGTTATTTTGTAACAGGTATGTGCAAACTCAACTTTGTACCTGTTATCGATTTTTAAAAATAACAGGTACAGCTTATATGCCAAACGATATAGACTAATCTACTGGCCGCCACGCGGGGACAAGACTAGTATATGAGCATTTTGTACCAGATAACTAATATCTGTTATCTCACATCTCTTATTTCACACCAGACCTGTTATATCCTACTTCTTCACTAGTACCGCGTATCGCCGCAAGGCAGCACTGAACCACTATAAGTGTTTTATAACTATTATTTCGTACTTCTTCACTAGTACTGCATATTGCGCCAGGAAGCGCTGGTCCACTATGAGTATTTTGGACCTGTTATTTCGTACTTGTTCACACCAGATCGAGTATTTTACACCGGACCTGTTATTTCGTACTTCTTCACTAGTAATGCATATTGCCGCCAGGCAGCGCTGGTCCACTATGAGTATTTTGGACCTGTTATTTCGTACTTGTTGACATCATATCGAGTATTTTACACCGGACCTGCTATTTCGTACTTCTTCACTAGTAATGCGTATCGTTGCCAGGCAGCGCTGGACCACTACGAGTATTTTGGACTCGTTATTTCGTACTTGTTCACCCCAGATCGAGTACGAGTATTTCGTACTTGTTGACATCTGATCGAGTATTTCACACGTACCTGTTATTTCGTACTTGTTCATATCAGATTGAGTATTTTATACCAGATCGAGTATTTCGTACTTGTTTAGATCCGATCGAGTATTTCCCACCGTACCTGTTATTTCGTACTTGTTTACTAGTACTGCTTATCTCCGCCAGACAGGGCTGGACGACTATGATTATTTTTTACCTGTTATCTAATATCTCTTTTGTCCCACATCTGCATATCATCCCGGGGGCCGGGGGGCCTGGCGGCGAATTGACATGCTCTTTTACCTTTATTTTATTTTCTCACTACTGCTATGCTACTCTATCTCTATATATAATATCTAATATAATAAATATATTATTTATATTTAAGCTTGCTTGCATTTAGTAAATTTAAATGCCGTCGGTAAATAATAAAACAATCCCTTCCCCTGGATCCGCTTATGATAGAAATCAGAGTATTTCTTTTTATTCAGATGTTTCCCATCTCTTTATCAGATAATATTTGTTTACTAATTTTTTCACCCTAGTTAATAGCAATAATTTTCCAATAACATTGAGTTAAACTTAATTTCTATTGGACATATTCTTACTTACTCCTTCATTTTAATTCATTATTGTTATTAAATACACTCAAATACCTTTATAAAAATATACTTTCATTTGTTTTGAATTATTGTAATAACATAATTTTTTAAGGTTAATTTTGTTTGTAAAATCCACTGATTATGCATTACAGTATTGTGTTTTATGAAAGGTGTAAAAATTGTATTCATTCACTTATAAAGATTTTGTGGATTAAATGGTGATAAAAAACAACTTCTTTTGGAAAAGCATGTATATTTTTGAGAAATCACGAGAAATTATGTATATATTTTATATTAATATTATTTTTATACTCAGATTTCACGGTGAATATATAAATTTTTTCTTGTGAATATATTTTTTTTTATAGGTAGTATGAGTATTATAGGTAATGAATCTAGAGGATAAAAAATTAAATGGTATTAGTAACAGGTATTTGGAACAGGTATTTCTTTGGAAAATACTAGTTATTGTAAAATACTAGTTTTTGGCATCACTATTTGTTCCTATATTATTATTTATTAGTAATACAAATCTTTGTATTTATTGTTAATTTTCATTAAAGAATAAATAAATCAAGAAAAGGTTACAATAAATTCTCAAAAGTGTAGGTACTTTTTCATTTGTATTTAAATTAAATTACTTGCCAAGCGCTGAAACGCTTTGCTGTGGCCCACCCTGATATCAACTTTTAGTAAAGTAAATACATTTTAATAATTTAAATTAGGCTATTATTTGAAATAATACTCTATAAATGTTGTAACAGCACCAATTGTCATAGGTGTAACCTAATATAACCTGACTTGGGGAGTCAGTGTTGCCAAAAATTAGTTAAAATTAGTGAGTTGGCTACACTGCGGGTAACCAGTCATAAAAACTCCCTAAGTGTGTTTTGATTAGGTGTTGTGGGATACTTTGTGATTTGCTAAAGAACTGCATAATTAAGACTTTAATATTATATTTTCAGTTGATTTATTTATTTATTTAACAGAAGTTTCTTTATTTTCATTATTCGTTTTGTTATTATTATTTAAATACAGTGTTTTTTATTTTACCAAACCTTCTTATTATTTTTATCCCGTGCTCTAAAATGTAAAATTTAAAAAATGTCAGTGAAGATTTGTAATTCCTCCTTTATCAACAATAATTTAAAGTTGAGAAAATTTAATCCCAATCGAATAGAGGCTGTTACTTCCTGTTCAGCAGAGTTGTAATTATCTTTATATGTAAAATTTAAGAAATCTCAGCGAAGATTTTAATCCTTTCTTTAATTTAAAGTAGGCTATTATTGGGAATGATAATTCGTTGTTAATTTCACCAGAATACAATTTTTTACTTATCTTTAAATGATTGTTGATTAAGAAAGGATTACAAATCGCGGCATTTTTTTTAATTTTACATATAATGATTATTACACTTCTAATGAACAGGAATAATTGTTATTTGGGTAACCGCAAGTTTCAGATTTATCCACCATAAATATGAGAGTACTACTGCAAAATGATCCATCGGCAGATATATTTTCTAAACAATTGCTGTATATTGGAAACGGTGAAATAGAGCTGTATCGAAATTCAAAATTTATCAAATTACCAGAAAATTTCTGAACTGTTGTAAAGACGAAAAATGAACTGTCTACGAAATATAAAGTGTCTTTCCTGATATTTTGAACAATTATTTGGACTATAATTGGCTCGGTAGTCGTGCTATTTTGGCAGCAAAAAATGTTGATTTCGATGAAATAAACTTCCAAAATCAATTGACAATGTTCTAGATGTAAACGAAGCCGTAAATTTCCCATCTGAATTTTTTAATTCCCTGGATATACACCCAAACAATCTCCAGTTGAAGATTGGCTCACCGATCATTCTTCTTCGTAACTTAAATCCACCTCAATTGTGCAACGGTACACGTTTGGTCTTTAAAAGGATCACAGGAAATGTTATTGAAGCAAAAATGTTGCCTGGAAGGTTTACAGGAGATATCGCCCTGTTGCCACCTATTCCCCTGGAACCGTCAGAACCTGTGCTGGTGTGAAGGAAGGAGGAGGTGGTGTAAGTTGAAGTGGTATGTCTAGAGTGTTATGTACATGTACTATCGTGTTCAGTATTTGTGAGTTCTAAGTGTGGTATAAAAACAGACGATAGGTAGTCAGCGAAGAGTTCTGATTTTTCTCCGTCAGCCACAGCCCATGAATCATCCTCCCTCCGGAGGGGTGCCGGCACCTCACGATGCTTAGTAAGTTTTTTGGTATGAATGTACCAATGTCCCTACAAGCTCCCATCGTCAGTCGAAAGATTAGTAATATAGTTGTCATAAGTTGTTCGTTTAAATTTTAGAATCTGTCGTTTGAGGTCGTTATTGAGTCTATTGTAAACTTATTTATCTGATGGAAGTCTGTCAGTCTGCCAAATTTTCCTAGCTCTTCTCTTTGCCCTTATCAGATCCCTTATGTATTGTGGATACATAGGAAGACTTTCTGTTTTTCTGGGCTTGGATACTGATGAAGACCAAGCTGCTTCTTGTATGTTCTTTACATTCAACAGCATCTTCAAGTTCCTTTTCATTCCTGATAGAAAGAGGAACTAAGAGAGAGTTGTCCAAAAAACTTCTATATCTGTCCCAATCCATTCTTCCGTTTATTAGAGACGGTCTCTGTGTAGCTTGGCAGGGCTCATCTAGTAAGATTAAATGCTCGAGGGAGTGATCAGAACAAAGATCTGAGCTAGTACTTATGGTATGTGGTGTGGCTCGGAGTCCTTTAGTAATGAAAAAGTCTAGTAAGTCTGGTGATTTCCGTCTAGAAGTGGGCCAGTAGGTAGGTGAATGAGGTGATATGGTGTCTAATGAAAGCTCGTGAAGAACATACCTTAGGTTCCTTCCTCTGGAGGTAGACAGTCTTGAGCCCCAGAACTCATGTTTAGTAATAAAGTCACCTCCTGCAATGAAGCATCTACCTAGACTTTTAAGGAAGTCACTAAACATTGCAGACGACAAGACATACCTAGGAGGGCAGTAAACCGCAGCAAAAGTAATGTTTTGATGTTTAGTAAATAGTGATATTGCTGTAGCTTGGATGTGAGGTGTTATGGGTATTTGCATCAAGTTGTGTTTGAGTGTTGTTCTGATGAGTATGGTAGTGCCTCCGTGTGCAGTACCGTCCGGGTGGTCTGTCCGGTAGATTTTATAACCCTGAATGTAAAATTTAGAATGTGGTGTCAAATGTGTTTCTGTCATGAGTGCTATGTCAATGCGTTTCTCGTGTATGTCCAATTCAGTCCTGTGTTGATTCAGTCCGTTTGCATTCCACAGCATAACAGACATGGAGCCCACAGTTGACTGATTAAGGGGCATATTGCTGGCTCAGGGCGAGGGTAGCTTGCGAGAGTTGTTGAAGTAGACCAAAGAGGGGCTGGATGAGGTTATTCAGTCCATTAATCAAATTTAATATCTGACCTGAGCCATTTTCAATTGTGGAGCCGGGTGGATAAAATTCCCACTCATACCTGTGAATTCCTGTTGCGGTGGTGCTGGAGCTGGTCGTTGCCTCTGTTGTTGCAGTCTCGGGCCTGATTGAAGTGGCTGACGCTGTTGCGGCTGAGGTAGAACGGGAAACTCATCGAGGTTGGGTGGTGGTGGTGGGGCCTGCACTTTCGGGGGCCTCTGAAGAATGTTGTGGATACTGCGACGTTTCCTCAGCTCCTTCAGCGTTATGCAGCCCCTGTAATTAGCGGGATGTGGTCCATTGCAGTTAGCACATCTTGCCACAGTTTCTCGGGTCTTGGTACATGAAGAACTTTCGTGGGCCATACCGCATCTCACGCATTTCGGGGGGTGGTTGCAATATGTTTTCGTGTGCCCATACTCTTGACATCGCACGCATTGAAGGATCATTTTTTCTTACGTGGCTCTTCTATTTTCACCTGCGTATAGTATAAAGATTGGATTTCAAAGATTAAGTAGCTTTTGACACGTCAACAAAAAACATTGGGAGTGGAGTTTTGTAGCGTGAAATAACATTCACTACACTTGTAGCTTCATAGCCGTAGTTTGCTAGTTCTTGTTTGATGATTTCTACGGGTGTAGCGAAGTGAAGGTTTTTTATGACCACTCGAGGGCTTTTATCTTCCTGGAGTTGGTACTTATGAAAGTCTGCACCTCCTTTTCTTAGACTGGTAACAAACTTTCGATACACGTCTGCATTTTCTGGATAGACACTAACCCCCCTCACAGATGTTTTCATCCTGAAGCTGTTGGGGCCACCTTCATATTGAAGGAAGGTTACTAGCGCTCTATAGTCTTTCACATCACTTAAGTATATTGGTGGAGGTTTAGTGTTTAACGGTGGCTTATTTGGTGGCTGGGAATCTTCTTTTAGGTTCGATAAAGGCGCGAAACTATTTTGTAAAACAATTGTATCACTAACCTTAGGATGCTTCCGAGGGTCTCTTTCCGATACCATTTGTCTTTTCCTACCTGAAACAACCTCCCAAGAGATTGTTTCGTGGCCCGTACCATCACTATTGTCTATTTCAATAGGTACACCACCAGAACCTTGCGGTTCATTCATTGTTTAAGCGGATGAACCCGCTTCACTAAAAGATTCACTTCCTTCAATCGCACACTTGTTATACTTACTAATACGAAGTGAAAGCAGTAAAAATAACTTAATTTTATCACTTAAAACATTAAATAAAACTTTTAAAACATAGAGAGAAAATAAACAACGTGCATAACCTTTTATCACCAACAGCTGTTTTCATATTCGTCGTTATCTTAATTTAATGAATGAAATCTTGATAGTTTGTTAACAATCTCAATATTTAAATGAAATAATAATAAAAACTGAGTATTTAATTTTTATTTTTTAGAATAAAGAGTACAATATTTAATAAATGCATAATTATCTTAGATCCAAATCGGTAGTTTTTCCATCAAAATTAATGCATGCTGCTTAAGAAGAACTAGGTAGCAGACATATGTTTGTGGACAAATCCAAAGGGCGTAGAAAGTTGCATAACTACATAGGCCCTTTTGATCTGCACACGTTCTGGTATAAAGGATGTAAGTTTTATCAGGTGTCACTTAACCCCTTTGGATCATTGCCAAATAGCAAATAAGACTTGTGCCGTTAAGATCATCTTAATTACACCATTTAGTAAGCTGATTTCACTTAAGCCGATTGAACCATTAAAAATAGATAGATTTTTTTGACAAGAAGCCATAAAAACCTCATTTTCATAAAAATGACACTTAAGCCCTTTTGCCCAAACACCAGTGATATAAGGAAAATAAGAACTGCCATCAGTTTAAAAAGGACGTTGGATGGCTATGAAGTGATTATATAGGCGGGATTTAAAGGTGGAGAGGGTATTGGAATTATGGATGGAAGTGGGAATGGAATTCCTTAACGAGGTGGACTGGATAATGAAAGATCTATCGAAAGCTGACGTTCGGTAGGCCGGAAAAAAAAATGAGAATAAAACCTAAAAATACTTAAATTTTATCAGTCCTCTGAGAAATCCTACATGTTGACAAATTTAAATTTATGGAAAAGCGAAAAATTCATTAATTTTCTGTTTTAGAGGGAAATGGTAGAAAATGTATTGGTGATGTTAAATGGGAATTGATCTGCTGTTAACAGACAAGGGGTATCCCGCTAATTTACATATAGGGGGTGATGAAACAGTCGGTGCACTGGGCGAACCAAAAGATCTAGAGCAATCAAGTTCAACAGCAAGCAGTAAGGGTGGCTCCAAACAAAGCCAGCTTATTGTCCCCTTTCGACTTGTTTCGTGACAGACTCCACGCAGTGAAGTGCGGTTTGGTGTGGCAAAACTAAAATTTTTCGTCAAACGGATTTTTGTCTCTAGGTATGAGTAATTATTATATTTAATCTGCTCTTACAACTTTTTCATTATGCATGTATCTCTTAATATTTTGCCTGACTTTGGCTTGCCTACCCCTTCACATTCATCGTAGGAGGCTAAAGGCATCAAAATGACTCGTATGGGGTTCCTTGAAACAAGGGCATGATAAATCGGGGCACAATGAAACGTTTCATGGAGTTCCACGAGTGTTTCATCACGCCACATGTGTTTTTCATTGTGCAATAAGCAGTTGGTTTTTTTCATTTTCTTACAGATTGGTGCGAAATTGAGAGCGGAACACAAAAAAAACTGTATTAATTTATGACAACTTTCTTCTAAAGTCAAACTTTCCTCTTTCCTGAAGAATTTCGTGGCTACCCTAAAGCAGAAGAACCAAAAACCTGTTGTTTGTAATTCCACATATATATATTAATATTATTATGTATTTATGTTTATTGTTGTTATTCTAATTTAAAGTTATTCATGAGGGGTCATTTGTGTTTTCCCCGCCACAATCAAGTTAGCATAGAAATTGTTTGGAGGTTCTAGAGTGTTATTTTCTGTATGTTTAGCTCTCAATAAAGTCACATTTATATCAATTTACTTCAGTTGGTTTCCTTCCTTCAGTATCCCATTTTAAGAGGTTATGGGCCCAGTTACTGGAGGAAACTGCTGGAAGTAAATCTGATCGGTATTTTTCTGTGTGTCGAATCGTGAGTTTCGAGAGGTTAGTCAGTGCCATTCCGCCATTTTTGGTTTTTCGGTTTTCGTGTGTCTGTTACGATTTCGGTCATGGCTAGTTCAACTAATATCCTTTTGGGAATTAAGCCATTTGATGGCACAAATTACGCGAATTGGAGCTTCCGAATGAAGATGGTCTTGGAACAAAACGGCGTGCTCGAAGTTTTGGAGAAAGAGCCCCCTACTGCTGATGCGGAGCTAAAAGTCTTTAAATCTGAAGATATCAAGGCAAGAAACATCATTGTCCAAGGATTAGCTGACAATATGTTGTCGATGATTAAAGATAAGAAAACTGCTAAGGAGATGATGAACGCGCTTTCAGCTACCTATGAGAAGAAGGGCATGAAGTCATTGGTTCAGGCCCAAAAGCTTTGGAGAAAACTAGACTACAAGAAGGATAAACCTCTGCAGGAGTTCCTACACGAGTTTGAGACCTTAGCTTCTGATGTCAAGGTGGCTGGTGGGAAACTTGAAGAAGAGGAGATGGTTAGTCAACTGTTGGTGGCTATGCCTTCTGATTTTGATAGCGTCGTCTCGGCTATGGACATTTTATCTAACAAGGATCGGGCTTCTGTCACACTGGAATATGTGAAAAACACCCTTTTAGCAGAAGAAGAAAGGATCACGAAAAGGGATGATCAAGAAAGCGTCTTTGTCTCTCGTGGATATTCAAGAGGTAAATTTTCTAAATCAAAATACACTAAGAGTGGGGAATCTAGTGGTTTTAACGGTAGGTGCTATTATTGCAAAATGCAAGGGCATATGAAAAATAACTGTCCCAAGTTAAAGAACAAGAAACCAGTAGCCGGAGTTTCAAAAGAAAAAGATGATGAAGAAGAATTTACTTTTATAACTTCAGTTGAGGAACAGTCTACTTTGGATTGCTCTCAGTCATTGGTAACAGGTGAGAAGGTTAAAAGTATAATGTTTATTGTGGACAGTGGTGCAAGTAATCATTTAGTTAAGAGTGAATATAAGTCTTGTTTAGAAGATATTAGTCCAGAGGATATTGATATTAGTGTTGCTAAGGAAGGTGAATCTGTCAAAGCGTCAAGTAAAGGAAATCTTCGGTGTTGTACTGAGGACGGAGTGCGGATAAGGATAAATGACGTTTTAGTTTGTGATAGTCTCGCATTTAATCTATTGTCTGTTCGAAGGTTGGAGAAGAATGGATGCAAGGTCATATTTGAAAAATCGTCAGTCCAAATTGTTAAAGGTGACAAGGTGTTACAGGGGCAGGTGTACGGACGTTTGTACATCATTAAGATGAACATCATTAAGGAGCAAGCCAATGTAACTAGCTATATGAACGAACTCATGCACAGAAGAATGGGGCACTCATCTAAGTACCCTATTGGCATTTGTGACACGTGTTTAAAGGCAAAACAAACAAAACTTCCTTTCGCTAAACGTATACCAGATGAAAGAAAAGCGAAAAGAATTCTCGAAAGAGTGTCAACTGACGTTTGTGGAAAAGTTACACCACCTACATATGATGGGTACAATTATTTTGTGACCTTCATTGACCATTTTAGTCATTTCTGTGTGACGTATTTAATAAAGAATAAGTCAGATGTTTTTGATAAGTTTAAGGCATATTTGGTAATGGCAGAAACAAAATTTAAGGCACGTTTGGAAAACCTAAGGTGCGATCGAGGTGGCGAATACATATCGAAGGACATGAAGAGGTTTTGCGAGGCTCGAGGAATTCATTTAGAATATTCAACTGCGAGAAATCCACCTCAAAATGGCGTATCTGAACGCATGAACCGAACATTGCTTGAGAAGGCCAGATGTCTAATCTTTGATAGTGGATTAAATAAAGAGATGTGGGGAGAAGCTGTGATGACTTCAACCTATTTAGTTAATCGTCTCCCAACAAGTGCCTTACCGGAAGGAATTTTGCCTGCGAAACGATGGTATGGATACGACCCAGATCTCAAGAAAATAAAAGTTTTCGGATGTCCTTCTTACTCATTGATCCATAAGGAAGACAGGAAAGGAAAGCTCAGTGAAAGATCAAAACGACTATTTCTTGTTGGCTACTGTGACAATGGGTACAGGCTTTGGAATCCCACTACCAGAAAAATTGAGTTTGCCAGGAATGTGATATTTGACGAAGAAAGAAGAACCGAGAAGACGGAAGTACCGGATGTAAAATATATTGTGTCCATTCCGGAAGAAAATACACCGAAAACAGCTATTAATGATAGTGACAAAGAAGATTTTTATGGATTTTCGGAAGATGAACTTCAAGAAATTTCAAAAATTAAAAGAAGACCAACTAGACAGAAAACTAAGCCAAAATACCTTGAAGATTTCGTAACTTCATTTGCATTGGAAATGGCATTATTTAGTTCCACCGATGTCCCAGAAAACTATGGTGAAGCTGTTAAGGACCAAAGCTGGCGAGAGGCGGTAAATGAGGAACTCAAGGCTTTGGAAGACAATCATACTTGGGAGCTGGTTGACCCTCCACAGGACGAGACGATAATAGACAGCAAATGGGTCTTTACTTCAAAAGTTGTGGATGGCCAAGTCAAGAAGAAAGCCCGTCTGGTAGCCAGGGGCTATCAACAGCCATCAACCGAAGAGGAAGACATTTTTGCACCTGTTGCAAGGCTGGTGACCTTGCGCATCTTGCTCTCGTTTGCCGTTGAAAAAGATCTTCAAATCAATCAGCTAGATGTTCGATCAGCCTTTTTGAAAAGTTCCCTACCAGTGCCGATACACATGAGGCCGCCCGAAGGCCTGCAGTGTAGTGAAGTGAAAGTGTTAAAGTTGGTTAAAGCCTTGTATGGCTTAAGGCAAAGCCCCAAAGTGTGGAACGATTGTATTAATAACATTTTTGTAAAATTAGGTTTTAAACGATCAATTGTAGATCCATGTTTATATGCTAAGAATTCAACTTATATTCTCATTTGGGTAGATGATTTTCTTATTGTATCTAATTCTATTGAAGAAGTTAATTCAATTAAAAGTCAATTAATGTCCAAGCTAGATATTAAGGTTTTAGGTTCTAATAGTAAGATGGAATTTCTTGGTTTGAAAATTAATAGAAATAAGGATGGAAATATAATTTTAAATCAGACTTCACTAATAGAAAAAATTATTAAAAAATTTAATATGACTGATGCCAAAGTTAGGAAGATACCTATACAGCCTAAATTAAATTTAGAGAAATGTACGAATAGTCAATCCTATAATGTACCTTACAAAGAGTTGATAGGAAGTATCATGTATTTAATGCTAGGTTCCAGACCTGACATATGTTTTGCAATCTCATATTTTGGACGTTTTCAAAACTGTTACAATGAGACTCATTGGAAACATTTGAAGAACATTATTAAATATTTGAAATTTACTATAAATATAGGACTAGTATTTAAAAGGTCAAATTGTAATAGTCTATATATCCAATCATATGTTGACGCTGATTATGCTTATGACTTAAATGATAGGAAAAGTACTACAGGATTTATTTTAAAAATTAATGATAATATTGTTAGTTGGGCATCTCGCAAACAATCAGTTGTTGCTTTAAGTAGCACAGAAGCTGAATACTATGCACTGGGCGATTGCCTTATTGAATCTTTATTTGTTCAAAAATTGTTAAAAGATATATTTAATTGCTCAAATGAAATTAATATCTATGAGGATAATCAGGGTACTATAAAAATAGCCCAGACTTTAGAGACCAAGAGGTCCAAGCACTATGATGTCAAATATAATTTTGTAAAAGACATGGTCATGAAGGGATCTATTAAAATTAATTATATAGAGACTAAAGATCAAATAGCAGATTTGATGACTAAGGCTTTGCCTGAGAATAAATTTGAACATTTTTTTAAACAGATAAATCTGGTCAGAATTTAGAATTATAAACCCTAATGTGGAATTAAGAGGGAGTGTTGTTTGTAATTCCACATATATATATTAATATTATTATGTATTTATGTTTATTGTTGTTATTCTAATTTAAAGTTATTCATGAGGGGTCATTTGTGTTTTCCCCGCCACAATCAAGTTAGCATAGAAATTGTTTGGAGGTTCTAGAGTGTTATTTTCTGTATGTTTAGCTCTCAATAAAGTCACATTTATATCAATTTACTTCAGTTGGTTTCCTTCCTTCAGTATCCCATTTTAAGAAAACCGACTGGAAGCCGAATAAATTTTTTTTGTTAATTATGGTGTTGTTTTTTTTTCAGCTTTTTCATTGTACCCTGGGCATGGGGCACAATGAAACAAAATTATTTTTTTGAAAATAGCTACTCGCGGTCAGGCATGATGCATAAAATAATGTTTAACGCATTTCTTACATAGATTAGATTCTAAAGTAACAAGGAAAAAATAAAACTCACAAAAGGAAAAAATAAAAATAAAATGACTCACTTGAAGTTAAAATCAGATTAGTCATTTTGCCACAATCACTTATTGGCATTATTGGCATTGTTTACTATTCAGAAAGACCACAACCTGATTTTGATTCTTCTAATCTTATTGCAACTGCACTTGTACCCAATATTGTCTTACTGAGCTGTGATAATATGCCCTTTATCTGTGGTGATGATTACAACTCTAAGTATAATATTTTAGATTTACCAGCTAATGACGCACACTTATTTTTTATGCACATACACACCTGATTTTTTTTGTTGTTCTATCTGCAGATAGTTAACTTCCTGGACAGATTGATTCTGAAGGTGGAACTTTTCGCAGCGCCAGAGTTTAGGAAAAACTGAGACACCATTAAAACTGCAATGGTGCAACCATACAGGAGATAAATAAATTATTAAATTAGGAATTTTTCTTTCAGGATAAAATTAGCATGCCTTATATTTAAAAAAAAATTATATTTTTTGTACAGGTTCAACAATAAATAAATATCCCTTAAATTTAAAACAAAACAAAAAATATATGCCTACTTCTTGGGAAGCTAGTTTCACTAAAAAGAAAACAGTTCTTTATAGATAAAGCTAGGTTCACTAAAAAGAAAACAGTTCTTTATAGATAAAATATTACATTAAATAATTTTTAGTTGTACATCTATATTTACATTTTTTTCTCTAGCATGAAAAACTACACTTTATAATCTAGAATTTATTGAACTAAAGGTATATTTTTATATTTACAGCTCCTTTAGTATAATAATTTAAAATTTCACATTCTACACATACACGTATATATATATTTATAATGTATTGTACATCTTCATATTTACAATGATTTGTCATTTTCCAGCTCAGACTCCATTTTCTTTTTCATTTTCCTTTTCATCAATGATTACTTTATCATCTGAAAAAAAAGTTATTGAAAAAAAATAATATTAAAAATTAAAAAAATAAAGGTTGGTTATAATATAATCCTTACTGTTAGCATTCCAAGCAATTGTTTCTTCTTTGGTTGTTTCTAATGGATCATTCCATGGCTGAACTTCACCTGAGCCAAATATTACATAGACTATATTAGTCAGAATTATTACTGAGAAAGAAATCCAAAATACCAGCCTCCATTCCAGAAGTGTTGACTGAAATCAAAGAGGAAATCACTAATTTTTACCTGTCTAATAAAATTCATGGGTATTGTTTGTTTTACAACTATATATTACTGAAGTAATTAATAGAGATTTTTCAAGGTACAGTTTTAGCTGATCCAACCTTAATAAAATAGATCCAACTTGTTTTCAAAATAAAACTATATTTTTTAACAAAATAAAAGCAATAATTTAAAATGAAGCTAACATAGACCTCAAACCATGTTCCTTCCCTTTAACCAATGGTTTTCTAAAAGGGAGCCTATATTAGATGTACGTTATGTCCCTTTTAAAATTCTTTTATGTATGACAGAAACCAACTTATTTTTCCTCACTATCGAATTCCATCTTTAATCTAGACAAATTCATCGCCATGAAGAAAGATTCAGGACCACAACAATAGATGTTAATTATTGATTATTTGATTCAATGAAACGGAATTTTTTTATTTTTAAACGGAATATTTTTAATGGTAGAATGCTCCTAGAAAAATTACTGTTTGGTAGCATGTAGTCATAAAACAAATAAGACCCAAATTAATACTGTTCACCACATATTCAATAATTTTAATGAAAATTTACTATTTACAAGTGAAATAGAACAAAATAATTCCATTCGGATTTTAGATATGTTCATAATGAACCGCAATGGCCGACTAAAATTTAAATGGACTAAGAAAGAGGAATGTATCAACAGAGTTTTAAATTAGTTGTTGTATCATCCATTAAATCAAAAATTAAATGTAATGAGTAATATGATGAATAAAGCCATAAAACTGACAGACACCATATATGTGAAAGAAGTAAAGGATCAAATTTTTGATATTCTGAATAAGAACCTGTATCCTTGAACCAAGAAATTGGTTTTGTGCAAATGGTACAGAGTGATGAATGAAATAAATAAACCAAAGATACCTATTAACAATATTAATGATGGTCCCCCCCCCCCCCCCCCCGTGGCTCGGTACAGAACGCTAATGTATGTAAAGCAGCTATCTGAATCCCTACAAAAAAGCTTCATAGAATATGATTTCAATGAAATAAAAATCTCTTTCAAACCCTGCAATAAACTTAATCAAATGCCATTAATTAAACCTACCCTGCTCAAAGATAAAATTGCAACTGGACTAAATTCTAACTTGATTTACAAAATTAATTGCCTGGATTGCCAAAATGCATATATTGGCATGACGACTCAAAATTTCTGCAATAGAATCTATCAGCTCAAAAATTCATGCACAGAATATAAAAATAAAAATAAAGGAATAAAAGAACCTAAAACTGCCCTGGCTAAGCATACTTCTGAGCATAAGCATAGCTTTGATTTTGAAAACACAACAATTTTGCATAAAGAGCACAAATTAAAATATCATGGAGCACTTTATATTGCTGTAAATATTAATATAGTTGTTAATTTTAAAACCAATGGAAGAAATCTGAACAAATTTTTTGCTGAATCTATTAACATGTTAAACCAACAGTGAATTATTTTTTTTTTTGTATTTTGCCTTTGTTTTTCAAATGTCTGTGTATATATAGGTATATATGTAGGTGAGTGGGGTGTATGTGTGTGTGTGTGTGTGTATATATGTATAGATGTAAATTAAATTACTTTAATTAAACTATATTCAACTTTAATATTAAATTTAAATATCTATTGTAATGAATTATTATGTTTTTTATCTAAATTAATTTGAATATTGGCAACATTGTGCATTTCCATGTTGGCTCTCCTCTGTGGGCTCTCCTTTCATATGGGAAGGTTTCAATTGGTTTTCTGTCATGCTTATGGATCATTTGTAGCCCTGAAGACGCCTGAATAGGCAAAATTTTGGCTTGTACTTGCACGATTAGGTGAGTTTTTGAAATAATTACGAGACTTTGAGGACTATTTGGCCAATAAATGTGTTCTTAAAAAACATATTTTATAATAATCAAAACTATCTTTGACATATTAATTCTAAATCTTATACATTAATTAAAAACAACAATCCCACAATAATATATTGAAAAAAATATTAATATTAGATGCCTAAACACCTATCGGGGACAAAATTAGACCTTCCCCTCCCCTCAGGTCCAGAAAGAAAAAACCGTATTGCCTAAGAGGCGTGGTTTTTCTTTAGATAATTTTAACGGAAGAGAAAAGATTGAACCAAGGCTGATAATCAAAATTAGGTCCTCTGCATCTCCTAGGTTCTCTTCAGCGATCCTAGTGCCAGGTCTCACCACATTACAGCATAATATCCTGGAGCTGGACAGATTTCCAGATGATAGGATCTAATTGACATACTGTCACTGTTAAACATTATTTGTTGAAAATTAGTATTTTATTATTTTTTAAATTATTAATTTATAATTTTATTAGCAGAGAAAAGATTTTTCATGGCCGGGAATCGAACCCAGTCCATCAAGAACTCTGTTGCAGGACTCTTACCACTGAGCTTACCATGGTGTCAATCCCAGCTGTGTCGATCTAAAATTGTGAAAGACTAATTTTCAAAATAAGATTTTAATTTTATAAAATATATCCGGATCTACCGTGACAATAAGTCTAAATTATGTTTTGGATCATATATTACATGTTCAAAAATACTTTAAATAATTCTATAAAAAAAAAAAAAAAAAATGTAATCATTAAATTACACTACACCTTATAAATTATTAATGCAACTCACATTGGGAGTAAGATATCCTATGAGCGCTGGTGTGATTATGCCAGAAATCGCTCCAATCCCATTAACTATAGCCATTAAAGTTCCAGCATAGTTAGGGCTCAGGTCAAGTGCATTTACTTTAAGACTAGGATAGAAAAATCCCATGAAGGCCATACCAACTGTAAATAGTGTAGCCACAGCGACTTTGTCGCAGCCAGCATAAGATGCTGCTATGACACCAAGACCAGGTCCAACAGATGCTGCAATAAAATTTGTATTTAAAGAAGAAATTTATTAGTAAAAATATCAAATAGATTATCAGATGTTATAATTAAACCAAAAATTTCATCTTATAATGTATAAATATATATATATATGTATATATATATATATATATATATATATATATATATATATATATATATATATATATATACACACACACACACACAAAATAATTCACTAAGTGGAATTTCACAAAATAATGCCTGGACTGTTTTAATGTTTATATATTTGTGAACAAACATACCTATGGTCGTGAATATTTTTCTAGCTGCGGTGACTGAAAGACACTTTCTAATTAACAAAAAATCTGAAAGCCAACCTGCTCCCATAGCTGTGAACCACATGACCAAGAATGGAAGAGCGCTTAAAAAGCCATTCTGAAATGGTTCAGAGAAATATAGATTTTCTATTTCCTTTGCTCTCAGTTACAATATATAAATTAATTGGTTTCTTTTTACCTGCGCGATTGAGAAATGCATCACACTCTTCATGTATTTTGGAAGGTCAGTTTGGATTGTAAAGAGGCCCCAATCATGACCAATCTGTCCAATCACTAGCGACCAAAGTGGAAGAGATAGGGCCATTTTCCCCCAAGGAGTTGGAGCCAAATTCTACCAAAAATAGAATAAGTTTATTATTTAATTATAAAACACTTAATCCTTAAAATTTTATTTTAAATTACTGGCAAAGATGATGGATAGATCAAAAAACAAAACAATATGCATTTAAATAGCTAACCTCTCTTCTTTTCACACATCCAAGTGTTTCTTGTAAATATTCCCTTTCTTCTTTTGTTATGAAAGGATGTGATGCTGGATCTGAGTAGCATAGGAAACACCATGCAACATACCAAATAACACCAAGAATTCCAAATAGATAAAACACATCAGGCCAATCTCCTTCCCAATATTTCAATAAAATTCCAGTTAATGCACTTGATACTACAGTTCCAATCTGATTTCCTGAATTATAAAACATTATTAATTGAAGTAAACCTAATTTCAAAATAAACTTGATTTTAAAGTTTTTAAATAAACCTGTGTATAATATCTCTCTCCTATTGGTCTAAAATGATAAATATTAGCATATGTTTGATGAACCTCAGTAAAGATTATGATATTTATATGATAAAGGTATGATTGTGTATTTTTGTGAGCATGTCTTTGTAGAATGTTAAATTAAAAAAAGCAAGTTGCGTTGTGTAGTTTAGCAAGTTAGCACGAATAACGAGTATCTATACTCATCTTATGTTTTGTAATGGTTTCTGATTCTAATTCTTTGTAAATGGTCATGCTTAAAGTAAATGCATTAGTATAAACTTCTATAGAAAAAAATTTAAGTTTATGTAAGCAATTACTATATTTTGCAAATAAGTAGCTAAAATTAAATTTAGAAATAGTTGTTTGTAGTTTTTTCAACAAATTATTTCTTGTAAAGGTATAAAATATAAGTTATACTAACCTGCAAATACCAGGGATCCAAGTTTTCCTCTTTCCATTGGAGGGACCCATTGAGCAAGAAGAGCATTAAGTGCAGGAAAAGTTGTTCCCTGTTATACAGATTGAAATAGCTATGTAATAAATTTAATTTAAAGTTTGAAAAATAATTCATCATAAAGCCAATGTAACTAAATAAATTTATATTAGATCTTGGAATATACACTGGGAAACAAGTTTCCATGATTTCCTGCTAAAAAAACATCAATTCAATAAATAGAGTCGCTGTAAAACGTACTTCAGAGATAAAACCAATCAACATTTAACTATTGCAAAATCAGAGAAAAAAATAATCTTGCCTTTCTGTTTCTCTTTTTGAAAAGCTAGAGTAAAGTTATATTAATAATCATAAAAATAACCAAATAAATAAAAAAATAATCAGAATTTAATAGTCATTATGGGGTGAGGGCAGGTATAGCAGAGTAATTAGAGCGCAATACTATTAAAGTGAAGATAATAGGGTCCAATCGTGGCCACACTTCCCACTATGTTTGGTCCCTGCAGGAAGTAAGATCAAACCCTTTTAATTGGGGGAGGCATAAAAGTTACAATATTCTTGTACTATAATAAGGTTCATGGTATAAATTGTAAATAAATAAATACTTACTTCACCAAGTCCTTCTAAAAATCTAACTGTAATCATCCAGTTAGGTCCGTGCCTTGCTGCAAGTGGTGTAAGAAGTGTTAACAATGCTGTACTGAGAATCCCAAGTCCTAAAGTTTGCTTTCCACCAAACCTAGTTAAAAAAAAAAAAAAAAAAAACCTAAAGATGAAGACATTTAATTTACTAATTAAAATATTTATTTATTTTATTTAATTATAATATTTATTTGAATAGTTGTAGTTTTTATTAACATATCTTCACAAAACTGGGAAAAAGCTGTCATCAAATTGCACTTTCTGATTGAAATGGTTAATTTAGGGCCAGAGCATCACATAGCATCACGCATCGTAAAATGCTGAAAGCCCTATACGAAATAATGTATAGTATGCTATATGATGATCTATATGAAAATAATGCTTTTTAAAAAAAAATTAACCCACACATGAGACAGTTTTCAAGTGGAAAAATGATTTAAGTCACTTAGAAGAAGGTACTTATTGCATGTATGACAGGCTATATTTAAAAACTATTAAAACATTATTGTTTACCTCCTGAGGAAAGATAAGTGTGTGACATGTCTGGTTCATGAAGATGAGGCTAATATCAAAGATTCAAATAAAAACTTCACTTAAAATAAACAAAATTTCCAAAAAAAAAAAAAAAAAAAAAAAAAAGGGCCAACAGCACTGAAAACATGAAGAAACGTTCATTTGTGCCTCCTTTGATTTTCAAAATGTAACTAATACAAGAAACAATTCATAAGTGTTCTTAATTATTCTTGAGTACAAAATATACAATTTTACTTAATAAAAATGGATAATGCTATCTGTGGTGTGAACATTACTGTATTGGAGAAGCTATGGGATAAATAGCCTTTCCTACGAATACCTTTAAATTGTGTGTGAAATGACTCAAACTTTGTCTTTTACCATGTCTGCTGCCCAAGCTAAAATACAAATAGGCAAATAAGACCAATGATTTATTACTGGTTAAAATGATAAAATTAAGTAAAGTTAAATTAAAGTTCCTAATTCAATGTTAAATTTTTTTGGGATAGATTCAATGGACTTGAATATTAAAACAGGTTACAATGATAAGACAGTTTTTCCGAATGACCAATGTTAATAACCTTCTATCGATCAGATCGAAATTCTTGTTGAAAGCATAACTAACAAGTTATTGATGAATAGAAGAGATTTAAAAACCTTCAAAGAGTATTGACTGGTATAAAAATAATAAAACATTAAAATCATGAAAAGAATGAAGATTGAAATCAGAGAAAACTGTTGGAAGTTTGAAAAAGTAATGTAATTAAAGAACTGTAAGATAGTTTCTGACCCAAACAAATTCGTTCATCTTAAATTGTTTTAAACAAATGACAAATTTTTTTAAACAGGAAAACTGTTAATGTAAAAGCTGCATATGCAAAAATGATTACTATATCAGTCATAAAATATAAAGATCTAGAGCAATTGGTTTTTAATAAAATAATTCCTTCATAATACTACGAATAATTTAAAAAACTTTTTAAGAAAAATTATAAATATATTTATGTACATGGAGAATGGCAAAGAAAAGAGATTTTAAACTTTTTTTAAAGCTTTAATAAAAAACATTTCAGATATTTGGTTGTGAAGATTTATTATTTGTAATATCTTTATTTTTTATTTAAAAATTTTTATATGCACCAATTATGTATCAAAAAATAAAAGAAAAAAGAATAATAAAATAATGTTAGGAATGAAAAAGTGGCCTCCTTTGACATTAATCCGATGTTTGAAGAAATCCAGAACTAATCATTGCTATTTTGTAGAATTTAAATACAATAACCAAGGTTTATTTAAGGTATTAGATTTAAATAAAATGTATGAGCAAGATTCAGTATCTCCTACATAATTATAAAATTTCAGAATTTTTAAAAATGATCAATTTTAAGAAACAAACCAAAAGTATAAAATAATATTTAATGCTTTGACATACATTTTTTAAAAGTTTACTATTTGATAAAATATCCTTATTTAACTGAAAAAACAAAAAACTTATGAATAAAAACAAGTATGAATTTGACTTCATTACTTCATCAAGTGAATGAAAAAAAAAATGCTAGGAATGAATGAATTTCTAACTGAATTCTAGAGCATTAGGAACAAAAATGGATTATGAATTTATTTTATTCCTGGGAAAAGATTAATTTTTCTAAAAATTACTATGATTAGACTGTGATTTGTTAGGAAAAAAAATTAGTGAATATCAGAAATTACTCTTTGATAATAGTTATTATTATTTTAAAGGTTTAGTACCTTTCAGCTAGTAAGCCACCAGGTATATGTGTTATAACATATCCCCAATAAAACGCAGATAAAATCAATCCTTGCGTTTTCTCATCCCAGTCAAACTCATTATCCTAAAAACAGAGAGTGAAATTAGCAAGACTGAAATTACAATTTTGAATAATGAAGTAATAATCATGATAATTTATAATTTCTTAATAATAATCTTACTGGGTTGGTATGGTTTCTTAGAATTAGGTCACCTCCTGGGCATGCATACTCATCATTAACTATATGATCTTTGTGTTTTGGGACTACTACCATTTCTGTGATTGCAAGACTGAGACAAGAGCGCATTGAGTATGCATTTGCAACGGCAAAAAAGCCCATCAGTCCGAGGACATATCTTTGAGGGAGGCATCCTAGAAAAAAAACAAATAATAATATAGTTTAGAGAGAGAGAGGGAGAAATACTTTATTGAGTAACAAAGTAATACTGTCCTACTGCATAGGTTTGTTAAATACACAGCATACTAAATCAATGTTTGATAGGCATAAAGGATAGGACATAAGGATTAAAATTAAAAATTATATTTTTTAATATGTATGAAGTATATAAATAAATACATGTAATCTAACAAAGTTCAAAATTAGCACACATTAATCCATTTATTTATAAATCTTTCAACAACATACTATTCACTAATAAGATTAATTTAAATCCTACCTTACATTGATTATGGTTTTATATAGCCCCAGATCCCATCCCCATTTTGCCACATAATTAAGATCCACCTGAAATGTCGGGAGTCCCTTCATTTTTACTAATGCTTTTATTCTTTTTATCAAGGAAAGTTCTTGGATCTGTGCAGTTTGTCGCGACCTACGACAGTAACATGTCATCCTAATGACCTCATGAAAATTTATGAACATCCAGCTGATTTTCAGGATATTGTTTAATAAAGATCAGTAGAATCAGATGGACATGTTGGTCTACTAAAATAAATATAAGAACGCAGAAAAAATTCAAAAAAAGTTATTTATAATAAAAATGTTTTGGCAATCGGATAACGTATGAGCGTGTGGGGCGATATGGCTACTTATTGTTTTAAACTGTACATAATACTCCTAATTAGGTTCGTATGGGACTAATGTCAGGCGCTTCCGTTTTCAAAAGAAATCCACGTTTTGGGGACCCCTGAATCCAATTAACCAAATAATGCGAAATAATCTGTTTGTGAACACACTAGCTCAGAAACTATTTACCGCACTAAACTGAAATTAGGTATTAGAGATACGACATCGAACGAAAATCATCAATGTTTTGAACATCGATGTTTTTTTCAATCCAACCATCGACCACAAAACATCGATGTTCTAGAACATCTTCTTATGTCCTATGGCTGACACACACACACACACACTGTCAAAACATCGATTAAAAAACATCTTTGTTTTAGTTAAAACATCGATGTTAAAAAAAAAAAAATTGTTTTTGTCTAAAAATCGAGGTTAAAAACATCTTTGTTTTTGTCAAAACATCGATGTTAAAAACATGTTAATCGATTAAGAACATTTTCGTGTTTGTTAAAAGATCGATGTTAAGAACATTTTTATTTTTGTTAAAACATCGATGTTAAAAACATTTTTGTTTTTGTCTGAACACGATGTTGAAACCTCTTCGTTTTTCAAAATATCGATAAAATTCTTATGTAACGTCTATGTTATAAAAAAAATTATTTAAATACTTATAAATGAATAAGTTCATTAACATTTCAACTTTCTGCTCAAATTAATTTTTTATATTCTAAAAAATCAGGCATTACAAAAAAAATAAAATAAAATAACCAGAAATAAAAACCACATAGTAGAAAAAAAGGTTTTTTCCCTAATCTTTCAAGGGATTCTTTACAGAAAATATGCCTCAATTCACGAACAACTTAAAACCAAGAGCTTCTTCTTGCATTTCTGAATGTAAACACCGTGTTAAGACGTTAAATTTTAAGCGTTCTATTTTTCTTAACAGTACCCTTTCGATAAATAAATGAAAATTCAACTACTTAAAACATCGACGCACAATCATCGATGTTCAGAAAACATCGACATTGATGTCGCATCCCTAGTAGGTATACGCCCGTGATGTGACAGCACAGATTTCTTTAAAAATGAGTTAAATGATGAGGTACTTTATCACATATTTTTTTATCTTAATATTCTCAAAAACGACTCTAACGATTTTGACTAAACTTGTCATTTTAATCATAATGAAATATTCTCTAACACGAGGTAGGTTTTATAATCATTTAAACGATCTCAAGTGGTTAAATGGCAAAGGAAAAAAAAATTGCTATAAAATCCCTTTAATTTTGTTCATTTTGAGTAGATAATCGGGCCTTATTATGACTATATTATTTAACCCTTTAACCGGGCGGGATGTATATAGACATCCTGAAATATATGTTGTTTTTATTATTATTTATATATGTATATATATTTATATATATATATATATATATATATATATATATATATATATAAACATAGATACATGTATCTATGACTAATACCTCTGTTGTACGAAAATATAAGTCCCACCAGTTCCAGGGTACAACATATATATCAAGGATGCATTTATACGTCCCGCCCCGTTAAAGGGTTAATAACTCTTTTGAGAGAAGACGAGATCATTTTAGTGAGAGGTGAAGTGAGTGATCCTCAAAACGTCTTCTTCCTTTCAAATCTTCTTCTTCTTCTGTGGCGCTACAGCCAAGTATGGACTTTGGCCTCTTCAATGAGTCTTCGCCAAGTGGCTCGGTCTTGCGCAGTCGCTCTCCAATTGCGGGTGTGGAAAAGCTCCACGGCGTCCCCCCATCTACTAATTCGTGGCCTGCCTCTTCCTCTGGTCATGTACAGTCTCCCATCAAGCAGCTTCCGTGGGATATCATTTTCCGGCATTCCCAGCGCAATCCGCCCAACTTTATGAACGTTACCTCTTCACCATAAAGCTGGTACACCTCTCTGTTGGTCCTTCTTCTCCAACGGTCACCAACTCTTACTGCCCCAAATAACGGCGAAGAATTTTCCGTTCGAACACCAACAGTTCTTTTTCTATCGCGCAAGTCGGGTCCAGGCCTCTGATCCGTAGGTAGGTACTGGTCTCATCAACGTTTAATACAGAAGGCACTTGGTTTTTCGGGTGACTACTCTACTCTTGAGTAGTTCATTCAGAGCCCGAAGTAGCATCTGTTAGCCTTCACTAGACGCTGGTTTCTACAGAAATTCTGTTTCTGCTGCTAACCACCGAGCCTAGGTACGTGAAATATCTAACGCTTTCAAACTCAAAGCATCCCATCTTCACTGTTCCTTCCACCATTCCTACTTCTGGTCCAGCACGCATATACTTGGTTTTCTGTTGACTGTCATTCCCACGGCTTCCGCTGCTTCAGCCAACTTCAGGAACGCACTCTTAAGAGATTGGAAAGATCATGCAAACAGGTCGAGATCATGGGCAAAGTCAAGTACCTGCACTTGCTTATCGTATATGGTTCCCGTGGTTTGAATTCCTGATTCATGTTTAACTTTTTCCAGTTGAAAAGTATGCATGCCAGTCCATCACCCTGCCGCACACCTCTTCTGGACTCAAATTCCGGCGATAGATCTCCCTGAATCCTCACAGAGCATATCACTTCCGCCATCGTCATTCTTACCAGACGTATGTATAAGTTTTGCTGGAACCCCCAGATCATGCAGTGCTTCATATACCTTTGGCCTTCTTATGCTGTCATATGCACTGCGGAAGTCGATAAACAGGTGATATGTTATCATCCTGTACTCGAAAGACTTCTCCAAAATAGTCCGCAGGCTGTACATTTGATCAACAGTGGATCTTCCTTCTCTTAATCCTGCCTAAAACTTGTCTATCTCCCTTTCAGCGAAGGGGCGTAGTTTCATTGCTATTATATTAGAAATAATTTTGTAGCCGCATTGCAAAAGAGTTATGCTGCGGTAATTTTTGCACTCCAAAATATCGCCTTTCTTGTGAAGCAAGAGGTTTATCGATCGAAAAAAAATATATATGACAATAACTGTCCCTGTCACCCTCGTTTTTGAAAATTACTCAAGCGCTCAAATTTTGAAATTTTTTTTCTAATTTATTATCGGGAGTTATTATGAACCCTTTTTTTTCATGTCGTCAAAAATTCAATCGCTCAATCTAAAACTCCAATGTTATTTCTACAAACCCCTAAAAACAATGTTGTTAGGAAAAATGTTTTGTGGTTCAAGTCCCGTAGCACTTAAGTTCACCGTTTTAAAAATATGTCTATTTTTTGTAAAAGAAAGGAGGACGGTACCCGGAAGTCGTGTGATGCGCGCAACGCACCAAACTTTCTTGTTAATTATTTAGATAAAGAATTCAAAGAGCTTTCAATTTCCTACAAAAAGAACAAATAATCGTTGAAATCATACCGTATTGACCACATTAACGCTTTTTTTTTTTTTGCTTTTTTTTACCCGTCCCTTCCATCTATATATCACAGTAGTTTTAGTTTTAGTTTCTAAATCAATAATTATTTATTTTTTAAGAATGGTTTGTCCGATTTTTATGATTTTCAATAATCTGGATTCGCTTCTGCGAAAAATCAGATTATTGAAACTGAATTTCCAGATTAATCTAACTGAATTTCCAATTTAGTTAAAAACGCTGATAAATTCAAACAAATTATAGCCTTTTGATTTTTTTTAATTATAAAACAAAGTCGTGTTATTTAACCTGTCTATATCTTTTTCATAATTTTTTATTTTTTTCAAATATGTAGGTAGGGCGGTATGAAGTTCGCCAGGTGAGCTAGTTTCTAATGCTATGTACTAATGACCAATTTAGTATAATCCGACTATTATTGTTCCTAGTTAAATTAAATAATTTGAGAAATCACGTTCATAGAGCTTTGATAAATTAAATTTATTAATTTAAGAAGGAAAGGGGCATACTTATACATAATTAATATCCATTACCAAATAAAGAATTATTAAAAAAAAAAAAAAAAACCCTAACCTTCATGGTGAATCAGTGCGATAGATTTATTTTACATTTTCAACAAATAAACCATAAGTGATGTTAAAAACAACATATTCTTTTTTCATGGGTTTTTAGTATGCATTCATTTGTTTATTTCTACATAACTATGCATTGTAAGAAGTTTGGCTTTTGAAGGTTGAGAAACATTATTTCTTATGTCGTTTTACTTCTCAAAAACTTGAGAATAATTCAAATATAAAAAAAAAGAAGGAAGAATCAGAACGAATCCTTATTGTTATGACACCAAACCTCCAGAAAAACTGGCCTTTTTTCATTCTCCTCCTTCAGTATCACAATGTCAGTATTTTTTAATTTCCTTCAATATGTTTTATCTTTATTCTTGGTTTATCATTAATGGAACCTAGAAATATATTTTTAACAGTAGTTCATTGTATATTTTTTTAAGTTTCGACATAGTTTATTTCATAAGTCAACCATTATCATTACCATTATTTACTACTCAATTACTATCAATTTAGGAGATGACTTATCTGTATTCAATTTTTTTTCGTTGGGTTACAAAAGGCTAAGATGAAACTTGAAATATTGACGATCATGGTTGATGGCATATTTAAGATTCCGATAGATCTCAGTTATTAGCTGGGAGTATCGTGGGACATAATATATATTTTAAAAAAATGTAATAGAAAACATGTAAAAACATAGAGGAGTCAGTAATATAAATAGGGTGCTATTGTTTGTTATTTCGTGCTTAATTTTATTTACAGTGTTGAAATACTAATATTCAAAATCTCAATCCTCTTATAAAATTTTGCATAACTTATTGCTTATATTTATATAAAAATTTGCCTGTGAAGTGAGCAAACATTTTGTCAAAATTGAGTTAGCGGAGGAGGCACTTTACTCTATAAATTTGATCATTCCTACCATTTTCTCAAAACCCATTCAAAAGATTTTGATTAAACTCATCATGCTTAATAGGAATCAAGCATTCCTTAATATCATTCAGGTCCCATCATCATAGAAATGTTCTGATGGCTTAAGTGGTGAAGGAAAACATTATTCGAAGGTACATCAAAGCCAAAGGTTCAAGGAAGAAACTTTTAATTGTTAATTAATAGTCTATCTTTATGCTTATTAACAAGAAACATATGGTACAAGATTATCTTTTTTACAGTTTACAAACTTAATTCTATTATAGATTTCTGCAGGAAATATAAGTTGGCCTTGATAGAAAATTACTCAATGTCAGTTTATGGAAAGATATGAGATCCTTATGTGCCATATTGGAAAATAACCTGGAAGAAATAAAACCATTCGAAAATGACTTTTTTTTTATTCTATATACAGAAGTATCGTCGTCGGAACTTGTCATTGTATGTAATACAGTGGTATTTCTAGAAGGGGACTGAATTTGGCTCCAATAACTTATGAGACTCGTGTGAACTTTTATATATATATATATATATATATATATATATATATATATATATATATATATATATATATATATATATATATATATATATGTATATACTAGACCCAAATGACTTAGTTGTACCACTGAACGTTCGAAGTATCTTAACTATTTAAGTATTAATTTAAGATAGGAGTATGATAAAATAGATCAGCAGACCTCCAAGAAGAAAGTAGCTGCCATGAATTTCAAATAGAAAACATTGTCCGAAACCCGGAAAAAGTCTGCATTGTTCTAGTTCACCTCGACTGTGTCATTTGCATTATACCTAGGCTGATGTTCACATAGATTCTGTCAAGGTTATCGCTATGTTTAGACAGTGCAATGAATGGAAGTAATATAAATAATTTTTTTAACGATCTAGTTTCATTTCTAGGAAACTCCTAATTATTTATTTGAATCGGTTTTAAAATGTCTACGATAATTCATACATCTTAAAGAAATCGAATTATGATGGTTTTCTACAAGGTTATAGTTTTGAATGAGGTTTTGTTTACGAACTACAGGGTTTTCTACGATTAGATGCTTTGACTTAGCTAGGCGTTCTGACAATCATGCTGTGGTCAATCCATAATTTTTGAGGGGGCGCACGTTTTTTAAACCAACTGTATTCCATCCCTTAAAAGCTTTAAAGTTTGAATATGTTGAATGATCAATAACAATAAAATTGTTGGTTCTGGTGGAGGATTGAGCTGTATCTTAGTGTGGACGGTAAATAATCCATCAAAAGACTTAATTTAAAATGTAAACAACAAAAATAATAATTAACAATTAAGTGTTAAAATACTATCAATTTTCCAATGAAGCAGATAAAATATTACTGAATAAATACTAGCAGAAATAATTTTTGGAGTGCAAACTATATCCATGGTGAGGGAAAAACTCTGATAACGCCAGATAACGGTTGGTTTTAAATGGTATAAAAATTTAAATGATTTGAATTACTTGAAGAATTACGGATAATCTATAAGATCCGTAAATTTATAGTCGATTGCAATATATTATTTAATCTTTTACTTGTATCTTGTTTAATCTCAAAAACAAATTCACATTTTCTAACTGTAGAAATCAAATTTGATATAAAAATACACATATCACCATGATCATAAAAACTGGGGATCTTCTCATTAACCACTGCAGGTCCTTCATTAAATTATTAATTCCATATTCATCGTGAGCATTGTATAAGACAATTTTTTGCGTGGTCACTTGCGAAATACACGTACAAGTTTGCGGTTTTCTAAATGACTCTTTCTGCAATGCATTGCGAAATATTTGCGGCCGAAATATTTAATGGTTACAGCATTGCATTTATTTACACACACGCGTTCCATTATGTGCAACTTACAATACCGTCTAATTTAGGTTCACTGATTAATAGGTAAAAATTGGGGAAAAAAAACCTAAAGCTAAGATTAATATATGATATGCTGCTCAAAAATTTTATGTAATTGTTCTTCATCTTAAAAACCTAAATTACTCTGATTCAAACTAAAATATGATTTTTAGGTATAAATCAATGACATTGAACAAATTCCATTATTATAAAAAATACAAGGTAAATAAAGTGCTTATTATTTCGAACGCTGAGGGGTGGTGGAGGAGGGAGTGGAAATAGACAGTCCTTGAGGAGCTGTAATTGCCAAGAAGATAGGAATGCGCTTCTCCTCGGCAGATCCTGATTCGACAGCCCTAGCTCGTTTGTTGTTAGGCTGTCTAGATTTTTTTTCTTTGCTTTTGCTTTTATTCTTTTAGGTTCTTTATTTCATTTTAAGGTATTTGAAAGAGCGGCAAAGCGATAAGTCCTGATGAGCGTGGCAATTCTTCGTTGAACCCTTTCGTCGTATTGAGATGGGGAAAGAGTTACACGTACTTTTGAGTTTTTCAATTTACTAATAACAACCGTAGGATAACTGGAATTAAAAATATTTATGTTGGGTGAAGTGGGACATTCAAAGTACCGTAAAGGAGACCAAACAGAGTAAGTTCTTTTAGGGGGCACGTTGAAAAATATTCTTTCCAAATTTATTTATTTATTTAGTGGGAAGTAGAGGTAGAGCACAGTGCTTCGATTAATGGACAAAAATCAAGTTTTTATTTTTTTCTTGCATTTACATTTAAAATGTTCCTAAAGATGTAAAGGATCATTAATTATATTATTTACATATATTTTTTAACTCAATTTTTATTAAAATTAAGAAATGTTTCGAAATAAACAGTATTTGTGAACACTTACATACTCGTATTAGTTTAGAAGGGATTTTAGATCGAAGGAAAATACTAGATGTAAACATTGGCTTTGTCGTAATCTCTTCATTTAGACTTTTTTCTGTATAGAAAGGGTGTATTGTGAACTTTGTTTAAAGTGAAAGTGGAAATTATTTTGGAAAATATGTCCAAGGGTAATAAAAATTTTTGACTCACTTGATGTTTTACTAACTTTAAAGTCAAATATTACAAGATGTCCGCAAAACACCTCTTTCATTTTTTTAATATTTGAAGTTTAACTAATTTAGAATAAAGATCATCTGCGATAACCTGCGACTTTGACTTTGACAATTTTTTTTCAAATGAAATCAGGTACTCGACGCTTACTTAAAAACCAATTCGCATCTACAACAATTAGATTAGCCGTTCTAATTAGATACATTTTTACACTTAAATCCATAGAAAATATTAATTTTCACTACAGTAAATTGACCAATATCAATAATTTTAAGCAGTGTCTGAAAGTATGCACTAATTTTAAAAAATCAATGTACCTCCTATTTTTATTTACATATATTTAATTTATGTTTGGAAATTGTGTTTACTGCATTACACTATAAAAATAATATTTGACTTTTCTATTAAAAACAACTCTCATTTAATTTTGGAACTGACTATTTATGAAATAGGCCCAATAGTCATAAGTATAATTTTAGGTCTTAAAAATCTAGAACTCATTAAGAAGTATTTCTGCGCCTCCCAGCTGTAAAAAAAGATGCCGTTTTGTCTCATTAATTAGAATAAAAATTAGAATTGGAGACTGATACTAAGATTGTGATATAAAATATTCACTAAAAGAAATAAATTAGAGAGAAAATCAAAACACAATGATGTTTCAATTGAACAATATTCAATACGTGATCGAACTATCAATAAACTGACAGAAATAAGTTTAGATTTGTTCACCGATATGAACTTAGAAGATAATCTAAGGAGCGAATATTCAAGTGAATCAGAATAATTCTTTTAGTTATAATTTTCTTATTAAAATTAAATTAATGTTCAATTTAATTTGAATTAATTATAACATGGTTTAAAATTAACTAAAATTATATAAATAACTTTAACATGGAAATTATAACATAACATTATATAACACGATAACATTATTAGGTTCTATTGTTATCACCTCTTCTTTTAAAGACATTTTTCATACGATTACAAGCTTTCATACATTTAGCAATCATAATCCCATCTACAATACTAAATATACAACACGCAACGCTGATATTCTTTTTCTTGGTAGATATATAAGCAGTAATGTAGTCACACTCTCTTACTTTTGGGCATTCCATAAAGTGTTTGTTGAATCTCGATGAAATCTGATCCAAATCTCTCACTGCTTTTTCTTTACCTTCAACTGCTACTAGCTCTTGTAAGGGTTTGTCGTCCTTCTTAGTTGAATTTTTATTTTCTATTGTAGATATTTCTATTATAACTCCATCGTCGTCCATTCTTTCGATTAAGGAAGGCGATGTTATCCCAATAATATCTTCAATGGTTTGGACAATATCGAGTCGTGTTTCTTCAACATCAGAACCACCTAATGTGGTATCAGTAAATGGAACAGAAACATTTGGATCTTTTATCGCATAAATTTCGTGATTAGGAAGAATGAAATTGAATGAGTCATCCAATTGCACTTGCTCATCATTAAATGGCTCATGTTCTTGGTCATTCTCTTTCGCGGTGGTCCCATTTGACTCATCTTGCGGGTCCCACTGCACTTGATTGTCTTCTTTTCTGGTTCAGAAGTCTGGACTGTTTTCTTTAATTTTTTTGTGGTGAAGAAAAAACGTGAAGAAAAAACTTTCACGTCGTTATTTACTGTCAAGTAAACATTCTTGGCTCCCTTGGGAGGTAATACTTTTTTCCCTTTAGGATAAGGAAAAAAGCTGTCTCATCCCCATTGAACACCAGTTTGCCAGTTACCTTATAATAAAGTGTGATGCGAGGTACCCCGTGGTTCCGAGCTGCAGTCTTCACAGGAACCCCTTGTTTCACGTCATCAAGTGCTGCCAGCATCTGATCCTCCCTATAATTTTTCCTGCAAGTTGGTTCTTTCTTCTTCTTATTTTCCTTAGTATAAATTGGAGATTGTTTGTTATAAGGAAGGAGTAAAAATACGTGGGAGAAGACTGTCAGTAACTGGCTATGCTCACTTTCAGTATCTGGTGTGCGTACATCCCAATTACTGACACTCGCAGAACCTAAACTAACACCCCCTGTCAGGAATTGGATCCCATCGTTTTTTTAAAAAACGGACAGCACCATTGTGTTCTACGTTAAAAAATTACCTATTTAGACATTGGAACTAAATTTCTACGAAATACCCAGTTACTGACAAAAGTGTCAGTAATTGGGTAAAGGTATGTTTTTGGATACCCAAATCCTGACATCCCCAAAATAAATTGTTTTATAGGAAATTCACATTGGGAAAAACTATTCTTATTATCTAACATCATTATTAGAGTGCTACAAAGAAAATTCAAGAGAAAACACAAAGAAGAAATGGTTATAAAAAACAAAATAGCGACTCACCTCCTTAGCAAAAACCTTAAGGATCCAGCAGCTGAAGAAAGAGTGACTCTAAAGCTTGATTTCCGAGATTTAGGTTATCAATGATGACTTGAAATTGGCGGGAATCAGAAGCTAATCGACGTGGCTTTGATTTGGCGCATTTTTCGAATTCATGGAAAGCTTGCAACCCTTATTATTCAAGGTATAAGGAGCAAGTGTCAGTAATTGGGTTATTGTCAGCAATTGGTGCCTTTACCCTACTTTGCCAAAACCATGATTTGCTTTTTTTTTTTTTTTTTGGCTCTAGCTTGGTCAAATATTATTTGCGACCCCGCACATGAGGTATATTCGTAATCAGCCCAGCATTTCCTAATATATTCCATGGTCAAAAGATTTTTGTCCAAAAACTCCATATACTCGAAGCACTGTGTAGCGGCTCAAAAGTTAATTTAAAACTTTAAAAAAAATTATTAAGATTAATATAAAATAATATGTTGCTAATAATATTTTTTTAAATTTATTTTAAAAGATTAAAATTTTTTGTGGCATCCGACATTATTACAGTAAATTAGCAGGTCTTTTCAGAGGCCTCAGGACACCGAAACTAAGTTACTATAAGGAATATCTTAAGATCACTTATTTATATGATCAAGGACAATAGCCATACTGAAAGATGAAAGAAACATTGAGCTTGGTCTTAAAAAGAAAAAAACGCTAGCTGGTTTAATCGAATCAGAAGGAGCTTAAAAGGAAACTGGACTGTGGGTTCCAGGAACATCCAAGAAAGCAGAAAGAGTAGTAGCTGCCCATCAGCCGGTGAAAAGCTAATCATGTAATATCTCCCATCGCCCAGTTTATTAGCAGCATGGCTTGGCAAAAAGAAACTCGTTTGAAATTGTTCAATTTCTATAAGAGAGCGTCTTGGTCCTGCTTACGAACCGATTGACGTGATTATATCCACACGTGAAGAAATTGGAAGGAAGCTCAAATTTTACGAAATCGCTTGAAAGTTAACATTCCATGTTTTCTCCGATAATAAATAGTAAATATCAACCGCAAATTGAGTTAAAGAAAAAAAAAAAAGATGAATCATGTTTTCCAACTATCGAAACATGGGTAAATAACGCTAGTTCGTTACGGAACTCGGACAAATTACAAGAATATAGAAGGGAGGAGATTAGATAGCTCCTTCTCTTTCACGCATTCAAATAGACTTTATTATGACATAAATATAAAAAAATCTGGTGCCTGCGCGCAACACACAACTTTCACTTACCAACTTACTAAGATTAGAAATTGACGGGTTTTGCTAAATATCATTTCCCAAAGTCACACATTTTTACTTTCACTTACCTATATATGTAATATATAGTAAGTGGAAGTATTGCGATCGTGAAAAATTTCGACTTCCGGTTTTCAACGGAAATACACGTTTTGGGGTCCCCTGAGTCGAAATGACCAAGTCCCGCGAAATGGTCTGTGTGTGTGTGTGTGTGTCTGTGTGTGTGTGTGTGTGTGTGTGTGTGAACAGACTAGCTCAAAAACTATAAACCGTGCGAACATGAAATTGGGTATTTAGAGTATGTATATGCCCGCGATGTGACAGCAAAAATTTCATCATAATTGCTCAAAGGGAGGGGGTACTTTATTTCATAACTTTTTAAGTTTTTTTCGATTTTCTCAAAAACGGCTCTAACGATTTTGATTAAACTGAGTATTTGATCTATTTATATGCTCGAGATGTGAGTGTTAAAATTTCATCAAAATTGAACAACCGGAGGGGGCACTTTACTTCATAGATGTTGTCCGATTTTCACGTGTAATTTTATTTACTCGAAAAATGCTTTAACGATTTTGATTAAACTCGGTATTTGGTGTATTTATATGCCCGCGAATCGAGAGTCAAAATTTCATCAAAATTGATCAATTGGAGGGGGCACTTTACTTAATAAATGTTGTCCCATTTTCACGTGTTTTTTACTTTCACTTACCTATATATGTAATATATAGTAAGTGGAAGTATTGCGATCGTGAAAAATTTCGACTTCCGGTTTTCAACGGAAATACACGTTTTGGGGTCCCCTGAGTCGAAATGACCAAGTCCCGCGAAATGGTCTGTGTGTGTGTGTGTGTCTGTGTGTGTGTGTGTGTGTGTGTGTGAACAGACTAGCTCAAAAACTATAAACCGTGCGAACATGAAATTGGGTATTTAGAGTATGTATATGCCCGCGATGTGACAGCAAAAATTTCATCATAATTGGCTCTAACGATTTTGATTAAACTGAGTATTTGATCTATATATATCCTCGAGATGTGACTGTTAAAATTTCATCAAAATTGAACAACCGGAGGGGGCACTTTACTTCATAGATGTTGTCCGATTTTCACGTGTAATTTTATTTACTCGAAAAATGCTTTAACGATTTTGATTAAACTCGGTATTTGGTGTATTTATATGCCCGCGAATCGAGAGTCAAAATTTCATCAAAATTGATCAATTGGAGGGGGCACTTTACTTAATAAATGTTGTCCCATTTTCACGTGTTTTTTACTTTCACTTACCTATATATGTAATATATAGTAAGTGGAAGTATTGCGATCGTGAAAAATTTCGACTTCCGGTTTTCAACGGAAATACACGTTTTGGGGTCCCCTGAGTCGAAATGACCAAGTCCCGCGAAATGGTCTGTGTGTGTGTGTGTGTCTGTGTGTGTGTGTGTGTGTGTGTGTGAACAGACTAGCTCAAAAACTATAAACCGTGCGAACATGAAATTGGGTATTTAGAGTATGTATATGCCCGCGATGTGACAGCAAAAATTTCATCATAATTGGCTCTAACGATTTTGATTAAACTGAGTATTTGATCTATTTATATGCTCGAGATGTGAGTGTTAAAATTTCATCAAAATTGATCAACCGGAGGGGGCACTTTACTTAATAAATTTTGTATCATTTTCATGTGGTTTTTTTATTTACTCAAAAACGGCTTTAACGATTTTGATTAAACTCGGTATTTGATCTATATATATCCTCGAGATGTGACTGTTAAAATTTCATCAAAATTGAACAACCGGAGGGGGCACTTTACTTCATAGATGTTGTCCGATTTTCACGTGTAATTTTATTTACTCGAAAAATGCTTTAACGATTTTGATTAAACTCGGTATTTGGTGTATTTATATGCCCGCGAATCGAGAGTCAAAATTTCATCAAAATTGATCAATTGGAGGGGGCACTTTACTTAATAAATGTTGTCCCATTTTCACGTGTTTTTTACTTTCACTTACCTATATATGTAATATATAGTAAGTGGAAGTATTGCGATCGTGAAAAATTTCGACTTCCGGTTTTCAACGGAAATACACGTTTTGGGGTCCCCTGAGTCGAAATGACCAAGTCCCGCGAAATGGTCTGTGTGTGTGTGTGTGTGTGTCTGTGTGTGTGTGTGTGTGTGTGTGTGTGTGTGTGAACAGACTAGCTCAAAAACTATAAACCGTGCGAACATTAAATTGGGTATTTAGAGTATGTATATGCCCGCGATGTGACAGCAAAAATTTCATCATAATTGCTCAAAGGGAGGGGGTACTTTATTTCATAACTTTTTAAGTTTTTTTCGATTTTCTCAAAAACGGCTCTAACGATTTTGATTAAACTGAGTATTTGATCTATTTATATGCTCGAGATGTGAGTGTTAAAATTTCATCAAAATTGAACAACCGGAGGGGGCACTTTACTTCATAGATGTTGTCCGATTTTCACGTGTAATTTTATTTACTCGAAAAATGCTTTAACGATTTTGATTAAACTCGGTATTTGGTGTATTTATATGCCCGCGAATCGAGAGTCAAAATTTCATCAAAATTGATCAATTGGAGGGGGCACTTTACTTAATAAATGTTGTCCCATTTTCACGTGTTTTTTATTTTCACTTACCTATATATGTAATATATAGTAAGTGGAAGTATTGCGATCGTGAAAAATTTCGACTTCCGGTTTTCAACGGAAATACACGTTTTGGGGTCCCCTGAGTCGAAATGACCAAGTCCCGCGAAATGGTCTGTGTGTGTGTGTGTGTCTGTGTGTGTGTGTGTGTGTGTGTGTGAACAGACTAGCTCAAAAACTATAAACCGTGCGAACATGAAATTGGGTATTTAGAGTATGTATATGCCCGCGATGTGACAGCAAAAATTTCATCATAATTGCTCAAAGGGAGGGGGTACTTTATTTCATAACTTTTTAAGTTTTTTTCGATTTTCTCAAAAACGGCTCTAACGATTTTGATTAAACTGAGTATTTGATCTATTTATATGCTCGAGATGTGAGTGTTAAAATTTCATCAAAATTGAACAACCGGAGGGGGCACTTTACTTCATAGATGTTGTCCGATTTTCACGTGTAATTTTATTTACTCGAAAAATGCTTTAACGATTTTGATTAAACTCGGTATTTGGTGTATTTATATGCCCGCGAATCGAGAGTCAAAATTTCATCAAAATTGATCAATTGGAGGGGGCACTTTACTTAATAAATGTTGTCCCATTTTCACGTGTTTTTTACTTTCACTTACCTATATATGTAATATATAGTAAGTGGAAGTATTGCGATCGTGAAAAATTTCGACTTCCGGTTTTCAACGGAAATACACGTTTTGGGGTCCCCTGAGTCGAAATGACCAAGTCCCGCGAAATGGTCTGTGTGTGTGTGTGTGTGTGTGTGTGTGTGTGTGTGTGTGTGTGTGTGTGTGTGTGTGTGTGTGTGTGTGTGTGTGTGTGTGTGTGTGTGTGTGTGTGTGTGTGTGTGTGAACAGACTATCTCAAAAACTATAAACCGTGCGATCCTGAAATTGGGTATTTTGTGTAGGTATATGCCCGCGATGTGACAGCATAAATTTCATCAAAATTTATTAAAGGGAGGGGGTACTTTACTTAATAACTTTTTAGGTTTTTTTCGATTTTCTCAAAAACGGCTCTAACGATTTTGATTAAACTGACTATTTGATGTATTAATATGCCCGAGATATGACTGTAAAAATTTAATCAAAATTGATTCACCGGAGGGGGGACTTTACTTAATAAATTTTGTATCATTTTCACAGGTTTTTTTATTTACTCAAAAACGGCTTTAACGATTAACAAAAATAAGATATGAATGTAGAAAAATGTGTGACTTTGGGAAATGATATTTAGCAATACACGTCAATTTCTAATCTAAGTAAGTTGGTAAGTGAAAGTTGTGTGTTGCGCGCCCGCACCAGATTTTTCTACATTCATATCTTATTTTTGTTAATCGTTACAGCCGTTTTTGAGTAAATAAAAAAAAACCCGTGAAAATGATACAAAATTTATTAAGTAAAGTCCCCCCTCCCGTTGATCAATTTTGATGAAATTTTTACAGTCATATCTCGGGCATATATATACATCAAATACCAAGTTTGATCAAAATCGTTGAAACCGTTTTTGAGTAAATAAAAAAAACACGTGAAAATGATACAAAATTTATTAAGTAAAGTCCCCCCTCCGGTTGATCAATTGTGATGAAATGTTGGTTATCACATCTTTGGCATATAAATACATCATAAATTCAAATACCCAGTTTCATCAAAATCGTTAAAACCGTTTTTGAGTAAATAAAAAAAAACACGTGAAAATGATAAAAAATTTATTAAATAAAGTCCCCCCTCCGGTTGATCAATTGTGATGAAATGTTGGTTATCACATCTTGGGCTTATAAATACATCAAATACCCAGTTTGATCAAAATCGTTAAAACCGATTTTGAGTAAATAAAAAAAACACGTGAAAATGATAAAAAATTTATTAAATAAAGTCCCCCCTCCGGTTGATCAATTGTGATGAAATGTTGGTTATCACATCTTTGGCATATAAATACATAAAATACCAAGTTTGATCAAAATCGTTAAAACCGTTTTTGAGAAAATAAAAAACATGTGAAAATTATACAAAATTTATTAAGTAAAGTCCCCCCTCCGGTTGATCAATTTTGATGAAATTTTTAAAGTCATATTTCAGGCATATAAATAGATCAAATACTCAGTTTAATCAAAATAGTTAGAGCCGTTTTTGAGAAAATCGAAAAAAACGTAAAAAGTTATTCAATAAAGTACCCCCTCCCTTTGAGAAAATTTGATGAAATTTTTGCTGTCACATCGCGGGCTTATACATACTCTAAATACCCAATCTCAGGTTCGCACGGTTTATAGTTTTTGAGCTAGTCTGTTCACACACACACACACACACACACACAGACCATTTCGCGGGACTTGGTTATTTTGACTTAGGGGACCCCAAAACGTGTATTTCCGTTGAAAACCGGAAGTCGAAAATTTTCACGATCGCAATACTTCCACTTACTATATATTTCATATATAGGTAAGTGAAAGTAAAAAACTCCAACAATGAGATCATGTTGCACCTCAGTTTGTAAAATAGTGGACAATTAAAGAAGAAAATGTTTCCTTAATGCATATATGAGGAAAATCAATAGCGCTTCAAGACGGAGATACTCTTCTTTAAATTGTTTCATTAATTCTGAAATGCAGTATGTTAAATCGATATGACCGCGTCGCTACACCAACTTTCCTAAACGTTAAATATTTTTAGTCGCCATATTGAAGCTACGATTGTAAAAGATTTTAGCCTCAAACGCTCTTCCCCAACACCATCACAATTTACATTAAAGTTTTAACCTTCTGAGTACCTCAGGGGAACCTGTGTATTGGCAAAAATCTTCCAAAACAGGATAAAACTATAAAAATAAAAATAGTTTAATCTTCTTCTTTTTTCGAAGATAAATATTTTATAAAAATGGGTTCTAAAACAGACAGAACAGCATTCCTGCCGTTTGTTAACTTTTGATATATTGCGGGAAAATAGGACTAAAAATGTTCAAAATAATTAAAATGAAAATAAGAACACATAAAATAATCAGAATTCAGCAGTACTAAACAAACGATATGGACTATTATCAAGATTACTTGACAGACGCTCTAAATTATCCCTAACCAACAGACTTACAATATACAACATGCTCATTAGACCCATTTGGACATACGGGATAGAGTTATGGGGCACTGCAAAGCCCTCAAATATCCGAAGGATCCAATCCTTTCAATCGAAAGTGTTAAGGAGGATAGTAGATGCACCGTTCTACGTGACTAATGACTTAATACACAAGGACCTTAACATCCAAACAGTAATCGATATAGCCACACTATACTACAATAACTTCCATCAAAGACTAACTTTCAACATGAACCCAGTAGCAGAAACACTTAAATCCACCATGAATCCACACAATCCACCCCGACGATTGTTGAGGCGATGGCCTAGGGACTTATATAGGTATAACCAACGCCAATGTATCTATCACACATAGGTGTAAATCATAGATTTTCTCATTGCAAAAACATTTTTGCAGATAGCAAATTTAAAACATGTGACATAAATAAATAAAATAAATAAAAACAACGTTTAACCATACGAGACACCCGGATAGCTATATATTGCGTGTCTGCGGTAGGTCTGCTAATATTCTATATAATTTGTATTATACCATTTTTTGTTGACCAATACATATTAATAAATGTGAAAAAAAAATTTGAAACATAAAATAAAAAAAACACAAGCTCTCTTAAGCAACGGATAACCGTATACACTTCAAGAACTTGTATCATTAGTACTGACCTTCAGAAATCCTACAAGTATACATTATTACACGATGGTGGCTTACCATCTTGTTGTTTAACTAAATAAGGTTAGATTCGATTTTTGCTTTATCTTTTCTTCTTGTCAACTATTATTTTATTTTTTTTTTTTCAAATAATAAATCTTGGATAGAGAAGTGAAATATGTTCAACCGAGTTCGAATTTAATTGTATAAAATTAAAACATGACAATATCCTAATTAAAAATCCAATTCATTATTTAATAGTACGTTTCAAATGTGGTTATTTCTCCTTTTTGTTTGAATACCGTTGCAGAAAGGAAAGCTAATTTTCGTTGGCACTCCCGACTAATACTAATGCGCTTTAATTTTTCAAAAATTCTTCGTTTCTATTCAACCATTAATTTTTTAATTACTTGTTACATTTTTATTTATTGATACTAGTTGACTTTTAATGCCATGCCAGATTCTCTAATAGCGTAATTAACTGGCGCCAACCCCTCAGACACGAATGAAGGCCTTGGAATGATCGGGGATTGGAAACCGGTCGAGAATAAAGACTCAATTTTATGAATGGCTAACGGTAAAAGGTATCGTTTTAAGAGGTGAGCAGTGAGGAGAAATAGATATCTTTATTAGTTATATATAAATATTTCCTTAAGTTAGATTAGCTAATCAGTATAAACTATTGAATTCGCTGGATTTGCTTATCAGTATATTAATATTAATTTAAATCAGTATAAGTGTCATGTCTTCTGTTTTTCAGATTTTAATAATAAAACTGTTCGTAATATGCAATATTTTATGAAAAGTTTCATAGTTGATAACTAGAAAAAATTGGGTGTAAATTAAAAAAAAAAAACTGGAATTTCATGGAATAATACAAAGAACTATAAAATTTAATTCTTTGATTCAACATAACAATTTATTTCTTCTTCTTAAAAGAAATATAATAAAGTCAATAAATTTTTAATGTATAATGGGGTCATTTTCAAGCGGTATCTTTTATTCCTTCATAAAGTCAGATGTATCGAAAAAGAATGTTTTCTCTCCCCGATCTCATAGAAGATGGTCCTAATGTGTATAAGGCATTCGAAGCATCTTCGGCTATTAAACTTATATTTTAAACTGATTTCCGGCCGTGCGCGCACATCTTTTCTCTTCGGTTAAAGTTATTGAAAAAAAAAATTATACACATATATGTTAATATTAAATCAATCAATTCACATTGCAACTCCTTTGTCTGATCCGAGTCGATTCAATTTTATTTTTAAAAAATTCAATACCATGAAGTTTTTATTATATCAACGCACATAAAAGTTAAATAGTTAAAGGTAGCTTCCATCAATGTAAAACTTATAAGTTGGTATAGCTGCAGAGTTCAATCATACCGAGCAATAGTAAAAAAACAAAATCAGAATAATTATCCCTAAGTACCAAAAGGGGAAGCACCTGAAACAATCAAAGTTACATCAGAGTATTAGGCGCAGTAATCTAAGAGATATTTCTTAGTAAATTGGATAAGGTAATGGAAAAGAAGTTATCCCAGAGGAATATGGAAGGCATGAAACGGATTTTACTAGATGAGGAAAAGTGGTTAAAAAACTCATAATGAAAGTGCTCCTAACTAGAGAAGTAATGCTTTGGAAACTTTGAACTTTGGATTGACGGCTTTAATCCGAAGATCAATGTATCTTGAAAGATGAAGTTATTGTCTAAACATCAAAGCACTTTTCTGTCTGATGTTAAAACAGAGAATAATACTAGATTCACTCAAAATATTTTATTATCAAAACATATTTATTATTATTATTTACTACCACGGTATGATTTAAAAATGTCATAAGTTGTTAATATATTATGACAAAGAACAATCAGCGAATTATTGCCCGACTAATACCTCACATCCTTTTTGGAATGTTTTTGTCTATTTGGTAAACATTGAATTGCTGCTAATCACCCCGATTGTAAACAAATCGTAAATCGTCAGGAAAAACACGATAAGAATCATTAGATACGTTGTTTTTCCGCGTTAGTTACGTACATAAGTCGACTAGTTTTAATAATAGTCAGTCTTCATGAACAATATTCCTATCAGACTAACGTCAAAGCGATTCCTTTATCGGGAACATGTGAGAGGCCGACGGGCCAAAATACTCCCCGCGCTTGCTAGATTACGCTAAGGCGAAGGACAAGCCCCTTATCAGTCGGTCTCATTCTACAAGGATCTTATGGTCCATTCATGATGCTACCCACCGCAAGGCCAATTGATGGCTCCTCTCCAAGGAGAACGCAATAATAAACCCTTTACTTAGGAAGTTCTTCCGGCCACTCTGCATACTGAATCCTGCTATTGGCATTCGTCGAGGGTTACTTTACCAGTAAGCCCCTTGAAAAAGGTCATGCAGGTCAATGCAAGCAGGTCAGTCAATATCAACTTTTACAGTGGCGTCTCGTAAACTTCAGGATGATATTAATGGAATTTACTACTGGGCAACAAAAAAGAAAAAGTTGTGCCTCAACACAGTGAAAAGCAAAGCCATTCTCATAGGCTCAGAACCTTTCCTTGTTGCACCTTATTGTCCAGTACTGTACATCAATAATAATGTAATCCAGTTCCGAAATCTTTTATGAAGAATAATAAAGAAATCTTTTAGATCAACATCTCAATTGGAACCATCACATATCCCAAATCACCCAGAAATCCATATCAGCCCTCAAACAGTTACTAAGCTTCCGAGACTAACTTCCTCAAGTACCCGTCTTCTTTAAATTTCCTCTCTTACCTCCTATACTATCATTCATAATAGTACTTAGTGTATGATCTGTAAGTATATATGTATAAAGCGACAAACTTTGAGAACTCAACGTCTACAAGCTTGAAGTCATCTCCTCCGACTTCACATTCACCAACACTCTTAAAAGGCTGATTCATTTACTTGCTCCTAAAGCCTCGATCTTGGATTATCATAGACAAAAATTCAAGGATCGATATTACGTATCCTGTGATGTAACCGTCATATTTAAATGAACAAATAACACATTGAGTAAAACTGTATTATGTTTTAATAGAGGTTATATACCAATAATAGGACGAAAGTACAGATTTTGAAAATTATTAAGATATTCGTTTCCGATTCCAAAAAAAAAAAAAAATTAAAGTGTTTTTAAATATAAATATACTCGTAGGTTAAATTTTCTATCTTGGCAGCCCTAAGGATAGTCGAGAACTATATTATAACATTATAATTAAGGAATCAAAAAACATTTTCACTGACTCGGATTGCTTGGTTTTCAGATAAAACGGATTAGCATCGGGGGACATATTTTCTGCTTAAAAAATTAGTGATCAGAAGAAAAGTTTCACTTGAAATTCTCGTTTATTTTCCATTTAGGCATGAGCTATTGGTCCTTGTACAAGGAAAACCCAAGCTGGATGACGATGAAGAAACGCTAGATCACTTAATCAATACCACGAAGCGAATCGTTGCAATCATAACCAGTTACTAGTGACTTTAAAAAAGATATCCCTGATTATATAAGCAATAAAAATACTGAAAAAGTATATCAAGGACCGGCATTGAAAATTATTCCTGGACAATAAACTCAAGTGTCCCTGAAAATTACGTTAATTGACATTGGGACAAAACTCGTCAATTACCGCCGCATTTAGTTTAAATTGACCCTGAAATTGACAGAATATGTAATTTTTTAGTAACTTTTTTATTTTTAATTATAATATATGCTTATTTATATAATAAAAAATCATATTTTTTATTTATTTTTTTTGTAAATAATATTGAATCACCTTCTGTTTCCTACTGCTCAACTACATCGTTTTAACTGCATTTAATGTTCTAATGATTTGGTTTTGAATTTATCGACTCTTTTTTTAAGCAATATTATAAAATTTCTTGAGAGAATATAAAAACACTAAAAGAAAGCCCATAATTAGAAATTTGTAAATAAGAGGATACTATTATCAATACCGCACTCTCCCGGACAGCCCAAGAGTATATATTAGTATTATAATAACCTGATGTTAATTTAGAATGAATTTTTGAACCGCATCGAATTGTACATCCTCAAATTGAAACTAGCAGTTCAAAAAAATTAATGTTTTCTTCATTCAATTTGATACATTCTATAAAAATAAAATTAAGTGTAACAACAATACTACGGTAAAGTTGTATGTAAATTAATGGAAATATTCATAATTAATGCAATAAACTTGAATAAACTTGCGTTAAAAATATGGCTAAAATACCTTTATCTAATATTTTTTTAATCCTCCACGATTCTATTTTTATTCATTCAAAGTAGATTTGGATGTAAATATGAATATATTATATTTGGGAAATTTCTCTTGAATGAAATGTCTGTGTCGATATCTCAGAGGTTAGGGTCACAGTGATGCGCGATTAACAGGGAGGCCAATAGGCTCATTAATAGGCAGACAGAGTGATAAGGGGATAACAGGGGAACTGTGCTATCCCGACCAGATAGCGTTTTATTTTATTTTTATTTTACCTCTCCACAACTTTTTACATCTAGGATTCGTTCCAGCCTCAGTGGATTTCTTTTGCGCCGTACAGACTATCCCCAGCGGTTGCCTCGCCGAGGATATTCGAGATCTTATATTCTTAAGAAACAGAACTTAGTGTAAAGGATTTACAACCATTTGAAAATGTTCAACGCTTTTCTATTGCAGGTAGCCTTTAAGGGTGTATTCAGGGTAAGATCCTGTCAGATACCCAGAAGCTGCTGATCACCATTCAAAGGTTTTAGCGTTGATCAATAAATATTAGTATATCAAAGCTCTAAAAGAAAATAATTGCAAAACAAAGACAGATTCCAACTAAAGCTAAATCTATTTTTACTTAAATAATTTCCACCACTGTTTTTCGTCACCGTAGGATACCAAATTATCCCATTTTCTGGAATATATGTAAAGTTTATGGTCCATTTTACTAGAAAGGGCGAATATTTGACCCAAAGCTTTTGTGTTTTTTCTGGCATGTCAGAATTTTTTTTTTACAGTAAAAGTATGAGTAAGCGATAAAGAGTTAAAAGGTAAAAATGAAGTCAATATATAGATTCGAGAAAATATTAAAACTTCAATATTCCCCATCCTGAATTAACCCTGTGAAAATTAAAAACACACCAGGGAACGATGGATAATTTTGCTTTGTGTGTCAGTACTTTCATTACTAATAAAGAAAGGCTAAAATATTCCATAATTCTTCAATCTAGAGTTTTAAAGAAATCGTCAAACGGAAGAATGCGTGCTATAAGTGTTTCTCAAAGTTTTGTTTTATTCCTTCACTACAAGGTAATTATTGTTTTAGTGGTGACTGACATCGCCGCTTACAAATCAAGGACGGACCATGCTTGCCAAACGAGTCCAGTGCATTCTAGTAGGTTTGTATGTTTTCATTTGTTTTAGACGTTTGCATAGCTTTATTGTGGCTCATTTACTGGCTACAATTAAACCAGGTAACAAAGCTATTTATTTATTTTTTTGCGATGTAATATATTCATATTACTAACGGATGTAGATCTTTACCTAATAATTTTCGATTCCTGTGAAATTCATTATATTATTAAAAAAAAAAAATGCAGTTTTCTCATTTTTCGGTTATCTCACCATTGTATAAATTCCTTCATGAAAGATATTTACTCAATCGAAGCCAGTTCAAGAAATAAGTATATATCTAAGTTGTGGGTATAATAATTTATATTTTAAAATGCCAAGGATTACTTTAAATGCTTTTTTTTTTTAATAATTAACCGTATGGTAATGTCTGCGAAATTTAAAAACTTCACATAGCCCTTTCCAGGAAAATTACCCAAATGTATGCAAAGACTTCAATTAATTAATAATTCTAGTGCCTAATTGGGTGATTTATACAACCCTTACGATATTATGCATTGTCGTGAATACAGTTATTATTTTCTTCAATACCATATAATGCCTTCTTATCTAAGTGTCAGTTATCCTCTAAGATATTTTAAAAATATAAAAATACAATTATAAAAATCTAGAATTATATACTTACATACTTAATATTTCCTATAAATAATTGGAATGAAATACTAATTACTGTGGCAGAAAAAAATAAACAAATGGGAGATTGAACAACCATAAAAGGGGAGAAGACCACATCAAGAGGTCATTGGTCTTTTCCTCGTCAAACTTTTTAGGTTTGCCGTTGTCTTTGATTGCAGTCCTCCCATCACATCTGGTAACCTTAGTGTTTCCATAATACTTTATAAAGTGATATATAATTAGAAAAAAAACTATATTTTTTTTAAAAAACAAAAAAGTTTAAAAAACGAAAATATTTGGTTAAAAAGCACCCCAAATACATCCCCTTGGTCATCAGTATGTATGGTCATCGGACCTCCACCCCCCCAGGACATCCTTCCCCTCCCCAAAAAAAATGTCTATATCCACCACTGCTTGTAATGGCAATGGTTAGACTTTTTTTTTAGGTATATTAGATTGTTTATCTCTATTTAAATGTTTTCCTAATTTCACTTTAGTATTTCAGTAATTTATATATGAATCAATAATTAAAAACTTGGCGTGGCTTGAATCATATCGACATCTCCTAGAATACATACATTTGTTTGAATGAAATTGTATTATAATAAATCTGTACCATAGAAAAATAAAGTAATTTCATATCCTGCTTATCGTAGAACAGATTCCATGAGTCTTAAATTCATAGGGAAGGTTCAAATGAAATTTTGTAATGCATATCCTTGTGCAAATCGAAACATTTCCAAGACCGTTTTCCTGCGAATTCTTCATGGTGGTGAGGCAATTAATTTTCAATAACATCGCTATCGGAATATATTTACTATTAGTTTTTAATAATTGTTTACCTTCTTGGGACTTGGTATGGTATTGGGACATGGTAAATTATGTCTGACCTGAATCCATTTATAAATATTAGCTTCTATGTTAGCTATGAGTCAGGTAATGTATATTTTAAATAAAAATTTGTAAGTCGCTATAGTAAAACCGAACTACATCTAATACGGAATTGATGAAGCATAAAAGAATCGTTGAGGATATCGTTGGGGATGGAAAAGTGTGCTATCTGATGGGGGGATAAGGAACAGGACACACACTGGTTAGGCAGAGTAATGACATGGTACACTAACCGACATGCCATCAATGCAACGGCTCCTTATAGATTGGCGTCCAGATAAGGCGACTTTGCTCAACGGGATCATTTATCACTCTCATGCATGTTTGCATCCTTGATTAAGAAGAAAAAAAAACATAATATCAGGCTAATTGATCCATGTGATATTTAGTAACCCTTTCACTATTTAATTAAAAAAAAAAAAAAAAAACAGAGATCATTTATTTTCTTTTGAAATATGTAAACAAATAATAAATTAAAAATTTATGAGATAGAAAAGAAAAATTAATGCAGCATTTGATCGATTCTACAATAGGTTTCTTTTTTTTAGTTACTTGTAATTATCAGAAATACTAGTGAATCATCCTAAATTATTCAAAGATTTAATTGTTGTCAAACAATTCGAAATGGTAACCTAAATATACTTTTAAGCCAAATTTTTTTCAATAACTAATGCTATACTGAAAACAAGAGTCTATAGAAACCACAGAGAATTTTCAGTTGCAATAATAAAAAACGTTGCAAAAATGTAGTAAAATAAAACGTAATACCGCATCAGTTATTCAGTGCTTGGAGACCTGTTAAAACCTGGGTTAAAAAGGAGTCCAGGAAATCCCATAATGACATTTGTATTTAATAAGATGCAACTAAATAATAATATTATAATAACGAAATAATTAGAAGAAAAATATTGTTTGAAGAATTTGTTCCACCAAGTAATAGGATAGTGTTGAAGTGAATTTTTATGATCTATCTGTTTCTTAATTTAGTTTTTTAACACCACATCAAACTCAACGGAATGAGTAACGATTGTTCATAAAATAGAGTTTTCACTAGTCGATATTGCTTGAACTCAAGGTGTTTTTAAACATTATTAGACTGTCTGATTATTTTATAGACTTATTAATAAAATTAGTTTTATTAATATACAGGTCAGTTTTCGTTCATAAAGTCCGAGCGTAGATGACCCAAAAATATTTTTTCTCTCCCATTTTTAAATGCACACCAGTCATCATATGTCAAGCTTGCGGAAGGATGGGATCAAGCAGTACCTCTACCCTGGTTTATTTCAATTACTATGGTATGTTAAACAGGGAGGTCCAATGGCTTTTTAATTTCATCTTCAAACTCATAGGAACGTCAGCTGTATCCATATAGCATATAAGCAGTTTTACAGTTAGTTACAAGTTAGAATGAAAACTTATGTAAAGAGTCTTTATGTGCTTGTGGACTACTGATATGTGAAAGCTATTATATATGGTCAGATCGTTCTTCAGATTGTTTTAGCCCTTACTTATATCTGTAATGAGTATCATCAGTCAATATAGGCTTAAGTATGTGTATGTATTTAGATTTTGTCTCAGTTTTAGTTTTCAGGATCTAGAAAAAGTGGGTAAAGAATGTCGTGTCTTTGTAAAGAGTTTTCATTTTAACTTGCGGGCACCGTGTTTCAAATATCTGATAAAACCAGATGAATATTAATTGTTAAACATAATTTAATCCGCATTACTTCCAAGCATTCAATGATCTTCAGACCAGTAATATTATAAGTTTTCCTTGTCAACGGTTTCCTTGAACACGAATGACGATGTTGATTTCGCATATAATTGTTAATTTTATCACCACTTACGTTGTTGTTTTTTTTCATACATAATGTTGAAGAAAGCCATGATTATGTTTTTAATTTAATCTTCTGGTTGAAGCAAGAACAAGGATTCTTCCGCCATGCGTCACAAATCATGGAAAGTTAGTGGCAAGAATAAAAGATAGAATATCCCTATCGTAACTTATAATTGAACGAATAATTTGTTTTTAAACCAGCTTACGTTGATGTGGAATATAATAAGTTTTATGACATTAATATAATAAAACAGTTACAATTATCAAGGAGAACTTCTTATTTGAGTAGGCTGAACTGTCGAGCACCGTTATCATACATTTAAAGACTATACAGTAAAATATCATATCATACATTGAAAATTTGCGACTGTGATATCTTTGGTGTCATGAGAAAATTTTCACATTCATTAGGACATTCGATTTTCTTTTTATTTTAATGCATTAGACATTTGAAAATCAATTATTGTTAAAAATTGAAGCTTGGAAAGCATAAGGGTATAAGTGCCTTGGGAAATTTTTAAAGAAATGATGTGACTTATACCCTCTGGGGTGAACTACCATCTTTCATACGTTCAATGAACTCTTTTCTTATAAACATTACTTATACCCATTTCAGAAGAGTGGCTTTAGCACATATAACAATTTGGCAAAAAAAAACTTTGTTTTATTTTTTTGGCACTTAGACCCTTATGCATTTTTACGCTTCAATTTTAACAGAAAAAAATCATATGATTAGTATAAATAAATTTCGTATAATTCTCTTAAATGTTAAGAACCAACTGTACAAGCTTTCAGAGAAATTTTTTTTATTTTTATACTTATTTTTGCAATCTACTTCAGAATAAAAGATTTTTGGTGAATTCATTTATTATTACGATTCGTCCTTGTTTGGCAATAGGGCTTAAACCATAAAGTAAATTAATTTTTGTCTCGTCTTCTTAAAAATCATAATTTACTATAAAGACCAATCTCTGTTGAAATAATATTGTTTTTTTTTTTTGTTTTTTTATTATTCTAGAATAAAAAATACAATCAAATAAAAAGAAATTTAAATGTTTGGAAAATCGTTGTTTAAGCTTTACATTCGATCAATTAAGTTGTTTTGCCGAAACAACAGTGAATTATAAACGGAATATCTATTAATAAAAGTAATTATTAATTAAACTCTCCCCCCCCCCCTTCTTAGTTACCTTGACTGCGGGATATTTAATTGAGTTCAAAGTCATTGAGTAGTACAATGACAGATTTAACCGATTACGTTTCAGGATTTTTTAGAGGAATAACCTAAAAAAATTTTTAATAAAACTGTGTAAACTTCTTATAATCAGAATGAATATTCGAAATAATTATTATATAAATTATTGTATAACCATTGTTGTATTGTAGAACATATATTAATAAACTTACATAAAAAACAATGATAATTGATAATTAATAGTTGTCTTTTAAATCCAATTTGAATATAATATGATATTATTTCTGGTTTTATAACAGTTTATGAAATATTGAGAAAAGGTCTGGAATATTTCACGGATTTCAGAAATTCAAGCAGGATGCACCAGTAATTATAAATTAGTTACTTATTCAAAATTAGGAATTTGCTATTAAATTCCTTCATAGTAAGTAACTATAAACTTAGCCAATTAATTCTCTTAGAAAAAAATCTCGCAGAGTAATATAAAAGTTCATAAATATGATTAATAAATGCAAATCTATACATGTTTCCTATTGATTGATTGAAAATCTTGAAACCTTTTTGCCTCCCAAGAAAATTTCATTTTTAAAGAAATATAAGTCTATATACGATGGATGATCAATAAACAAATAGCCATGGGGGGGGGAACTACTCAATATAAATAAATCTTACTCTGGCAAGTTACTGCATTTAATTCATATTCCATTAAACTCGGCCTATATCCCTAAAATTGTTGCATTTTCTGAACTGAAGGGAGAGGTAAAAATATTTATTAAGGTAAGAGAAGGTAGGTTATTAGAAAAACAACCACAGTCACTAAAAATATAATTTATGGAACAGATGAGGATTTTTCAAAGTACTTTTTTTTTTCTTTATTCAAAGTATATTAGAAAGTAATAGAAAACAGAAAATTTCATTGATTTTATTTTTCTGAAATCCTCGAAAGTTCATCCGATACACATGGTGAAGGTAGCGTTGATAATAAGCCGCCGTGTTTGCTATCATAGCATTTGATGGGGATGATAACGAAACGGTCTTATATATATATTTCTGTGGAATAATGATCTTTTTATTTTATTAATTTAATTCATCCATGCTTCATCACCTTATTTCATATATATATATATATATATATATATATATTCAGTATACGGTTCGGAAAAATTAAAAAAGAACCAAAATTCACTAGCCTCCAAGTATATAATAGATAGCTAATCTGGTGATGGTTTGGATTGTAATGTGGATTCAACCACGATGGACTGTTAAAAATCATATCTCATGAACATAGAGAAAAATTATCTGTCTTGTCATGACGAGGCTGTTTTTGGAATCACATGTGTAGGAAAACAATGAAATTCCTTATCTCCCCTGACCTGACCTAGCGCCCTAATCTTATCCATTCTATCTCACCGGAACTATCAGTTTCCAGAAGGACCGCCCTCTATTTCGTAATTATGATGCATTTGATCCCGTGTACTCTATTCCACTTCCTTCCAAGGTCGGTTCTTGATCAGGACTGTACTGGTTCTTGAAATCAGGAACCGAGAAATGGTATGCTATGCCTTAATTTACGATCTTGTACTAATGATAATGAACGGCCTAAAGAGAAGAACGTTTCCTCTTGAATTCAACTGAACGTAGTAATTGCTCCTATGCATAATGGAAGAGTTTTTTTCCAGCCTTTGTTAGCTTTGTGTATTGTTGTTGTCTCCGGTCATATATTTCCTAGAAAAATTCCAAATCATCAATTTAATAAACAACTTGTTGCACAATTATTAGCATCGCGATGGCTTACACTCCGATCAGCATTTCATCTTTCGGTAACTAAGAGGAAAGAAAATATCGAACGATGAATGTACAAGAGAGAGGCGTCTATTTCATAATAAATAATATTCTCTCCTATCTCAAACAAGAATTGGATAAAACACCTCAGAAACTGGAAGTGGACAGAGCATCAAGTGAGACCGGGATGGAATCGTAGACTGGACGTCTCCTGGATTTGGAGATAAGAGTCTCTTGTGGAGGATCCAGTTGGAAGAGGCTTGCCATGGAAGTGGACGTTTAAAAGAGCATGGGAAGTATGTGCGGACGCAGGGAGTGAGCTGGAGGGGCTGCAGCTCCTTTTGGGTCATTTTTGTGATTTAAAGACATAAATTTAACTTTACCAAAAGTAAGGAAGTAAGGTAAAGAACAAATAGGTAATATACAGAGCAAGTAGTATATCTGTTGTGGGAAAGTAACAAATAGATAAAAGTACTGTAATTCGCCCCCCCCCCCCCCCGGCTTGGCCTACAGCCTAATCCTTACAATCAATCGGCTGGACACGCCCATAACGTTATGTGCTAACTAATAAAAAATAAATAACAAGTGTTTTACAGCCAAACTCTAAAAACTTAGCATAAAATTAGCATTACCTGAATGAGTATAAAAGGGCAAAAAAATACAAGTTATTTTTATAAAATAACAAATTTTTGTACAAATAAAGTCTATTATTTCTCCTAGCTACTGTTTTAATTTTTAAAGATAACAAGGCTCATTTTTTCGAAAATTCCTTACACAACACCAAAATTGTTATCAATACTATCAGCCAATGCATATCACTGGCAGTTAGGAGATGGAATAGATAACATTTATACCATGTTTGGATGGTTATACTATTAACAAGTCATGTCCTACCATGCCAAGGGGAAAATCCTTCCCAAAAGTTTAGACATTTGTTCTGATTTAGCAAAAAAAAAAAAAAAAAATCTATTTGAGACAATGCTAAAGTCGCTTTTCATTTATGATCAACTATAAGAAAGAATTGAATTTTGCAAACTCATTTATTACCCAAATATTCATTAGTTCATTATTTACGGACTGCAATAAATTATAGCCTTGTATCTAAGCAGTTACGTTTTTCAATAAGTAAAGGAAATAATATTACTCGTGCAATCAAGCAAAGTTTATTTATTCTACATGATATCTTTTTTCACGAAAGTAAATTCGTCCAATATCTTCCACGCCATGGGTTTAAGTACCTAAGGGTTTAAGTTTTCGTAAGTGTGTATCAATAATAGCTCGCACACAATAATATACAATGAATTTATGATTTATTATTAACAAATAAATATGAAATTGCCTATTTTAATTAAACTTAATTTAAGTTTGATAATATAATTCTAAGCAGTTTTATATTACTACGCAAACAGTTTCTGACCACCTTAAGTGGAAATCAATAAGTATTCAATGTTTTCTATCTCATTCCAAAATTGATGAATCGTAAAAATTCCAAATCCGTTTTAAATTATAAACCAGTACCTTAGCATAAATTTGGTTGGTTTCCATCAAACCATGCAAGTTTTACCAAAAACGGACTAAAAATTGTTTTTTTTAAAATAAAACAAGCTATAACCTTTTTATGTTAGTGTTTTCTCCGCAATAAACCACCTTGATTTTAACAGGATTAGATAATAAATAAGAGTTACATGGTATAATAAGAGGATACATAAATACGAGTATACATTTTATTATATTGATTATATAGTTTCTTATATAGAAAATAAGAGGATAAATTTTTTATCGTGCCGTTAAAAAGGAACAAAGACTTATGTTCAAAAACTATTTTTATTTTTTTTAAGACGTTAAAGAAAAATTGTTTAGCCTTACATAAAGAATAAGTATTAGAAAAGGTTGAGAAAAAAAACTTTTACTTTATCACATTTTTTAACGAATTTCGTTTATCAACACATTCACTTGTAGTCAAAATAATGAACACTCAACTTTTTTCTGACCACTACGTGTAAATTTTTGAGGCCAAACTACTTTCATTATAAGAATATAGTTCATAAAATTTGGTCTCAATTATCTTTTTAAAAGTAACATTATCTTTTTTTACTAGGAAATTTTATTTATAATCTGAGATATTACAGACAAAAAAATATTTTAGTTTTTTTATTATATAAAGCCTGATTTTAAATGTTTTTTAATGCAAAACTCAAGGGATTTGAAAGATATCGAGTTATCCGGTTTGTACATCGAAATTTCTAAGATTCATCAATTTTGCAAACAGGTAGAAAACTTTGAATACTGATTAATTTCGGTTTAGGGAGGCCAGAAACTTATGCACACAACTGGGCTTTTTCTCTTTTTTTGTTATTACTTATTAATCATAATATATTTTAATTTACAGCAATTTAAAACAATATTTTATTTTTGGTGTCTTAAAATCTTGATATTAGGATTTTTTCAAATTCACTGTTTTAAAAATTTTTTTAAAGAAAAATACTAATTATGACAAAGGAACGGTTAATACGCGTCACATTAAAAATTAAGTGTTAAGGAAAATTAAGTGTTGCTAAAATATCAGTGGGGGCTCGTCTCCGTCAATTGAAACCAATGGCTATAAAAAAAAAAAAAGAAATGGTCAAGTAGTCATAATTGTGGGCAATGGCCAATCCTGGCTAATGAGACTGCAATTCAAATTTATTTTAAATGATATCATCCACTTTTTTGCCTAAATTTCATCATAAAATAAATACAAAAAAATTTTACTAGACATGTTTTTCAATTATTTTAGGTTTCACAATTATTTTAAAACCTTAAATGATTCAAGAGAAAGGTTTTTCAATTAAGAGAAAATGTTAAATATTTCAAGAAACAATACTTCCCTTATTACCTAAGCAACCAGTATGAACCGATTTCAATAGAAACATTGTTATTAAAGAGGATAGATAATTCGGGGCCTTGAAAATCGCATAATTTTTAGAAAAGGAAATGTTATCAAGCAAAGATATTGGAAGTTGTATAACATTCTATTGTGTCATGATAACGTCTGTAAATCAAAACTTATTAACAGCGAATCATATTGTTCTTTTATTTTTATTCAATGTTATATAGTAATATATTATTATTAGGTAGATTTTGTCTATTCGTCAAAGAACACCAAAATCTAATCTAATGATTGAGCACGGAAAATGAGCGCAACACGAAGAGTATTTCATTTCTCATTCTCATCAGACATTTTTGGGATGGTCCAGAATTCCAAGTTCAACTTTCTGCATCTATTTAATAGTTAATCTACTACGTTTGAGGATCCATTTAATTAAATAAATCAATGATTATTAATTCATTATAATTAATGATTATATTTAATTCCTGGGCTTAAACTTATTATTTTACTAGCTGTATATCCCGGTTTCACCCGGGGAATTTCATTTTTCTAATAAACGTGAACAAATTTAAAGTGAAATCATAACGATTTTTATAACAATAAAGAATATACCCAGAGACTGGCTGAAGTTATGAAATTTATATGGACAGGTGTTCGCACCTAATAAGAAAGATCCACTGAGCGAAATTTGGGGAATTTAGGACAAACGGTATGGAGTTTTATTAAGAAAAAACAAACTAACAGAAATTCATCTTTGAGCTGTATAACCCGGTTTGATCGGGGAATTTCATTTTTCTAATGAAACGGTTGATTTCGTAAAAAAACCATTGTAAAGTGAGTTCATTACGATTTCTATAACAATAAAGACTATCAGCTGAAGATCGGCTGAAGTTATGCAATTTTAATATGGACAGGTGTTCGCACCTGGTATGAAAGAACTACTGGCGAAATTTGGAGAATTTAGGATAAACGGTATGGATTTCTATAAAAAACAAACAAACAAACAGAAATATTGGCCTGCAGTTTCAGCTTCTCGCAAATCGGCTTGCCTAAGCCTTTGTGGCGCAAAGCGGGCCTCGTATTCCTGGGCAGACTCAGTTTCCCGCGATTCTGCCTGTCTAAGCCTCTGTTGTTCAATCCTAATTTGATGTTCGTCGAGAGTTTCAGCTGCTCGTATTTGACGTTGTTTTTCGCTCACTACTCCTATTGAAGCTCGCTTCTTAGGAGGCATTTATAAAAAATAAATTCACCATACATGTAAATAAACGTATTGTAATTTAAAAAAAAAACAAAAAAAACATATGGTTTAAAAATCCCAGAACTCGACGCCTACCAAGGGATGGTCTTACCGGGCCTTGTTGGCCTCTTCAAAATGTATAAAATGATATTTTAGGCTGTTTTTCGACTCAAACGGTCGATTTCGTAAAAAAAACCCATTGTAAAGCGAGATCAAGACGATTTTTTTAACAATAAAGAATATACCATGAGATTGGCTGAAGTTATGCAATTTTAATATGGACAGGTGTTCGCACCTGGTATCAAAGAACCACTAAGCGAAATTTGGAGAATTTAGGACAAACGGTATGGATTTCTATAAAGAACAAACAAACAGAATTTCAACTTTATTTATAAGATTACATGAGTTCTATTGTTAATCTATTGAAATAAAATAAATTTTAACTGCTAAATATTTCGACTCAGAACCACTGTTATACCCGCATAACTTTCGTTACTACCACAAATTTAGAAGATGAACTTCACATAGAACTAACTCGGATAAACAAAAGGTGGAAGATAAAGTACTTTATGCGGTTCAAGACATTTTTATTATTTCATAATATTAGTTGTATATCAAAATTCATTTCTCTGATATATCTCCAGATTCCAACCATCTTACGTACCATCTTTTACTGATCACGTGTAAGGAATGCTTAACAAATCAGCGACCTCTGGCAACGAAAAGAAAAATAAACTCCAGAAAGAATCATCTTACCCACTTGTAGGATGTCTTGAGAATAGCCAGCCAGGCTTGAAGTTTATTCATACCAGAGACTTTTGGGTGGACTGCTTCAATTATTTGGAACCATCACTTTTTGAATAATAAATCCTACGCATTAATGTCCAGAAGGGGTTGAATATAATATAACTAGTAAACATGGTAATAAGAACATGAAATTATCTAAGAAAACGTGCTTAATGTACTTTCCGCGTATTTCCACGCCACCTCTTTTCCGTTCATTCTCTTTAGAATCATAACAGAAAATTATGTAATTACCCGATTTCTTTGTTTATAAAATAATTTATAACTTTAGAATTGTTTTTTCCCCCTTTGATATTGTTAAGAGCTAATTATTTTTCCTAAACAAAATTTTCACTGTAGCAGTTGTCAATTGCTGCTCTCAGGAAACAAATTAATAATCAAAACATATGTGGACAGCAAATTTCATTGACAGTAAAGAAGATCGCATTCGTGTAAAACATAACAATCCGGGATTAATATTCATGGAAGGACGCGGCCGTCAAGATTTCTAAAGCAGATGTCAAGGGAGGTGTGCACATGTCAAGCAGTGGACATTATTTTACTGTCATAAGTGGGCTTTTCTCTGTAAATAATGTCTATTTTGATTTTCAGATTTATGAACCTTTTTGAACATGTTTAAATGTCTACAAACAAACAAAAATATCATTCGTGATACAAAATATCGTTTCGTTTCATCACACAACACGTAATTGCACGCGTCACCCAGTAATCAACTCTGAAAAGGAAAAATGTTAAAAATATAATTACAACGATAGGGTGGAATAAAAAAAATTATTCTGACATTGTAGGTTTTACGTCGGGGTAGGGAGGTGTGAATCTCTAGATTGGGACCGTTTTACAAACTGAAATCATATTCTATTGAACTTTTCGGCACACTTATTTCGAGCTGTTGCCCAAATATAAGTCCAAATCAATTAAATCTGGATTTAACAAAGTAGATTTTTATACTTTTGTAAAATTGAATTTTTTTTGCAAAGAACATGAAAAAGACTCTCAAAAACCTAAAAGTAAAAATAAGCTATGTAAAATTTCTTAATATTTAACTGATCCTACAAAGATGAATGGTTTAACATAACCATAAAAGCAATTGTTGATTTTGATTACGAAACGGGATGAGGTTTGGAATTAATTCCACTTAAAAGGTCTAGCAATAAATCTTAAGAGAATCAATGTAATGGAATGTCAATCATTTATCTACTGAAAGTTTTTTTTTAGAAGTTTAAATACGTAAGTGAAACTTTTAGTTCGTTTTATTGAACTCATATTTTTATTTGAATAACATTATTCACTTTAAAAAAACTTTCATAAGTTATAGAATGTTGAATTTTAATAAGCAGAATAGATTAAAGTTACTGAAATATGTGGTTAAAATACGATCAGAAATCAAGTTAAATCTAAGTTCTTCCTGAAGTTTGTATCTAGGTACCTAATTAAATTAAAATATTAATTAATTTAATTTTTTATCATGGAAAATGGAAAACTAATGACCAAATAAGAAAATATGTCGTGCTACGACTGGAGCAGGAAGTGTGAGCTACCACCCCAAAGGTGACACTCATGGCCTTCACGGACTTTCTATAACAGTTAAAGAATATGTGAAGTTTTTAATTTATTTATTTATATTGTATTTTTAACTGAGTTTCAGGTTAATGGGACTTTTTTCTGTTTCGATGAGTTTTTTTTTTTTTTTGAGAATCTTAATTGAACTACTTTAGTATGTCTGATGTGACATAACTCTTATAATAAAAAAATATAATTGACCATAATAGACCATATTTGACCATATAAAGACGATATTTTTTTTTTCTCTCTCAAACGCACTGAAATCAAAAAATATCAAGTTGAGGATGTGCACGCTGTGAGAAAGCTAATTTTGATAAGTTAAAATTCTGCTCACTAAAAATATTTAAGAGGGAGTCTCACGATAACTCAGTCCATCGGGAATCGTAGTACTAAAAACATGGAGTAGAATGTACGATATTAAACTACTAAATGATCAGTGAAACTATATCTGAATATATGATACCAAAGGACTAACATGGGGGGACTTGTTTCTTAATTCAGATAGCATCTCCACAAGAGTGATGCCTCAATTCTAAGAACGATAAGACTTGGTAGGCCAACAAACGTTTGGATAAATTGAATCAATGAGATGAACCATAATAAAACAGACAGCAAGGCAGATTAGATGGCTAGAAGATTGGTTAGTGATGGTAACCAAACGAAGTCCGAAAAAGGAAGAAAATTCAATAAAAACAGGAAAATCAGTACTCCAGAGGTACATATATAACAAATTTAATTTAATTTTTCACCTTGGATTTAAATACTACCCTTTTTCAGATCAAAATAACAGATATTACCGATACAGACATTCAGATACACTATTCATCATTAAAACCAACACTGAGTATTGGTCTCTCTTTTAATCAAACATAAAATATACTATTTCTGTAATTCACAGAAAGTACATGATGACGATTCTCAGAACATGCATGCTAAAAATTAAATAAAAATAAAAACTGACGAGGAAAACAGTTGCAGCTGCACATAATGGGGTCGTTCATTCCAATTGTCTTATCTATTAGCATACCCTTATATAGAAAAGTTATATTATTTTTTAATCATTCAGAAATAGAGCTAAATCTTTAAAGAGAAATGATCGATACCAGGAATATCTACAGATATTAAAAATTAATATATTTCAACAGAATCTTTTCATAACCCGTCAACCTCAGGTCAAAAGATCTCTCGATTTTCCTTTAGGTTTAGTTCTTTTCTACATTGCTTGTTCCTCTAAATCAATTGCCTTGAATAGCTGAAAAAACGTTGTTTAATAAGTTTTGATATTTTCCTGATTATAACCTCCCCGTTGCTTTAAGATGTCTCTCCATCCCCCCACAGCCGGTGTAAGCGCCCAAAATGAAATTCTAGATTCCCAACTAATGTGGATAAATAAACGATTAGATAATATTCGTAATAATAATTATATTATTAAAGTGGTAATATTACTTTTATTATTTTATATGGTAATATCGTCTGAGAATCTAAAATATTGTTAATTTTTTTCTTAACAATGTGTCATTTAATAGTTTAAAACATCAGATTAAAATTTATGATGCAAGGGGTTAATTTTAACATTATGGTAGCATGAAAGCTTTATGGTATACGAATTAAAAAAAACTAAACTGATCAAACAATTTCTTTTGATAAATTTGTAGTGACGTATTAATTACTCAATACTGAATGCTAATTCCCTCATTAGCTGGACTTTATCAGATTTTTGTGGTTAAAAATATGCAGTGTAATATAAATTTAATTATTATAAGTAACTTTAAATTTTAATTGGCTGTTTAAACATTTAACGATATACAACGTTTAAATTAACATTAAATTATCTGATTACATCATCTTAATAGCCACTTTTCATTTTTCATTTTTTATACGTACTTTATTGATTTGAATAACTCCGTATTATCCGACGTCGACCTTGCACTTATGGTTTTATGTAACTATGGGTATATAACATTTTACAATGAAAGACATTAAAATGGATAATTATAATTTATTTTTTATAAAAAAGATTTTTTTTAATTGCCCCTTTGACATTTAATCCTTTCCTGATTAAAACATTCCTAAATATCGCCCTAGTTCCAGTGCAATTAAAAAAAGTGAAAAAATGGTCAAGGATTGAAAGTTCAATTAATTACATCAGTCTTAATATGCGTATAAAAATGCAAATTAAAATACTGTTCTTACTTGATTTATTACATTCATTAAGTGACTATTAATACGTAAATATTTTTTTTTCATTACAGTTAAACATACCTACATTTAAATTTACAGTTATAAATTTTGTAATATGATTCTTTTTTTTAGCCGGTAGCTGATCGATTACATGCAAATTACTAATTCGATTCAATCCTTGCTCATGATTAATATTGTAAAGAAAACGTATGAAGAGCGAATAGTCTTCGTCGGAGCTCAAGAGCGCTGTTTTTCTTTAAACATGTGGCTGTATTTATTAACAGATTCGCAACATAGACAATGTTTATGATGATATGCAACATAAATTATCTTTCATTAAAAAAAATAAAGAGTAAATATTTATAAATTATATATAAAATATTTTTGTATAAATCCAACAACAAATAAAATAAAAATAATATTTACTATATTTTTTATGATTGAAAAAAAAATTCTCTTTTCTCTTAATTTTTTTTTTTTAATTTGACAATTATTATAATTATTATTATTATAATTATTTTATTAATTTATACTGATAATTAAGACTGAATTTCCTGAATATATTACCATATTTGTAAATACAAATAGAAATCAAATCAGAAAATGAGAAAAAAAAAATCCCCTTCAAGTCTTCTTAGCTCTAACTACTTACGATTGATTTGATAATTTATAAAAAAGCCAAACACCATTATTGAATTGATTTCTGATTTGACACTTAGTTTTTGAAAATTCTTAAAAAAAACTTTTACTATTTCCATACTATGTTATACATAATTCAATGAAAATTAGTGCTCATCTCGAGCAATTTAAGCTGTCAAATAATTGCTATATAAATGGAAACAGATATACATCAATACCATGATATAAATGTCTATAGTAAAATTAGAGTTCAAGACTTCAAGATAAGTTAGTGTCCGAATACAAAATCTGAATGCAAAGATAGATAGATACCAGAAGTGAATACGGATTTAGTTTTAACAATAGTTACAAAGCATTGGGCTGATAAGATAATATTATAAGCTCTTCTTTGAAAAAAAAAAAAAAAAAAATGAAGTCCTTTTGTAAACAGACAAGATTTGCATCCCTTCTATTTTAGCTACAGGTGTCATCAACGATTTGATTGTTGGAGAACACCGAGTTCTCCAACTTCCTCTTTATTACTATTGTTTATTAGATTCAAATTAACGATTATTAATAGAATATTTATTTAATATATTTCGTAACATCACTAAGGTTTATTTTATTTTTAGTTCATTGTATTTTAGTTCATTAGGAACAAATATAAAAATATGTACACTTTATATTTATTTTATTTTGATCGTCTATAAGCAGACGGAAATAATGAAGATGAGTAAAACCCTTTTCAGAGTTTTAAAAGTGTATCTTCTTATTTAAGAAGAATATTTTATGCATAATTACGACTATTACCATATTCAAGAATGCGTTTGAAATTGTGATTACGTAGGGGAATGTCCTTAGATTATAATTAGAAGCGAGTATGCTATAAAGCGAATGTTTATTTTATTTTTATATGTCAGTTTTATAATTCACTCAAAATCAAACTTGTGGAAGTCGTCGAGATTTCGTGAAATTTTTAATTCGTTTAATTGAAGTCTGATTTCACTTTCTCCAACGGAGTCGTAGCTATTCCTCCGTTGTCTCTTATTTTTTTTATCGTTAAATTATATTGTAAGAATCGAGAAATACCGTATGGACGCGCATTGGATCACTGTAAGACACGATTTTTTTTTGGAAACTTGTAATGCTAAATTAGAAAAAAAAACTTGCTAGATTCCTACCTTTGGCAAAGGTCTGCTTCCACTTGCCCGTGGCCTGTTGCTGAGGCATGGTGCACGAGATGTCTTGTTCTTGGAGGTAGCCTGAAGAGACACGGACTGACGGAGTACGGTGTGGGATGCCCTCTTGATTCGGAGGAGAGGGCCGATCACTACGCTGACATCTCTGCCTTTGAACGAGGTCCTTGCCGGGCGGTTATATACAGCTTCAGTTTGTACTGCTTGTCGCTTGGTAGCGCCACCGCCAACCTGCCCCTTCTTGTTTATTAGCGGCAGTCGTATTTAATAATTTGAATGGTTTTTAGTTTACACCGACGTAAAATGGTTTCGAATTTTAATAACTAAAAAAATTAAAAAGATAGAGAAAAAAAAAATTCATTTCAGTCTAATCTCGACACCTGTGCTCTGAAGAACATGGCTCCAAAATGAAGAAAAATGACATTACCTAAGCCTGGGACTAGATGGAATTTAATTATTTTTTTTTCAAATTTCTAGAATTAATGAAATTTACATTTAATTAAATCCAATTCACGCCTTTATGTACCTACTTAATATTCGTCCAATGAATATAAAAAATATTTTATTTTATTATTTCTAATCTTGATTTTTGTATTATCTTTAACAAAAATTTATCAGACGTTTTAAACAGTTGTAGACTAAACATTATTTTTAAGGCTGATAATTTTACGAAATTATCTCTTCTATGAAAGAAAAAAAAAAAAAGAAATTTTCATTATTAAACAGATAATTTTTTTCATATATAACAGTTTGTTTTTTTCCATTGCCTATTCCGTTTCAGATTAAATTTGGACTGATATTTTAGGGTACCATTCACAATAAGTTTTAACTATACATTAAATAGTGTGTAACTGTAATTATTTATATAATAAAATGCATACATGTTAATTTTTTATTTGATTCACTATGCAAAACTCCGATAAAAAAAAATACGAGGTCATCTCTTGTCTAGAGTCATTGTCAATACTAAAAATCGCGGGTTCCTATACCGCCAGGTGGCCGTAGGGAGAAAAAGATCCTTAGCTACTTCGAATGGGACGTAAGACGGTAAGATGAAAGGTACTCGTTAAAGATTCATATTCTAATTATACTTGGACTACCACTATATCATCACCTGATAAGCATTAGTAGCAAAAAGGAACCAATTAACCAAACAAACAAAATAAACAAGGTTTTAACTGGAACAATGGTCATTTAATTCTAAGGGAATATTTCATTGAATCCTTATTAAATGTTATTAACATTTATACATAATCTGTTTTCATTTATTTTTTACGTTTTCATAGACTTCATCCACATGTAATTAACAATTTGTCTAAATACATAAATTTAAAATAATCCAACCATTCTTTTTCATCGCCTAACTACTATCTTTGATGTTTTTCACAGATCCAAAAATAGCTTATTTCACCTTGATTATCTGTTTCCAATTGCTTTAATTTTGCTGGTAGAATTCTAAATTCTAGAAATTGTAGGTTCAAGAAGGAAAAATAAGGTTAAGTAATAAATAACAATTATTATATAATAATTTAATTATTTTCACCCTACCTTGTCTCTTGAGGCAATACGGGTTATTAATTAAAACATTAATATAATATTAATAAAGGCTTAACGAACCCGAATGTTCGATGCCGAAACGCTCCCTAAGCACCTCCATCAACTAACCACAGGCATCCCAACTTAGATCTATCTGCTTTCATGCAACTCTCCTACCTTCGTCTTACCGCCGTCCGAGGTTTTCCAGTTGGCCCCGTGCTTATTAATATCTCACAACCGAGTTTCGCAATTTTACATGACCATCTTATTCGCCGCGCTGCTGTCACCTCTATTATATTTATCGGATATAGTTGACTCAGTTCAGCGTTGTGTAAACGTCTCAATTCTCCGGTAGATTAATCCCTCTTCGGTCCAAATATTCTACGCATTACCTTATTTTCAAAAACCCTCAGCCTTTATTCTTCTTCTTTACATTCTTTGCTTATCCATGAAGGATAAGCAGACCTCATCCAGATACATCTGCTATGTTTTGAGGGCATTTGGCAAAAATGATCGCCAATGTTAGGATTAAAGGCATTTTCCTACAGAAACCCCATAATGTACAAAATTGTATTCGGGGAAGGTCTGTTGAACACTTCGAGATATGTAAACGCCTAAGATGCTTATAGTACCTCCCTGCTCTACAACCCACCTTCGAAACACCGTTTCAGCGATGTAGCACTGATCGCAACTTTACACCCTTCTCCACACTCTTTCCGGTCATCTAATATAGGTAGTGCAATATATATATATATATATATATATATATATATATATATATATATATCTGTGATCTATGTCATGTGTTTTAATTCATGTAAACTTATATAAAATTATATAAGGACTTTAAAATCGTTTTCATTGCTTATCGGTAAAGTTAAATACTTATTTATTTGTAATACAATATTTTAATAAATTCATTGCTTACAGTGGAACACGATTTATTCCTACTACTACTGAAGAAGAATGAACAGAATTACATATATATAGTCTAAGTCCAATATATGGTCTAAAGTATAACCTGTATAATATACAGGTTATAATTTGGACTAGTCACTTAACAAACAGAGCCGGGTCCAGATATCGTATTCACGGCAAAATGGAGGTAAGTAGTTCAGTTAGCTACGATTAATTAGCTAAGGATCTGTTGGTGGATCCCTGGTGGGCATGTTCTTTTCGGCAATCCTCTTCTTACTTTGCGTACACTCGGGTTCACATGTGTACGTGCGAGCAATTCACAGACAACAAGCGGTTTCTAAAGCTTAATGTTTACATCATAATAAAACGGTTATCTTCAGGACAGCCATTCCCGGGCCCCTCTAATCCAGCCTCTTTGTCTAAGCCCATCTGTAGAATCCCTAGTGTGTCTTAACAGTATTCCGAACCGTTGCTTCCGTTGGGTCAAATGTCCTGGTCACGTGCTCTACTTTTTATAATTAATTTATCTGATTTTTTTGTGAATTGTAAGTCAAGATTTCAAACAATGAGGTAACTTAACAATAACTCTTTTACTAAAGGAAGCTCAACAGATTGTGAAAATTATCGGCCTATAAGCTTGCTCTCAGTTGTTTATAAACTTTATACCAGCTTACTGGAGAAGCGACTGAGGACAATGGTTGAAAATAAAATAGAAAATGAACAGACAGGATTTCGACCTGGAAGGCAAACACAGGACCACATTTTTGTCCTAAGAAGCATAGCAGAAATGCCTGGGACAAAGACAAAAACATATTCTTGACATTTTTAGACTTGAAGGCAGCATTTGATTCTGTACCCAGAAAAGAAATATGGAAAGCATTGGTGGCCAAAGATATCCCATGCGATCTAATCACAGCTATCAAGTCGGTATACCATGATGCAAAAGGAGTTGTGCGGATCAATGGAAGAGAATCTGAGGCGTTCATCATGGACAGAGGTGTGAGAGAGCCTAAGTCCCCTACCGTTCATTGTATTTATGGACGAGATCCATAAAATATGTAAAAGACGAACTGCTTGGACCGCTATTGGAAAATGGAACCTGAGGACCATTCTTGTGCAATGCCTTCTGTACGCCGATGATATTGTCCTCATGCTGATTCCAAAGAAAAAATGCAGGAGGCACTGATAGAATGGCAAGAGGAGCTCCTTCGTAAGTAAATGGTTATCAACACCTCTGAGAGCAAGGTCTTAGTTCTGGCTCGAGAAGAACAAGTAGACGTTCATTTGAGCTGTAATGGGGAAATTCTAGAAGTTGTGCCGGAATATACCAAATTAGGGACCGTGATAAGTTCCTCAGGCAAGATCGATCCAGAGATATCCCACAGGATTCATAAAGGTAATCAAGTATACTCTCAGATCTGTAATAGTATAATCGGTCACCGAGAAGTGGGTATAGATACTAAGCGGCATATATATATAAATCTGTTTACCTCCAACTCTTACCTATGGATGCGAAAGCTGGATAATGCTTGATAAGCTAGCCAGCCGCATTACTGCAGCAGAAATGAAGTTTCTGAGGAGAGCGGTTGGGAAGACTAGAAGGGATTGCATCCAAAATGAGCGAATAAGGGAACAATTCAACGTGCCAGAACTAAAGACCACACTTAAATCGTAAGTGGTTCGGCCACGTCTGCCGCATGGAGGATGAAAGATAGCCAAAAAATGTCTTAGAAGCTCGACCCTCTGGGAAAAGACCACGAGGACGTCCCAGAATTTCCTTCCAGGAGAATATACAAAGAATAGAGGGGAAAAGAGGTAAAACCCTCCAACAACTGAAGCAGCTATGTTGGGATCGGCGGGAGTGGCTGCGGTTTATCGAGGCTCCTCGACACTAGAAATGGCACAACAGGAAGATAAAGAAGAAGAGCTTTCAAAATTTATTTATTTTTATTTGAAATTTTATGCTGAATCGCATGATGTACCATATGAGCATGATATACCCTATCTAATGATCAAGTAATGTATGCGGGCTTTTGAGTTTAAAGAGTTTCAGTTCTACAAGAGCGTCCGCAGGGTTTCGTCTAGATAGGTGGCAGGCTGGTAAAATGAAGTAGTTCAATGATATTTTTTTTCTCGGTTTCTAGCATTTGCGCCAACGGAAAAAAAAAAACCCGTGTAATATTTTTCGACTAGGAAACTTAGAGAAAATTTCATCAAGATCCGTGAGAGAATGACCCCTTGTTAGATCCGCCCAAGCACATTCGAGCCGTTAACAAAGCTACAGAGCCTTTTGAACTTCATAAGTTCAAACAATCACAATTCTAAAACTAATCGTTATGATCAAGTAAAATTTTGTATTTCCCTTGATTTTGGTATTTAATTAATAAGAGAAAAGTTGCATTAAAGGTTGAAGGGGGAAGCAGTCAAATTGAAATTTAGCTGTATGATTTGGTTTGGAATGTTCCATCAATTTTTTTTTTGTTTTAATTTTCCTTCAGACACATGTCAAGGTCTTATCAAAATGACTAATTAGTCATATGAACTCGTAGTCTAGAATAAAAAAAGAGTAATTTGCACAATTTACGTAAATGAAAGGTCAAGATCATATTCTATACCTACAATGAGTCTAGGCTGCCATATATGAAAAATTAGAAGCGAAGATAATGATCTATGGGTATTGTGTTTTTGTTTTTTTAAGTTAGTGACTCTTTCTTTAGAGCCCAGAAAATATAGAATTGATATAATAAAACCAGAAAATATAACAATAAAGAATCGTTACTTCTATTTATTCCACAATCTTCCGTTGACACTTCATATACTATGTTTACTGTTACTGTTCAATTAACTTTTCCCTATATTTCTTCAATAAAACCATACATTATTTGTTCCATGGAGAGAATTAGGGTTGTGCTAATTAATATCAAAGTAAATAAGCCATACTATCATTTTTTTAACAAAACACTGATGAAATATTTATTAACTATTTTGTTCTGTTACAATGAAATAACACACCAGATTCATATGGCAATTTAAAAAAAAAAATTATGAATGTGGAAAAAGTTTTAATAAAGAATATATCATGCTCGTAAATGACACTGTTTTTTTCCAAAGTAAGCCAGGAGCTATTCTAAGTTAGGAGATAATTTTGTTCTGTTACAATGAAATAACACACCAGATTCATATGGCAATTTAAAAAAAAAAAAATTATGAATGTGAAAAAAGTTTTAATAAAGAATCTATCATGCTCGTAAATGACACTGGTTTTTTCCAAAGTAAGCCAGGAGCTATTCTAAGTTAGGAGATAAGTGAAACTCTAAGCTAATCAAACAGCCAAAAAGAAAGAGCACAAAAACTTATTGACCCTCCTAGATACAACCAGTTATATCCTCTTCTATACACAGAAAATAAAAACCACATCTGGCATTAAATGTCTCGTTCAATTTGATTTAAGCAATAGCACAAATAAGTTTTTGTGGTAAATACTGTATAAATTTAACAGTAATTTAAACTTTGTTATATATATAAGCAAAACAGTTTCATATATAAGCAAAAATTTGCTTTCGGTGCCCAACATTGTTACATTCCATTTCCTTAACTGCCCAAATATGGAAATGGGAATTCCTCAAGAAGTTATATTACTCTAGTCAAAGTCGTTGATTAAAATCTTTCATCTAAATTAATGATTTTGTCGATCTGTTTGTAAAGAAACAGATTCATTAGCATGAATCGTGATTTATTTTTTAAGGCATTTATTACCGGAAAAAAATTAATAAGTATATTCGTTCATTCAAATAGCGAAGTGTTTCAAATCTTAACTCAATTTAACATCTATCGCAGCAAACCATTGGGAGTATATAGATTTGTATATAGAGATATCTAGATTTGTAAAGATTTATGTGCTGTGTCAGCAATTGACCAAGATGATGGTTTGACCAAGATCAAGTTCAACCGTCGCACACTGATCGAATCCGTACACGTATAGATATATTTACATTTAAGTATTATGTTGATCGTAGCTTTGACTTTTTTTGCCTGTTCTTACCAGTTTAAATTAAACATTGAAAACCCGTTTTAAAACCGTACGTTGGGTTAACCCTCTAAACTCTTAATTATTATATTATATTTTTTTCTAAGCTTAGAATTTTCGTTAGAAAGCTCAAGAATCATTTTATGGCATTTCGAATCGTTTAAACTTATTATTATTTTACATACTAGCCGTGGTGCCCGGCTTCGCTCAGGGAGTTGTGGGATATTTGGAATGAAAGAATAACTTTAAAATATAATATTACAAAAAAATAGGCCAAACTTAATCATGATTAAAACAAAAATTGTACCATCCTGAAACTTCAGTTTAATATTAGTGATAAGTTTCGAAACCTCTGAGTCCGCCCATATATGATTTGGGTATAAGAGACACTATTAATGAGGTTCTCTTAATGCGTTTTCTTCCCTTTTCTAGATTAAGAAAAATTATTCTGGCAGCAAATATGTCCTGGTATGTACCATGTTTTATGGTTTCTATTTTCTGATTCCATTGAGATCATTCTCATGACGATGCCGTTAACAGATAAAAAATTATATTAGATTATAGTTGAAAAAAATGTTTTGCAGCCGTACGTTACACTTAAAAAATCTGGTGCGTGCGCGCAACACACAACTTTCACTTACCAACTTACTTAGATTAGAAATTAATGTGTTTTGTTGCCACTTCTCAAAGTTATACATTTTCCATATTCATTTCTTATTTTTGTTTTCATTTGCTCAAAAAAAAAAAACTAATTTCTTTTATGATTAAATAAAAGTTTTTACTTGTGATAATTCGGCAATCCAAGCATAATACTTCAAGTCGTCTGATTTTATAATTCTCTATGTACTTGTAACAAATAATTTTCATTAAATGAACAGAACATCTTTAATTATAACGCATTGGTTTGTCATTAAAGGCGTACGGCGCATGCGTGAGCTCAAGGTGTTTTATGAGTTGACGGAATAGTTTTCTTTTTTTCTCCTGTATATGTTTACTTGATTTTCTTCATATATCATATTTAGCTATTTCGTATTTTTAGGCGTGATGAGAGACAGTTAATTTCTCAATATAAACTAAAACAAAAGTACTTTATAGGAAAACAAAAAAGGCCACTTCCCCTTTTGAGCCCCCTCAGAAAATTTTAATACTGATATTCTTTTACCTAAATAAACTTACCTGATATTCTTGAACACCTAATTTTCATTAAACATGACGAATTTGATCAAAATCATTAAAGCCGTTTTTGAGATAATCGAAAAAAAGGTAAAAATTGGAAAAAAGTTATGAAATAAAGTGCCCCCCCCGTTTGACCAATTTTGATGAAATGTTGGCTGCCACATCTTTGGCATATACATGCATCAAATACCTAGTTTGATCACAATCGTTAAAGCCGTTTTTGAGTAAATAAAAAAAAATACGTGAAAATGATACAAAATTTATTAAGTAAAGTGCCCCCTGAGGTAGATCAATTTTGATGAATTTTTTACAGTCATATATCGGGCGTATTAATACATCAAATTCTAAGTTTAATCAAAATCATTAGAGCCGTTTTCGAGAAAATCTAAAAAAACTTAAAAAGTTATTAAATAAAGTACTAAGTTTGACCAATTTTGATGAAATTTTTGCTGTCGCATCGCGGGCATATACATACACTAAATACTCAATTTGAGGCCCGCACGGTTTATGGTTTTTGAGCTAGTCTATTTACATACACACACAGACCATTTCGCGGGACTTGGTTATTTCGACTCCGGGGACCCCAAAACGTGTATTTCCGTTGAAAACCGGAAGTCGAAATTTTTCACGATCGCAATACTTTCCCTTACTATATATTTCATAGATAGGTAAGTGAAAGTAAAATTAATAGATTAGGATATCAAAAGTTTTTTGATGAAGTGTACGAACGCCTATATATTAACTTTCTTGACTTAATTTTTTTTCTCATTGTTTTGAGATTATTTTATAAAATATTACTCACATTTAGACACAGGTTATTTAAGTATAATATTAGTCATCAATTGATTCAATCAATTAATTCAATCATCACAATTAAATCATATATTATTGAACTGAACTCAAGTTATTTCTGATTAAATGTGGCCTTAAATAATTAAGAAGATGGGTTCGGGACCTCTTCTGTTAAGTGTGTTAGTTGAGTGTTACCAATGGGTAGCTTCTCTTTAGCTTGTTTATGACATATTCTTTTCTTATTATTATCACTTTTACTAAATGTTTTTGCTTAATACAGTTGTAAATTTTAATAAATTATTTTAAAAAATAATAATTATTATTATTTTTTTAGCAAGGATATCGTTCAGCTGCAATATAGTAAACCCTCGATATAGCGAACTGGTAGGGGGTTTGATATTCAGAGTTCCCTATATCGAGGTTCGTTATAACCGAGGATTCTTTTTTTTTTATCTTTTTTTTAGCCAATGCCCGCACTAATTTGATCATATTTAGAATGAAATTCATTCATTAGAACTAGTTAAATTAAAACGCATTTATGTGATTTATTTTTAGTTAAACTACATATTAAATAAACAATGAGATTAGTTAAGAGTAAAAAAACACCTCAATTCTAGAAACTGGTGCTACTTCGTCTTCCCGCGCTCATTCTTCATAATACAGTAAAAAAAAAAAAAATAATAACAATTCTTGCAGTTCGTTATAACAGAATATAATAATTCTCAGGCATCAAATTTAGTTCGTAGTTCGCACTAACCGAGGGATTTCGCTATAACGAGGGGTTCAGCAGAAATACAATGGTAATTTTAGGGGGATAGCATTTTGGTTCGCTATATCGAGGTGTTCGTTATATCCGAGTTCGTAATAATGTGGGTTTACTGTATGTGGTTTTTCAAATTTTAATTTTTCATTTTGTTATTCGAGGTAAATTTGTAACAAAAATATTCCATTTTTGTTTGAGTAATGTATTGTATAACATGAGCCGTTGAGTTGACAGAATGACTTTTATTTTAATAGATATCATGAAAACCATTTAAATAAAATTCCTCTTTGCAAAATACGATCTTTTTATTTTTTACTTATATATATATTTCATTAAACTGTTATATTTTGATATTCCTGTCCTTTCTTTCTATTTATTTATTAAATTTCTTTATATTACAAAATAAAAAAATCTGGTGCGTGCTCGCAACACACAACTTTCACTTACCAACTTACTTAGATTAGAAATTATTGTGTTTTGTTAATTGCCACTTTCAAAGTTACACATTTTTCCACATTCATTTCTTATTTTTGTTTTCATTTGCTCAAAAAAAAAAACTAATTTCTTTTATTATTAAATAAAAGTTTTTACTTGTGATAATTCGGCAATGCACGCATAATGCTCCAAGTCGTCTGATTTTATAATTCTATATGTGCTTATTGAATATTTCATTTAGTTCCGATGAAACAAATAATTTTCAATAAATGAACAGAGCATCTTTAATTATAACGCATTGGTTTGTCATTAAAAGCGTACGGCGCATGCGTCAGCCTTAGGTGTTTTATGAGTTGACGGAATTTTTTTCTTTTTTTCTCTTGTATATGTTAACTTGATTTTCTTCACATGTCATATTTAGCCATTTCTTATTTTTGGGCGCGATGAGAGACAGTTAATTTCTCAATATAAACTAAAACAAAGGTACTTTATAGGAAAACAAAAAAGGCCCCTTCCCTATTTAAGCCCCCTCAGAAAATTTTAATACTGATAAAACTTACCTGATATTATTGAAAACCTAATTTTCATTAAACATGACGAATTTGATCAAAATCATTAAAGCCGTTTTTGTGATAATCGAAAAAAAGGTAAAAATTGGAAAAAAAGTTAAGAAATAAAGTGCCCCGTCCGTTAAACCAATTTTGATGAAATGTTGGCTGTCACATCGTTGGCATATACATACGTCAAATACCCAGTTTGATCAAAATCTTTAAAGCCGTTTTTGAGTAAATAAAAAAAACACATAAAAATGATACAAAATTTATTAAGTAAAGTCCCCCTTCCGGTTGATCAATTTTGATGAAATTTGTACAGTCATATTTAGGGCATATTAGTATTTTGAGAAAATCGAAAAAAACCTAAAAAGTTATTAAATAAAGTACCCCCACCCTTTGACCAATTTTGATGAAATTTTTGCTGTCACATCGCGGGCATATACATACACTAAATACCCAATTTCAGGTTCGCACGGTTAATAGTTTTTGAGCTAGTCTGTTCACATACACACACACACACACACACACACAGACACACACACAGACCATTTCGCGGGACTTGGTTATTTCGACTCAGGGAACCCCAAAACGTGTATTTCCGTTGAAAACCGGAAGTCGAAATTTTTCACGATCGCAATACTTCCACTTACTATATATTTCATATATAGGTAAGTGAAAGTAAAAAGAGGGGAATCCTTATCAAGTTGAGTAACTCCTCCTTTTTCGAATTCGGTTGAAAATTTACGAATTTTCTAATATATGAAATATTATATGAACACTTTATTACTTTCACTTACCTATATATGAAAGATATAGTAAGTGGAAGTATTGCGATCGTGAAAAATTTCGACTTCCGGTTTTCAACGGAAATACACGTTTTGGGGTCCCCTGAGTCCAATTAACCAAGTCCCGCGAAATGGTGTGTGTGTGTGTGTGTGTGTGTGTGTGTGTGTGTGTGTGTGTGTGTGTGTGTGTGTGTGTGTGTGTGTGTGTGTGTGTGTGTGTGTGTGTGTGTGTGTGTGTGTGTGTGTGTGTGTGTGTGTGTGTGTGTGTGTGTGTGTGTGAACAGACTAGCTGAAAAACTATAAACCGTGCGAACCTGAAATTAGGTATTTAGTGTATGTATATGCCCGCGATGTGACAGCAAAAATTTCATCAAAATTGCTCAAAGGGAGGGGGTACTTTATTTAATAACTTTTTAAGTTTTTTTCGATTTTCTCAAAAACGGCTCTAACGATTTTGATTAAACTGAGTATTTGATCTATTTATATGCCCGAGATATGACTGTAAAAATTTCATTAAAATTGATCAACCGGAGGGGGGACTTTACTTAATATATTTTGTATCATTTTCAGGAGTTTTTTTTTATTTACCCAAAAACAGTTTTAACCATTTTGATCAAACTGGGTATTTAATGTATGTATATGACTAAGATGCGATAGCCAACATTACATCAAAATTGATCAACCGGAGAGGGGACTTAACTTAATAAATTTTGTATCATCTTCACGTGTTTTTTTTATTTGCTCAAAAAAGGCTTTAACGATTTTCATCAAACTGGGTATTTGATGTATGTATATGCCAAAGATGTAATAGCCAACATTCCATCAAAATTGGTCAAACGGAGGGGGCACTTTATTTCATCAATTTATTTGCAATGTTTACCTTTTTTCGATTATCTCACAAACGGCTTTAATGATTTCCATCAATTTCGTCATGTTTAATAAAAATTAGATGTTCTTTAATATCAGGTAAGCTTTATCATTCTTAAAGTGTTCTGAAGGGGCTTAAATGGGGTTGGGGCCTTTCTTGTTTGTTTGTTTCCTATAAAGTACCTTTGTTTTTGTTTATATGGAGAAATTAACTGTCTCTAGTTACGCCTAAAACTAAGAAATGGCTAAATATGAGATATGATAAAAATAAAGAAAACATAAAGAGGAGAAAAAAGAAAAATATTCAGTCAACTCATAAAACTCGTTGAGCCCACGCATGCGGAGTACGCCTTTAATGAATGACCATTGTTCATAATTAAAGCCGTTCTGTTCATTTGAGAAGTAGCAATTAACAAAACGCATTAATTTCAAATCTAAGTAAGTTGGTAAGTGAAAGTTGTGTGTTGCGCGCACGCACCAGATTTTTTTCGATATATATTCCATTAGGTTACATCTTAATTAACATATTATCTATAGGTTATCTATTTTATTCAGTGTTAGTTTTTATTCGCTCACTACACTAATAAGCAATTTTTCTTTTGTCGTAAATTTACTCATATATTATATACTAGCATTCCCCGTCGCGGCTTTGCCCGCGAGCCTTAAATCAATTCTGTGATCGTTATCTTGGTATTGATTTAATATAATATGTTATATATTGACAACATATGTTATATATTAACAACATAACAGGGATCGGAGCTTCCGGTAGGTGGAATGTTGGGGGGGGGGGGGGAGCTGCCGGCTCGGTAAAAGAGAGGGAGACGCTCAAATGGAAAGAGTTCACTTAAACCACCGAAACAAAAAATTGCTTATTCGTCGTGAACGCTTCATTTTTCGGCTTTAAAACATGGTTTTCGACGTCCCGTAGGGTCGAGTTAAACTCGTCGTATCAAGATCTTTGAAATGAGTCCGAATTAGATATTTTTTCTCGAAGTGCAAAAATAGGTGTCCGTTAGAGTTAAACGAAAGTTTCGCCATTTAAACCCCTTAGGGGTTACATTTTTGAAATTCCTTTCTTAGTGGTTACCTAAAATCTAAATTCCGAACTTTAAGTTTCTATCATTAGTAGTTTTTGCTCTGTATTGATTCTATCAGTCAGGACAAAGCTTCTTATATATATGGAGAAGAGAACGAAATAAACACGCACCATCCCCAATCATGGAAATCAGTGTGCATAATTTGATTACCACTAATATTTAAATAATCAGTAGCCATATTTTATGTGAATGTCTATTTTAATAATATTGTAACGTTAAATCGATATTCAAATAAAAAACATAAGGTTTAAAATCTCAAAAATAGATTTCCGTTAGAGTTATAAGACAGTTTCGCCATTTAAGCCCCTTAGGGGTTACATTTTTGGAATTCCTTTCTTAGTGGTTACCTACATCGCGTTTAAAATCTAAATTCCGAACTTCAAGATTCTATCATTAGTAGTTTTTGCTCTGCGTTGATTCTGTCAGTCAGGACAAAGCCTCTTATATATATAGAGAGATTGATTAAAGGCAATGTTTCGATGAATTCTGTCCTCCTAGGTGAAACATAATTTGCTTAGTAATCCAGTTGTTTTGGTTTATTTTTATTTTCAACGCATGGCAGAGATGTAATAACCATATTTAAAAATAAAAAGGAAAAAATAATTATTTAAACATAATCTCGTGTAATTTAAAGAAAACAGCTGAAGCTAATATGATAACAAACCGAATTAATGAACGATAACCTTATGAATTGAGCTCAGCTAGCGCTCCTGGCTTCCAAATGTCGAACTAAATTTTTTCATTCATTCACTCGCCTGGGCTAATTAAATGGGCTATTTACATGTAGCGAGAGGCTTAAAATTACAGCCCGTGTTCCTTCGAAATTACACACTTAAGATAAAAACTGAAACCTTCTTCATCGTTAGAGGGTCTAGGGCAATACGACGACATAACATTCTTGATAGTACGTGGAGTCGTTTTTGAGCCTTTTCGGCACGCACATTGTACACTTTGCTTTATAATACACTAGCAGACCCGGCTACGCGTTGCTGTGGCTCAGTAGTTATATCCTAATATTTTTAAACAAATACAGTAATACCAATATTCATTGATAAAGATGAAAACCTTTCAGCTAATCAAAATCCAACGTGAGTGAGAATAGAGCATTACACCATTTAAAAGTATTTGGTAAAGAATATAGGAAAGTTAAAGTTTTTATTTTTTACATCTCATATTTCAATGTAGTTTGATTAAAAAAAAGCTGATTGTGTTTACGACTCACAGAGCAGCCAACACTATCGCCCTTTTTTTATGGATCGGTAGAAACTAACTCGAAATGGCTATATTTTTCCACTAATTTTAAGAGGGATGACTGAAGTAAGTTTTGATAACCTCAGCCATTGATCTATTGATTATTGGCCTAATACTACTTCAACTTGGTATTGTTAGTTTAACAACGGGTTTAATTTTGCTCAGAGTCATGCCAATCTTGGTTAACGCGTCATATATGTCCTTTTGATAGGCGTTTTTCTCAATTTCTTTGAGACCTCGATTTCCCAACCCTTCGGCTAATGAGTGTTCGGTAGGAGGGTGGTGTGTTGAAGCTTTTATTTTAGCAATATATTTGAGTGATAAGAAATCTCTTCTTAAAGAGGTTTTTACATAATACAATCAAGAATTTTTATTTATTCAAGTACTAATTTGTTCAAAATGTTTTGGGTTAACCTGTTTTTTTTTTTTTTAACACAAACCAAAGATTTGATGGTTTCCACACACGTGAGCAGGCGATACCCATTTCCCACGTGAGTTATGCCATTGCCCAAGGGAAAAACACGGATTTTCAAAGTCCAAGTGGACATTGTTTGCCCTTGGGATTTGTTTATGATCATGGCAAAAGCCAAACGAATAGGATATTGAAGCCTTTTAAATTTTATTGAAAATTCTGTCGGTTCCAAGGGAATAGGTGGCAACAGGGCGATATCTCCTGTAAACCTTCCAGGTAACATTTTTTCTTCAATAACATTTCCTGTGATCCTTTTAATGACCAAACGTGTACCGTTGCACAATTGAGGTGGATTTAAGTTACGAAGAAGAATGATCGGTGAGCCAATATTCAACTGGAGATTGTTTGGGAGTATATCCAGGGAATTAAAAAATTCAGATGGGAAATTTACGGCTTCGTTTACATCTAGAACATTGTCAATTGATTTTGGAAGTTTATTTCATCGAAATCAACATTTTTTGCTGCCAAAATAGCACGACTACCCAGCCACTTATAGTCCAAATAATTGTTCAAAATATCAGGAAAGACACTTTATATTTCGTAGACAGTTCATTTTTCGTCTCTACAACAGTTCAGAAATTTTCTGGTAATTTGATAAAGTTTGAATTTCGATACAGCTCTATTTCACCGTTTCCAATATACAGCAATTGTTTAGAAAATATATCTGCCGATGGATCATTTTGCAGTAGTACTCTCATATTTATGGCGGATAAATCTGAAACTTGAGGTTACCCAAATAACAATTATTCCTGTTCAGTAGAGGTGTAATAATCATAATCATCAACAATCATTTAAAGATAAGTAAATATCATTTCCAATAATAGCCTACTTTAAATTAAAGAAAGGATTAAAATCTTCGCTAACATTTCTTAAATTTTATAATTAAAGATAATTACAACTTAGGAAGTAACAGCCTCTATTCGATTGGGATTAAATTTTCTCAACTTTAAATTATTGTTGATAAAGGAGCAATTACAAATCTTCACTGACATTTTTTAAATTTTACATTTTAGATCTCGGGATAAAAATGATAAAAAGGTTTGGTAAAATAAAAAAACACTGTATTTAAATAATAATAAAAAAACGAATAATGAAAATAAAGAAACTTCTGTTAAATAAATTAACTGAAAATATAATATTAAAGTCTTAATTATGCAGTTCTTTAGCAAATCACAAAGTATCCCACAACACCTAATCAAAACACACTCTTTTTGTGAGGGAGTTTATACGACTGGTTACCCGCAGTGTAGCCAATTGACTAATTTTCACTAATTTTTGGCAACACTGACTCCCCAAGTCAGGCTTCTATTAGGTTACACCTATGACAGTAGGTGCTGTTACAACATATACAGAATATTATTTCAAATAATAGCCTAATTTAAATTATTAAAATGCATTTACTATACTAAAAGTTGATATCAGGGTGGACCCAGCAAAGCGTTTCAGCGCTTAGCTAGTAATTTAATTTAAATACAAATAAAAAAGGAAAAGGAAGAAAAAGTACCTACACATTTGAGTATTTATTGTAACCTTTTCTTGATTTATTTATTCTTTAATGAAAATTAACAATAAATACAAATTTGTATTACTATTTGTCTGTGGAAAATAATAATATAGGAAAAATAACTGCACTCACATAACGCAATACAAAATTATAATAATGATAACCTGTATTACAATAGCATGCTTATAAACAAAAACATTATGAAATCGACATATGACGCCATGTTAATAAATCGAAACACGACCTACTGTATTTGCAATAATTCGCTATATAAGAATTATTTTGATCACTAATCAAGTTAAAAACTATCCGGTCCGTTAAGTTGGCCAAAACTATATACATTGAGCCAAATTTCATTAAAATCGGTTGAGTAGTTTCTGAGAAATAGAGAGACAAACATCGGGACACGAGATTTTTATATATATAAGGACTAGCAGACCCGGCTACGCGTTGCTGTGGCTCAGTAGTTATATCCTAATATTTTTAAACAAATACAGTGATACCAATATTCATTGATAAAGATGAAAACCTTTCAGCTAATCAAAATCCAACGTGATTGAGAATAGAGCATTACACCATTTAAAAGTATTTTGTAAAGAATATAGGAAAGAAAGAATAAACGGAAATACACGTTTTGGGGCCCCCTGAGTCCAAATAACCAAGTCCCGCGAAATGGATTCTGTGTGTGTGTGTTTTAACAGACTAGCTCAAAAACTATAAACTGAAATTGGGTATTTAGTGTATGTATATGCCCGCGATGAGACACCAAACATTTCATCAAAATTGATCAACCGGAGGGGGTACTTTATTTAATAACTTTTTAAGTTTTTTTTCGGTTTTCTCAAAAACGGCTCTAACGATTTTGATTAAACTGAATATTTGATGTATTAATATGCCCGAGATATGACTGTAATAATGTCATCAAAATAGATCAACCGGAGGGGGGACTTTAATTAATAAATTTTGTATCATTTTCACGTGTTTTTTTGATTTTGGTCCAACTGGGTATTTGATGTATATATATGCCAAATATGTAATAGCCAACATTTCATCGAAATTGATCTACCAGAGGGGGGACTTTACTTAATAAATTTTATATGATTTTCAGGTGTTTTTTTTTATTTACTCAAAAACTGCATTGAAGATTTTGATCAAACTGGGTATGTGATGTATGTATATGCCCGAGATATGACTGTAAAAATTTCATCAAAATTGATCAACCGGAGGGGAGACTTTACTTAATAAATTTTGTATCATTATCACGTGTTTTTTTATTTACTCAAAAACAGCTTTAAGGATTTTGTTCAAACTGGGTATTTAATGTATGTATATGCCAAAGAAATGATACCCAACATTTCATCAAAATTGGTCAAACGGAGGGGGCACTTTATTTCATAACTTGTTTACCAATTTTTAGCTTTTTTTCGATTATCTCAAAAACGGCTTTAACGATTTTCATCAAATTCGTCATATTTAATGAAAATTAGGTGTTCTTTAATATCAGGTAAGCTTTATTATTATTAAAATGTTCTGAGGGGGCTTAAATGGGGAAGGGGCCTTTTTTGTTTTCCTATAAAGTACCTTTGTATTTGTTTATATGGAGAAATTATCTTTCTTCTTGTTTCGCCTAAAAATAAGAAATGGCTAAATATGAGATACAATAAAAATAATGTAGAGGAGAAAAATAGAAAAATATTCAGTCATCTCATAAAACACGTTGAGCCCACGCGTTCGGAATACGCCTTTAATGACAGACCATTGTTCATATTTAAAGCCGATCATTTCATTTAATTGAAATTATTTGTTTCATGGTAAATGAAGTTTTCAACAACTACATAGAGAATTATAAAATCAGACGACTTGGAGTATTATGATTGCATTGCCGAATTACCACAAGTAAAAAAATTTATTTAATAATTAAAAAATTAGTGTTTTTGAAGGCGCACGTGAAAATCATATAAAATTTACTAAGTAAAGTCCCCCCTCCGGTAGATCAATTTCGATGAAATGTTGGCTATTACATACCTGTAATATGAAATGTTTGGCATATACATACATCAAATACACAGTTTGATCAAAATCGTTAAAGCTGTTTTTGAGTAAATAAAAAAAACACGTGATAATGATACTAAATTTATTAAATAAAGTCCCCCCTCCGGTTGATCAATTTCGATGAAATGTTGGTTATTACATATTTGGTATATACATACATCAAATACCCAGTTTGATCAAAATTGTTAAAACCGTCTTTGAGGAAATAAAAAAAAACACGTGAAAATGATACAAAATTTATTAATTAAAGTCCCCCCTTCGGTTGATCTATTTTGATGAAATTTTTACAGTCATATCTCGGGCATATTAATACATCAAATACTCAGCTTAATCAAAATCGTTAGAGCCGTTTTTGAGAAAACCGTAAAAAACTTAAAAAGTTATTAAATCAATCTTCGGTTGATCAATTTTGATGAAATGTTTGGTGTCTCATCGCGCATGTGTCTCATCACGGGTATATACATACACTAAATACCCAATTTCAGTTTATAGTTTTTGAGCTAGTCTGTTAAAACACACACAGACACACACACACACACACACACACACACACACACACACACACACACACACACACACACACACACACACACACACACACACACACACACACACACACACACACACACACACACACACACACACACACACACACACACACACACACACACACACACACACACACACACACACACACACAGTCCATTTCGCGGGACTTGGTTATTTGGACTCAGGGGGCCCCAAAACGTGTATTTCCGTTGAAAACCGGAGTTCGAAATTTTTCACGATCGCAATACTTCCACTTACTATATATTTCATATATAGGTAAGTGAAAGTAAAAATGCGTGTTGCAAAAAGCATCAATTTTAAAATTGAATTATTTACAGTCTAAGATTACTTGCTATTGCAGTTGGGGAAACGAAATTTTTGTATTTTGCTTCGAAACGCGTTACTTAATATCGCCATTTATTAGATAATCGTTATTACTGAAATCTCTTTAAAAATGAAATCTTGATATGTGAACTCCGTCAATCTGTGTTGACGTTGCAAAATAAATCGGTCGCAACGGATCACCAATTGATCTGCCATCAATTGGTCTTGTTTACGCCCATTTACGTCAAATTTTTCTTTTCTTTTTGAACTGCTGACTGCTAAAGTATAGAAACCTATAAATTTTACCTTGTATTATGATTGTTTATTGATAAAAATCAAATATTTTGGGTGAAGATTACTTAACGAAACGCAAACGAACAACTCTAAATATTCAATATTTCACATTGATTGTTTTTTGTACGGTTATTTTAATTTTGTGTATGCATTACATATCTGCATAATTAAGTTATTTTACAAATGCAAATCTGCCCCTTTCTTTCCTGCATAATTTTCTTGCAAGTATATTAAAAATAATAAATAAATCCCTTATAAATAAATTTCTTGAGATTATTGTAGTAAATATTTAATACGTATTTAGTTCCAGATTTTTGAAATTATACATTCATACTAGCGTACATATTTGATCTTTATTTAACACGAAAATCCGATCTCCGCTCATTTCTTAGTTAATATGTTGGTTCTTAAATTATCATTTTGTCAGCGGTCACATCATTCAGCAGCAAAAGGCATTTTTTAACCTATAATCTTGATTATACGTTATCTGCTCATTGGATTAAGAAAAGAAGCAAAGAAACTATCAGAACATAATTCGATTTAATTGTTGCAAATTTTTCACATCAACCCTTTTCTACATCCCCTAAAGATTGGTTGCCCTCTTTAATGTCGAATCTTAATACTAATAAGAAATTAAAAACCGAAGTTTCAAGAAGGTATAAATATTTTTCTAATCATGATAGATTTTTTTTTATTTTTCCTGTACATGTTGATAAATTGTATGTATGTTGCATAATTAAGCTATTACATGTAATTAGCATTAGACTTTTTGGTTATGGAATAAGAATGTTCCCTAATTTCGCTTATACTTTGACTTTGTATCAAGAAAAAAGGTTACGTATATAAAAAATCGCCTCGGATATCCGGTGCGATTAGGATGGACCAGGTAGTCCCGTTTACACGGTCAAGTTTTTGATCAATCTTGGAATGAAAATGTTGTTCACTTAATAACCGGTTAAATAACAAAGCAAGGTTGTTGTTTCCCCAAAGTTCTTTCCAAAAACTTAACCATTAAAGTAGGCCTTTAGGTATTTTATGAATTAATTAGCGATTAAGGAAAATGTTATTTCTCTTTAAAAGATAAATTACCACATTTCCCGTTCTTATTATGCTTTTAATGACCGTGAGCTGATAAGAAGAAGGAAGAAGACAAAGAGAATTCTATAGGCGGGCGCAATCGACTATAGGGTGCGCTAGTAGTTTTGCAAAATGTCGGAAAGAACGGGGATAGACATAGTTGATGTGATAGAGAAAATTGGTAATTTTAAAAGACCATTAATTGAAGGGCAGGCTATCCTTGATGCAAACCACATAATTACATGTGGAATAATATCTAAAGGTAAAAAAACAGTTATTTTACAAGCCTTGTGCCTTCAAACTAGCAATCTTAAAGGTCTGCCCCATCAAATAAAAGTGGAAATCAGATTTATTAATAATAATAAGCAATTTTCTTGTCATTGTACGTGTAAAGCTGGTAGTTATGGTAAATGCAAATACATCATTGTAACTTTACTCTACGTTTTTCGGTTAGTAATAACATTAATTATCTATTCATACAATCATTGTTATGACAGCTTAGATTCTTTGTCATATTATTTATTTATTTGTCAAAACGTTCAGGCTTCGCATTGAAAACTTGGAACAAATAAGCACAACGGATGTAAGACAAAAATGGGGAAAATTAAAAAAACAAAAACAAATATGACACTATGGTCCCAATGTTATTTGCATAAAACTAACATTTTGGAATAATAAAATGTCAATTACTAATATTTACCTGGATAAATATGGTCACTTTCTTTAAAATGAAGACTACATATCGTCATATGTTTCGAAACAGGCTTATCTATTCTTAATTTTACAATAGACTCTTTAAGAAGCTTTTTATTTTTTGGAAATAAATGGAATGACACGTCTTTTGATTTTTTAATTGAACACTGAGGGACCAAGCAATACCTATTAGACATTTTTCTAATGATTTTTTGCTCAATCGGATTTTAATTATGGAAAAATAAATTAAAAACGCAAAAAAACCCTATGAATCCCAGGTAATGGCCCGGCTTTTATCCCCGTTTCTCTAGTTCCTAAAGAAGCAGCACCGTCGCTTGCGCCCGCCTATAGTTCTTGGAACCGTCCAATATTCATCAGGCACAATCGGGAATTCCTCGATTCGTTTTTTTACTTTCACTTACCTTTATATTAAATAATAATAGTAATGAATAGTATTATGATCGTGAAAAATGTCGACTTCCGGCTTTCAACGGATATAAACGTTTGAGGCCAAATAACCAAGCCCCAAGAAATGGTCTGTCTGTATAGGGTTTATGTATAACAGACTAGCTCAAAAACTGTAAACCGTACGAACCTGAAATTAGGTATTAGGTGTATGTATAAAATCACGATGTGACAGCCAAAATTTCATCAAAATTGGTCAAACGGAGGGGGCACTTTATTTAATAAATTTTGTCTTATTTTTACGTGTTTTTTTTTTTATTTACTCAAAAAAGGCATTAACAATTTTGATCAAACTGGGTATTTTGTCACTCATGTATCAAACATGTTCAAGCCCGCGATATGACAGCCAAAATTTCATCAAAATTGGTCCAACGGAGGGGGCACTTTAAATAAATTTTGTCTAATTTTTACTTATTTTTTTGTTTCCACGGTAACTACTTAAATGTAGTTTTCAACAAATAGAGGATTATAAAATCGGACGTGATGGATTATTATGCTTGCACTCCTGTATCATCACAAATAAAAACTTATATTTAACAATAAAAAATTTCATTTTACTTTTGAGAGTAAATACGTTATGCTCAAATGATTTAAAGTGTGAAAAAATGTGGTATAAGATAATGTTTAATTAATTACATTTTAGTTTAGAAACTTTAGTTCCATAATAGATTTCTGAATGCAACATGAAGTGATTTTAAAGGAACAGTAATCGTTCTCGGTTTCCAGAAAGGCATAAAAGACAAACTTTACTATGAGACGTAATTACACCTTCTATAGATTCACCTTCAAGGTATATTTACAAAAAGCATACTTACAGTAAAAAAAATCGAATGTTAATGAAATTAAGTGCCTTAAAAAAAGAAATAAGCAATGATGGATTAAAAAGTACTGGGAACTTTCGAGTTTTACAATACAATTACTCTATAACTTATAAATAAAGCATATAAATATTGAAAAATCTGTGAAGTTGAGGAATAGCGTTTACATTTAATCAAAACACGTCGATTCCGTGCATGTAAGCTCGTGATTTTTTTTTTTTTTTGCCTTTATAGCTTACTATCATTTTTAATATTTTCATAAATATTATTTTTGATAATAAATTTTCATTTTATTTATTTTTTGGCTTCTATTATCGATCCACTCCTGCCTGCTTGATGCTGCAATCAGCGAATGAGGTGGTCGGTTCAAGACCAAAAATAAATCATCTGTGATAAGACTCTAGGTTGTATTTTCTGTAGAATTCGCCTTAGCAAAAGTCTAAATTATTTTTATTTTTATTAATTCATTGTCCTTTGCGAAGCAGTTTTTCTACATTAAAAAATAGGTGTGTGTTCTAAACTCCTCCACATTAAGTCGTTTTACCCACTGAACGTGAGTTGCATCTCGCAAATAATATAGAAACAAACGAAGATGGTAGTTACAAATGGAGATTTAATGTTCTAGATGGGAGATATTGTGGATAAAATCTGTGCCTTCTGAGACAGCCAAGGCTCTGTGGCGTTCTAACGACACTCCTTACATTCAAAAAGTCGATTTTTATCATCCATTCTAAATTGCGTAATTTGGACTAGAAGTTGGTTCAATGCCTCTTTGTCAATCTCATTGTCAATAATATTTGAACTAGCTCATTGGAGGAATTACTTTTCATCTTAGCTCAGAAATAGTTATAATATGAAAACTCTTCAGCAATAGGTGAATTAGTAAAACATCAGTGCTAACCCTTGGAATAAAATCATATACGTGTAAAAAAGTATGCAGGAACAACAAAATAATAAAATTTTTGTTCATTATGATTAGATTAACGAAAAATAGCGTAAAGGAGTTAGCGGTTGATGGTAGGCCATAGCAATTCATAAAAGAGACCCTTTGACTTGATCTAAGCAACAAACCTCGACGGAAATATTCACACTGGAGTAAAGGTAAATCCACTTGGTCATGCGTGTACATAAAATGTAATGCTAATAGTTACATGGGCGGATCCAGCCGATCTTAAAGGGGGGGGCTGCGGTCCGAAAGGGGGGGCTGCAGCCCTACAGCCCTTCATTTGGATCTGCCAATCAGCTTTTTTACCTTTATGTTCCTTTCCCACAACTAAAATTCTATTTGTTCTGCACATTATTTGTTCTTTAACTTGCTTCCTTACGTTAAGGAAAGTCAAATTCTATCTTTAAATGACGAAACATTTTCTAAAGGGAGGGGCTGCAGCCCCACCAGTCCCCCCCCTGGATCCGCCAATAGTTATGAAAGTTAATAGATAAATAATGAACTGTTGAACGAGTGAATCCGAGCACACTTCTTCGGGGTAGGAATGTCATGGTACAACTTGTTCTTGAAAAATCTGAGGATTTCGATGGAATATTGCTCTTGGGTTACTAGAGATCAAACAAACTAAACTTTTTACTAGCTAAAAATTATACATGTAACTGCACGTAAACGGATTGAGACATAATACCTAGTGAGTCCACTCACTAGATAAACATTCGAAATTCCTGAATTCCTAAAAATTTTGACTACTCACAACAGCCTTCCAATGCATCTTATGATGTAGGTGTGATCCCACCCGCATAGCTACAGTGTTTAGGAGAAAAAATGTCATTTACATTGTGCGGGCACAGTATTTAGTACGGGCGAATAGTAGCAACCCGTATAACAGTTTCATAGCTCTATTACACCATTATAAGATATCAATTTAATCATTATTTTGGGTAAACACCTTGTTTTTAAATTATTTTAAATAATTTATTTTTGAAGAGAAAAGATTTGGCTCCGCCGGGAATCGAACCCGGGTCTTCCGCGTGACATGCGCTGTATGCTAACAATTGCACCACGGAGCTCGCTTCCAAACGGTGCCAAATCCTTCCTCTAAACTGACACCTCTCCCACGATCTCGCAAGTTTTGCGAGTATTTACGGGAGGTGGACAATTTTTTGCGAGATCGTGGGCGAGGTGTCAGTGAAGAGGAAGGATTTGGCACCGTTTGGAATCGAGCTCCGTGATGCAATGGTTAGCATACCGCGCATGTCACGCGGAAGACCCGGGTTCGATTCCCAGCGGAGCCAAATCTTTTCTCTTCAAAAATAAATTATTTAACATTATAAGATATGTTAAATAAATATTAGATTTAATTTATTTTTTTATCCTGTCGAAATTTTCTTTACACTATGTGAACTATTATTATTTGTAACTAAATAATTATGCTAAAATAACGAACCAAATTCTAGTCCTGAGAGACATTCAATTATACCTAATATTTAGAAATATTTGTTGGTCACCAACATTACTTAAATATATATGTATATATGAGCCAAGAATCTCGATATTAAAGTGTCCGCTTTCTCTCCTAAAAGTATCAGCATCGATTACCTGCCCCTATAACCTACAACACAGTTTCCTATTGCCTTAAATCATTCACCAACTTAATTTATATAATCATTGTCTTATTCATCATGTGCTTTTAATTATTTTATTTTTACCGAATGGAGCTATGAACAAGAAATAAAAGAATTAATTTTAGAAGCAATGAGTTCATTATGTAATACATGCAAAATACATTAATACATAAAAAAAAATTAAGTAAAACCAAATTACATGGATATTTTCATAAGCAAAATTACAGGTTATATTTTAATGTTTTGCTAAATTTTAAATATACAAATTAATTTAGTTACGGACTCCTTTGCTTTATTTTAGTTCACGGAATTTCAGAAGGAAAAAACATTTTCTTTTAGGAAGTAAATATAATGGTATACAAAAAAAAAAAATTACTTTTGTAGCTGGATTAATTTTTTTAGAAAAGTGCATGGAAATCGAAGAATGGACCTATCGACACGTTCTTATTTGTAACTAAATAATTATGCTAAAATAACGAACCAAATTCTAGTCCTGAGAGACATTCAATTGTACCTAATATTTAGAAATATTTGTTGGTCACCAACATTACTTAATTATATATGTATATAGGAGCAGTTAGTTTGAGCACTCTATCATAATCCTCTTAATTTGATTCATAAAATCTAAACAAATAAAAATTCCAATTCACAATGAACCATAGATAATTCTCGGTATCATTATCTTAAATTTTTGAGAAATAATCCTACTATGAAACTTTATTATTCAATGAACAACGATAATAGAATATCTAATTTCTGAAAGAGAGAAAAAAAAAAATATATACATACATATTTTTTTTTGTATTCATATACTTTCATAAAACCCAAGTTGTGATCAAATGCGGCCGGTTCACACCGGTTTGTCCAAACAGATATTTAATTTATCTCCAGTTTCTTCAACCAGTCGTCATAATGACCCGTGTAATCAATGGCTTAGAGGGAATTCCAACCTAATATCCTCACTCTGTTTCTTTTTCAGCTCTCACCCACATAACATTCACACAACTTTATTTTAAAATTTTATATGCTTACTTTAATGCTTTCTATGTATATTAATTCATCTACTCATTATTAAATCAACCCTATCATTATAACCGATATAGAAATGTTCACTGCCAATAACGTTAGATAACTGCAAAAATATTTCAAAATCATTCATTAAAATTTATCACTGGCTTAAATATTTGGAGTTTTTATTATTGAGGTTTACGGACATCAATGTTCTGGGTCCTCTCCTACCCCTAAACCATATAAAATATTGACAAAACAGCACTACCTAGAAAAACATTATCAAAAATTATAATTACCATGTAAAACATCCCATACGAAGTAATCTTCTACCACATAGCTCGAATGCTCATGTAAGAAGCAGCATATTAGCCTTATACTATTACTCGATTATAATAGATCCTTAAATTGTATATTATATTAAGTAATAGACGCGAATTCAGATTCGTCAGACTGAAAGGTGACTTCGCATTGTTCTATTTCTCATTAATTTTTAATTGGGAATGAGGTGATATTTTTACTTTCACTTAGCTAAATATGAAATTCGAGCAGACCCGATAATGCGTTAAATTAATTTTATCCGATTCTTTTTAATGCGGTCAAATCAAAGCTAACTGATAAAGATAAAAACGTTTCAGCTAATCTAAAAACCAACAGGATTTAAAATAGTACTTGAGGCCAAATTTAAATTGTTTGATAAAGAATTTAGAAGGGTTAAAGTTTTTTATTGTAAAAAGGAAAAGGAACTAATAAAGAATATAATACAATCACAATAGACAGCGAAAATGTTCCAAATTAATCTTTTGCCATAATACATATTAATTAAATGGAGAATATAACACGTGGTTCTACCAGAAACAGGTTATGAAAATTTCTCAAACCCTGTGAAAAAAACATATGTTCTTACAGTACTACCTATCATAACTAAAAATTCAATTTTATCAATGAAATAATTTATAACTAAATAATTTAAATTTTCCTTTATTATTAGAATTCACAATTTTTATTTATTTTCGTGCTAATAGGTGCACTATGATTTTGGTTAACCTGTATTTTGCTAAAACAAATAGATTCGATGTTTTCCCGTGAAAAGGCGACACTTAATTGCTCGTGGGAAAAACAAGGATTTTCCAACACAAGCTGGAAAAAATAGATTTGGCAACTGGATGCTTCACTTACACCGCTATCTGTTGAAACTTTGTAGAACTTACAAATAATCACACTCAATCGTATTATAAGCATTTAATTTGCAATACAACAATATTGAGGCCAATGTCAGAAATAACCTCTTAATAACCTCTAGTTAAGTTAGTTGGCGTTGGCGACACTGTAGTAGTGTTTTGATTTCCTCACTGTGATGTACATACATGTGCCTTTTGTGTTAATAAACTGATTAATGTACATAAAATGAGTTACTATTTGTTTTTCCCAATAAACTAATAGTTTCTAAAAGCCAATAATCGAGATATAAACTATCCTATATTTTAAGTTGGACAAAACGACACACAATGAGCCAAATTTCATCAAAATCGGGTAAGTATGTTCTGAGTTTATCTCCTACAAAAATCGGGACACGAGATTTTTATATATAAAGATATAGTAAGGGAAAGTATTGCGATCGTGAAAAATTTCGACATCCGGTTATATCGGAAATAAACGTTTTGGGGTCCCCTGAGTCCAAATAACCAAGTCCCGCGAAATGGTCTGTGTGTGTGTGTGTGTGTGTGTGTGTGTGTGTGTATGAACAGACTAGCTGAAAAACTATGAACCATACGAACCTGAAATTGGGTATTCGGTATACGTTTATACCCCTGATGTGTGTGGGGGCCATTCACAATTCACCAAAATTAAATACTTTATTTAATAACTTTTTACGTTTTTTTCAATTTTCTCAAAACGATTTTGATAAAGCTGGGTATTCGATGTACTTATATGCCCAAGATATGATTGCATAAATTTCATCAAAATTGATCAACCTGTGGGGGCACTTCATTTCATAACTTTTTCTTTTCCCATTTTCACTTTTTTTTCGATTTTCTCAAAAACTGCTTTAACGACTGAGATCAAACTCGTCATGATAAGGTAAATGACGACATAATGACGTAAATTATTGTAAATTTTTAAATACAATTCATTTTCAATTAATGGACTTGAAAAATTACTAAATATAGCTCATTTTGTATAGAAATAGTAATAATTTATGAGTGTCCTCACCTCTCAGGGGGGGCCACCCCCCGCGCCCCTCCCCTGGATCCGCTACTGTTGTCCTTGTGGTAACTTGTCCTCTGCAACTATTCCTTGCTATCTCCAGCGAGGCTTCTCCAATTTCCGATCCCTACCTTTCTCAAATCGTCCACGATGCCTGGATATGCCAATTTTCCATTTTCCTACTGTTTCACCATTCAGCATCATTGTAGACATACTCCAGGGCTTCATCCTTACTACATTTCCCATTTTCTCAGTCTGCTTTCCTAAACTCCACAGAGGTGTCATAATCATCAATCAATTGTATTAGTTAGGAGTTACTTCTGATTCTCGACCTATGATCATCTTATATCACTGCAAAGATCTCTCACAGGACTCTTCCTTTACGAACCTGAAGAGGAGTCATGTTTCCCATTGTCCGTCTCACTTCCATACATCAGCCTAATTATCGTTATATACATCAAAAGATTTTTGTTCTTTCCTCGAAAGAATTTTTAGTCAGAGAGGTTTTTGTAGGGCAGAGAGAGATATGGTTCCTGCTACCATTCTGCCATTAATTTCAACTTGTACATTGTTTTTTGTCACTCCTCCGAGGTACTTAAATGCACTGAAGCTGTGGAAAGTCTTCATCAAAACAAACTATATCTCATCTATCCCAGGATTGTCTAGATATTTTCATTCATCTATCTTTGTTTTTTTTTCTAAGTCCTAAATCTAGTGCTGCTCCCTTGGATTCTTTTACAGCGCCTTCCGACTCGTTGTCGATGACTAAATCATCAGCATATGGCGTTGTATGAGCCTAATGTAATAGGTGCCACCAGGGTTTGTACCCATACTTCCAATCCCAACAAGGGCATGGTTGTATAAATAGTAACGGCGATAATGGGCCCCCCTATTAAAGCCACTGCTAACCTGAAAGCCATCTGAGATGCCTATTTTCCATTGGAAAATTCCACTGTTCTATTAATTTTTTTTTCAAACAATTTTCTTCTTTTTATACCAATTTCTATTAAACAAAACAAGTTTTCTGGTCACATCTGAATTTCATTTTTCAAGTTTAATAAATTATTTTTCCCAACAAAAACCAGGAATTTTTATTCATTAATTCTTTCTTAAATAAATAAATTATTATTATTTTTTAATATATTTACTTTATAAGCATTTTTTTAAATTTCATTGATAATTTTTTTTTATCCTCAAATCCTTTATTTTTAGAAATGAGAAACTTCCTTATGCAACTCTCTTCTATTTAGAATAGGAACAGCTTCCAAATTAATTTTCTAATTAAAATTGCAGAAAATATGTAAAAATGTTATTTTTAAAACCATACCATACCACTATTTTTCAGTAGTTTTTATCCATCTTGCAAGTAAACATCAAAAAATATAAAAGCAATATTTAATTGTAAAGCTTACTATTGAGTCCGATTTTTCCAGTAATAAAAAACTCTATTTTTTAGTGAACTTTTTAATCCCATAAAAACTTGACTACATTTTTTTTAACGCCCAATATCACTAAGCACTTAATATAATGTTTGTTACAAAAGGTAAGGATACAAGTAATTTAGAATTCTTTTGAATAACTATAGCCAAAAATGTATATACATTTAGTATAAACTATAAAAGAGACTGTCAATAAAAAAAAATATTTAAAAACCCGCCAATTATTGAAAATCGTGATTTGACTGGCTAAGGCCATACCTTAATGTACCTCTTGGTTGTAAATTTATAATAATAATGATGAGTTGTAGTCAGCGTGCAGAGAGCTTAAAATATTCACGTGATTATTTCATGTCCTTAAATACATTTGCTACTTACCTTAAATACGTGCTCCGTAACTTAGTGCAACATTCTTTCAAAAAAATTTGTTTTAAAGAGGTTTTAAAATCGATATTTATTTCTACAGCTACAACAGTAATAATTAAATAATCCTTATAATATTTTTTTTTTTAACTTCATTTTTACATTCGCACCTGTCTTAAAAGAAAAAGACAATCAGCGAATCTGATGACTAAACACGTAGAAAAACATGGCTTGATAGGCTTGGGGAAGGGTGATACCCAGCGGCATCGCTTCCAGTCGTGATTTGCACTTAGGCAGGGAGTTAACCAGCTCCCTTTTAGTCTTCTTTAGGTGTTATCGGGCATGTTAGCATGCCTGGGCATAATTTTTGGATAACCTGTGACAGTTGTTGCAGGATACTAAACAGGGGCTGAATAACGCTATTCAACCCACTACCTAACTTAGAGAGATCAGCTGGTGAATCAGTTACAGTGGGTGGTACAGGCTGCATACAGTCCTTACTCGTTTTTGAAGAATCTCTTCTAGGAGCTGGTATTCTTTTAGGGGCTGGTTTTTGAGGCTGATGGTGTTTCGATTCTTTTCGGGGTAGCAGAATTAGGTTTCTTGTTTTGTAAAAGGGGTGGAAACTCTTTTATATCCGGAGGAGAATTAATTTCCACTTTCCGTTGATTATGCGGATGTCTTCTTTGATTTATGGCTACTTTAATTTTTTTAAAAGTTGGGCATCCTCTATAGCTAGCTGGATGTGACCCTCCACAATTGGCACACTTTGCTGCTGTTTCTCGCGGCTTCGTGCAGTCAGAACTTTAATGGCCTCCACCGCACCTTACGCATTTCGGAGCGTGATTACAGTAAGTTTTGGTGAGCCCGTATTGCTGACAACGTAGACACTGCGAAATGATTTTGATTGTATGATATAAAAATTGTACATCAAAAATTTTATCATTAAATGTCTCTTTTGAGATTTCTGCAAAGAACATGGGCAAAGGTCTTTTAAAACGGGATATAATATTGACAATATTGATGGCATCGTAACCTAGGTTTTTACTTTCACTTACCTATATATGAAATATATAGTAAGTGGAAGTATTGCGAACGTGAAAATTTTCGACTTCCGGTTTTCAACGGAAATACACGTTTTGGGGTCCCCTGAGTCCAAATAACCAAGTCCCGCGAAATGGTCTGTGTGTGTGTGTGTGTGTGTGTGTGTGTGTGTGTGTGTGTGTGTGTGTGTGTGTGTGTGTGTGTGTGTGTGTGTGTGTGAACAGACTAGCTCAAAAACTATAAACCGTGCAAACCTGAAATTGGGTATTTAGTGTATGTATATGCCCGCGATGTGACAGCAAAAATTTCATCAAAATTAGTCAAAGGAAGGGGGAACTTTATTTAATAACTTTTTACGTTTTTTTCGATTTTCTCAAAAACGGCTCTAACGATTTTGATTAAACTGAGTATTTGATGTATTAATATGCCCGAGATACGACCTTAAAAATTCCATCAAAATTGATCAACCGGAGGAGGGACTTTACTTAATAAATTTTATATAATTTTCACGTGCTTTTTTTATTTACTCAAAAACGGTATTAAAGATTTTGATCAAACTGGGTATTTGATGTATGTATATGCCAAAAATTTGATACCCAACATTTCATCGAAATTGGTCAAACGAAGGGGGCACTTTATTTCATAACTCTTTTACAACTTTTTACCTTTTTTTCGATTATCTCAAAAACGGCTTTAACGATTTTCATCAAATTCGTCGTGTTTAATGACAATTAGGTGTTCTTTAATATCTGGTAAGCTTTATTATTATTAAAATGTTCTGAGGGGGCTTAAATGAGGAAGGGGTCTTTTTTGTTTTCCTATAAAGTACCTTTGTATTTGTTTATATGGAGAAATTATCTGTCCCTCGTTTCGCCTAAAAATAAGAAATGGCTAAATATGAGATATGATAAAAATCAAGTAAACATAAAAAAAAGAAAAATATTCAGTCAACTCATAAAACACGTTGAGCCCACTCATGCAGAGTACGCCTTTAATGACAGACCATTGTTCATAATTAAAGCTAATCTGTTCATTTAATGAGAATTATTTGTTTCATGGTAAATGAAGTTTTCAACAACTACATAGAGAATTATAAAATCAGACGACTTGGAGTATTATTGCCGAATTACCACAAGCTTTTATTTAATATAAAAAAACTAGCGTTTTTTGTAGAGCAAACAAAAAGAAAAAATAAGAAATCAATGTGGAAAAATGTGTTTTTGAGAAGTGGCAATTAACAAAACACACCAATTTCTAATTTAAGTAAGTTGGTAAGTGAAAGTTGTGTGTTGCGCGCATCGCACCAGATTTTTTAATTCGCATTTTTTAATTCGCATTTAATTGTTTCGATGGGAGTGGCGTGGTGCAAGTTTTTTATGACTACTCGAGGAATTCGATCTTCAGACAGTTGGAAGGTATGGAATCCCGCACCTTTATCTCTTAACCTAGCTACTAGATGGCGATGGGTATCCACATTTTCGACGTACACGCTAACACCTCTGGTAGTAGATTTTAATTTAAAGCTTTTTTTTGACCAGTTTCTCTTTGAAGGAATTGCACTAATGCTGTGTAATCTTCCACATCATTGAGGTGAATTGGTGGGGGTCTTTCGGGAACTGGTTGTTTTGTGCTTGACTGCGATTCATCTACTTCGATTTTCGATAAGACGTCAAAGCTATTACTAGTAGCAATAACGTCCCTTACCTCAATTTTATTTCTGGGGTCTTCGTCCCTTCTAAGTTTTCGGCCGATAACCATTTCCCAGGCTGTAAGACTTTCATTTGCATCTATATTGTTCATATAGTTAGATGACCACGGAGCAGGAGACATTTTGAAGTTTATTGAACACCGTTGTTGTCGTAACCTCGTGCTGAGTTGTTTTGCTCAGTTTAGACAGAGAAAATAAGTTTTCATACCTAAAATTTATAAAATAGTACAGAGCAATTTTTTTTTCAAACTTTTCACTTCCCTTATAAATAATAAATCAAAAAAAGTTTTTACTTTGAAAATTTTTTTAATTATGAAATTAACTATAATAGGATATTAAAAAATAAAATCAATAGGGTATATAAAAATCGATAGTATTTAAAACAATAATGCATTTGAATAACAAAGACTTGGCCTCATATCGAGAAACCCCGAAAAGTTTAAAGAAAATAATGAGCGATTTCATAATTGATAATACTTTCTAAAACTACACTTCATTGGTATTCCCACCTCGAGGAATACTATTAGTAGATTTTTATTCACTGCATACAACTTTTACCTCCGATTAAACACAAAACTAATATTTTACAACTTCTTTTGAAAATATTATAGAAGGAACTTCTGCTAACAGAACACTTATAAAACAGTGTTTTTGAGGGTTTAACTTCACTGGACTTTAATCAAATACTTCTTTTAACAAAAATTCTTGTTATAATATATGGTCATATTTCGTATCAAAACTTTAAAATGTTAGATTTCTTTTAAAGCGCCCTGCTTTATAAACATTAATACCTGATTAAGCCATTCGAAAGTCTTAGAATTAATAAAATGGCTCTTTACTGCATTCAAATATATTTTGGTTCTCTATGAAATAAATGCTGTACCCTCGGGTGCACTTGAGTGCCAATAACTGACATCGAGAGGGATTGAATGGATTCCCTCGAGTCCCCATCCAATCATAAATGCGCACTGCAAACTGGTCATGGCAGTTTCTATTCGCTTTCTATGTTTGGTCTTTAAGGCTAAGCTTCATTTATTACGGCTATATCCCCAACTGGATATTATGTTCCTAGACGGAATTCAGTGGTCATGTTTTCGAATTTTCTTATAACTGAATATAGCAATTAACTACAATCAGTTTTATTTATATGTTTGGATAAATATAATATAAGGGAAGAGCTCCAATAATGGAAGAATATTGGGTAAGAATAATAAGATCACAGATGCAAGGTCAGAATAAAAACAGGAGTTTTGTTTAATTTTTTCATTCCAGACTTTGGCTTTTCTTGCAGCCCAATATTGGCTCCTCTTGTCCTAGGAGTTGTCGGATTCCTAGAAGGAGTTCTTGATAACGAAAAGAGAAGAACAAGAGTCCTCATTTTGTAGGTTCATTTTTGTATCAATAAAAAGTAGGCAGTCAGGGCTTTCTGACACGCCTGTCCGATAGAGGCGTTTCTGGAAGTAATCTTGGTCAGTATGTAACCGGAAGGAGGCGACTGAATGAGCCCTTGTCTAGTTCTAAGGGATGCAGCCATTCTTACTCATAACACTTGCATCTGCTTTCCTTCATACTTTATAGCTTACCCTTGCTGAAGATATTGGAGGAAGATTCCGAGGACAATTCTTCTATTTGAACTGTGACTAAAAATAGGCGAATAGTTTCTGTGTATTTCAAAAATATATAATGATATAGTAAAACAGTTTAAAAATGAAATGCATAAAGAAATCGTCAATACAGTTATATTCAGATTCCGGATAATATTAAATGATTAGGCGAAGAATTAGAGCCCAATAAAAAACATGGGCAATCCAAATTCAAAGAAACATACCTAATCAGTTTCTGTCTAAAAAGGTCTTTCTGGTTAATATGTCAGTTGTTTGCATATAGATTTGCACTTCAATAATTTTCATAAATCAAAATTCATCTTTAATGTATCCTGGAGCTATGCTTGGCTTCAAAATTCGTTTCAGCAGTGTTTTACTTTTAATTTTGTACGTTAATTATGTAAGTTAATTATGTAAATACGTTACAGCTCTATCAACCTGATACCAATTTTCATAATCGTTACATATATACGAAATATATAGTAAGGGAAAGTATTGCGATCGTGAAAAATTTCGACTTCCGGTTTTCAACGGAAATGCACGTTTAGGGTTCCCTGATTCCAAACAACCAAGTCCCGCGAAAGGGTCTGTGTGTGTGTCAGTTAGTGAACAGACTAGCTCAAAAACTATAAACCGTAAAAAAAAAAAAAAACGAACCTGAAATTGCATATTTGAAGTATGCCCGCGACGTGACAGCAAAAATTTCATCAAAATTGTTCAAACGGAGGGGATAGGTACTTGGTTTCATAACTTTTTCCAATTTTTACGTTTTTTACGATTCTCTCAAAAACGGCTCTAACAATTTTGATCAAACTGGGTATTTGATGTATGTACGTACCCGCGATATGACAGCGAAAATTTCATCAAAATTGATCAAACGGAGGGGGCACTTTATTTCTCAATTTTACGTTTTTATCGATTTTCATGTTTAACAAGAACATGTTTAGGTAATAAGGAACAAGTATTTTTTAAAATCAGGTGAGCTTTTTCATTATTAAAATATTCTGAGGGGGGGGGGCTTAAATGGGGAAGGGCTTCTTTTTGTTTTCCTTTATAGTACCTTTGATTTTGTTTACATGGAGAAATTAACTGTCTCTCGTTAGGCCTAAAAATGGCTTAGATGAAATATGAAAAATCAAGTACCTAAACATATACAGGAGAAAAAAAAGAAAACTTCCGTCAGTTTGAGTCTACGCATGCGCAGTACACCTTTTATGACAGAACATAGTTTATAATTAAAGACGTTCCGTTTATTTAAAGGAAATTATTTGTTCCATGGTAACTAAATGTCAAATGAAATCAGACGCGATGAAGTATTATGCCTGCATTGCCGAATTATCCCAAGTAAAAACTTTTAATAATAAAAAAATTTAGTGTACTTTAGTGAGCAAATGGAAACAAAAATAAGTAAATGAATGTGGAAAAATGTGTGTCTTCGAGGAATGGCATTTAACAAAACACGTCAATTTCTAATCTAAGCAAGTTGCTATGTGAAAGTTTTTTTTTTCTTTTTTTAGAATTTAGCCGAAACCTTTGCGCGTAATCATGTTGAGCAGTAGGCCAGCTACCAGCTTAGTAGTAACTGTCTAAAATTAAACATTGTGAAATTTAAAAAAAACAATTCTTTACCTAAAAAATTTTCTAGTCCACAGTCTATAACTGATAAATTAATATACTAATATTAATTCAATTTTTCAGAATCCATATATTCAATTTTAGCAAGTCTCTCCATGCTATATTCCAGCAATACCAATGAACAAATAAATAAATAAACTCAGACAACGAATGCTACCACATATTTCGATATATTAAGTTATTATTATTTGCCTTTGTGTCGTTTCTATATTGGTCAGTTCGGTTCAGGAACAAGAAACTCAAACTCCTCGTACGTTGCTTACTCAACCATGCTGTAAAGATTAATTGCTGTGTTTTCTGTTTTCATAAAATGTCCTTGGATAAATCGAATAAGGCCAATCAGGATTCGGGAACCTTTTTGCGACTACATACGTCTCCATAAGGCAGCAATATAAGAGGTCGGGGTCGCTAGTCGCCTAAATATTTTTTGAAGATTTTTTTTTATTTTTTAAATACTCCAATTATATAAAAACGGTTGCAATATTTATGACTGATCCCTAATTTTGATTTAAACATAAATTAAAAACATTTTTATTAAATTACTAGAAAAGATTTACAGTTTAAAATTAACAGTTAAAGAAAAGTAACCTCCTGACCAAATTTTCCTTATAAATGATTAATAATATTAATGTGGCAGTGTTGCTGCCAAAACAATTCTTCTACGCTTATCTGACATTTTTTTGATGCACTTAAACGAATAAACTGAATAAAATAGTGTTCTGTAATATGTAAACAAGACAAATTAAAATATCGAAGCGTACTCATTACAAAAAAATCACACTACCGTAGTGAATAAATGTGACATAAACAGATATTTGTCCGTCACAACTTAGGCAGAGACAGTGATTCGGTCTGAGTAAGAGATGGTATTCACATTTCTAAGTAACACATAGTCTCATAGAGATTTATTAATTTCCAGTTGAATAATATCGATATTTTGAGCTTATGAATATAATCAACTTACGAATACATATTTCTTTTTCTTTACTATTTAGAATTTTTCAAATTAATGTTATCTAATAAACTATTTTGCAGATATTATTAAATTATTATGTATTCGTATTCCTGTAAATCACGTATATTTTTCTTCTGATCAAAGTTTTAATCGCATTTTCTCAGCACCAGCATCTTCAGAATTTCTTTCCTCCAAACATTTTTCGATCTACATTACTCGCCTTCAGTAAATAATGAATTTTTATTTTTTCCGGGACAAGAATCTTCGAGCGGGATTCGACAGCTGGGACCTATTAAAGCTAATCTAGCTAATTACCTCTCGCAAACGGAACCATTACCGTCACCGACTCGTTGCCCTCGCGGTTGAGTTAGCTCTCGCACACGTAAATTTTCATTAACTAATGACTATGGGTTTTTTTTTTTCCTAGCTAATTACCTCTCGCAAAGGTAAATATTCAAAAAGTCCTTATTATGTGGTGTAGCGGTGGGGGAGGGCGGGTGGGGATTTACTCCCCTCCCTGACTACTGCGACCATCTTTGTCAATGCGATCTGTTGTTAGTTCTCGCGAACTAAAATTTTAAAAACCTTAATTAATACGGTTTTTTTTTCGTGACTAATTACCTCTCGCATAGGTAATTAGTCCAAAAATCTTTATTAGGTAAGACTATAGATTAGGGCGGGTTTTCTCCGACCCCACCAGGAACCACTACCGTCGCCGACTCGTTGCACTCGCGGTCGAGTTAGCTCTCGCACACGTAAATTTAGAAACTTAGAAACTTAGTTTGCTTAAGATTCCAGTTGGTTTTGTTTATTTTTATTTTCAATTCATTGCAGAGATGAAATATTTATTTAAACTTAATCTCGTGTAATTTAAAGAGAACAGCTGAAACTAAAACCATATCAAACCGAACTAATGAATGATAATCTTATGAATGGAGCTTAGCTGGCGCTCCTGGTTTCCAAATGTCGAACTAAATTTTTTCATTCATTAACTCGCCTGGGCTAATTACATCTAGTGAGAGGCTTAAAATTAAAGCCCTTGTTCCTTCAATATTACACCCTTAAGATAAAAACGGAAACCTTCTTCATCGTTAGGGCCTATAGGGCTACCCGACGACATAACATTCTTCATCGTAAGTGGAGTCGTTTTTGAGCCTTTTCGGCACGCACATTGTACACTTTGCTTTATAATATATATTGATTTCATATATAAGTCAGTGAAAGTAAAAATTCTATTAATAATGTCTAAATTGGTTGTATAAACATTTTAAATTTGCTGTAGAGCTCAAAAACATACTAGATAAAAATTTTCAATGAAACCAAGCGTCATGGGCGTACCCAGCGGGGGGGCAGCTGCCCCCCCCTGGAAGGCTGGAAGCAATAATTTTTTAGACTTTTAAGACTGGAAGCAATAATAGAATACATTTTTTTCAAGCAAATAATTGTTATAACTTAGTTGATAAAGCACTGCTATAATTATATATAATTTTGGTTTCATTCATCTTTTTCTCGGTAAGGTGTTACAACCTGAACGACCATAGCTTCCCCCCCCCCTAGTTTTGATCCTGGGTACGCCCTTGCCAAGCGTAATGATTTTCTTGTTCCTATAGCTAAAACTTGATGATGCACCGCCGCTAAATGAAAGCGGTCAGGTCAGGGCCGGACTGGCTGAGGCCTGCCAATAGCTACGAGCCGGCCTGCAATGAGGTTACTTCCGCGGGCGACCCAGGTCACGTCAGGAGCGGCTACTGACCAACAAGGTCGCATCTCTAACTACTGGCTGAAGGATCTCTCAGGACCGGGGCTATTCCTAGTATAATCTTTAACTATAGTTCATTTCTCGTAAAGAACAATTGAAGTGTTTAAGTTTTAATGAATGTTCCGCTAGTTCATGCAGATTTTTCAAGTGTGTAATGCCTTATGTTAAAGCCTATAAATCCCTTAAAATCATTTTTTGAAGTGTACGGTTAGATTCTACGTTTCAGATCAAATCTATTTTAATTATTTTTTAACGTGGGAATGTGCTGATATATTGTTCTGTAAATTTCCAGAAATTAAATTAATCAGAAATGCAAGTCTGACTTTTACTTTCACTTTTTTTTTTTTCTTTTGTTCCTCCCCTTCCTTGCCTTTTCCTTAGTTTCCTGGGCCAGGGGAGAGGATGAGGGATTAATGCCGAGTATTATTAAATGTCCCCTGGCTCCGCGTTTTGAACTTGCTATCTTCTAGTTTTCGATCGAACGTTGTCATTCTATCCCAAGTAAAAGGAAATAAAAAAATAATAATTTCTACCTTCAGATTATTTAACAGAAACATTCTTGTTTCGATCAGTGCCATGGTTTCCTTGCAACTGTCTTATTTTTGTACGTATTTTACAATAAAACAAGAGGAACTCTTTAGAGAGAAGAGGGGAGAGAGCATTATGATTTAAGGCCAAGTTTGCGCTGATCAAAATGTTATGGATCGGAAAAAAACATATGGCGATTCCTAGTGAATCAAAGGTATGTTCCAAGAAACACTAAGGCACACAATAACGCTCTGGCAACTCTTTCGCATGTACTAACTGCTCCATGTTAAGAAGGAAAGGCGTAGAGCGCATGCGAAAAGAGTCGACAACGCGATTTAAGAGCTTGTGAGGGCATACGTAAACTATTGATTTAAATGAAGCACTAATAAATGTCCCTGCCTGAAAAAAAATAAAATATTGCTGTCGTTTTCCGAAAAATACTAAGAAAATTATCATTATTCAATATCTTACTAAGAACTTGAATATTTAGTTCCAATTTAGTATCGGCCGTTTTTATGTACTCTTTCTCTCGATCCTTATTAACTATATATCGGCTAAAAACATGATCTTTCTGTCTAAAACTCGATTATTATTTATATAATCTCCTAAAAAAATATTTATTTAAAATAAGATCCATACGAATCCCTGGAAATTATTGAGTTCCGTCAGTAATCGGGACAACTTCATTCTTGGTACACCACTTTATGAAAAAAAATTAGTTTATGTAAAAATTGGTTCACTTATTTAGCTGAAATCAATAAAATCATCTAGGATTGAAATTTTTTATAATTTCAACGGAAAATTTATAACGGTCATGTTTCAACGTCTGAAACTCGAAAAAAGCTACTCATAATGAAAAATATTGAAAACTGAAGTTGAATACCATAAAATTTTGCGTTGAAAGTTAAAGTCGGATAGGTCGGCTAGCCAATTTATTGAATATGTATGCCAATGAATAGTGCTGCAATTCAATTAGGAGGCGTGAAAAAGGGCGAAATTAATATTTATCTTCATATTGTTGTGTTTAACTCTTTTTTTTTAAATGTATTACTGAATGTCGCGGATTTGGAGAAGAATTTACAACCAAACATCAATCTAGTTTTCTGATTATTACACCTTCTGATTTGTCTAATTGCTTATGTTTAAATGGAGTACATATTGTGGGTAGATTTTTATTTTTACGTATATATTAAAGAAAGTTTGATTTTACTAACAGCGAGTAAAATGGAAAAAAATTAATTTTATAATGATCAACGTATGAAGTCAAGATAGTAAGAAGGTGAATCGGAATGGACTGAGATATCAGTTTGAAGCTATTGAAATAATGCAAGAGGATAAAACCGATTTAAACGATTCAAGAATGATTAATTAGAAGATATTTTTAGCGTGGATGAATATAAGATAAGTGTACGCTGATTTAATTCCTAGTCGACCAGGGCGTCTAACCAGGTATCATTGAAGATCCCGTAACGAACAAACCGTGTTTTATTCAAAGGTTAATGAATCTATTCATTACTTAACGACATTATGCCGAACCGTTGATTGAAGGTATTACTAGATTACTTTATAATCTCGCGACAATCTATAGTCCAGAATTCACCACTAGGTGCCTTGTATATAAAAAAAGTTGTGTGTGATCGTTCTATCCAGCTGATCCATTAACATGTACTGAACGAGGTGCTGTTATTTTAAAATTAATTGCTACAATTGGTTTGCGGTAGACTCTGGTGTGGATTGCTGCCTTTGGCAGAGTTCACCAGCCATTTGTTCCATGATTGTGGTTTATACGTAGAACCTGCGTTATGAAAAATAACGGTTTATGTTCAAAGTCAATAACACCTTGCGGATGGTTTGATGCGATTTATTCGTCATAATTAACACATTAAGTAAATGAAGAATGCCAAATTCTTGAATTGTTTCAAGAATTGGATGGATATGCCAACTTTTTTGATTTTTTTGTGAGCGACTATGTTTTGGTTTCAATAGTCATAAATATATAATTTCTACCGATGCTTTTATGCCGCACATCATCAGAATAAATCGAAGATTTGTTTTATATAACTTCGAATTTGTTTACAACGAAATGTTTATCAAAATTTATATAAAATTTGTATATGTAACAAACTTTCAGGATCATTAATAACCTTTAAGAACAAATTTCCTTTATGCTGCATCCATATCATTCATCAGTTCCAGAATTTTGAGCTCCCAAATAAAGTTTCAGTTCCTGTAGAAACTACGGAGTTTTTTAGAATTGTAGGAGCTTGGTATTAAAGTTTTAAATTGAATTGAGTGTTGATTAGGTCTGTATATGAGTCTAATTAAAATTGCCTCAATCCAGTGCAAATCGAAAACTATGTCAGTAAAAATTTAAATATATTACTTATTGATTTTCCTCCAATGTTGATCCGAATTCTTTTCATGTTTTTCATCAATTTTGCATTCTTGTAAGATTTGTTTTACCGTCCTCTCAACAAGACTTACTTCATACAAGTTACAGGTTCAAGACCTTTCGACAAATATACGTGAGATAATTCACAACGGCCTATTGTTAATCGGCAGACGACATTTTCCTCTCTGCGTGAATTTCTATTTGAGTTGGGGTTCTTGGTGATCCATTGGCCTGCCATATTTTCTATATTTCTTATTTTACCTTTTTAACAAACTGTCTTATGGGAACTATCATAACACTTAGATCAGGCTAGGGACGTCAGATTTACAAGCGGCTTGCACAGGATGAAAGCTTAAACCTTTACTGAATGCCAGAGCTACTGTCGGAGGGCCGTACAACGACATATCACACCCTAAGGGGCGCCCAAGTAACAAAAAGCAGCCCAATACATAGTAGGTAATAGTTTATCAACCCGTGGAGCGCGTAAGGCCGGAGTTAGTAAATTTAATTACTTCGCAGGGAGATTGTTGAGTATTATTACTTCTTTAGTTCCTAGTATTCTTGCTTAATGATTTGCTCAACAATCAAACAAGATGTCTTTAAAAAAAATAAAAAAACGATTGTTGAAGGATAGGATTCGCAAAATGATAAATAAATGGATAAAATAGGAAAGAAATAAATAACTGAGAATAAATAAATAAATAATTGAGAATAAATAACTGGATAAACTAATGCGGTATTATATCCTATATTTTACATTAATTAATATACTTCAATCAACGAAAACCTGAGTTTTCCAATTTTTCAATACATAGTTACGAAATATAGGTAGGTACCTTATTATTATTTTTTTTTTCAATTACAAAATTGCATTATTTTTGTTAAGTACTTTGTTCCGTGAATGGATTTTTCAAAATAATGGTTGAAGCATTCAATGGGAGAAAAATTTCTTTTCTCTTAACGTTTCTTTCGTACAAATATAATTTTAGAATTACAGAGGACTCAGAAAGGAAAAGCAAAATGAGGCTGCCTAACTATCCCTCCAAAATGAGTAGCTACCACATTTCAAGGATCTGCTAAAGTCTCAGGTGTTTAAAACTAATCGAAGGGTTATGGTTCGTCGCACACATTCAGAAATGTTTATTCCTCAGTGCATGAGCCCAACAGTAAAGCATGGAGGAGGGTCAGTTTTCAAATAGGGATGTTTCTCAGGCTTTGGTCAAGGAGATCTTGTACAAATCACAGGAATACTTAATAAAGAAGGCCATAAAGACATTTTGAGGGACCACACAATTTCTTCTGGTTTTAATAATTTTATTATGGAGCAGGATAACGATCCAAAACACTCATCTAAAATGTGCAGTAAAGAAAATAACGTTTTCTTGAAAATTATGAATTGGCCCGCACAATCACCTGATCTCAACCTAATTAAACACCGTGGGAAAGATCTTCATAGGGAGGTCAGGGAAATTTCTCCAACTTCACAAAAAACTTTTGGGAGCGTCTTAAAAGTTGTTGGGGGTAATTTTCCATTAGAAACATTAGATGAACTAACAGAAAGAGAGGTATATAATTAGGTAGGTAGATACTCGTATATAAGATAGTTTAATCATGTCACAGAGCCATGACTGATAAAAACTGTTTGAAATGCAAGTGAGGATTTTTTGACGAAAACAAAGTTTAACTTCATGTGTATATTTATTTTTAAATTGCGTTTTCATTAAGAATTTTATTGTTTATTATATTTTTATAATAATTTATTTATTTATTCATTTATTGTTTCATTATTTATTGTTTTATTGTTTATTGTTCTTTTGTATTGGTTTATTTTCTTTAATTTAATAAAAAATTGCCAGAAAAATAGATTGGTCTTTTTTTTTTGTACTCAAGAATAACAATTAAAAATATTATTTTAAAAAATGAATATATTACGTCTGAAAGGCCATTGATATGTCAGCGGCGTCCTGTTTTCAGTTTATTAAGACTTATAAACATTTTCTTCCCTGGTCCGAAAGGAGGCCATGTTTTACAATGGACATGTAAATACGTAGATGTTTGCCTATTTCCACAAATACTCTAAATTAACAAAAATTCATTCATTATTCATCCGGCCCAGATCATTAGCATGAATAGTCAATCTGCATGTCTATGCAAGCTAGTTCACTTCTCTTAATGATGTTTCGCATATTTCTATCCATAAAATGATAAGTAGCGAGAATTCATTACGGGCTATTTCAAGTTATACCTGTGAGATAATTTATTTGACATTTTTAAATATAAACTGCTACGTAGGATCACTAAACCTTTGTAAACCTATCTAGATGCTCAAAGTCATTTGTTCCTGCTATTAAAATGTGAAAGTTAGGCGCTATATTGTTCAATTTGAAATATGCCTTTTCTTTGTTTTAGCGATTTCTACTTAGTTTAGCTTAATGGATATTTTAACGTTACTCATGGCACAAATGTAAATGAACGCTAGTTCTTCAATAAGTAGTGCTGGCAGAGCAACATATTTTTAAATAATTTCCAACAGACGGATAATAAGCTATTATAAAAATATTAATTTAATCATTATTGTGGGTAACCACCTAGTTTTTATATTATTTTAAATAATTTATTTTTTAAGAGAAAAGATTTGGTTCCACCGGGAATCGAACCCAGGTCTTCCGCGTGACATGGTTAGCATACAGCTCATGTCACGCGGAAGACCCGGGTCCGATTCCCGGTGGAGCCAAATCTTTTCTCTTCAAAAATAAATTATTTAAAATATTATAAAAATAGATACTTCATTTTAAAGGGGGCGGTGGCCGTTCCGAGGCAGTTCCGAATCCTAGCTCGATTTTTCGTTACCGATTCGCTACTAGGGAGTGCTGGTGTCGGCGGTAGTGTAGCGACGGAAGTTTAGCAATGTCAAGCACACTTGGTACTTGGATGAGTGACCGCCTACCGATGATAGCCGTGAGGTCTGTGTTCCCCCTATGTATGTTGGGCCCACTAGCCAACCGTAGTCAGCTCCAACCGACTAGGCGTAACTTTATCACGTGTATCCTATCCAGAATCGCGGTTTGTTTTTCCAGGATGTGAGTTGGCGCCCGTAAGTAAGGTCCAAAGACAGAAATCTTCATAGCAGGAAATATGGGGGCATGCTGACTCTTATCTATGCATGGACCTATATTAATTCATTATCGTCCTTGAACCCGAAAGAGCTTACGCCATCGTTGGGAAGGACACTGCGAAATTGGCCCCAAGGGTATTGGTAATGGAAGTACGGGCAGTCTGCCGCTGCACCATGGTGCATTCAATAAGGTTTGGCTAAATGTCAGAAGACACTCCCGCGTCCATTAAGTTTACTGCGCAAAAACAGACAAAAAATATAAGCATTCACATATAATATAAATAAATGTCCAGACGACAGGATCTAATTGACATACCGTCACAATTTAACATTGCATTCTGAAAATTAGTCATTTTTATTTGTAAATAACTAATTGAAAATTTTTAAATCAGTTTTATAGAAGAGAAAAAGCTCAGAATCCTAGCGGCAATCGAACCCAGTTCCTCACCATCGCTAGGATCCTAGGGTCGCTGAAGAGAAAGAAAAGTTGGACCATGTGGGTACCACAGTTTTTTGTTAGCTCTATGGTAGGAGAGCTGCATCGGAGATTCAGAGGACCTTGGTTCAATCCTTTCTCTTTCATTAAAAGTTTTTCTTTAGTTTTCATTTCATATAAGATTATGTAAAAGGGGAGAATTATAAGTTGGAGGAGCAGCACTCGAACTTTTTTTACAATTTACGTAACTCTGAATGCTGATATGAATAATTTTTAAACACATATGATTTATGATGGTTTATTCAGCAGCAATAAAATATCCTCTAGAAAATCCAAAATTTAAAACTATATACTCTTATTTCTATAAGTGATATATTTAAAAATTTAAAGACCCAGGAGACGAATCTAACTTTAAAAAAATTACTTAAATTTTAAAAAATTAACAAATTATTTAGCGTTTGCTCCTATCTTAACTTCCTAAAAGAGCATAGAAACACTATAAATAATGGGGATATTGAAAATTAAAGTATCTATATTGTTTTCCTATAATTTACTAAAGTCGGAGCCCAAGAAAAAAAATTACTGAGTTTTTTGTTGTTATCAGTATCGTGTACGTTTTACTTTTTTCCCTCCGTTCCCTACCACGTTTATCAGTAATTGGTCTAGGTATATGATTTTTGATTTACATTCATAAATTATCTAATTGAGAACCATGATATAACTACTCGGTAGGTTAATTTTTTTTTCATTTTGCGGAGGCAGAAAATACCCCAATTTCGGTGCGTGCATAATCCTCCACAAATGTAGCATTAGTACTCTCATTTGTGTTAATTATGTGAGAAAGCCTACACATCATTGAACAATAAAAAATCTACCAGTTCAAAAATTAGCATAATATGAATTTACCTTGTTTTTTTTTTTTTTTTTTTTGTTTTTTTTATAGGAATGCTAGTAATGCGTACTTCCATTGAGAAAAAAAATTGATTGTCGGTGACAATCAATCGGTGTTTATTCAAACACTAACTGCTGATTAACGTCTTACCCAATTTAATGTTTTGTGACCCTAACCAATAATTTTTGATTCTGGACTTATATATTAATAAGTCTAATAAATTAATGTTATCCAACGGTTTTTACCTACCACCCTTCTTTTACCACCGAATTCTTCTTAGCAAAAATTATATGTAGAAATAATTAAAAAAAAATCTGTAAATTTTTTTTTACCGAGCTGTCTTTGTTGCATCTTTACATATTTCGGTGCTGTTGAATTAATTCACAAATGGTTGTTCATAAGATAATCGATATCAGATGTTCATGTTCATGACATCAAATGTTCATAAGATAATCGATATCAGAAGTAATCGTTTATTTTATATGTCTAACAGTAAACAAACAGACTAACCATTCGGTCCATGAAAGATAAAATTTCATATCCGTTATACAGTGTCGCATTGCTCGTTTTTTTCCGCCAACAAGAAAAAGAAGTAAAAATAATATTACGCTCTGAATTAACGATCTCTAAATCGGTTTTGAAATTATTTTGTTACTGAAATATTCTATCAGCTACTTCGTCATGATACTGTTGAGCATTGTGTATTTACGTTTTGCTTGCCTATTGTTTTTTTTTTTTTTTACAATTATTTTTTCAGATAAACATGTGGAATATCCTTTTTATGATTATTACATAACTTTATATAAATTTATATTATAAGCAATCACATAATTCATATTTGTCAAAATTAAATAGCTTTGAATATACATTAAAAAAATCTGGTGCGTGCGCGCAACACACTTTCACTTACCAACTTACTTAGAATAGAAATTGTGTTAATGCCACTTCTCAAAGATCCACATTTTTCCACATTCATTTTTTATTTATGTTTTCATTTGCTCTATAACAAACACTAATTTCTTTTATTATTAAATAAAAGTTATTACCTGAGATAATTCGGCAATGCAAGCATAATACTCCAAGTCGTCTGATTTTATAATTGTCTATGTACTTATTGAAAATTTCATTTAGTTACCATGAAAAAAATTATTTCCATTAAATGAACAGAACGGCTTTAATTATAAACAATGGCCTGTCATTAAAGGCGTACTCCGCATGTTTGGGCTCAACGTGTTTTTTGAGTTGACGGAATATTTTTCTTTTTTTCTCCTGTATATGTTCACTTGATTTTTTTCATATTTCATATTTAGCTCTTTCTTATTTTTAGGCGAAACGAGAGACAAATAATTTCTCTATAAAAACAAATACAAAGGTACTTTATAAAAAAACAAAAAAGGCCCCTTCCCCATTTTAGCCCCTCAGAACATTTAAATAATGATAAAGCTCACCTGATATTAAAGAAGACTTGATTTTGATTAAACATGGCAAATTTGATGAAAATCATTAAAGCCGTTTTTGAGATAATCGAAATAAAGGTAAAAATTGGAAAAAAAGTTATTAAATAAAGTGCCCCCTCCGTTAGACCAATTTTGATGAAATGTTGGCTATCACATCTTTGGCATATACATACATCAAATACCCAGTTTGATCAAAATCGTTAAAGCCGTTTTTGAGTAAATAAAAAAAAAAAACGTGAAAATGATACAAAATTTATTAAGTAAAGTCCCCCCTCCGGTTGATCAATTTTGATGAAATTTTTACAGTCGTATCTCGGGCATATTGATGCATCAAATAAACAGTTTAATCAAATTCGTTAGAGCCGTTTTTGAGAAAATCGAAAAAAAGTTATTAAATAAAGTACCCCCTCCCTTTGAGCAATTTTGATGAAATTTTTGCTGTCACATCGCGGGCATATACCTACACTAAATACCCAATTTCAGGTTCCCACGGTTTATAGTTTTTGAGCTAGTCTGTTCACACACACACACACACACACACACACACACACACACACAGAGACCATTTCGCGGGACTCTGTTATTTGGACTCAGGGAGCCCCAAAACGTGTATTTCCGTTTAAAACCGGAAGTCGAAATTTTTCACGATCGCAATACTTCCACTTACTATATATTTCATATATAGGTAAGTGAAAGTAAAAAAAAATCAGTTTAGAGTTTCTAAGGCTACAATGTTCTAATCTAAAATAGCTATGCTACACTAATATCGGTTATACTCTTTCTTAACGCGATTGTTTCTACTTTGAGAGTCTTTAAAAGAGTGCACTAGTCAAAATAAAATACGGAGGAACTCGAGGACCTTAAAGGACCAATGGCTACATTGAAAAAAGAAATAGTTTTTCTAGCTATATATATTTATCAGTAAGGTAATAGTTATAATATATATATATATATAATAGTAATAGTTAGCATTGGGCCTAAGTCAACGGAGATTTCGCCAGTTCCATTGAGTTATTTTAATTTTTTTTTTTTTTTCTACACCCCAGTTACACACTAGGAATTTCTTTTTCCGCCGAGAGGTGATAACGCGATTAGCCGAAGAAGAACAATGGCACGGTGACAATCGTGCTTTCTTCTGATATAATAACAATGTATAATAAGAATGCTGTCGACGGCCTGGATGTTGGCAATTATCTCAAATTGATCGCTGGAGAGGTAGCTGCCACTTTTGGTATTCCTCCGCCTTTCCACTTGGCTAATGAATGCCATCCTTATCGCAAGCCATTCACTTCATCAACTTCCCATATTTTCGCAAGCAGAGCATAATTTCTTAAACACAAAACACCGGTCTGAGTAAGTTCGTGCTTCCTGAACCAGTTGATCGATTTTGATCGTTTGAAATAAAATTATACAATAGATAAATTTGTTGTGGGCAATAATTCCCAATAATTGTAAGGAGGCTCTACAAAATGACCTATACAAAGTAGAAATACAATACAAAGTAAAATACAAATAATACAATACAATAATAGAATACAAATACATATAATACAAAGTAGAAATATCAATTAAAACGTAAAAGTCTGAAGATTTGCAGCGTGAGTCGGAATAAAACTAAATTTATATTATGACGGAGACCTTGCCGTACTTTCATTATTTTATTTCATTGAAATTTGATATCCGAGGTCTTTTATGAGGCAACGAAAATCAGCTTGTACCTACCTAAATTTTAATAAATCGGAAACTAGTCTAATCATATGTAAATCTCTTATGACTGGTTTTTGTTTTGTTTTTAAATAATGATACATGTAAATACATTTTTTGTTTAAACAGAGTTATCCGAGAAAATAAATTTCTAGGACCGATTGAAACCAACGCCTTCTTGATTCCAAAAATATTTTATATGCAAACACCAGAGAAAATGGTTTTCTCACTAACTGCTACCTTCCCTACTGAAAAAAACAAAGCAACTGGTTTATACCATAGGGGTCACTGTGTTAGTGCCACGATTATCTTTTGAAAGGATTAAAACTTAAATTAGGGACAATTGAACCAAACATTTAGGGTTCTACTTGGAGCAGTGAAATCTTATTTGGTATTCATTATTGATTGAAACTTGTCGATTTACAGCATTTGGATATATTATAATTATGAATATGTAATTAGTTTGATAAGGTTAATGTTGAACTTAAGTTTAAAATGATGAAATAAAAAAAAAAAAGATGTGTGAAGGTCCTCAAGAAACTCAAGAAGCTTTTAAAGTGTAGCAAGGAAACCATTTTTTATTTGAAACTATAAATTTTTACTTTCACTTACCAATATATGAAATATATAGTAAGAGAAAGCATCTCGATTTCTGGTTTTCAACGGTAATGCACGTTTTTGGGTCCCCTGAGTCCAAATAACTAAGACTTTTTAATTTTAAAATTAATATACAGAAGTATTACACATCTCTTTACTAATGTATTGAGAAACTGATTATATTATTCGCAGCTCTTCCAAGCCAAAAACTGCGATATTTTAGGAGTTCCTTTTTTCGTGTTTTTGCTTACAACTCGAAAACTGCGCATTACACAGATTTTCTTCTTACACAACTCTTCAGAATAAAAATGCCTGAACTTCAACTCGGTTAGGTGGTTTAGTCAAGGTAATCATATTCACCTTACGGAAATTTTAACCATTTTTGCGGAATTTCATGTTAAAACTTCTGTAACTCGAGAGAAATAAATTCTTAAAACGAGCTCGTTAATTATAAAATTAGCTTAGTCACTGTGTACAAATAAAAACCTGAAAGTAACCTAAGCGCTTATATCCTGCTTAGGCTACTTTTTATGATGAAAGTATAAGGCGATATGATAAAAAATTACATCGAACCAACTGCACTCACGAACAAAGCGACGGGCGCACCTTGATTATGCCAAGAAAAATATTTGTTTCTTTTGGGTTTAGTTATCTCTACTAATACCACTTTCAATGGCTATAAATGCTTATTCTTCTAGTATCTGGATAAATGCCCACTCAGAGAATATCTTTAATGTTATATGTTTTTTTGTTTTGTTTTTTATAAACCTCTTTATTTTTAATTTTATCTCGTTATTTTGTTTTTTACATGTAATTTAGACTGTTTTCCTGTTAATAATATGGATTAGAAGCTACTATAGGCGCCATAATGATGGTTTTGTTAGAAGACAGTACAAGCCAACGTGGACGCGTCCCTGCCATCCCAATCTTTTATTAACATTTTGCTTTAATTTCGTTTGTACTTAATTTTCCTTTCCTGAGAGTCATTGAAGCATATCGTATAACTTAGTTTGGACAAAGAAAAGTTTATTTATATTTAAGAAAAATATATTTGCAAAAATCAAAGTGCGTCTGTTTTTTTTTTCCATAAGTGTATTTGGATAGGTAAGTGCTTAGATGAATTGATGTTTAATCTTTAAAAAAAAAAAAAAAAAAAAATTGAAATTAGGGAGAGAATTTTATGTAGTAAATTAATTTTACTTGACAAGAATTAATTTAATCTGGATGTAAGCACTTTATCAAATGTACCACCAATTCCAATTGATTAAAATCTAATATTACTATAATTTTATATCAATAATTACTAATTAATAACTAATGATACTAATTAACTAAGTGAAATATAAAGTTCCTCAGTGTATTATTAATAATAAACTGTTCCTCAGTTGACGATAGCTCACCGGAAGTGCTATTTTTATATGTAACACCAATTCCATTTGATTAAAATTGTATATTATTATTATAATAGGTTAGTATTTATTAAAAATAATTAAATATAATTGTGCTATATTATTTTTCCACGTATGTTCGATGTAGCATTATGGTTGAAAGAATTAAAGGATTTTCGTTTTTCGTTTATCTATACTTCAATTCAAAGACAACAGACAGCGATAATGGCCAAAAAGATGGCCTGTTATGACATAGATAATAATATTTGCAAATGTTTTTCATTTCGTTATCCTGCTTTAAATGACAAAGAAAAAATCATTAAAATGTAAAAACCGTGTTTTTTTTTTTTTCGTTTAACTCCAACTCTATATTATTACTTTGTAAAGTTTTCCTACCAGTCAAATTTAGTTCTTGTATTTCATAAAGTTTCTTCACGAAAAGAGGAATGAAATATTTTACGTTTCGAATGAATCTAAACACCCAATCGAGGGGAATCTAATCAAACCCCATATATTTTTAAACTCTTTTTTTGACCAACTCCGAAGATAATATTGCATTGAAAGGTTAGGAACACCGAATGTGGCTGTGCTGCATTGTAAAAAAATATTTTTTTAGTGTAATTGTTGTTGTGAGATGTAAGAATTTGGTTTCATGATAAAATATGGAATCTTCAGTGCAGGTAAAAAAATGAACTTATCAAATGCTTTAATCACGAAAAAACTTAGAAAGTGTGAAAAAGGAATGAATGGAAATAATAGATTCGGTCAAATATTAATAACTTTATCAAAATATTTATGATCACATAATATTGTCTAGGACGTGAAAAAATCAACTTATAACCCTGAAGCGCAGAATAGTATAGTAAAGATAAATTCGAATATTCAAATTGTAATGTTTATACTAAAATATAAAACGTAATACTATTTGGAAATCTGCAACAAATAAGAAGACCTAAATTTTGATTGTATTAGGAAAGGGCTCCGTTCTAATGAATAAAGTTTTTAAATTAGTAGATAAAACTAGCAAATATTTACCATACATATTCATTTTTTAAAATTTGAATTTCAAATGTTGATTTCTGAAAAGCGCCTTCCTATGGAACATGTCGCTTTCTTAGTTAAATATCGTTTTTATTCTCTTTCATTTAAAATTGATATGTTAGCTTAACGAATATTTATTGCAGAATGAACTTATTACATACTTGAATATGCTAAGTTGATTGTATCTATTCACTCCTTTTCCTATCCTCTCTTCCTCGTCCCTATCTGTGACTTAAACCTGAAGCGTTAAATGGGTTACTATTTTGTTTGGAACATGGTCGATTGATCATGATTGTGTCTGCAACATTGTGATTTATAATTTTCAGGGAGATATATGTTGTTTAGTTTCCTGGCCCATGTAGGAGTATCATCTTCAGGGTGATGCCTTGACCTATAGGATCTTCGATAGCCTTCCAATGTATTCCGCTTTCTTAGATGCGTGTCCTCGTTTTCCTTCTGCGTTTCTTAGGTCCTTAATGCGAATTACTTCCTTTTGGGACCTAGATATAGTGATTCCATTCATCTACTAATAGAACTGCATTGGAATTCCTTAATGGTCCAGTCGTTCTGTACGAAGTGATTTGCAACAGCGCAAGTATAACTCTACAATGAAAATAAATGAATGAAAATTCTATTTATTACTCATTAAAATGGAGAACGAGAATTTAAGGATGAATAATTTCAAAAGTTTTAATTCAATTTAAATTTTATTTTATTTCTTGACTGTTAGCACACTCACATGTCAGTCAATACAAGTTTTGATAGTTTCGATGCCATAATTGAAACAAAGTATATAGGAAGTACACCAGTGAAAAGGTTCCAATAAACTACTTTTATTAATAACACACTACAGTTACTAATAAGACTACCTGATTCGATGGGAATGAACTAGCATGTTGTCTAAAAGTAGCATATTCGGTATAGGTTATAGCAGCTCGAAGACAACATTAAACAGGAAAGAGTACAATAAATTGGTGCATAATCATACCTTGAACGGTTACATTTACACTAATTCCTATTAAAATTCGAAGCATCGAAAGAAGTGGGATAGGATGGAGTCTTCCTAAGAAAAGGGTTTTTAATTTTATAGATTTTAGGGCATATATGAATTTATAAAAATATGCATAATTTTTCTTATTAATATAAAATATTATATAATATTAAAACCCATTATATGGATAAAATCACGCAATAGCCAAACAAATTTTCTAAATAGCAGTTTTCATTTCTGCACACCACCAAATCAACCACCGATTGTAAGTTACGCTTTCTTTAAAGGATCAAGGTACTGAAGTAAACAATCTAATGTAGTATCTGTGTACCAAGTAGCCTACGTAATAGACGAAAAATAACGCTGAACCAGAAACAAGCAAATAAGTTCCTTGTGAATGTGGAATAAGCGTTAACGATATGCTTGCTTTCGTAAATCTGTTATATAGATCTCTCAGTAGTGACTTTAACAATTCATATGCAACCAAAATAACTGTAAGTAAATTGTTATGGCATATTAATACAACTTTAGTAAGTTAGGTAATCGAGGTTAAAAAAGTCAGAGTTGATATATTTCGAAGCAGATATCAAGATCTTACGGGACGTTGTTGCCTAAAATTTACAGTTTCGAGAAAAACAACGGCCCATTCAATACTTCAAAACTCAAAAATCTACTGAATAATTCAAGCAATAAACATCGGTGATGTTAGAATTAAGTATCAATGTATAACTGGGAAATTTAATGTTTTTATTTTATGAAATAGATGTTGAAGGTCTCCTCCTGCTGTTCTGTACCAACCCAACTGTTCTTCCTGAGTTTATTTTTTTTTAAAGGGTATTTCTACTGCATTATTTCTCAATAGTGGAAAATATTAAATTCAATTTTTTGTTTGACATTAAAAAATGGCTTGACCAAAAATTAGTCATTCTGTTCTTTATATAAAAAATCTGGTGCGTGCGCGCAACACACAACTTTAACTTACCAACTTACTTAGATTAGAAATTAATGCGTTTTGTTAATAGCCACTTCTCAAATGAACAGAAAGGCTTCAATTATGAACAATGGTCTGTCATTAAAGGCGTACTCCGCATGCCTGGGCTCAACAAGTTTTATGAGTTGACTGAATATTTTTTTCTCCTCTTTATGTTTTCTTTATTTTTATCATATCTCATATTTAGCCATTTCTTATTTTTAGGCGTAATGACTTTATAGGACTTACTTTATAGGAAAACAAAAAAGGCCCCTTCCCCATTTAAGCCCCCTCAGAACATTTTAATAATAATAAAGCTTACCTGATATTAAGTAACAACTAATTTTCATTGAACATGACGAATTTAATCAAAATCATTAACTCCGTTTTTGAGATAATCGAAAAAAAGGTAAAACTTGGAAAAAAAGTTATGAAATAAAGTGCCCCCTCCGTTTGACCAATTTTGATGAAATGTTGGCTATCACATCTTTGGCATATACATACATCAAATACCCAGTTTGATCAAAATCGTTAAAGCCTTTTTTGAGTAAATAAAAAAAAAACGTGAAATTGATACAAAATTTATTAAGTAAAGTCCCCCCTCCGGTTGGTCAATTTTGATGAAATGTTGGCTATCACATCTTTGGCATATACATACATCAAATACCCAGTTTGATCAAAATCGTGAAAGGCGTTTTTGAGTAAATAAAAAAAACACGTGAAAATGATACAAAATTTTTTAAGTAAAGTCTCCCCTCCGGTTGATCAATTTTGATGAAATGTTGGCTATCACATCTTTGGCATATACATACATCAAATACCCAGTTTGATCAAAATCGTGAAAGGCGTTTTTGAGTAACTAAAAAAAACACGTGAAATTGATACAAAATTTATTAAGTAAAGTCCCCCCTCCGGTTGATCAATTTTGATGAAATGTTGGCTATCAAATCTTTGGCATATACATACATAAAATACCCAGTTTGATCAAAATCGTGAAAGCCGTTTTTGAGTAAATAAAAAAAAACACTTGAAAATGATACAAAATTTATTAAGTAAAGTCCCCCCTACGGTTGATCAATTTTGATGAAATGTTGGCTATCAAATCTTTGGCATATACATACATAAAATACCCAGTTTGATCAAAATCGTGAAAGCCGTTTTTGAGTAAATAAAAAAAAACACTTGAAAATGATGCAAAATTTATTAAGTAAAGTCCCCCCTCCGGTTGATCAATTTTGATGAAATTTTTACAGTCATATCTCGGGCATATAAATAGATCAAATACTCAGTTTAATCAAAATCGTTAGAGCCGTTTTTGAGAAAATCGAAAAAAACTTAAAAAGTTATTAAACAAAGTACCCCCTCCCTTTGAGCAATTTTGATGAAATTTTTGCTGTCACATCGCGGGCATATACATATTCTAAATATCCAATTTCAGGTTCGCACGGTTTATAGTTTTTGAGCTAGTCTGTTCACACACACACACACACACACACACACACACACACACACACACACACACACACACACACACACACACACACACACACACACACACACACACACACACACACACACACCATTTCGCGGGACTTGGTTAATTGGACTCAGGGGACCCCAAAACGTGTATTTCCGTTGAAAACTGGAAGTCGAAATTTTTTACGATCGCAATACTTCCACTTACTATATATTTCATATATAGGTAAGTGAAAGTAAAAACTATTCCTAGTTGTTGCATTTAGCCATAAAAAGGTCTTAATAACATTAAACTTTTACTAATATTCATATTTTAATAAAATGAGGGGGTACCCTTTTGAAATGTCAGAATAAAAATTTTAGAAAACTAGTATGGAAGAAGTGCTTTTATTTTGTAATATCTTACATACACAACTGGGAAATGGATTTTATTTAAACATTTAATTGTGATTTTGACGTTTTTTTATGATTATCATATTTTTAATTTTATTGGCTCGCTGATTGCTCTTCCCCATTTACATCCAGTTTTCAGTCACCATACGATCGGTATACTAATTTTATATGTATAACTAGATGTCCTACAATAACTAAGGAAGCTGTCAACGCATCCGACATCATAAAAAACATTCAAAAAATGAAGAATAAAATGGCTGGGTCTCGTTCAAATGAGACTTCCCACAAAATAATGATGGATGAACAACGAGGTGGAAAACGAAAAAAAGGCAGGGCAATATACTGTGGCTGAGTGAAGTCGAGCACGGTCTGTAGACTCTTCTTGGCGTTTGAATGTGGAGAAGGGCGACCGAGGACAGGCATCTGTTGAGGAAGATTAGTGAGGGGCCAAGGTTCCGCAAGGACCACAGCACCATTAGATGTTGCTGATATAAATCCCTCAGCACCTCAGCAGAATAAACACATTTAAATAATGGTTAAACAGTGGTTTCAAGCTTTTTTTTTTTTAAGGTTTTAGGATGAGGATCGAGAGATTATAATTTGATTCACAGGGTCAGTATACTTGTATTGTGCGTGACCAACTCTAAGGTCAGAGAATCAAACAGTCGGTAAGTAACCAACAATCGTCGATCGAAATCGCCGGCACACACCAAGACCTAATAAATTTTATCTTAATGATAACCTATTAAACCGTTGACTAATAAATAAACTAATGTTTCTTTACTACGGCCAAGAGTAAGACTTAACACATTAATTGACGTTTATTGTTACTGACCCGGTGCATTAAGCTGTAGAATGACTCTCTTGTACATAAATAGTCTAATGGATTTATTTATATATTAAAATGATCGTTCAAATCCGACGATCAGTTCCTGATATCAGCTGGTACAAACCTGTTATATATACATCTTTCTACGTAGGATAGATTTATAAGATAAAACTCCATCTAGTGTTTCTTGATTAAGAAAAAGACACATTAATGTTTACGGGACAGGTGACAAGCCAGTAGATTTAAACAAACGATTTTTTTTTACTTTACTAAATGAATTAGTACGATTCATTATCGCCGCGATAATGAAAACAGCTAGTCTAATTGGTCACAGTAATAATGAACTTTGCTAAGCAACCGCAACATCCCACCTGGTTGAAAAACAGTCAAGGCTGCTCATGGCGTTTGCGCCTGCGTGAAATTCCTTTAGGATGATAATAATGGCTGGTAACTTTTATAAAAATTTTATCAACCTCGCTATAAATCATAGATCCACAATAAACGTTTATATGAATCCATTTGCGATATTACAGTTATATACCATGAAGCATAAGAAAATTTGTTGGGGAATATGGCGGCTTAAACAAAAAAAATAATGAAAAAGCACAATTAAAGCGAAAACAAAGCACGAGTTTGTTTTATTTATTTCATTTATTTCACTAATCACTTTTGTTTTCCGAAGGAGGGGAGGTGGATTTATCCCTCATATACTCCCTGCAACCATTCCTGTATACTACTACATTAACTGTAGTTATTTGAACAGAATCGCGTTGAAATAAGATGATGGATTGAAATTATTTTGGGTGTTTAAATGTACTAAAACCATTACTCCAGTTTAGCATTAACAAAATGGGGATAAAATTCCTATGTACAATGACTGATTTTTAAATCGATTTCAAGGATTCGATTTGGATAGAAAATTACCAAAACCAATAAATCTTGGATAAAACGATAAACCTTCTCTGTTATAAGATGTATCTATATGTAAGCAAGCAATGAAGAAAACTTAGTTAGATTAGTGCTAGTTAATTAACTAGCACTAATTTAGCTATGTTTATGTTAAGGCAATTTTTTATGATTTTTATTTTTTGTTTTTTTTTACACTTATTGAAATCAGGATAAATAGTAATGAAATAATAGTAAATTAATATTCTAATGCGGTACAAGGTATGTTAAGCGGATATTGGAGTGTTATCATTATTATTACTAATAAAAAATAAATAAACCTTTTTTAAATATTTGTTAACATAAAACTTATGCACTAATTTTCTATATAGAATTAGAAGCCTTAAAATAACTAAGGATGCTATCAACGGATGCCTCATCATAAACAACATTAAAAAAAATGGCTGAGTCTCGATAGTTCCCACAAGATGACGATGGATGGACACAGAGGTGTAAAACAAAAAAAAATAATTGGGCAATACATTGCTGGCTGAGTGAAGTCGAGCAGGATTTTCGGACTCTTGGTGTTTGAAGGTAGAGGAGGGCCACAATTAGCAAATGTGAGAATATCAAAGAAAGAGGCATTTAAGGCTTTAAGGAAGATAGTGCCCATCTCATCCCGGATATCAACAGATCCCCTCCTATTGATTCAGAGCAGGATAACCAACATATTTTAAGTCGTCTCATTACTGGCATGTTGTTTATAAGTGCCCGTTTAGTTTGATGTGAAATAAAGAATTAAGATTATGTAGGTATATATTGGTCGATTGGTCATTATTGTAAGTCTGTATGAGGGTTCGTTATTAATCATAAAGTTCTATTAATTTAAAAATTAATTTGAAATATTTTTTCCAGCATTGTAATATGTACATTTTCCACAAAATGCGAGATTTTTAAAATAAGATATTACACTAAAACTTTTTTTATACAACATACAGATGACAGAAGATATTATAATTTAAAAAACCGAAAAATTGTTTTAGAATTTTATCATATTATTAGATTTCATCTTTAGCACAAATATATATTATTATATTTCAATGCACAAATATAAGGTTGATATTTGTAAAATGGCGGACATAATATCATATCTGAGATAATATGAAGCATTTAAGTTCATCATATAAATAGTCAATTGCTTGATAATAAATCGCACGACGAGCGTTTTAACGGAGCCTGATAATATTTTCCAGTGATGAGACGGTTACCCAACAGCGATTCCGGTGAAGCTGGTAATTTATTTCATTTTTTATGTCGCCGGAAACTTGATAATAGAGGTTGAACATTTAACCTAATGTTTGCTCCACACCATCCGGGGTCTTCTCTTAACTTATGTATTGATAATAAATACTCCCAAGCGAGAAACCCAATGTCGTGATCATAATTTGTATTACATGTATACAGATTTATTCCACTATTATGTCGGGTTTACTTGGCATGATTAAAGCTACTCAATTAATCATTATAATCCTAAAACAAAGTGCACAATATGCGTGCCGCTAAAACTATAAAACTAGTCCTGTACTACTGAATAACTATAGAAGATCCCGAGATCATCTTCTTTTCAGACGTCTTGGAGGATTGTCTAGTATTGAAGAGGAAGTGATGTTGGAAAAAAGCGAGTTCAGATTGCGTGGGAGTTTATGGTGAGGGCGATGGTACCTGAATCGGATTTAAAGGCAGTAAAAAGTTGTTGGCTATTCCGTCCCTCGGATTGACGTAAAATGGAAGTCCGGAGGCTGTAAAATGTCAGATTCTCGGTAAAGACCCCTATCCTAACTATAGGCAAAATTTAGGACTTCCACTGTAGCATCCTCCGATTAGCCTTAGTAGCATTTAGTGACGTTAAACAGACAAACAAAAACAAACAAACTATTACACTGCAGACTCCATTATCATGAGAATGGTCTCATTTCATTCAGGGTATTGTGTTGTTGTTTATAGCAAATGTCTATGTTACTTCCTGTTACCGCTGGTTTAAGAAAAAATATTCATATTTTGCGGGTGAGTATTACTTGACCTAACAAGAGACAAATAATATTGGTTATTTGTTTTCAAGAACTATTTTTTCTGCAATAGTATGTATTTTTTGTTACGTATATAGACAATCATATTTAAAGATTTTTTTTTTTTTTATCAAAAGAACACCCGCCGCTTTAATAGTAGTATTTTTTAACTTTCTTGTATGTTTTGTGATTATTATATTAAATATTATCTTGAAAATATTTAATCATATTTAGCTAAAGAATTTTTAAATAATACTTTCATCCATATTTTACCCGCATTTAACATGAAAATTCAAACTCCACTTATTCCAACTTATCCAACTGATTATAAATGTCCATTGAATTCGCTGACCAGCAATGAACGCGGCCCCCCAGGCTTGCTGGGGGGTGTGATATAGGATTGAACGCCCTACTCACTTATCTTTAGTTCACCCAATCACCATAAAAAGTTATAATATCCCAAATACTGTAATACTTATTTACAATGTTGCATAAATCAAAATAAAAAGGCACGAATTTTCCAAAGAGAAATATTATTAAAAGCGCTTTCCTGAAAAATGTTGAAATTGAAAATGAAGTTATTTATTCTTTCAAAATAAAGGCTCTTCTATTAATCCAACCAACTTCTTATTCCTATGAAGTTATGTTTTCTATTTTTTCACTCATGGTTTTTATTGATAACTGCACTACTTAAGAATGTTCACTTGTTTTTCGTTAAATATGCTTTTATATTATAAATTCATAAAATGCAATGTTTCTTTTAAATAAACTTCTTATGTGAAATACAGTTGGTTTTGTTTATTTATTTTTGTAATTCATTTATTTATTTATTTAGTTACATTTTAGGTACCATATACAACATCATAGGCTAGAGGCACCAAATTCTATTAATTTATAAATACATAAGGACTATGGTAATTTCATAGAGATTTGTAAATATTGATTTCTTTTAGAAATTTAAATAAGTTCTTTGAACATTCTGGTTTTAGTGTTTCAGCATATCCCTTGATGTGGTGCATATCTCGCTGCTTCCAGTACTGGGCAGCCTTCTAAGATGTGTTCTACAGTTAAATTTAAATTGCATCTTGGGGTTGTTGGTGGAGGTCTATCTTCGAAGAGATGCCTGTGGGTTAGCCTGGTGTGCCCAATTCTCAGGCGAGTTATTACAGTCTGCTCTCGCCGGCTTCCGTATATTTCTGGGAGAGGGTAGCTATTACAAATTAACATTTGTAATTCATTGCATATAGTGAATTTTTTTTTCAAATACAAAAGAAAAACTTATTATTTTAGCGTAATCTTGTGTAATTTAAATGAACAGCTGAAACAAAAACCATTATAAACCGAATGAATGTGCGATAACATTATGAATGAATTTATGAATAACCCAGCGCTATCTGGAATTTGGTGCAATAATAAACTAAATTTATTATTAATCAACCCATCATTCATGTAAAGGTGGGCTAATCCACACATAGGTCATCAACAATAGGTTATTTAAAAAAAATCGGGTGAGTGCGCGCAACACATAACTTTCACTTACCAACTTACTTAGATTAGAAATTAATGTGTTTTGTTAATTGCCACTTCTCAAAGTCACTCATTATTCCATATTCATTTCTTATTTCTGTTTTTATTTGCTCTATAAAGTTCACTTAATTTTTTTATTATTAAATAAAAGTTTTTACTTGTGATGATTCGGCAATGCAAGTATAATACTCCAAGTCGTTTGATTTTATAAATCTCTACGTATTTGTTGAAAACTTCATATAATTCCAATGAAAAAAAAAATTCTATTAAATGAACAGTACATCTTTAATTACAAACATCGCCTGTCATTAAAGGCGTACTCCGCATGCGTGTTTTATGAGTTGACGGAATATTTTTCTTTTTTTCTCCTCTTTAGTTTACTTGATTTTTTCATATTTCTTATTTAGCCACTTCTTATTTTTAGGCGTAACGAGAGACAGTTAATTTCTCCATATAAACAAAAACAAAGGCACTTTATAGGAAAACAAAAAAGGCCCATTCCCCATTTAAACCCCCTCAGAACAATTTAATAATGATAAAGCTTAACTGATACCTGATATTAAAGAACACATAATTTTCATTAAACATGACGAATTTGATCAAAATCATTAAAGCCGTTTTCGAGATAATCGATAAAAGGTAAACATTGGAAAAAAGTTATGAAATTTGTGCCCCCTCCGTTTGACCAATTTTGATGAAATATTGACTGTCACATCTTTGGCGTATACGTACATCAAACACCCAGTTTGATCAAAATCGTTATAGCCGTTTTTGAGTAAATAAAAAAAACACATGAAAATTATACAAAATTATTATTATTTGGACTCAGGGGGACCCCAAAACGTGTATTTCCGTTGAAAACCGGTAGTCAAATTTTTTCTCGATCGCAATACTTTCCCTTACTATATATTTCATATATAGGTAAGTGAAAGTAAAAAAAAAAAAAAAAAATTAAAATTTCTTTATTAGACCTACCATACGTTCAATATCACGCCCTTCGGAAGAAAACGGGAATTTCATCGTTGGTTCTCGTAGAGTGTATAGTAACATATAACTTTCTGGATCGTACCTGGACTCATTTCTGGGTTTAGTGGCAGGCACATTGTAAACTTTTTTTACTTTCACTTACCTATATATGAAATATATAGTAAGTGGAAGTATTGCGATCGTGAAAAATTTCGACTTCCGGTTTTCAACGGAAATACACATTTTGGGACCCCCTGAGTCGAAATAACCAAGTCCCGCGAAATGGTCTGTGTGTGTGTGTGTGTGTGTGTGTGTGTGTGTGTGTGTGTGAACAGACTAGCTCAAAAACTATAAACCGTGGGAATCTGAAATTGGGTATTTAGTGTAGGTATATGTGACAGCATGAATTTCATCAAAATTTCTCAAAGGGAGGGGGTACTTTATTTAATAACTTTTTACGTTTTTTTCGATTTTCTCAAAAACGGCTCTAACGATTTTGATTAAACTGAGTATTTGATCTATTTATATGCCCGAGATATGACTGTAAAAATTTCATCAAAATTGATTAACCAGAGGGGGGACTTTACTTAATAAATTTTGTATCATTTTCACGTGTTTTTTTTTATTTACTCAAAAACGGCTTTAACGATTTTGATCAAACTGGGTATATGATGTATGTATATGCCCGAGATACGACTGTAAAAATTTCATCAAAATTGATCAACCGGAGGGGGGACTTTACTTAATAAATTTTGTACCAATTTCACGTGTACATATTTTTTATTTACTCAAAAACGGCTTTAACGATTTTGAAGAAACTGGGTATTTGATGTATGTATATACCGAATATGTAAAAGCCAACATTTCATCAAAATTGGTCCAACTAAGGGGGCACTTTATTTCATGACTTTTTTTCCAATGTTTACCTTTTTTTCGATTATCTCAAAAACGGCTTTAACGATTTTTATCAAATTCGTCATGTTTAATGAAAATTAGGTTTTCTTTAATATCAGGTAAGTTTTATCATTATTAAAATGTTCTGATGGGGCTTTTTTTGGGGGGGGGGCTTTTTTGTTTGTTTCTTTCTTTCTTATAAAGTACCTTTGTTTTTGTTTACATGGAGAAATTAACTGTCTCTCGTCACGCCTAAAAATGAGAAATGGCTAAATATGAGGTATGATAAAAATAAAGAAAACATAAAGAGGAGAAAAAAAGAAAAATATTCAGTCAACTCATAAAACTCGTTGAACCCACGCATGCGGAGTACGCCTTTAATGACAGACCATTGTTCATAATTAAACCCGTTCTGTTCATTTGAGAAGTGGCAATTAACAAAACGCATTAATTACTAATCTAAGTAAGTTGGTAAGTGAAAGTTGTGTGTTGCGAGCACGCACCAGATTTTTTTTAAGGTGCCTTTACACTCTACGAACCTCACCTTCGAACAAGTTCCCCTTCGAACCTTGCCGTACCGACGTGAAGCGAACAGCCATTTATACTTCACGTGACGTTAAGCGAACCAATATGGCTGACGCACCCCAAGCTAGCTTATGATAAAGAAAAAATCTCCTTTATCAATATATTTTATATTATCTGTAAAATAAAAAAATAGGAGACGAATTACAACGTATCACATATTACACTAGTATCACAAACAACTCCTGTCACTTAGAAAAACCCAAATCAAAAGTGACACTAGCGCTACCCCCGAACCCAGGCGAACAGATGAAGTACCTAGAACAGCCGAACAGTCGACGTGAAAGCTTCACGAAGGTTGTTCGAGGGTGGTGTTCGAAGGTAAAGTTCGTAAGGTGTAAAGGCACCTTTAGTTGTAGATATATATTGATCAGTCAGATATTTACAAAAATAGTTGATAACGGAATAATAATATCATTGAACATTAATCTATTACCTACCCGAATGAAGATAATTTATGAACGATAATATTGAATCGATAACAATAACCATTATAACTGGCATTTTAATATCGGGTTTCAGATTCATTATTCATTAATTTCAGCTTGTAATCGGAACCATTGGATAACCAGACGTGTGATATATTTATTTAGGTCGTTACCCTATGTTTCAATGGAGTGATTAAGTTTCTATCATTTGACATCTGTGGGTGGGAGGTCAAGCGGATTAGAATCTGAACCAATTATTTATCAAAGCATCTAATTGTTCAAGGTTTGTGTTGTAATATGAGTGTAGGTAGATAAATGAGAATCAGTTACGAGTAAAAGATGTTTTTAGGAGATGTATATATTCAATTAATGAATATGATGAACATTCGCGATTAAGTGTCAACGAAGGTGATAGGATGTTGGGTATCATGCCTTTGTCCTTTTTTGTTTTTTAATTTATCCCTTTCAAGCTTACATTTATTGAGTGTAAACAATTTTTTACGAGGTTAATTTTTATGTGTTATATTTTTCATTAAATTATTTTTTCGACTAAGAAGAAAAAAGTCAACTAAAAACATCAATGTTAAGAAACAGACTCCATGACATCTATGTTTTCCTCAAAACATCAACATCTTCGATGTCGCATCCCTAGTCTATAGAAGTACACATACACCAAATTTTACAAAAATCTCAGATGGTAAACTTCAAATTAGTATATTTTTGAGTTTGTTTGACGTGGAATGGCTCCTTTATAAGTTTTCTTATTTTATTTGTTTTTGAGAACACTACAACAGAAAATTATAACAAGTCAAAAGCCACCTAATGACATGGTTTGCGTAAAATTTAAAAAAGTGCCATATTTCATTTTGCCATCATAGTGCAGATTTAGAGATTTATTTTTTTAGTTTAAACCAGACCTGGGCATTATTTTAAATAAAAGTATTTTAAATACAAATGAAAATACTTTTTTTTTATTTTAGTATTTTAGAATTAAAATAAAATAAATCACATGTTTATTTTCATTTCAAATAAAATAAGTATTTTCATTTTAATTCTAAAATACTAAAATAAAAGAAAAAGTATTTTCATTTGTATTTTAAATAATAAAATAAAATAAATCTTAAGTAGGTTGTTTGAAGTTAAACAATTTTCGTAATAGTGTAGTGTAGTCATTTGCACTAGAGCTCTCACTCCTAAATATTGAACAAGTACATTTATTTAAGTTTTTGTTGCTACTTTTTTTTTTTTTTGTGTGTTTTATGGGGGGGGGGGTGCGCAATTATTTACTTTGTACCGCTTCATCCGATTTCAACAAATTTTTCACATTGGTGGTTTTTGATTATCTAAACGTCTAATGATTTCATTTCTTATAGGTACATGGTTTTATGCATAGATTTTGGGGTGGAGGGTTAAATATTAACTTTTTACCGCCGTATCCAATTGTCACGAAATATGAAACAAAGATTGTTCATTAGTCAAATAGTAAGGCCAATTCCTCATAATTTTTACAATAAATAGGTTTTTTATGGGTGGGGGGCTAATTATAGACTTTTTACCGGTTTATTCGATAGTAAAAAATCAAAAAATATGTTAGAGCCATACAAAAAGGCATAAACAGGATCCCAATCTGGAGACAACACCAAAAGAGTTAGTAAACTTAGTAGAAATGTGTATGACTGATACATTCAATAAAGTTATAATCGGTCATTGTTTTTCCGAGAAGTTGACGGTCGTTGGAAATTGGAGAGGAAATTCAGGCAAGATTAGAGGTAAGAAATACTAGCCATTAACGAAATTACTTGGGGTCACCTGTGGTGTTGTGGTTAGCATGGCAACCTACAATACTAATGATCGCGGGTTCAATTCCAGCGGTGGCCCTAGGATTTTTTAATGGGAGTAAGAAATCCTTAGCTATGCCGTCCCTCGGATAGGACGTAAAATGGAGGTCCCGAGCCTGTACGATGTCAGGTACTCGTTAAAGATCCCTATCCTAATTATACCTGGATAGGCAAAATTTAGGACTCCCACTGTAGCATCGTCCGATTAGCCTTAGTGGCATAAAAATGGACGTTAAACAAACAAAACAAAACAAACAAACGAAATTACTTAGCTCACGCATTCTTCCTTAAAACTTAAGAATTCGAGTTTAGAAAAAAAAATATTCCTCCTGCGGTTCTTTAAGAATGCAAAACGTGCATGCTAACATTAAATGATGAACAAGTGAGGTGATAGCAGACAGATGAATAAAATTGAAGTGTGAAATTGCAAAACAGTGGTGAAAGAATTCCATAGAAATTAATAAGCGCGGTAGCGCGGTGACGAATGGAAAACGTCTGAGGGAAGTAAGGGCTGAATAGTAGGTGGGAGGATTGCGTTAGGACTGATTTGCCAAAATTCCTATTGGACGGAGGTCGTTGGGTGGTTATGGGTGGAATAGTCTAATGGGTAGCCAAATTATTTTAAATAGGTTCCGAATCAGAATGGATCTGTAGAAAAAGAAATTTAATTTAGTAATTTCGACAAAACGAAAGCGAAGATGATCTGAGTACCAGATACATTACACCAAGCAAAGACAACCGAAAAAAAAATTAAATAAAAACTGTCGATTTATTAATCAATTGCAATATTTAAAAAAAAATATTTATTAATCAATTGCAATATGTTTTAAAAGTATTTTGTATTTTCATTTTAATTTTTTTTATTTAAAATACAAAATACTTTTTTTATTTTGCATTCAAAATAATTTTATCGAAAAGTATTTTAAATGATTTGAGGTTAAAATGCCTTTTATTCAAATTTATTTTAAATACTTGCTATTTAAAATAAAGTATTTTAGAAAAAAAATTAAAATACTTTTTGCCCAGGTGTGGTTTAAACCAAAAAACCTACTGTTTTCGAAAAAAAAAGGTGGAAAGGGTTTGACGTTACTATGGATACCTCCATGTGATAAGGCAAAGGGGTTATGAATCTATTTTTTACTTTCACTTACCTATATATGAAATATATAGTAAGTGGAAGTATTGCGATCGTGAAAAATTTCGACTTCCGGTTTTCAACGGAAATACACGTTTGGGGGCCCCTGAGTCCAATTAACCAAGTCCCGCGAAATGGTGTGTGTGTGTGTGTGTGTGTGTGTGTGTGTGTGTGTGTGTGTGTGTGTGTGTGTGTGTGTGTGTGAACAGACTAGCTCAAAAACTATAAACCTTGCGAACCTGAAATTGGATATTTAGTGTATGTATATGCCCACGATGTGACAGCAAAAATTTCATCAAAATTGATCAAAGGGAGGGGGTACTTTTATTTAATAACTTTTTACGTTTTTTTCGATTTTCTCAAAAACGGCTCTAACGATTTTGATTAAACTGAGTATTTGATCTATTTATATTTCAGAGATATGGCTATAAAAAATTCATTAAAATTGATCAACCGGAGGGGGGACTTTACTTAATAAATTTTGTATCATTTTTTTTTATTTACTCAAAAACGGTTTTAACGATTTTAATCAAACTGAGTATTTGATCTATTTATATGCCCGAGATATGACTGTAAAAATTTCATCAAAATTGAACAACCGGAGGGGGGACTTTACTTAAAAAATTTTGTATCATTTTCACGTGTTTTTTTTATTTACTCAAAAACGCCTTTCACGATTTTGATCAAACTGGGTATTTGATGTATGTATATGCCAAAGATGTGATAGCCAACATTTCATCAAAATTGACCAACCGGAGGGGGGACTTTACTTAATAAATTTTGTATAATTTTCACGTGTTTTTTTTATTTACTCAAAAACGGTTTTAACGATTTTGATCAAACTGGGTATTTGATCTATTTATATGCCCAAGATATGACTGTAAAAATGTCATCAAAATTGATCAACCGGAGGGGGGACTTTACTTAATAAATTTTGTATCATTTTCACGTGTTTTTTTTTATTTACTCAAAACCGGTTTTAACGATTTTGATCAAACTGGGAGTTTGATGTATGTATATGCCAAAGATGCGTTAGCCAACATTACATCAAAATTGGACAAATGGAGCGGGCACTTTATTTCTTAATTTTTTTCCAATTTTTACCTTTTTTTTTTTTTGATGATCTCAAAAACGGCTTTAACGATTTTTATCAAATCGTCATGTTTAATGAAAATTAGGTGTTCTTTAATGTCAAGTTAGCTTTATCATTATTAAAATGTTCTGAGGGGGCTTTCTTTTTTGGGGGGGGGGCTTTTTGTTTGTTTGTTTCCTATAAAGTACCTTTGTTTTTGTTTATATGGAGAAATTAACTGTCTCTCGTTACGCCTAAAAATAAGAAATGGCAAAATATGAGATATGATAAAAATAAAGAAAATATAAAGAGGAGAAAAAAAGAAAAATATTCAGTCAACTCATAAAACTCGTTGAGCCCACGCATGCGGAGTACGCCTTTAATGACAGACCATTGTTCATAATTAAAGCCGTTCTGTTCATTTGAGAAGTGGCAATTAACAAAACGCAATAATTTCTAATCTAAGTAAGTTGGTAAGTGAAAGTTGTGTGTTGCGCGCACGCACCAGATTTTTATATTTTCTATTGGAGATTATAATCCCATCATTAAAACATCATCTTAAGTCCGTCGATGTCATTTGTTTTTCCATTGCGCCTGATAATCCTTTCTTTCTTCAGTTTCTGAATAATATATTAAGAAAAGAAACTGCTATTATTATTCTAAATTTATTGTACATTCAATTGTCCTTATACCTACTGCTAATGTGCCTCTTAAAGTGTCTTAATATTAGAAACTATTTTTTGAATTTTAGGATCTGAATTTGTCTCGGTGATGACGTTCACTTCTGATTTAAGAAGTAAAGCTTAAACTCTAAACGCAAAACAAAAATCAATTTTTAAAAACGTTTGCCGAGCGTCTGTTTAGAAGACTCAAAAAAATATTTGGCGCGTATGTAAAAAATGTCTGGTTTTTGGTAAATTCTATTACCTGCAGATTACAGAACGAAAAATTATAGTGATATAAATATGTTTTGTATTTTATCAAAAATATAATGTTTTAATGTTGTGTAAGTACTCACGTTTTTCTTCTTCTTTTCGAAGAAGTGAGGTCCTTTCGGAAGGCATTGGAGATTTAAGACAAACTAGACCTTAAGATTAGAAATTAGACCTTAATATCTTAACAAGATAAGACAATTTTTTTATATATATATTTCAATTTTACTTTTCTTGTACTGATGACAGTAGTTTCTGTTCTTCTAAAGCTGAGTGATTTCTTTCAGATTCCTCATTTTTCACATTTTCTTGGATAGATTTACTTGACCGTTTATGCTCTGGTTTGTCTCCCTAAAAAATAGAAAAAAATAAAAAAGAGGTTATAGTTTATGTTATCACCGGGTTTTCCTTAAAATAATTATAAAAAATATGTAGGGAAACACCTGTTGTGAAGGCCCCACGATTGTACCATGTGACCCGCTCGACCTCGGGAGTCTTGTCCTGAATTTTTAATCTAATGCTAACAGTGTAGAGAAGAGTGTGCTTCATTGATTGATTTTTCAACATGTAAGTAAATTTTTATATTTTCAGTATATTTGGTTAAAAGGCATGGCAAAACATTTGAAAAAACAACATCCGATTCTGTTCACAAAGCCCCAAACTCCTTTGAAAAACCTAACCTTTCGATTTACCAGTTTCTTGTTTGATTGTTCTCCCCTGTCCTGGCAGCCATCTTTCATATGATCTCTCCTTTGGCTCTCATCAACTAGGGTTTGTTGGCGCAGTAGCAATTCACAAAAGCATGGTAACATAAACAAAGGTGAAACTACCAAATGTCTTTAGTTCCAGCGAGGAGGATGAGAACAATACTTCCTATGCAGAAAATGAGGACAGTCTAAACTTCTGTTTTCTTCTATTGTCATTCTATTTTCCCTTAAAAGCTGTTAAAAACCGATTAAAAATTATTATTCCACTATATTGCAGCTCTCAATAACAATAATATGTGTCAGGCAGTACTTGAATGAGATGGCTAAACAACTCCACCTTCTAGGCCAACCTGCCCCATAAAGGGGGTTTATTGGCATACTCTGGATTGACGAATTCTACAATTTTCTATGATTTTAGTATTAAATATTATCTAGTGAAAAAAATACTTGAAGTACTCTAATACTTGGAGTTTACAATGGTATCAGCCCTATTGGGATTATATTAACAGGAACGACTCAACAATCAAAAAAGTGAAAACTGTTGCTAACCAACACCGCTCTCCCCTACATAAAATACAAATGAATTTCTGATTTGTAGTTATACATCTACCGGACTTATTGGAATAAAGTTAATTCATACCTCGTTCACTCCTTTCTAGAACCTCATATCTAAAAAAAAAGGAGTTTTCAGAACAGCGAGTTTAAAAATAGAATAAAATGTGTTCAGATTAGTTATCAAACATTTTCACAAACTTGTAGATCTTTTTATATAAAAAATTAAATTTTCTCTCTGTTTGAAGGAGAAGAAAATATAAAATATTGAAAGTTTAACAGTCCCTTTTAATTTATGACATTATTGAATAAATAGACTGTGCTTGGATTGGTTTAAAAATTTGACCATCTTGCAAAGATTTACTACTGCAAGGATAGCTCAATCATAACTCGAAAAAAGTTGACTTTTGAAATATGATATTGGTAAAAGAAGTGAGTAATGTTAGAAGTATATATAGGCGTAATATATTTTAGGCAATTATTAAAAACATCTTTCAAAAATAAAAATAGAATGCTTAAACTTTAATTACAAACGACAAATTATTTTATCTTTTCTGTTCGCTATTAGTCTATACGGTGAGTATGTCGCTCACTGTTTGGTTTACGTTGTGATTCTTGCTAAAACGTCCTCCTGACAAGAAAAAAAGGGTGTTGCCGCCTAATGATAAGATTTAGCTGGAGGCGGGAATTGGTGATAACATGATGTATGAGCAAATAAAATTGTCATCAATATTTTGGTCTTTAGATTTCTCTCTATTAAATTCCCTATCATCAGTTTTGGCATTTAAATGGCTAATTGACGACAATTATCTGGTTTTAAAAAGACCACGCTAAGATGGTTTATAGAACGATCATCAACGGAAAGAATGTGCCTCAGAATTGGAAAATTGAAGTTTAATGAATGTTGTAATGAAGTAGATTGTTATGAAGATTATGAAGTAGAGAAACGCGTAAAAGTTCGAACGAGTCTCGCAAAATGGTCTGCGTGTGTGTGCTTGTGAGTTTATGTATGGATGTGTGGTCAGACTGTAATTAGGTTTTTGAGTAAGGTATATGCCCGTGACAGCAAAGGTTTCGTCAATATTGAGTAAACGGAGGGGCACTTTATTACTTAAAGTACTTATTTCAGCATTTAGTACTTAAATTTGTTTTACGCATTTATGATTTGAGTGTGTTGTAAGAATGAATATGTATTTATGTTCACATAAAAGTGGGTATATCAATAAAATCGTATTTGTATTTAAAAACACCTCAAAGCGCAACTCTGTCTCTTGATTAACCCTAACTATAAATACCAGACTTTTTTTCTTTCTAATAGCAATAAACTAATTCATAAGATATATATTACTCACAAAAAAAAAAAATCTGGTGCGTGCGCGCAACACACAACTTTCACTTACCAACTTACTTAGATTAGAAATTGACGTGTTTTGCTAATTATCATTTCCCAAAGTCACACATTTTTCTACATTCATATCTTATTTTTTTTTAATCGTTAAAGCCGTTTTTGAGTAAATAAAAAAACCCGTGAAAATGATACAAAATTTATTAAGTAAAGTCCCCCCTCCCGTGGATCAATTTTGATGAAATTTTTACAGTCATATCTCGGGCATATAAATACATCAAATACCAAGTTTGATCAAAATCGTTAAAACCGTTTTTGAGTAAATAAAAGAAACCTGTGAAAATGGTACAAAATTTATTAAGTAAAGTCCCCCCTCCCGTAGATCAATTTTGATGAAATTTTTACAGTCACATCTCGGGCATATAAATACATCAAATACCAAGTTTGATCAAAATCGTTAAAATCGTTTTTGAGTAAATAAATAAAACACGTGAAAATGATACAAAATATATTAAGTAAAGTCCCCCCTCCGGTTAATCAATTTTGATGAAATTTTTACAGTCATATTTCGGGCATATAAATCGATCAAATACTCAGTTTAATCAAAATCGTTGGAGCCGTTTTTGAGAAAATCGAAAAAAAAACGTAAAAAGTTATTAAATAAAGTACCCCCTCCCTTTGAGCAATTTTGATGAAATTTTTGCTGTCACATCGCGGGCATATACCTACACTAAATACCCAATTTCAGGTTCCCACGGTTTATAGTTTTTGAGCTAGTCTGTTCACATACACACACACACACACACATACACACACAGACCATTTCGCGGGACTTGGTTATTTCGACTCAGGGGGTCCCAAAAAGTGTATTTCCGTTGAAAACCGGAAGTCGAAAATTTTCACGATCGCAATACTTCCACTTACTATATATTTCATATATAGGTAAGTGAAAGTAAAAAAATTCTGGAGCGTTGCGCGCAACACACAACTTTCACTTACCAACTTACTTAGATTAGAAATTGAAGTGTTTTGATAAATATGTAAACCCCATTCCTCAAATTCGCACATTTTTCCCCATTCACTTACTTATTTTTCATTGTATTTGCTCTCCAAAATACACTAATATTTTTTATTGTCCAATAAAAGGATTTACTTGTGATAATGTGGCAATGCAAGCAAAATACTCCGTCGCGTCTTATTTTATAATTCCCTATGTAGTTATTGGAAACTTCATTTAGTTACCATGGAAACATACTACATATTTCTGTTAAGTATCTATGTTACAAAATACCTTGACAACTCTTTCGCATGAACAGATCGCCTTACCTTAGACAATGGTGCCGTCAAAGGCGTACTGCGCATGAGTGGGCTCAACGTGTTGTCGGTATAAGAGCTTTTTTGGTGTGCTAATTTTTTTCTTTGACCTATACTATTTCAAAATCATAAAACGTTTAAAAATAAAACATCAGTAAGAATTTCAGTTCAATACATTTTGAAATTCAACGCGATTTTCTCAAGGATGCAATAATAAAGCCAACCACTTTTCATCGGTTTCAAACAAAAATAAGTGGAAATTTCGACCTCTATGGGTTTTTTCTTTATGATCGCTGTGAATGTACATTTTTGTAACAAATTTCAGTTGAATATATTTAATTATATATATAATTAATTTAATTATTTATTAAATTTATTTATTAATTTAATTATATAATTAATATAATTATATAATTATTTATAATAATTATGCTTTGAAGTCATATTTATATAAGTAGGCAGCACTGTTGTGTTCTAAAAAAACATATCATTTCTCTCTAGTCATTTCATTATTATATGTTTCAGAATTCGATTCCAATAATATAGCAAAAATTAAGCAAGCAATTGAAAGAAACTTGTCATATGCAGCATTAACTAACTCTCCTTTTATTATTCAAAACGCGGTAAGAAACGCCCACTGTTTTCACTTAAAATGGAAAATCCATTGTTAATTTTCACGAGCAGTCTTCAAACGATCGTATACTCCTCAGTTCGAAATACACTAGGACACAAAGGAGAACTTTTAAGTAAGACGAGGTAGAAATTTACCGTACTATAAAAAACTAGAAAGCATTCATTATTTTACTTTGATCAATTACCATGAGTTAACTAGAAGAACGTTAATCCATAAATGGGGAATTTAAATTAGAATCATTGATGCTTTCAAAAATCATTTAATACTTTTTTTAAATTGCCTAAAGCAATGAGGCAATGTCATAAAAGAGATCCTATTTTGAAAGGGCCTTAATAGTATTGCTATACTTTTATGATATTTTTTCGAGATTTGAAAATATTTAGGTCGTACCTAATCATTCTTGAGTTTTTGTAATATAAAAAAAAACTCCTTAAATTGTACTGAACTCATAGTTAACAATCATGAGTTGTAGAGGTACTGGTTTTTGTCAGTACTCTCTACGGATAAAATAAGGAGATGCGGCGAGGCAAAAATGAGGATTAGTGATTGTGAAAGAATTTAGGATCAAAATCTGTGACTTATATTCCAGTCCTTCTGATAAAAGTGGTGTCGAAAAACTATTAAATAAATAAATTAAATTTATAATACATTGGTGTCTTTGCATACCTATTCACTGTAGGAATATAATGATAATTTCGAAATATATAACCTACCTAATCAATCTTGCGCTACGATATACAATTACTATACATTGCACAAATAAACTATTTATTGTACTCATTTAAATCCAAACCAAGAATTTATGTAGGAGCCTACCATATCCGGAACCAAATTACCTAACTTTGCTTGAACATAGCGTAGGGGAGAGGGGGGTTGGTCGGCAGCAGTTTTCACTTTTTTGATTGTTGAGTCGTTCCTGTTAATATAATCCCAATGGGGCTGATACCACTGTAAACTCCAAGTATTAAAGTACTTAAAGTATTTTTTTCACAAGATAATATTTAATGCTAAGATCATAGAAAATTGAAGAATTCGTCAATCCAGGTATGCCAATAAACCCCCTATGTGGGGCAGGTTGGCCTAGAAGGTGGGGTTATTTAGCCATCTCATTCAAGTACTGTCTGACACATATTATTGCTATTAAAAGCTGCACTATAATGGTGTAATAATTTTGAAAAGGTTTTTAACAGCTTTTAAGAGAAAATAGAATGACAATAGAAGAAGATAGAAGTTTAGACTGTCGTCGCTTTTTGAATAAGAAAAATTGCTCTCGTCTTCCTCGCTGGAACTAAAGACAATTGGTGGTTTCACCTTTGTTTATGTTTACCTTGCTTTTGTGAATTGCTACTGCGCCAACAAACCCCAGTTGATGAGAGCCAACTAACCCAAAAGGAGAGATCATATAAAAGATGGCTGCCAGGACAGGGGAGAACAATCAAACAAGAAACTGGTAAATCGAAAGGTTAGGTTTTTCAATGGAGTTTGGGGCTTTGTGAACAGAATCGGATGTTGTTTTTTTCAAACGTTTTGCCATGTCTTTTAATCAAATTTACTGAAAATATAAAAATTTACTTACATGTTGTAAAATCAATCAATGAAGCACACTCTTATCTACACTGTTAGCATCGGATTGAAAACTCAGGACAAGACTCCCGCGGTTGAGCGGGTCACATGGTAGAATGGTGGGGCCTTAACAACAGGTGTGACGGAAACTATAAGCCAATGGCCAACCTACTCCCTATGCCAACCAACCCCGCTCTCCCCTATCATTTATTACAGTTTGCGTCCCATAACTCCATGGATTTTTCAATATCTGTCTAAGGATGAAAAGAATTAGTTCATGGATTTCCAAAGAGCCGTACACTACGAGTAGGAATGCAATATTTGTGTTTGGAGGTGACTATCTTCAGCCTATCATCGGTGTGTTTTCGTATTTTGGCCGCTTATTCTCGTTTCCTGCAGTTTTCATACCTCCACAATGCATGTCAGGTTATGAAATAAAAGACGGAATTTGCTATCATACCTGGAATTGTGTGGAGGGGAGTTCAGTGTAGAAACAATGTTTTCCCGGTAACATCGCTCTGTTGTTTGCCAGCTTTAAACTGTAGGATATTGAAATTATTTTTCTATCTAGTTTCAAATTGTAGATTTTTCCTAGTTTGTTGCATTCTTAATGGTACTGTTAAACATCATCATCCGATCCCGAGAATGGTTCAATAAACCAACTTTCTAAGCAGGATCATGAGGCTTTGGTCCGCCCTGTCATGCAGGCAATATACTGCATTATTGTTATTTATAAATAATTCAACTTTTAATTTCATTAATCAAGTTAAAAATCAATTAAGATAATACATAATTAAATTAGAATGTCCTAAATTTGGTAGGGAAGGAGCTATTATGATACCAAGTAAGGTACTGCAACCTGGGGAATTCATGAAATTAAATAAGTGATGCATCTATGTGCTTTGTAGCATAATTCACCAGTAAAATTGGCGCGATTATCAGAGCAATATAGCCTTGAAACGTTACCATACATACTAGTTATTAATGCATTGACTTAGCATATATATAAAACATAACTAATTCATAATTTGTTAACAAGACTTAAAATTGGTAAATTAATATTTACACTTATTACACCGAATGTAAGTATCGATGTATCCAATGAAAAGTAATTCAATATTAAATTATTATACCCTCACCTGGAGGTCTGTGCAATACACATTAATATATCTATACAATTGTATAATATTTATTATAAAAGACGTTTTTTTAGTACCCACCACCCACAAAAAAGCGGATAGCCAGAAAAGTAGTAATAGATATCCTAATTCTAAATCTTGCGTATTTGTTAAACTCAGTTAACCGTTATTGTTTGTTGTTGTTTAGAGGTGTTGATGACTTCAAAACGATTTATAATTTTTAAACTATTTAATTAGAAGATAAAAGATTCGACCACGGCCGGGAATCGAACCCAGGTCCTCTGCATGTAGGTCGCAGCGCTCTTACCACTGAGCTAACTATGGGGCCGTACCAGCCTTAATCGGTTTCGATCACGACTGTGACGTAAATGCAGAGGACCTGGGTTCGATTCCCGGCCGTGGTCAAATCTTTTATCTTCTAATTAAATAGTTTAAAAATTATAAATTAATTATCTAACTATAACTAATGACTACTTAACATCAAAACGATTTATTTTTTATGAATACAGTTATTTAGTTAGAGTATTTTTTGAAAGTTTTATCCATTCATTAACATTCTATCAGTTTTGATTTTTTTTTTTTTTTTTTAGATAATAATAAAAATAATCAGAGGAAAGATTTTCGATCACTTACAAATAATTTCAAGACATATGTACATTTATGTGGAAGTTTCCCACAGCCATGATAACAGCACCAATGGTTTATATTCCCTTGATAAGAATATTTGTTTATTTATGTGATAAGTGTTTATTAATACATACTAAAACATTTAAATCAACATTTACCAACCAAAAGTTAATTTTTTGAAATGAAAATTGATGAAATATGTTATTAAAATTCTTCTAGTGATCACCTTTATCATTCAAAAACAGGCCGATTTTTACCCTATGCTGTTTGGTAAGTGAAATTTGTGTGTTGCGTGCATCGCCTCAGATTTGTTAACAGTGAAGTAGTTGTCATCCCATATTTATATTTTGCCGGATGATTAGATACAGAATTGCCTATTTATTTTAAAATTTTAAAAAATTTACGTTCAGATAAAACTAAAATTAACATTTAGTTTGAGAAATGTTCTTTAGTAATATCTTATACAATATTATATCTCATATGAAATGGCATGCAATGTTATGTGAAATGACACCAATCTCACAGTCCTAGTCAAATTAGGAGAGCTTCTACAGTAATTCTAACCATGTTATTTTCTGTTTTGGGGTAAATTTTTGTATAGGTATGTTATAGGTCAATAATTGATAAACGAATGGACATAACTCAGGGAAATTTTCTAGTCTATATGTGTGATAAGATTTTATTAATTTATACTATAATCGTAACATCAAAATTTATCGACCAATTTATAAACCAATTTTTTCAAAAAAAGTGGATTTTTCAAATCACAGCGGATGAGTTTTTAAAATTCTTCAAGTGTTCACCTTTATCCATCAAAAATATTTTATTTCAAATAATGTACAATCAACTGAAATGCTTTGAACCAGGAAAATTTCCTTGTAGATTCTCGAGATATTTTAGATTACAAACCCCACTCATCCAGGTAAAGGTGTCGCAGGAAGTATAAGAAACCATCAAACATCTTACTTACAAGTAAAATGAGACAAGAGTAGCTGGAAAGAAGGAATAATTTTAAAGCAGGACTGACACCTGTGTCGAAGAGTTAATCAAAGAAACCCAATTCCATTGAGCTAGGGATATTCATTCACATTACAACGTAACTTGAAAGAGGATCACGGAACGGGGGATATTAACAATCAGGATTTGTAGGAGGAAAGGGTGTACCTCAGAGAAATCTTTGCACAAAGTTGCTACAAAAAAGAAATCATTTTTGTTGAGGAAAAGAACGATTTTCGGAGAGGGGAGGTCAAGGGGGAGGCTTAAAATGTATTAAGCCCGTGAACTGACGCTTCATTTGATAAATTTCGCATATGTTTTAAAAAATAAATCATATTGTTGAAGAAAAGCACTTTCAACACGGACCTAAGTTTTATTTATATGTCTTTATTTTTCGTTTGGTGTTAAATGAAAAATTTATTATTTGTCGATTAAAACTTTATATTGAATAGGATCAGTTTTTTTTCATTCATTTTTAAGTCTCATAGCTAAAATTAAAAAATAGTAATTTAATAAATAAAGGTTTAGCAATGATAATCTGTCAATAAGATCCTACCCTTGGACATGGTCCAGCCCCAGATTACTCGCTATAATGTGCCGATATCAACGGGACTTAGGATCACTGAAGAGAGAAGGTTGACATGGCTGTATATTTAGGCCTTGTTAGCGTAGTGGTTAGCGCAATGCAAGGGCGATGCAGAGAACCGGGGCAGGGGCTATCTTTTCTCGGAATATAAAACTAAAATATAATAATAATAATTTAATTGCACATAATCATACCTGGATATTTTGCCGGCAGGAGATCCAGATGAAGAAGAGGGCACATATAAAAGTGATGAAGCAGCTAATAACAAATATGGCGGAGCCCAACCAGCCGGATCCGATGACGAGGTAGAGGAGGACGTAGGAGCAGCTGAAGATGAAGAGTGCGGCCAATGCTTTCGGGTTCAGGCACTGCAACAGCCGTTCAACAAGGATCCAATATCTATCATCTCAGGGGTCGACTGGTGGAAAATTTGTCAGAGAGATTAGACTAGGTATCGTCCATTATCTGCCTCTCGTCCGCCCAGCAGTCAACTTTTAGTAATCTATATAAACTCTTATTGAGTAAATTTATTTGAAGGAATGATGAAGATTGTAAGATGAAAATGTTTCTCTATCATTTAACACTATTAAGAAAACTAAAACACATTTTAATATAATGAACCTTATAGAAATAAAAGATTAACACATTATATTTTATTTTTGTTTTTTGAGGATCAGTCCATGAATACTTAAAAACTTTATTCTGGTACTATATCTCATAGGAATAACAGATATGTACATATATGAAAGTATAAATATAGATATCAGGCTATCATGCTGCAGGAGTAAAATTTTTAAATATTTAATCAATTTAAATATTTACTAGATATCAATATTAAAATATAAAAGGTTATGGCGTTAAGTTTATTTTATTTTTTCTAAATAATATCAATTTCTAATTTTATTGGTGGCAAAATAATTTTAATTATTCGGATTACTTTGACATTTATTGCTGCGCCATCAAGGGCGCTGGTTTTTATATATTATCTATTATTTTTTTTAAGCGTGGGGGCGCTGATATTAATAAAATTAACGTTTCGGATTTACTAGATATAGGGTAACTGTACCAATAGTTGACAGGTTAAGAAAAAAAAATTAGATTATTGACACTGTTTACTAAAATATTGATGTTAGGTTAATCTTTGTTATGAATTTAGTTAGGCCAATCCCTCTTGAAAACTGGGAATACAATATCCTATGGTTTACATTTACGGTTTTTATAAAAAAATGATTTCTTTGAACCTTCTAAATTGTGCCAATAGTTGACATATCAAAATGGAAAGGTTTGGAATGTTGACATTTATTGTGCCAATAGTTGACACTTACATTATTTTTGAATTTCCCAAGGAAAATATTAGGTAATAAGGACTGCAATAAAAGTGAATCGTTTTTTATTTATAAACTATTCAAAATTGAAATGAAACATATAAAATTTCCACAATTTAATTACCTTATACACAAAAACTTAATAGACAAAAGAAAAAATATTAAACTGAAAAATGAGATCATCCAATTAAGAATAATACAGATACCATGTAACAACAATCATTTTAAATTAATCTACCTCAAGCGGGAAACTAAAATGGTACCTTTGCTGTCCATTAAAGTTAAAAACTTTGGGCATATGTATCGCGGATATAATATCACATGATGGGACTGTTCAACATGTATCGTTGTTAATAAAAGTTGTTTTCATCCGATGCATGGCTGTAAAAGTAAAACCAGAATCTCTAATTTACTGTCAACTTTAGTAACTTGAGCCAGACATTTTTTACGCTTAAATCTCTTATTTGAGAACCCAACTATTATAAATTTTCCTTCATCAACTCTTAAACTACCTGACTCCTCCTCTTGAGGACTCTAAGATTTTCTGATTTTCTTTCTCGTCCCAAATTTCTGGTTGGGATGCTATGGTTTCGTCTACTTCCTGTACTGCAGCATTTTCAGGTATCTCCTGATTAACTGAATTTTTCTAAGGTTTCTTTTTGAATTCTATTTACATCATTTATTTACAACAACTATTTATAATATCTATAATTGTTATAAGTTTATAATAAGTTGTATTATTCAATGTATTCAACTATTACATTCAACTATATAACAACTTAACGGTATATTTTATTCCCTAATAAAATAAAATTGTTATAATTTCCGACTGTTACAATTGTTACTTAATTTAAAAAATAAACAAAACAAGATTACGTCAAATAAAGCTGAGGCTATGCATGGATGTAAACTATAAACACACACGATGTCAACTTTACAAACATAATATTCCACTAGTTGATACGTTTGAACGGATAGTTGACACCCCTGTCGAACATTGGATAGGATGGAACTCTTTTGTGCGTAAAAACTTGTGGTTTGATAATGATTGCAATAAAGCTAGAAAACGTTGTTTTGCGCTACTGAGGCTTTTTAGAAAACTAAATAACTCTTACGTAAGATCACTCTACCTGCGGGCCAACAACTTTTATAAGAATCTAACAAAAATAAAAAAAGGGAGTTTTATTTGGGAATAAATGATAAATTTAAGCAATGTAGGGACTCGAAGGGGTTTTGGGAGTTAGTTAACTGTTTTAAGCGATTTAAAAGAAACACGGCGGGCCAGGTGAAGTTGGATGAGTGGATGAGGCACTTTGAAAAACTTCTTAACCCTGAACTTACTTCTGCACCCTTCCACTTCGCTAGCCCATTTATCATAAACGAACAATTAGATAGAAAATTTGAACTGTGGGAGCTCCAGGCAGTACTGAGTAAATGTAGGGATGGCAAAGCTCCGGGTCAGGATCGCGTGCCCTTTGAATTCTTTAAGAACTGCTCCACCGATTTTTTGTTGAGGCTTTTGGATCTCTTTAATTTTGTCTGGGAAACGGGCAAAGTTCCAACCAACTGGAACAAGTCCATAATAAAACTATAGAGGGATATCGCTAAATGATTCAGTGTCAAAGCTTTTCACAGGACTTAAACTTGCGAGGCTGGAAAAGTGGGTTGCCGACAATAATGTTTTGGTGGAACATCAGGGAGGCTTCAGGAAGGGGTATAGCACGGCCGACAACATCTTCTGTCTTTTCTCTGTGGTTAGTTTGTTAACCTCTAAAAATCGGGGAAAGGTTTATGCCTTCTTCGTCGACTTCAAGGGAGCGTTCGACACCCCGGATCGAGACATGTTGTTCTATAAACTCCACAATCTAGGGATTTCCACAAAATTTATTACGGTTTTGAAGGCCTTATATAGAAATAGTGAGGCATCAGTGCTGTGTCTGGGCCGTTTAACGGAATCTATAAGGACTTCCGTGGGACTCAAACAGGGCTGTCTACTCTCCCCTCTTCTCTTTTCATTATTTATAAACGATCTAGTTGAATTTGTTGGGGGTGGAATAGTTATAGATGGCCTTAAGATCTTAAGGCACGGGATCCCGTGCCTAATGTACGCTGACGATATTGTCCTTCTGGCGGAAGATCCTATTTCCCTCCAGTTAATGATCAACCGTTTAGAAACTTATTGTGCTCAATGGAACTTGCTCATTAATCTGGAAAAATCAAAAATAATGATTTTTAAGAATGGTTTCAGGAGGGCAAGAATCGAAAAATGGAAGCTTGGAAGTGAATCCATAGAAGTGGTGAATTTTTATAATTACCTGGGGATTGGGATCACACCCGGTTTGTCCCTGTCCCAACACTTCAATAATGTCCTGGCCAAAGCAAAACAGGGAATCAACTTTACTTGGAATTCCCTTATCTCAAACAATGATATTCCCTTGAGCAAAAAATTCGAAATTTACCGCTCAGCGTCACGATCCATAATATCCTACGGAGCCCAAGTCTGGGGGTATCAAAGATATGGCACAATAGAACGGTTAGGGACTTTTTTTCTGAAAAAACTCTTCCGGTTGCCCAGGAACACCCCAAATTACATCTTATACTTGGAGACAGGCATCGACCAGATTTATATTCACACACTTCAACTGCACTTAAAATATATTATTAAAACCATGCAATACCCGCACCACAGATTACCCTCTCAGCTAGCAAATATTTTAATAAAAAGAAATGTATTTTGTGTCAGATATATCAGAAATAAATTTAATTTGGGCCAAAGAAATTTCACAGCTGACTACTTATCAACTAATTTGAAAGTATTCATTGAAAAAGAAAAAGAGCTGTTTAGAGGTCAATTTCTGGAAGCCCGCTGTAACTCTAAATTTCATCTTTCTTACAAAGAGCTAGACATTGATTTACTGAACAACCCGTATATGAAAGATGAGTACAAACTTTCCTTCATTATCAATATAATCAAAGCCAGGGGGGAGTTACTGAAGCTTAACTATGCGCCATGGGACAGCAAGCGTAATCATAACTGCAGCCTATGCAATGCCAACCAGTTAGAAACAATTAGCCATTTTATTGGGAGTTGCACTATCTTAAGGGACTATAGGGCTAAGTGGTTTAATGCTGACACTCTAACGGACAAGGAGGTAATCTCGTATTTGAATGGTAAAGATTGGGCTTTGCTCAGCGGATATGTTAGAGAGGCATTTTCCTATCGGCTTTTTTTAACAGAGCAGTTCAACTTCCCATAAAATACCGCAAATGATTTTCGTAAAATATTAACTAAAATCCCACATAATATAATAAATCCTCATTCTCCTCATCATTCTCAGAATCCTCATACCACGACTACCTATAATAATAATATTCCACTTTTTACCTTTAAATATCCCTTTCAGTAACAACCATACGTTCTCCATATACAAAAGTTAACAATGAAGATAATCAAATATGTTCTGTTGGAAATATAGTTTATTATGTATCTATCATTTTCAGTCTTGAACAATGAAGTTCTTTCTGAAATTGCTAATTCTTTTGTTATTTATGGCAATTGGAGGCTATTATTATTATTTTTATTTATTTTTTTCTGTACCACCATTATATTTATTTACTTATTTTATTTGTTTTTATTAAGATGCGATTATTAATATTTTACTTTAAGTTACTATTAAATCAGAACTCCTGCGAACGGGTGTTACCCACTGCAGTGGTGTTTTGGTGAGATTTTCATTGTATTTTAATTTTTTTTCTGTTTCTGTATATAAATAAACACATTTGTCTGTCTGTCCATTAAAGTTAAAAACTTTGGGCATATGTATCGCGGATATAATATCACATGATGGGACTGTTCAACATGTATCGTTGTTAATAAAAGTTGTTTTCATCCGATGCATGGCTGTAAAAGTAAAACCAGAATCTCTTATTTACTGTCAACTTTAGTAACTTGAGCCAGACATTTTTTACGCTTAAATCTCTTATTTGAGAACCCAACTATTATAAATTTTCCTTCATCAACTCTTAAACTACCTGACTCCTCCTCTTGAGGACTCTAAGATTTTCTGATTTTCTTTCTCGTCCCAAATTTCTGGTTGGGATGCTATGGTTTCGTCTACTTCCTGTACTGCAGCATTTTCATGTATCTCCTGATTAACTGAATTTTTCTAAGGTTTCTTTTTGAATTCTATTTACATCATTTATTTACAACAACTATTTATAATATCTATAATTGTTATAAGTTTATAATAAGTTGTATTATTCAATGTATTCAACTATTACATTCAACTATATAACAACTTAACGGTATATTTTATTCCCTAATAAAATAAAATTGTTATAATTTCCGACTGTTACAATTGTTACTTAATTTAAAAAATAAACAAAACAAGATTACGTCAAATAAAGCTGAGGCTATGCATGGATGTAAACTATAAACACACACGATGTCAACTTTACAAACATAATATTCCACTAGTTGATACGTTTGAACTGATAGTTGACACCCCTGTCGAACATTGGATAGGATGGAGCTAGATCAGTGATTCCACCACCGATATTAAACCCAGATATTTTTCAAATCAAGCAAATTATTTTAACTATCAGTTTCATCAGAGTAAAAAACACCAATAGTTGACATCGATGTCAACTATTGAAATTAAGGATTAATTTTTGTTCTAATAGTTGACACCCACATTTAAGCCCTAAAACATTGTATAAATAAATCGAAAAGGATATCAAATGATTTCCACGAACTTAACGGATATCATGAAAGTAGTTAAAAAATAATTGAACACAAATAAACTGCCAAAAAGCTTATTTAACTTGACTTCCACCTTAATGAAACAGGGTAGCATGAACCAAGTTTTCAAGCCACTAAAAAATTCGCCATTACAACCTCTCACAAATAAGCTTGACTTTTCATCAAACTAATGTCGATGGCAGCACAGCTAACTAGTTGAACTTGGCAAATTACCGCCAAATTTTGAACCAAAATAATCAACCCTGAATCTTATTATTCACACTTTTTGTGCAAAATGTCAACTATTGGAGCACTGTCAACTATTGGTACAGTTACCCTAAGATTATATTTATGTGTGTGGCGACATTTAAAAAAATTATTATCTTTAAATTTGGGGGGGGGGGGGGGTGTATTATTTAATCTATGGATTCTCAGATTTCTGCAATAGCAATTTCATCTTTGTTGCTTTTCGGATTTCTATAGTATGAATTTAAAATACAAATAAATTGAAATAGCTAAAATATTTGAGGGGGTCAAGACCCCTTGACCCCACCACCCTGGTTCCGCACGTGCCCGGAACAGACTTTTGTTAGATCCGAGCAGAGCAGATACGAGTTAATGGAAGCGCACCTCGTATACAACAGTATACTGTCGATCTCGCCTGTCTTCGCTTTGCTACTGCGATATTTCTGCCGGTATTCCACACGGTTACTATTCGATGCACTATATAAGTGTAGTTGCATTTTATTTATCAAATTAATTGCTTGTTTATTTTGAGCGATGGATCTCAGATGAGGAAGACAACGAAGTGAAAAATACTGTTCCCTTAAAACTGTCCATTTAATATTACATTAAATACTTTGTTCATCCCATTGAGCATCAGGGGAGCACTGAACAACACTCGGTGTTAATCCAGTTTATGGATTTATTACTAGGAGATCTTTGACATCATAATTAATATAATTATACAACATAATAAAATAATACCAATTTAGGAAAGTTCGTAAAAAAAAAATAATTGAATTTAATTGGTAAACTTTGACCTATCACTTCATTTATTCACTAAACTGTATGGCTGATACCTGATAGCATGTCTCGATGAATCCTTCCGTTTTTTTTGGTTTTTTCTCCGGTTCAATCTTCTGGTCCTTTGAGTTCCTCATTCGCAAACTATATGTAAGTTTCTTTAACCTGTAACCTTCAAGTTGGTAACATAACCTCAAACATCGATTGTGTTTGGACGATCCACGGCATATTTTATCATTAATAAGATTACAATTATATGCGATTAATATTAATATGATGGTCCAAAGCTTATCTAAGATTAGTGACCTCAACGTTTCATTTCTTTATTCGACATAAATTAAATAGCAAAAATTCAGTTAATGAATAAAGATATGCCTGTTAATTATATGATATAGCAAATCACTTTTTTGTCAATTATTTTTGGGAGATGTATTGAGCGAAGTGACCAGGCGGGCATGATTAATTTCAAGTTATGCTGCGTCATTCACGGTAACGTTCCTTAGCTTATTCCTGTTTGTCACTTTAATAACTCCCAGAAATAAAATCGATTTTAATCAAAATTATAAAAATATCAGTGGTTCTCAGGAAATTCCTGAAAGAATTATGGCAATATTTTTATTATTCTTTAATCGACTTCAACGACACATTTTCTAAACGGTGGAGGTTGGGATGAGGTATGTAAACCTTTAATCCTCCTAAAGTAAAGATCTTGGGCACGTCATTATCTCACATGTTTTCCCTAGTTCCTAATTCTTTACGGTCTCAATTCACCGTCCGGGATTCACCGTCCAGCCTGCCTCATCCGCTGCCTTTTCTTCTATTCCTGCCTCGTGGAGTTTTATGAAGGATTACAGCCCCACACGATCTTTTCTCTACCAACCACAGTTCACAAGTAATTTCTTGTCCGGGATGAGGGTCAAACTTCGCAGTGTTACCACCCTACGCGGACGGCTCCTAAAACAGGCAGATCTGAACGAGGTGGGGGGGGGGGGTGCCGCCTGGCATAAAATTCAGTTGGAACGCCAAACTTTGATTCCTTTCACTATATCTTTAATTATTTCAATCGCCTGTACCTTTTATATCCTGACAAATAGTTTTTAATATATTCAACACCCTTCCCTGCCTAAGACGGTATCGGCAACATTAATAAATAACTCTGGATATGCATAGTTAAACTTGTGCAATTTATCTTCAATTTCTTAAGTGGCTTCTTGCTTCGCTTCCTCTTCCATCTGCACTTCCTCTATCCGATTCTACCTAGATTAAAATGCTCTGGGCCCAGTACTGCTTATCAACCGTACACAGACTCCTTGTATAACGGTTACTTATTCTCATTAACAAGCCAATGAAATAGAGTCCAGCCAATCTAATTATTTGTGTCTAAAAGGCAGTGCAGTTCATGACAATATGCTCAGCAGTTTCTAAGAACCACAGGTAGGGAATAAGGGAACGATATCCCAAAACCATATAGCTTAGTTCAAAAGCCCCCATGTTGTGTGAGAAACAGTGACAATAAGAAGTCCGGGAGGACCCTTTTCGCTTCAATATGAGATCCGACGTTGGGGAAATGAATTCTTAAAGCCCCTTTCGGAGTTGTTATCCGTCGCTGGTTTCATTCCTCTATTGTATCCTCCAGGATACTTGAAACTATTTCATTTACTAAGATCCCGTTCCATGCTGGTGCTGAATAACTCAGTATACCCAAAACTATACCCTTGTATATGGTAAACGTAGCTGGGTTTATGAGGGAATAGGGAAGAAAGACCCAGAAAGCTCTTCCTATGACCATTTAAAGTAAGGACCACCCTATTTCCCAGAAAAGAATCATTCTAGGCTCTTACACCTCCAACCTTGAAGAAAACATGAATTGTGGTTCGAAAGGTTGGCTGAAATAAAATAGTTTAATATTAATTGTGCATTTTTTCGACCGCCACCCTAGACTATTCTTTTACTCATAAAATTCAATAGGTAAATGCCACAAGCTTTTTTTTTTTTAAATTACGAGGGGGAGGAGTCAATCCCAAATATTTCCACGCCGGTTGAAACCGCTCCTGGCTTCAACAGAAATATAAATATGATAGATCTCTAAATATATTTTTTAAATTATCTGAGAAACTAAAATTATAACATGGGATAAAATCTTAAGGTCCGATGCAAGATTAATTTTTTGAAATGAATTTGCGACAAAAAAACTTTGCTTCGCTTTCTAACCGCCAGGTAATTTTGTAATCCACTTATTATTCGATTAATGAGTGAGCTAAAACATTTTATGTTTACACTTAACCGTGTAAGGGTCTGGCCACACATGTCCGCACCGGATCCGCACCATAGCAATAATACAGGTTATGTTCAGAATATTTTTAATTTAACTTACATATTACCTTTAGTTATGCCTAAAGTTCAAGCCACACATGTCAGACACAGGCCACTTTAAGCATAACTAAAGGTAATATGTAAGTTAAATTAAAAATATTCTGAACATAACCTGTATTATTGCTACGGTGCGGATCCGGTGCGGACATGTGTGGCCAGACCCTTAATAGGTCTAATTAGTACATATTTATTGCCAATAACGTTCAGAAAGTGAACCAACGTTTTGTTCCAAAGTTCGTGCAAAAACTCAAAAAATAAACTATTCTTTGCTAACAGGTAATTAGCAATATCTCCCCGGTTCCTACCATTGGCTTATCCACCGGGTGGGGGATGTGTGGGCTGCAGCACCCTTTGGGAAATTTTTAGCCTATTAAAGATAGAATTCAACTTTATTAAAAGGAAGTAACGCAAAGAACAACTAATATGCAAAAGAAATAGAATATTAGTTGTGGGAAAGGAAAATAAAGGAAAAAAAGCTGATTGGCTGATCCAGGGAAAGGGCTATGGGGCAGCAGCCCCCCTTTTCACCGAGCGCACATTAAGACAGTCGCGATGCAGAGCAGAGCAGTTTTTGTGGAAAGTGTATTAGAAAGGAACCGTGCACATTGGGACGCAGAACAGAGCAAGCCGATGTGATACTCGTGGATGTGCCACAGAAAATTGTGCCGATACGACGTAATTTTCGCTATTTGATTATTTTAATTATTATCATTTAATATTATTTTTTAAACTAGGTAGGTCTTCTGTATATAAGGGTATTCTAGATAAGTACAGAGGAAAAAAAACTGTTTAAAAATACAATAATTATGTTTTGAATTTCTAAAACTAAACAATTACATGAAAAATGTAATTGCAAAGTTATTTTTTTTTAAATATATACATATATTAAAATTTAGATGAGGGCCTTTCTGAAGTTCTAAAAGTAGATACTTTTGCCTTAATAGTTTTAATATTGTTATTTTATTTGTACTACCTAATTCCGGTTTTTTTAGTTTGTATTCGTCTTACCTTGACACGTTAAAAAATAGAAAAACAATTTTCCTCTAATAGATACTAGAAGTTCATTAAACGATTCAACAAGTTATGATCTCAGGAAAATTTGACTGATATTAAGTCACCGAAAAAAAACATAGGCTTTATGGAAATTTTGTTTATGGAAATGTTGATTTTGTTCCAATAAGAAATAATGTATATTTCTTTTTTTAAATATATTTGAATAAAAAAAAGAAAAACTGCTATTTAAAAAATCAAAAAGCGGGATAAATCGAAAAGAGTAGGGAATGGACCATGTCTCAATAGTCAGATACAGACTTAAGTGATAACTCTGGTTCTGACCTGACTGAAACTCCAAATGATTCAGATGAAAATAAAAATGATCTTACATATGAAGCCAGTAGCTGTTCATCAGAACCATACTTTCCCAATCAGCAAGACCTTAGTGACCTGATTCGCGATTTAAATCTGTCTAAAAAGCAAGCGGAAGTTTTAGCTTCCAGACTCAAAGGGTGGAATCTACTCCAAAAAGTTGTAAGAGTTAGTAGATATCGTAGCCGCCATAGTGTTTTCAAAGTATACTTCTCTGAAGAAAATGGTATTGTGTTTTGTAATAATATTTGTTCAGTTATGGAAACTCTTGGGCTTCAACACCGACCAGATGAGTGGCGATTGTTCATAGACTCCTCTAAAGTAAGTTTGAAGGCTGTGCTGCTACATATTGGCAATAAACTTCCATCAATACCGGTAGCGCATGCCGCTGATATGAAAGAGACATATGAAAATATGAAACTAGTTTTAGAGAAAATACAATATGGAAAATATGAATGGAATATCTGTGGTGATTTAAAGGTCATTGCTTTATTGCTTGGTTTGCAACTTGGGTTCACCAAATTTTGCTGTTTTTTGTGCGAGTGGGACAGCAGAGATAAGAAGTCTCACTACTTTAGAAAGTCATGGCCAAAACGTGAATCTCTTATCCCTGGCCAGAAAAATGTGGCATGTGTCCCTTCAGTGAAGCCTGAAAAAATATTTTTACCTCCATTGCATATTAAGTTAGGGATAAACTTTCTGATGGATTCTTGTACTTGAAATCGAAATTCACCAAAGTCAGTGATGCTAAATTGAAAGAAGGAGTTTTTATAGGACCACAAATCCGATCATTAATGACTGATGAACATTTCGAGGGACTGTTAAATCCACTGGAGAATGCAGCCTGGCAGTCTTTCAAAAGTTTGTGTTGCAATTTTCTTGGAAACCATAAAGCAGAAAACTATCGTGACATAGTGGCTGATCATCTGCATTCTTATAAAGCTATGGGATGCAACATGTCTTTAAAAATTCACTTCTTGGACTCTCACTTGGACTTCTTCCCCGAAAACCTTGGAGCTGTCAGCGATGAACACGGTGAGCGTTTTCATCAGCAAATTTCTACAATAGAGAAGGGGTACCAAGGCAAGTGGAGTTCCAATATGCTGGCTGACTACTGTTGGACTAAAATGAGAGACGTTCCAGATGCAAAATATACCCGAAAATCACTATCTACCACTTTCTAGGTAATTCAGAATCATTAGTTATAATTTTGAGTTAGATAGCTAGTTACGGATTTTTTGGAATATTATAAAAAATTCAAATGAATATCACACAAAACTCCTGCCCGATGGGGAAAAACTGTAATTATATTTGAATTCAGTACGAAAAATACTTTTAGAATCTGTTATTTTAATTCTTGTGAAAGAAAAAAAGTTAAATTTTGTCGACCAGTGTAATTAAAGTAACGGTGGATAACACTGGCCTGCAAAAAAAAAATATTTTTTTAAATTTTTTTTGTTTTGATTACTGATTATTGTGTAGTTTTTAGTGCTGATTTCAGAAATAATATTGTTTTGTTTTCTATCACTTACGGTTTGACTAAAAAATGAGGTGAAACATTTAGCGAAAATCATAAAATCGACATATTTTATATCGGTATTATTTATGTAAAATGTTATTAAAACTGCTTTAAGCATAACTAAATCTTAATAATACAGCAAGAAAAGTTAATAAGGCTTAACTACAACACATTTACAAGTCTTTGTACTAACGTTTCCTTTTTCCTTCAAAACTTCGTTTACTACTTTTCCTGCTGTTGGATTGAAGATTTTCCCTCTTTAACATCCAGCAGTAGTTAGCCATCATGTTAATGTTCCAGCGTCCTTGATATCTGCGTTCCATTTCTTTTATATTCTGGTGGAATCTTTCTACTTGTTCCTCACTCACTGCTCCAAAGTTTTCTGGGAAACGGTCCAGATGAGAATGTAGGAAATGAACTTTAACGCTCATGTTACAGCCCAAAAGTTTGTAGTTATTTAGCAACAATATTGTTGTAGTGTGGGTCTTTTTTATTTCCTAGGAAGCCAGTTACCACTTGTTAGAAATACTTGCATGCTTTCTTTTCCTGGTCTTCCATTCTAAACTCGAAGTCTTCATCCTTAATAATTTTCCTTATATCCGGACCAACAAATACCCTTTCTTTAAGTTTTTGCCTCAGAAAGACCGGAAAACTGCTCACAGAGGTATCTGAAACACTCTCCTTCTTTAGGCAATGCTTTGACGAATTGCTTCATTTAGTCCCAACATGATGTGAAGTGGTGGAAGTAGAATCATTGTACTGTAAAGTTTCTTAAACAAAAGAAAGGCTGTCCCATTTTTCCAACCTTAATTTAGTTTTATTACATTATAGCGTAGTTTTATTAAAATAACGTGTGCAGCTAAAATATATTATAATTGAAAAATTATATAAATTTATTTCACAAAGATCACAGCTTTTTTTCATGTTATATAGACACCCGAAAAGTAATAATTTAATATGTGATTTGTGGGTAAACAGAGGGTGATGGAATTTTTTTCTGTAATCAGCGCAAAAAATAACAAGAAAATCGCTAAAAATTTTTGAAACAATTTTTTCTTCGCAGACCTGTGTAATTAAAGATAATATTTACATTAATAAACAGTAGTAAATGGTCATAAAAAATTAAAAGAATAAAAAGTAGAGAATATTGTAACACTTAAGTTGGTAAAAAATATTTATTGAACAAAAATATACAATAATCAATGCCAAACGAATGAATACAACTTAAACATTCGTTTATAAAACATTCGGTTACAAAAATTATAACGTTATAGCACACTAATCATATGACTTGAGCTTCACAGTCAAGACACAGACTAGGACTGACTAGCCCAGTCACTCGCTCCTTATATATAGTCGCAAAATCAATCTTCTGGAAAGTTCGGGATCCTCCTGGGAGTTTCCAGGTCTCCGTCGAAAAGATCTAGGCCCGTCCACCAGCTCCAACGGTTTGTTCCAACCAATAGTCGTTCCAACGAAAGGTTTGGGATTTTAAACCATATGTTTTTATTTGATTATCGATTTAACGTTACACTGCCCCCTCCTTAGAGACATTCCTCCTGGATGTCTTCTTTTCCATGCGTGCCTGCTCCATAGGTCGAACGAGGGTCTCTTCCGTAATCCGCTGCACCTGTTCTTCTTCGTGGTTCCCTGCATATGGCGCCCAGCGATTGTAATGGACGATCATAGGCCTTCCTTTGGGATACTTGAAAACCCTGTTGATCACATCGTTGATGCGCTTCTTTATCACGTCGTAAGGTCCCTCCCAGTTCTTCTGCAACTTTGGGCAGAATCCTCGCTTTCTTCTGGGATTGTAGAGCCAAACGAGGTCTCCTTCGTTGTACCCGCTCTAATCCGCCCTACTATCTAGTGTCTCTTCATCCGGTCGCTGGCGAGGAGAAGGTTCATGCGAACTAGCTCATGTGTGTATTCTATTCTCTATATATTCTATGTGGTATGTATTCTATGTATGGTGCGGGAATATTATTAAAAATCGGTGTAACCGCTCTTACCCACCCCCTTAACCCTATTTTCGGGCTACAGATATCATACCTCGAAAGCGTAAAAATTGAACGAGAGCGGAGTGTTAGGCAGTCTAAAAAATGCTAATTAAATCGAAAGAGTAGAAAGGACTAATTAGATCGAAAAAAAAAAAAAAAAAATCGAGCGTAGCCACGGCTCCAAGGGTAGAAGCTAACTATCGGTGATGGAAATTGGATGAGGCAAAAAATAGGGGGGTAGGTGCTGTTGGAGCCCCATAATGGGTTATGACCGTTGAGATCTCCAATAAATAAAACCGGCCGAGGTAGTTGGTTGTAGATTTCCAAAGGATTTTCGATGCTTATTGTACGATCATGTGGTGGGAGGTAAATATTACAAACGGAAAAGGTAAAATCTAAGTGGATTGTAGCGGCTATGACTTGAAGATGTGAATTGATTATTATGGGCTCCGAGTAAACTGATTTATTAACAGCTATTAACACTCCGTGGTGACTATGATCAGGGTCGGGACTATCTTTCCTATATATATTAAAATCTTTTAGTGTAATGTTGTTGCGCAGTTGGAGATGAGTCTCTTGTAGAGCAACACAAAAAGGCTTATTATCGTTAATAGGTAATTTTAAATCGTTAAAGTGAGTTCTCAACCCGTTACAGTTTCACCGAAGAAGTGCCATATTATTAAGAGTAGAAAAAATAATAAATTAAGTTTGTTTGTGTTTTACTCCTTTGTTACCAAAACTAAATACTTTTTTTTTTTAGGTCTTCCTCTTCTATTTTTTTGTAGTTGAAAACCTTCATTGTCCGTTATCGCGTTGCCTTGGTCAATTGATATAGGGCAAGGCGATGATAGGTCGGTTTCAAGACACCTATCGAGAGGGACTTCTGGAGGTGTGCTCGAGGTACCGGGAGGATCCTCAGATGTGCCTGAGGGGTTAGCTTGGGTGGGAATGAGAGGTGGAGGGGAGGATGAGAGGAGGGCGGGACTTGAGGTAGAGGGGGTAGGGAGAGGGGGGGGGGGAGAGAGAGCTCGGTGCCGACCGAACTTGAGGTAAGCCGAACGGCTTGTTTAGGAGCCTGGTTATTTGGAAAAGTAGCCGTTGATTTAACTGTAGGATATGTAAAGGCAAAGTCTTCTTGTACAACATCTTTTTCTCTTCTGGATTCTCTTCTGGAGTCCGGATACATAGTCTTGACCAGATACATTTACCCCGAGTTTGCAGCCAAAAATGAGGTCACAAGGTAACCTCATCTCTCGACTGAAGAAAACTCGCGTGTGTGTCTATCCAGAGGATTCATTAACTCCAGAGCGGTAGGCCATGAAGAAGTATGGGATCTGACGGTCCCAATCTCGTTGGTCCCTTGGAAAGGTACTTTATAAGGGTCCGGTTCATTCGTTCTACCATTTCGTTAGACTGTGGATGGAGGGTCGTAGTCCTGGTTTTTCGGATCCCAAATCTCTTGCAGACTTCGTGGAATAATGTGCTCTTGAAGTTCCTCCCCTGATCTGAGTGTAGTTCAATTGGTACTCAGAAACGGGTGATGAACTCCTTCACCAGAACGTCAGTCAAGGTAGCAGCCTCTTGGTTGGGAACGGCATATGCTTCCACCCACTTGGAAAAACAGTCCACGATCACAAAAACGTACTTATTTCCAGGGTCACTTTTAGGGAATGGTCCTAATATGCGCGGCGTTTACGAGCTGGTCCATTGCTTGCAGAGCAGGTGTTACATTTACGGCACCAATACTTGACATCGTCAGAGCAGTTCACCTAGTAGAAGCTTGCGTATACTTTCTGGAGTGTTTTCGTCACACCAAGGTGTCCTCCTGACACTTCATCATGTAACCGACGAAGTACCTCCGGCACGCAGGTCCTCGGTATTTGAAGCTGCTTCCTCGATAGGGTGCCGTCTACGTTCTCCACAACCTTCTTGAGCAAGCCGTCTTCTATTACAAGGGAGTCTTCCACTGTGCCCAATACGCCTTCAAAATAGGTGAGGATGGTGTTACCTCTTGCCAGCTCGAGCGGCGATTGGCTAGTTTCCAGTCCCGTATCTTGTTTTACTTGGGATCATTTTTTGCCGGTCCCGGATTGTGTCAGGTGTCCATTCTTCGCTAACTACTTCAACGGTGCAAAGGTTGGCCTCCTTTTGTTCCATTCACTACAGTGGGAGGAAATTAAGTAGGCATGGTCTTCTAGACAGGGCATATGCATTGCGATGTTTTACATCTGGTCTGTGTTCAATTTCAAAGTCGTATTCCTGGAGATTTATAGCCATCTAGCAACTTGGCCTTCAGGAATCCTGAAATTCAGCAGCCACTTCAAGCTTGCATGGTCAGTCCGCAACAAATACCTTGTACCATACAAGTATTTGTAGAAATGGTCTATAGATATAACAGCCAGATGTTCCCGCCTGGTTACGAAATAATTACTCAGGCTTTGATAGCGTCTTGCAGAAATATCAAATAACCCGTTCGTGGCCCTCCTGCAATTGTGATAAAACCCCGCCAATGCCTTCTTCGCTTGCGTCTGTGTCGAGGATGTATTTGCTTCCTGGAACTGGGTAGCCCAATATTGGAGCCGAGGTCAATCGTTCCTTCTAGGCGTCAAACTCTTCTTGACATTGGCCATTCCAGCTGAAGGGTCTACCTTCTTCAGTCAATCGACTCAGAAGCTTCACAATGTCCCCAAACCTCCTCACATATCGAAGGTAGTAGGAACAAAGGCCCAGGAAACATCGAATTTGCTGTTTATTGGCAGGGGTAGGCCATTGCTGGACCACCTCAATTTTCGCTGGGTCAACCGCTACACCTTCTCCGCTGACGAAGTGTCCTAAATAGGTGACCTTAGTCTGGAAAATATGACACTTCACAGCGTTGACTTTCAAATTGGCCGCTTTTAATCTTTTGAAGACCTCTTTAAGATTGGATAGGTGTTCCTTAAACATCCGGCCAACCACTATGACATCATCGAGACAAACGAGGCAAATCTTCCAAGACAAGCCTCTTAGAATGTTCTCCGTCAAGCGTTCAAAGGTTGCAGGAGCGTTGCAGAGGCCGAATGGTAAAACCGTGAACTGCCATAGTCCCGACCCAGTAGTAAACGCAGTCCTTTCCTTGTCGGCTGGATCCATCTCTACTTGCTAGTATCCACTTTTTAGGTCTAGAGTTCAAAACAGTCTGGATCCTGCTAGAGCGTCATCGATTCTTGGCAATGGGTAGCTATCCTTCTTCGTCACGTCGTTAAGCTTCCGGTAATCTATGCAGAAGCGGGTTGTTCCATCCTTCTTCTTTACGAGCACTACCGGAGAGGCCCATGGACTACTCGACGGCTCCACCACTCCGTCTCTCACCTCTTGAAGAGCATTCTCAGCCTCTTCCTTCTTGACATGGGGAAGTCGTCGCGTAGCTTGGCGAATGGGGCATGCATCACCAGTATCGATTCTATGACGCACCACGCTTGTTCTACCTGGCTTCCCGGGTTCCGAACCAAAGACAGGGTGGGAGCGATTCACAATGTCCCTGACTTTCTCCTTTTCCTTTCTGGACAGTGACTGGTTGAGGCCTTCTAACATCTTTCGGAGATTTTCATTAGTTTGCTCCTTCTTCGTGGACGCCTGAAGTATCATGGAGGTTACAGGCTCTAAACTTCCCACCTTAGTGCCCTTCTTGATTGTGACCGGGTAGTTGTTGGTATTGCAAAGAGGTATAGGAACCTTATCATAAGGGCCAACCTTTCCAACAAGTACGCCTTTCCCAACCTCCTGGTCATGATTTCTAGGCTCCAGAAATACGGGGTGATTCGGCTTATCCGTGTGGGTTCAAATGTCGAGACGAGCAGCTACGATGGTCTCATACCTCGCAGGAAGTTCCACATCTTCACCTTAGGTGACTTCTAATCTCGACTATGCATGAAAAGTTCCTCCCCACTGACATTCACGATTTGCTGTTTTATGGGTATTTGGAAACCGCATGAGTTCATTATGCGATAATCACTTCTTCTTCTATATCAGCCACTAGAGCTGAGTGCAAGACACAGTTTGAACCCAACTGGAACTTTACTTCTGCTTCCCCGAATACTTTGGCTACATCTCCTGTAGCGGTGCTCAGTCCCCACCTGGAGGACGACAGCCTTTTCTCGCCAACCACCTTCGGGCAGACGATAGTCTTCGTTGCACCGGTGTCTACCAACATGGTGTACAGTGGTCCAACCGGGGAAAAAAACCCAAAAATGAGAGTGGCCCAAACCTAATTTTTTCTATCTGATCTTCAATATACTCTATGTACTGGAAGATCTAAATTATGTAAATTTTTTCTTTGTTTTCGAATACTTAGATACTTGTAGAACAATGGCAAGAATACATTTTTTTTAACTAGTTCAAAATTAAAATGTGTGTGTACGGGTAAAATTGAAATTTTTAATGAGTGAAAAAATCGTAATTTTCTACCAACATACACAATTTTTTTTACTCTGTATAAAATTAACAGTAAAATATTCCCCAATACTCCTGGAGTGTGTCATCTAAATGGGCATTGTTATGGACTAAACATGTTTAAATAATATCTATAATAATATATTAATAATATAGTTAGAGAAGAAATTAATTTTTGAAATCGTTGCCGAAATAAGTATGATTTTTTGACTTTGTAGGTTTATAAAAAGCTTGCGTTATGGTCGCGTTGGTTTAATAAGTAAGTGCAGGTAGTAGAGGAACTGTGGTAAAATTTTCATCGCCAACTACAGCCAACTTTGGAATTTATAAGGATTTAAACAGTGCGCTACGTTGCGAGTGGCGAGGACGGATGACCTTGGGGAGGAACTATTAGTTAAGAAAAATCCTCCTTTGTAGGTCTCTAAGGGAGGGATCTGGCGAAGGAATCATTGACGGGAAGGAAAGAAGCGTAAACAAAGGATTAGTTCAAACATGATTTTATTATACTCAGACCTGGGCATTATTTAAAATTAAAGTATTTTAAATAGAAATGAAAACTTTTTGATTTTATTTTAAAATTAAAATAAAATAATTTGGACCTTATTTTCATTTTAATTCTAAAATACTAAAGTAAAAAAAAGGATTTTATTTTGTATTTTAAATAATCAACTAAACTACAACTTAAATAGGTTGCTTTAAGTTGCACAGTTTCATTATGGTGCATGGTGGTCCTTTTGCACTAGAGCTCTCACCTCTGAAAATTAAGGCGGTACATTTATTTCAGTTTGATGCTTTTATTGTTGTGGTTTTTTGAAAATCCTTCATTTATTTATTTATTTATTTATTTATTTACAACAACAAACTGGGCTCTTCAACCACTTGGGTCATTTTAGCCCCCATAAAACAGTTGTAAAGGTAGGAAGAGAAATATCGGAGTAGAAAATAAAATAAACAATAGTAACGTAAAAATTATGGGTTACAGAAAACAATGAAGAAGGTAGTGTCGCTATTAAGAATTTAGATGTTGCTTAGAAATGGAGACTACTGTAAAGGATACTATTATAAATGAATTAAAGTGAAAAAAGAAAGAAGAATGAAAAATAATAAGTAAATAGATTAAAGTTTGTCAAAAAGATTAATTTTCCGTAGAAAGACGAACAACTTTTCGACCATCTTCGAGGTGTTATTGAGAATCTCGCCTAGGTCCGTTAAAATCCTTCATTAAACGCGCAAATTACTGGGATAAATGAAGAATTAATTATGAGATTAATAACAATACTAGATGTGATTTGCTCTCTGTAGCCGATTGATACAGCAGCGTTTCGCAAGTATGCAGCGGAAACGGCTGAGATGGCAGTGACTCGGTACCCCTGGTACTATCTCCCACCGACCGTCCACAAAATTTATTTGCATGGAGCAGACATGATTGAGCTCGCTGCTCTTTGTATCGGGTCACTCTCAGAAGAGGCTCAGGAGAGTAGGAACAATAATTATAAGCAGTACAAGGAACAGGAAGATATCTCGAGTCGCAACAAATGAAGATGTTTTCCACCAATCATTTGTTACAAGCGACCCAGACATTTCGGATTTTAGACCAGTTTACAAGTATAAAAAGAAAAGAGAACTAACCGAGGAAGCATACAATTTACTTAAACAAGATTAAATAATTATATCCTATTTGTATTATTGTACATACAAATGTTATTAAATAATGATCTATACAATTTCTTTATATTTTATTTTCCACTTGAAATTTTAACTTGATCTGATGCTCTGATTTCGTTGATATTGATTACATTAGATTCGGCACCTCAAAAAACATATACGACTAAACCAAACACGAATTTTCGATATTTTTGACTTTTTGGCCTAAAATTTGGACTTGGTGGTCCCATTGCACTGATTTTGATTTCATTAGATTCGGATCCTCAAAAAATCAATACATGGGTGGTTCCATGCCGCTAACAAAGTAATTATAATAGATATTAGTTTTTTTCCCATTTTCAGCTTTTTGGATCACTGTGTGGCGTATCTCCAGCCGTTGACGATGCCATCCACATATAAACTACCGGCTCTGTGTCCCAAAGAGGCTACCACCACAAGTGGAGGGTCTTGAAGACGTCTTTGGATTGATGTCGCCCTGCAGGAGTCGACCCGTCTTAGTTTCCCCGGGGTTTAGGTGCGTCAGTAGCGGCCTGCTTCTTAAAGGCACTCCTGACGTGTCCGAGTTCTCCGCATCCCCAACATCGTAATGATCTCCTTCTCCGAGAATCGAGTGTCTTTACAGCTATTAAAACCACCTCTTCCGGGTTGTTTACGTTCACCGATTCCTGTTGACTCTCGCTGCAATCGGTACTGTTCATGGCCCGGACCCTCGCATGACTGCGAGAAGCCTCCGTAGCCGTTTCATACTTCAACGCAGTAGAGGGGCATCCACCAGCAATTTAGGGCGAGCAAACCGCACCGCTCTTTGAAGTTCTAAGTCCCGAAGGCCATCTACAAAAACTTGGACTGCTAAACACTCCAACAAACCATCTGGGGCTGTGGGGTAAGCCAGTCTTACCATTTTAGCAACGTCGGCCTCGAACTCTTTAATAGTCTCGGCCGCCATTTGTTTTCTGTTCTTCAGCTGGGAATGGTACATTTGTTCTAGGTGGGTGTGGCCAAACCGCTTCTCATGCCGGCTTACTAATAAGTCAAAATCATAAGGGTCGTTAGTGTTGAGGGTCGGGAGGACATCCAGAGCGTCGCCTCTGAGTGCCACCTAAGGGCAACTGCCTTATTTCTAGAAGACCACCCATTACCACTGGCCGCTGCGTTGAATTGCTTCAGGTAATTCGACCAGGACGACTTACCATCAAAAGATGGTGGTTTTATCCTGGCTCGGCTCTCCGTGGCTAGGTATTCAATTATTTTCCCATTTTGTACTGTCTGGTTGTGGACTTTTTCTAGCGTCCGTTTTAATCTTTCAAGCTACTACTCAAATGCGGCAAAACTGTCATTCACGCTGTTCACCACTCCCTTCAGCTTGTCATTTATTTCGCCAGACAAATTGCTCAGCTTGTCATTCATATTACTGGACAAATTGTTCAGCTTGTCATTAATCTCAGCCAAGAAACAGGACTTTAGGCTAGTCATCTTTTCGTTAAACTCAGTAGACTGGCTTGCCAGTTTGTCGTATATCTCAACCAAGTTGAAGTTTATTTCACCAAACTGGTTGGTAAACCTGTCATTTACCTCACTAGACAGATTCGACAATTTACCATTTATTTCGGTATACTATTGATTGTGTGGGGTTTTGGTTAGTTTTCCTTCCACACAGGGTTCACACAGTTCCTTGGCGTTGATTTCCTTAATTCCATCCACTATGGATTGAAGTTTTTGTAGCCCGCATTGGTTTATGTGACCGTACCTATCTCGCCACAATCTCTTACTTTCAGCTTTCAAATGTGCCTTTTCCTTGCTGGTCTGAAATGTTGTGGTTGAGTCATTCTTCGTTGGTACGGTCTTCCCTTGAAGTTTCCTCTTCGATTCTCCATCAAGCAGTCTATTTTTAACAAATGGTAGGGTTAGCTTTTCACCATTAGCAGACAAGGTTTCTATTGCCACCATACTGTATTAATAATCTAATTAGTAATCTGAAGGTAATGTCAGCAACAAATGACAAATAATGCCGACTTCATCTGTATCACCTCCTGCTGATTTTAAGTTTCGAATTTCCTTATCAAATTTTAGAAAATGTTCTTCTAATGTTTCGGTGTTAGGGTTATGACGCATTGACAGTAACGCAGTCCTCGAACGGAGTTGGTTGGCAATCCCTTTCTTTTGGAACGTATTTTCCAAAGTTTTCCAGACTTTATAAGCTGTATTTTTGGTCTGCAATATTCCAAGTAACTGTCTGCAATTGCACTCCTCAAAAACAAAATATATGGTTACCGGCCAATACTCTAAAGAGGGAGAACAAGTAAAAATCGGCCCCTATCAATTCGAAAAGGTGAATGAGTTCACGTACCTTGGGTGCCTGGTCAATAGCGACAACGACGTCTCCCGGGAAGTCAGATGCCGGATAACGAAGTCGAGTCAGTGCTTCTTCATCATTTCTTCTTGGACTTCGACATCATCTGAGAAGCCGACTCCTGTCCAGGGTGACAAATGTGCTCCTCTACAAGACGCTTATCCGACCAGTAATGACCTACAGATCGGAAACATGGACTATTAAGAAGACAGACGAGTTGGCTCTACAAGTCCACGAACGAAGGATACTCCGCTCCATCTACGGAGGTGTCGTCCGGGATGGTGAGTGGCGCCGCCGGACAAACCAGGAATTATACACCTTATACCAAGAGCCTGATATCTCCCAATTCGTTCGTCTCGGCAGACTGCGATGGGCTGGTCATTTGGCGAGGATGGACGAGCATGCGATCCCCAAGAAGGTGTTCCTGGGCAAGATCTTCGGAACGAGGAAGAAAGGAAGACCCAGATTAAGATGGCAGGACGGTGTGGCACATGACGCTCGGACCCTACTCGGAGTTCGCAACTGGAGGGCGGCTGCACTGGACAGGGACACTTGGCGAAGGCTGATCCAGGAGGCCAAGACTCAGAGATGAGTTGTCGGGCCGCTGATGTATGTGTATGTCTGCAATTGCACTTACAATAAGACGACTACGAGCTTATCTCTTTCTCTAAGGCGATCATTGGCTGCTTCACGGGTTAATTTAGCTTGTCCTGCCTCACCTTCAACGGGTTGATGATATTGGATTTCTTCAGGAACGTTATTTAGAAGGTTCTTTTCATCCAGTAGGACCTCAAGCCGAAATCCCCAGTTATTAAAGCTCTTACTATCAAAAAGTGGAATGTGGTATCTTTCATCATTTTGCCTTTGTCTCTCTTCGTCTGCCATAATTGTTTGTTTTTTTCGTCTTGGCATCAATTACTTTTAAATAACCTCTAACACTTCCAGTATTACAAATAAATTTAGTTTAAATAAATTTAAATCAAATAGACTTTACCAGGGCCCATAACCAGTAAACTCCGTTCACCGTTTTACTTTACCTTTCAGATTAGGTTTATATATTTAAATAAGCAGACCTCAATTTATAAAACAAAACTTAGAACTTTTCCTTATTTGTTACAAGTACACACTGCATAAAAACATATGGCCAAAGCCAACTAGATTGAAAACAATAATAAGTTAAATTGCTAATTAACTAATTTTATAACATCACGAAAAGTAATGGTTTTAAGCATTGGATCCCTCAGACTAAATAGTAACTTCAATGAAATTATGAATTTCACCAGACTCAGAAGGAAATAGTTAATAGATTGTTAAGTTATTAGCAAATTCTTTATTAGATTTTTTGAAAATTCTTCCGTGAGCTGTTATCTTCTCCATGTACTTGTTTTATCACAATCTTTTTTACCTTAACTTTTGATAAAGCAATTTTTTTGTGTCCAATTCTATATCCGAATCAGATTCTGAAATTAAATCCAAGAAATCTAACATACTTTCACAAAATAAGCCCCTGCCTTCGGAAAACTGCGGCACAGAAACTGCTCTACAATGTGCGCGGTCAACTGTGCGACGCAGTTTTTTTTTTCGTGCCGCCTACCCTGCTCTGCTCTGTGTCCCCTGCGTGACACAGTTACCTGAGATGCAGGCGGCGCAGAGCAGAGCAAAGCAGTTTTTGTGAAACGTGAATTAGGAACCGCGCACATTGGGACACAGAGCAGGGCAGCGTAATTTTTTCAATGCCTGAGGTAGGTAGCAAACTGCGCTGGTTTTCTACCTACCTCAGGTATTGAAAAAACTGCTCTGCGTCCCTTGTGTCTCATTGAGCGTCTTACCTAACAACTGACTGGATCAGCCCTTGGTTCCTATTTAAAGCAATTTAAAGCTTCGACCTACCCCTTTCCAAATGAACGCAATATCCTAATAACTTTGAACCAGTAATATTCCTTAGTTTTTAGAACTAGTATAATCATCAGGGGTGTAGGCTGGTGGAGCCGATTCGCCGTACCGGGGCTCCAAAGGTTTGGGGCTTCCAATTCGAAATATAAGTGCTAAAATTTTGTTTCGTTAAAAAAAAAAAAAACTCAATATTCTTATCTTAATAATTGGAAAAAAAAAACTTTGTAAGATGGTTGAAAAGAGCGACAGGAAGTGTAAATGCCTTTCTAGTTTGCTTAAAGACGAGCAGCGCATGATTCACCGTTCCCCTACCTCACCAACCCCCTCATCCCTTGTGTGGGTATTTAAATCTGCTCTGAAATTTAAAAACTGGAACAAGCATTTTATTTTACTAATTATCCAGAGCAACAAGATACCCTTTACCCTCACTCCTGATGTATTTTGCACACCCCGACCCCAAACCCCGGTGTTTCATGTCATTTGTCCCTCATTTGCTTATTGTCTTCAGTACTTAGAAGTTAAATAACCGCAATCACCAACTACATTTTTAGTTAGTACTTAAAAATATCTAACGACTATTTTATTTAACTTGTAGTTGGTCGTTGGTAAAATTTAACTACAAATTATTAGTTCCAAAAATTTAGTTGTCCGCTAACTGTAAACTACTAACCATAATGTACTTATATTGGGCCCGAACTAATGAATGGTGACGATCAGTATGCAAGTTTCAAAGCAGTAGAGAGAATATAAATGACCGTTAATCCAATAATACCAACTGGTATTTCCCCCATGACTAAACAAATTAGCATACCCTCAACAAAAACATATACATACTTTAAGGGTTACTTTTAACGCACTCCTTATCATCAGTTGAGTTATACATAGCGGATGGATGTTCCATACTTTGTTGACTCATCTCGAATTCCCTTTTTGATTCCTCTAATATTCTTTTCTCCTGAATAAAATTTATGTTAATATTATTATTAATAAGGTAATTAATAATTAATATTATTACTAATAAGGTAATCTCCAGCATTAGTAAATCTAAATTGTATATATAAAGATTCAAAATAAATTTTAATACTATATCTCATATTGAAATATAGAAACGATAACGTCATACTTAACGGTCTTTGATCGCACTGTTAGAGAATAAATTTTATTTTAGTAAAATAATTATATATATATTAACAATAGAATGTCCAATTAATGAACAAGAAATTACCTCCAAAATAGTGAAGCACCAAACAAACAGAAAAACACAAAAGAACGTCATTGATATAGAAACAATTAGAAGGAGGACTACCTTAATGGGTATTCCCATGTTTAAGGTAATAACCACCAAGCATATTGTTACTATAATCAGTATAATATGGAGTCGAGTGTTTTCTTTAAACTGAAAAAGAAAAAAAAATATCTTAAATATCTTATAAATAATCTTTATATGTGTGTGGGGGGGTGCGTGCGTGTGTGTGTGTGTGTGTGTGTTTATAAGTTTTCAGCTCTCCCCTTCTTTTTTTCTTTTTGGTTCCTCCCCTTCCTCGCCTTTTAGGCTATACGGGGTTTCCCAGGCCAGGGGAGAGGGTGGGGGATTTATGCCGAGTATAATCAAAATTTCACCTGGATCCGGGTTTTGAACTTGCTCTGTCATATTTCCAATCAGACGTTGCCATGGGCAACGCATATTTTCTAACGCGTTTGCCCACTCGGCCATCCGCCCTTCAACTCTCCCCTTTAATGCATCGTGAATTTCCAGGTTTATCATGTTTTTTTTTTTTTTACGGACGTAAAAACAAAACAATATTAATAAGGTTTTAATAATCTTCATCTCTTCCAAATGTGTTCATTGGTTTAAAAGTTTGTATGTAAGTTTGATCAGTGTTTCCGTCTGGAAAGTCTTTGCAAGTGGAACGGGACACTTTATACATTTTTTATGCCTTTATACATTTTATACCTTTACCTCGAGCACATCAACTCAATAAGCTTCCCCACTCCCCAGTAATCATTAATAACAATAATAAGTACTGTAATGAACATTGTTACCGTTTTTCTTGATTCGTTTTCATATCCAGACATCTTTAAAACTTGTTCCTACAAAATACAAAACGAATATTTTTAGTTTGTACAATATCGCTAAAATCATTTTAACTAATTCATCTTCTAAAATATTCATCCTAATTTGAAATCGCTAAAACTTGAATGTTTTCTATGTATATTATCCATATAAAGAACCATTTATTTACTAAAATATAAGATGAAATAAGAAATAACTCAATTTCCTCTGAATTCGATTATATAAATCATTGATGTCAAGGAAATGGGTGGGGCATAATTCGAGTTTTCACTGATTTTTGGATATTTTAAATTTAATTTGAGGTTTGGCTCACAGTACCAATATAACAATACAACAATCAACAATACAAATCAATAATCAACAATACAAATTTAGTGTAGGTACGTTATTTATAAAGAGAAACCAATCCACATTAAACGTGTCTTAGTAATTAGAGTAAACTTAAGTCATAGTTGAATGGCCATGGAGATCAGGAAACTTTCAAATGAATTAATTTATTTTTTTTAATACTAACATATTTTATTAAATGAATAAATTATATCGTACATATTACCCAATCTAAAATATTACTGTTGTTGTTATTCGATGGGGCTTTAAGGCGTAAAATCATCCATGGGTCATCAACGCAATCGAAAGGTCATCACGCAAACGCAAAAATATTGATGTGATATGGATTTGTCAATGGATTTATCTTTGCTTACCTTTATTGCTGTTTGTTTCTTATTTCCTTTTTTTCAATTTTTTTTTCTCGAAAAAAACTCCAATTTGACTAGTTGTCACTGAAATTTTCTTTTAATGATATCTGAACCATCTGACTAAAACTCTAAAAAAGGGGATGTGAGACTAACTCCACAGAGAAAGCTTAAATATATAAAGAAAGAAGTAAATTCCTAGAGAACCTCCAGCCGCATATGTCTTTTGAGAGGAGGCGGTATTGGCACAACCATGAATAGAACAAACCAGACTCACCCTCTCCTTCTAAATAGGAAATTGGAGATCAAATGTAATATAAAAAAATAGAACGAAGGAGTAAGAAAGAAAGAAATATATCAGATAAACAGATTTGTAAAAAAGAAAGAAAAAAATACAATTAAAACTATATAATGTTGAAAAACATTTTGTCATGTTTTAAGCCCGAAACTAAAACAAACCAACCTGGACCAACAAATTTTTCTTTTCTATCAAATATCATTAGAAATAGTCCCATTTAAAACAAGCTAACTCTATTACCATATATTAAGGATTGTGGCCCTTCTATTAAATGCCATACAAATACCAAAAGGTTCTTATAATTCAAATGTAACCATTACAGATTATTATAAATTTACTTATTATTATTTTAAAATAGACGTTACTTTAATCTTCTGAAGAATGACTAGCCTTGCTGCAAATTCCACATTCCATTTACCTTATTAAGCAGTTCCTGGTTGACCGTACCACATTTTTGCTGCTACGAGATGAAAATAGTTCATAGGTTTTTATTAAAACCATGTTTTCTTATGGTTAAGATCACTTTTTTTAGGAAGTTATCACCTTTTTTATTAACTGAGTTTATCTTTAATTTGAAAATATACTATTACTTCATGTTATATTTCCTTTTTTAGTAATCAATGGATCCATTAACATTCCCTACATGACCAATGAGTCATACCACATGGTGAAGCGATGCCGTCCCGTTGCCATAGTTTCACTCCAACATTGCATTTTTTGTACTAACTTTTATTATATATTGTGCTGAGGGTTATTAAGTTTAAGTATGAGTGGAGTAAAACATGACGTGAAATTTCTCCACCTGAAATCCATCATTGGCTTTGACGGTGAGTGTTTATTCTGCTGTTAAGGAATATTTAGATTGTGATATTTTTTAAAAATTAGCGAGTTCTTAGCCTACAATTTATGATTAATTTTAGAGAAAGGATTAGATAATAAATTATTAGTCTAATTTTCTATTTAAAAAAATATACCAATTTATTTCAATAAATATATTATGGTGGATATAGTCTGAATTCCAAAAACAATAATAAATGTGGCGTAAACACTGTAAGCCATTTTAATTTTGTTTTCTTTACATATAAACGCACATTCCTATTAATAGATCCACTCCCTAAATCATTCAAAGACTAAAAGGTCTTGCCAATGTCAAAGATTTATGATTTTTTTTAACTGAAAATTTCATCAACGTCCTATAGAATTAGTAAGCCATTACGCGTAATTTCACTCACAATAGAAACTTTAATGGTCGACTATGTTAGTATTTGTTTATTTTTTTATACGAATACCAGTGGAACGAACTTAATTATAACCATTTTTATTTCTACACTAAACATTTAAGAAAAATCAGGATGAAGTCTAATTAAACTGTGTAAACTACTAGCCTGGTTCTTTGTATATCTTGTAAATGTATTTGGATGAAATCTAAGAGATACTGTCTAAGACCTGAATTACGCAAAATAGATTAAAATTGCCAATTACGTTATTCAGCTGTTTTTGTATCTGCAAAAGAACCCTACAAATATTCTCCCTCTCTAGTTAGCCTGATCATATCCCCCCCCCCCCCCCACCATCACCACTCTGTATAAGCCATTGGTGTCAAATAAACTATTTTTTGACATTTACCTGTCTGTTTTTTTTAATCTAAACATACATTTTCACTAATATTTAGCTGCCAGTGGAGTTCCTGGATTATCTATGATGAATCCTTCATCTACAATTTAGAAAAAACGTTTAATTATTCATAAAGGTTTGAAATAATTGTTCTTTTGGATTTACTTTTTCAGTCTATAAAAATATATTCATTACTATTGTTATTAATATTAATAACTAGATATATTAAATAGAGATTGAGGGGTGTGTTTATGTTTTTTTTTTTTTAAATTAGTGTCTGTAAAGCACTCTGATCTCAATTTACACACCTTCAAAACATACATATAAGCATAATAAAAGTAAAGTGTAACACAGATAATACATGTAGGTAGAGCTTTAATAATTCACAGATGAGATTTACATAAACCTTGGAGTATTATCACAATTAGAGAAGAAAGCAAAGATGGAAATAAGTGTTTGAATGAGTTTGGAAATTATGATGATAGACTAGGTATCTGACTGAAATGACAGGGCTATTAAAACTAATCTTGTAACAATTCGTGGTTAATTACATGCTATAAAAACCATTTTTATTAATACAAATTTATTACAAAATAATATATATCAATAATACACAAAGTATAATAGCTATAAAAACCAATTGATTAAAAATAACTTGTTATAAGAAAATGTTTTTTATATCATGCGATAAAACACTGACTTCTTATAAGATTAGAAATTTATTAACAATCCCTTATAACTTTATAAAAATATCATATAAAATCAACAATACCTATAAATATGTCCTCTCTTATTATGTGTTTAGCAACCAGCTTACAAAGAGGATTATTTTAATTTTTGAATTATTTTTTCAAAAGTTTTAGAGCGATCAATTAACCCAACATGAAAAAATCAACATTGTCACCATTGTTGGAATTTTTAAACAAAAAAAAATATGTTAAAAATTCAATAATGAATTTTTGTATTTGACTTTTCAGGTAATGCACCTAAAAGCTTATGGGTACACCCTGATGGAGAGCACATTGTCTATCCGTTTGGAATTAAAGTTGCAATATACAGCCTTAATAACAATGAGCCGGAATATTTGGAAGGGCACTCAAATGTCATTTCAACAGTGGCTCTGTCCAAGTCAGGAAAATATGTTGGATCTGGTCAGATTAACCATATGGGTTTTAAGGTAGGAATGTTGAATTATAGCAATATCATAATAAGAATAATAATAATAAAGAAGGCCTAACGAACCCGGAGGTTCGATGCCGACACCACAACTCACTCCCTACACACCTCTATCCACCGTCCGACATCCAGACCCAACTTCGAAACATCTGCCTTAACGCAATCCTCCCACCTCCGTCTTAGCCTACCCGTCGGACATATCCCATTTGGCACCGCGATTATTAACCTTTTCGGAATTCATTCACTACTAAATTTTGCAATTTTACACACCCATTTTATTCGTCTCGCTGCAATCACGTTAATTATATATACCAGTTACAGTTCACTCAGTTTGGCATTGTGTAAGCATCTAAATTTTCCGGTTAGTTCATCCCTCTTCGGTCCAAATATTCTACGCAGTACTTCATTTTCAAAAAACCATAGCCGTTTCTTATCCCTGAATGTCAGTAGCCACATTTCGCATCTCTAAAGGACCGTTGGAAGAATAATAGTTTTGTAAATCCTTATTTTTAAGTTTCTGGACAGAACTCGCGAGCTAAGCAATTTCGCTACTGAAAAGTAGCAAACATTATGGGATGTAGCAATATCATACAAATATCAATCCGTATTACTGCTAAATTTAATATGTGGTTGCATATTTTCTTCTAATGGGATCCTTTAACAAGATTGTGACATTAATTAACATCAAAACAAAATTATCAAATAATACACAATATATATAAATACAAATATATGGTACTTTTTTCTTATTTTAGCGCTATCCCCAATAAGAGGAAGTATACAGCACTGTATAGGGCTGATCCCAATTGAAAAGGAACTCTTGGGGGTTTGTTTATCCCTTTTGACCGAGCGTTGCAAGCATAAGTCATTAGTTGAGCTTAAATAAGGCTAATCAAGACACTTTTTAACTGAAAAGGGAAACAAATGTGCTAGCCTTGGAATATAAGGTTAAGTAATCTTACCAGTCAGTGGTGCTAACATAACAAAACAGTACCAATTATATAAGTCCATATAACATAAATAAATTAGAAAAATGATAAACTTTCAGCCTAACAAAAAGATCATTAAGAAATATATACATTAAACAAATTTTTTGAATAATTTGCTGTAATTTATGGAATCTAAATCCACTGTTTGATTTTTTATTTTCTTCTATTCTAATATACATAAAAGGATCTTATAAAATACCGCTTTACAGGTGGTATGAAAATGGGATATCTAAACAAATGTGATTATTGAAGTCACAAAAGAGTGTGCAAGTACTGGAGAGATAAAAATATTGATACTTTACTAAATTCAGCATATGATTGATAGATGATGGTACTTTTGACCTTTAATAGAACAATTCACAGAGTCTTTAATATCCATATTAGTGTTAGATTTTTTTTTTCATATACATGTTTGCAAACTTTAATTTTTAGGCTTTAGTCTTTGTTTGGGATTGGGAAACTAAAAAGCCTGTTCTCTTCCATGAATCTCACAAAGTTCGAGTAGAAAGTGTGGCATTTACCTCTTGTGAAAATTATGTTATCTCCCTAGGAGGAAGGGATGATGCAAATGTAGTTGTATATGATTTAAATACAAGTGAAGCAATTTGTGGTGAGTATGATGAGATAAAACTTTAATAAAAATTCTGAAATCAATAGAGATAGTTTAATTATCTTCTGCAACATTATATTATTGATAAGTCAAACTTCAGAATCATAAAATTATCCTTTATTGTATGCTATAAAATGGAACCCTTATTTGCTGCAAAAAGAAGAGTCATATCATATCACTGGCCTTAATGAGAAAAAAAATAACTTACACCGAATTTTCAGCTAAGCAAAAGACAAAAAACCTTTGAAAACTTGAATTTTAATTTTTTTTAAAAATTGATTGCAGTCAGTAATAATATTACCTTTATAATATACTATTAATAAGACAAAAAAGTCATTATATCAAAGATTTGTTATTTACTTGGTTTCACATTCATATTGATACTTTCACAACAATAGATTAAATATTAGAAAGATTACTTAATTCTATAAAAATATTTTAATATAGTATATATACTTTTTTTTTCATCCTTTGCTTTTTCACATATGCCATCAACAGAGAGTTGATTTTTAAACTGTAAAATATTAAATTCATTTTTTTAAATACTCAGCAAAAGTCTAATAACAGGAAAGGGTGTATGCAATCATTTTGTATGCGTGATGAAAAAATTTAAAAGCTCTGATAGTAAAATAGATAAAATTAAGTATATACATATTGTGAAAGAAGAAACAGAAGCAATGTTTATTTCTGTTATGTTTTACTCTGAAATTACTGGGAACGGTCAGTCATTACTACATGATCACATGTTTGGCCTTTCTGGGACAATATTTAAGTAAGCAAACAACCAGTGGCTTAGTCTAACCTCGAATGGCTAAGCTTACAGTTACTTTGAATCACTGTTAAGTTACATTTGTTAGCAACTGTTTTTTTCACATTTTTATTAATTAGCATTCTCATTGTTTGCTTGACATTTTTGTGTTTAATTTAGTTATGTAAATAAAAAAAACCAAGATCAGTGTTAAAATGTATTCCATAATTAAAATTATAATAAATAATGAGATTTTAAAGTAAAGATGGAACAGTGATATGAAACTTGAGGTGTGCGTCAAATATATTGCATTTAATGAATAATTTTTTTTTTTAGTTCCCATAAGTAAAATTACATAAAATGTTGAAAAAATTAATTCAACTCGAGCTGTAGTTTACTAATTTACAATTACATATTTGGAGATTAAAAAATTTATACTATTTAAAGGTACATTTTCGTCAAACAAAAATGCTGGAGATGCCCTCACTTTGGCGGCTTTGAATTTAAGAGGAATATGTTTTTTGTCTGGTGGGGTTTACACTCTTAAAGTATGGACATTAAATCCCAAAAATCGAGCAGTTTCAAGTGTTGATGTGACACTGCGAAAAATAAAAAGAAAAATTAATTGTATTGTTGTAAGTATGTCTATATAGATTTAATTCATAGTTATATAATTAGAAAAATGAATCTATATCAATGATATGCTTGATAAGTTTTATTTACTAACTTTCTTTTGATTTGTCTAGTTTACTTCTATTTCTTCTTATTGATATACCTCGTTACAGATTTTTAACTTCGAAATATTAACCATGCATTGAAAGATTAGTTTTGATTTGAGTCAAATGCATCAACTTCAACTATGATTGAGAAAGCATTAGCATTAAAAACATTCGAGAATATTCAAATTTTTATTAATTATAAGAATGACAACTATTCAACACCAAATTTTTGTGTTTTTAGGAAGCATCGTGTTTTTCTTCACTAAATTAAAATTTCAATGGAGGGATATTTTTTTCTACTTCATTTATAAAACTGCACATTCAATATTAATTTGAATTCATTAATTGGATTAAGAAAGCTTCAAATAAGTATATAGGAGATATAATATTCTTATTAATAATAATGAAATGATACTACAGTGATTGACTAAGTGAGATTCATAAGAAATATAAATTTTATCAATAAAATTAAAATATAGATCATTTGATAAACATTAATTCATTATATTTCTACAGAGTATAATAATATTTTTATTGTGGATTAAAATTTAATCCACAGAAGAGTAAAGAAATTTAACAATTTATCAAAATATCAAACAATATTTTACTTAATATTATAATATTTAGAAATCTAAACTTAAAATAAAATCTATATAAATAAAGTTGAAATTCTGTTTGTTTGTTTGTTTATTTGTTCTTTATAGAAATCCATACCGTTTGTCCTAAATTATCCAAATTTCGCTCAGTGGTTCTTTGATACCAGGTGCGAACACCTGTCCATGTTAAAATTGCGTAACTTCAGCCGAGCTTCAGCTGATATTCTTTACTATCCAAATTTCGCTAAGCGTTTCTTTCAGACCCGGTGCGAACACCTGTTCATATTGAAATTGCATAACTTCAGCCGATCTTCAGCTGATATTCTCTATTCTCCAAATTTCGCTCAGTGGTTCTTTCAGACCAGGTGCGAACACCAGTTCATATTAAAATTGCATAACTTCAGCCGATCTTCAGCTGATATTCTTTATTGTTATAAAAATCATAATGATCTCACTTTACAATTTTTTTTTTTACGAAATCGACCGTTTCTTCAGAAAAATGAAATGCCCCGTGTGAAACCGGGATATACAGCTATTATCTCTGTATATAAAGATGAAATTCTGTTTGTTCTTTATAGAAATCCATAGGTTTGTCCTAAATTCTCCAAATTTCGCTCAGTGGTTCTTTCAGACCAGCTGTCCATATTAAAATTGCATAACTTCAGCCGATCTCTCGGTATATTCTTTATTGTTATAATAATCGTATTGATCTCGCTTTACATTGGTTTTTACAAAATCGACCATTTGAGTCGATAAAAGTCTCAGTTTATAGATTTTATAGATTTAAAAATTGAAATTTTCCGGGTGAAACCGGGATATACAGCTAGTTATTAATAAGTAATAAAATATTAATGATTATTTCTAATAATTTATATAAATAATTTAAAGGGCTTCAAAAATTTAAACAAACTGCATAAAAAATAATTAAAAGTTATAATATAATATAATTTTACACTACAATATCTTGAATACTAAGCTTCTTGCTTTAAGGTGGATGTTAATTTAAGCTCCAAGGATTATGTATGTAAAATCTCAATTTTGTTAGGAGGTCAATGTTTTTATTCTTTGTTGATTAAATAGGTTCAATATTTAGTATTTATTGGATCTTTGATCTTCTATCACTTAACAGAGTGAGGAAATCAGTGATTGAGCTTGCTACACTAATCTTCCTCCAGAACCATCTATTTTATTAAAAGTAATAATCCAAAATCAGTTAATTTATTATTTTCTATGATTATTTTCTATGAAGAAACTTCTTTAATATGACGTGAAATGATTTTTTTTATATTCTGTTTCTGAATGCACTTTCCAAAGCCTCCCTAACTTAATTTCTAAATTAAATATTTCCTAGAATAGCAGAGAAGTGATTATTTCTAATTTCCACTATTCTTTTTAAGATATTTCTTTCAAGATAACTAAATTATGTATTAATAAACTTGCAAAACTTGCAAGATCGGGGGAGAGGTATCAGTGAAGAGGAGAGATTGGCTCTGCTTGGAAGCGAGTTCAGTGGTTAGCATATAGACCCGGGTTCGACTCCCGGCCGAGCCCAATCTTTTCTCTTCAAAACTAAAATATTTAAAATTAAATTATGTAAAGTTAATAGGCTGTGTATTTATCAAGGAACAATTGTATAACAATGGTTCATTATGAAAATATTTTTTCATTTGATTGTAAAAAAAAAAATCTTTATTTATAGGTTGATGATGACGATGTTTTTGCCTGGTGTGGAACTACTACTGGTGATATAATGAAAGTAAAATTAAACTTCCCTAAGGATTTGAACGAATTCTTTCCAGTTTTCCCTCCAACATTAGTTGCATGTTATGCAAAGCATCCAAAAGGAAAAGTAAACCCAAATAATGTAACTCTATGGCACTCAGGTAATCATCGGTTAAGCATTGATAAAACATTGCATGAGAAATTTATTTATTCTTGTTTGAAAACAACATTCTATTTTATTTTGATTTAACATTAAAATTTCAGTAATGATAATTTACACACTGAAAAAAAGTAATATATGTAAATTTAGTCATTTAAAAATTATTCTTTTTCTTATACCTATATTACATTAAAAAATCTGGTGGGATGAGCGCAACACACAACTTTCACTCCACGGGTGTTGCCACTATTTATATGTCTTAGGTAGATTCTAGAAGAATCCAGTTCCGCGTAGAACAAAGTCATTGATCTTAGCCAGCCGCCAGTCCCGTGCCAAACAATGGACGAATTGTTCTCAATAAGTGCTTTGTCTTCCCTCTCTGGTCACAACACTACCCCCTCCTTAAGGCTGATCTGCCCCAGATCAGGTCGTGAATGGGTTGGTGTAGGCTCTGGTGTTTTCTCACCTTCAGCTTCAAGCAGGACTTTTCCTGTTTCCGGACTTGGAGGGCTCGCCGATTCCAAGGGGGGTAAGTTGTATCCACTCCTGCCACCGCATCTCTCCCTCATGTTCCCTCTTCCACTGATCTTCGTCGTCACACCTGACTTGGTTAGGCCTTGGTCCTGAAGGTTTACCATAATCACACAGCTCTGGGTTGTAGAAGTAACTGTTCCTGAGTTAGTATCGATAGAAGAGGCAGCAGATGTGGCAGAAACGTTTTGTTGCACAGCAAGTTGCTTAACATTACCATGCGAAGCCCCCTTCAACAAAAGAGCCTTGGTAGGAAAAACAGAGTCGAGCTCCACGATGCCAGACTTATTTGACAATAGACAAACACCAGAAGATATGTTGGGGACCTGGCTGCTAAACTTTCTGTAGTCCCAAGGATAATTTTGGGCTTAGGAGGTGACCGACCAGGTCTGCAAATTATGCCACTCTTACCACTCCTCAAATAGATGACTCTTCCACCCATGCTATCTCCACTGTAAGTTGCTCTTTCTAATTTCAATTTCTTTGCAAAGGGGTTATCATCCTCATCAGATTCAGTAACAGGCTTTCTGCCTTTAAACATTTCAAGTTCAGCATCATCAGGCTTCATAGAACCACATCAAGCCTTTCCCTGATTCAAAGATCCTTGCTTGCTTTACCTGATTGGTCGACCACAGTTTGATAAGTCTCCAGAATTTGTTGTTTGATTGAACAATAAAATTATTCATTCGTAAATACAAGTTATTTGTAATAATAAGGGAGTGCAATACTTCATCACGATCAATTTTACAAGTCTCTATTGAGTTGTTGAAAACTTAATTCAATAACCATAGAAACAAATAATTTCCATCCAACATTTATTTTCCAAAACACGTTGACTACTCTTTCCTATGAACGGAACCCCCTTACTACTTATAAACAATGGTCTCTCATTAAAGGTGTATAGCACATGCGTGGGTACAACGTATTTTAAGAGTTGTCAGAATATTATTCTTTTCTTAGAATAGGTAGGTAGAAGTTTATTTTTTCATATTTAATATTTATCCATTTATTATTTTTAGGCATAATGAGAGACAGCTAACATTGCCATATAAACAAAATCAAAAGGGTACTAGTTCTGAAGAGTGGCTCCTGGGCGTGGCCTGTTTTGAGAGGTTATGTGACCGTGATGTTATTGAACTCCCATTGCGTTTTTTCTGTTAAGAAGGGGACTTGATTAGCTTTAATAGATTCCAGCTTTCGACTCCCGCTCACTCTTCAGAGGTAAATAAACCCCCAACAGGGCTCTTTTCAGTGGAGATGGGCCTTACATTGAAGGGCGCCTGAGTGAATGACGCGGGAGCCACTGTTCAGAACTAGTACCATCAAAGGGACTGTAACGTGAAACCAAAAAAACAAAACACAAAACCTACGATTTAAAAATAGTTCTAGACTTGTTGTTGGAACGGTTGGAACAAACTGTTCTAGTACATATTGGTGACTATTCGAGAATAATCTGCGCTTGCCTAGAAACTTCCAGACAGTTCTTCTTCTTCTTCTTTATCCAACCCTTGTACCTTACGGTGTCGGAGCAGCCTGTAGCCATCTTCTGAATATTTCTCTATCAGTTGCCAACTTCCTAAGCTCACCTTGAGTCCTCTTTTCCTGGCCAACTCTGTTATAAGATCCTCCCACTTATTTCTTGGTCTTCCGCGTGGTCTTTTCCCTTCTGTTCTTGATTCCCACACTTGTTTGGGTAATCTATTGACTGGCATTCTTTGCACATGGCCAAACCACCTCAATTCTTTTCTATGAATGATGTTTAATAGAGGTTCCTGTCCTGTTTCTTCTCTTATTCTAGGGTTTCTCACACGGTCCCATCTTATCTTACCTATAGCCTTCCTCAGGAATTTCATTTCTGTTGCCTGTATACGCCTCTCATATTTTTTGGTGCTAGGCCAGCTTTCAGCTGCATAGGTCAGCGTAGGGATGAAGACTTGCTTGTATATAGTCATCTTTGTCTTCAGCTCCACTTCTCTCTTTCCGATAATGACGTTTCGGAGTTTGTAATAGATATTAGTTGCTTTTCTTATGCGCTGATTTAATTCGGAGTTCAACCTGCCGTCATTAATGATTTTGACTCCTAAGTATTGGTATTCGTCTACTTGTTCCAAATTTATATCTCTACAAGCCACAGTTTCTTCCCTTGAGCCACTCTTGGACACAACCATATACTTTGGTTTGTTGGGGTTTATGGTCATGTCTTTCCGACTTAGAGCTTCCTCCCACTGCTGTAGTGCATCTTGCAAGGCTTCTCTACTTTCTGCAATAATGAGGATGTCATCGGCAAATACTAAACTCTGTATGTATACGGGGTGCATTTTCCAGTTTCCTACCTTTAGTTTGGGGCTTCTTTGTTTAGCCTCCCATATTATTCTGTCCATGAATATTACAAACAGTAATGAACTTAAGCTGTCCCCTTGCTTTACTCCCGTATCCATTTTAAATCTTTCTGATTTTTTGCCGTTAAGTCTGACTATCCCAAATACGTTTTGGTATAGGCTGAGTATAGCCTGTGCTAAGTTAATGGGAACTCCTTTGTTTTCCAGGGCTCGTTTCAATTCCACGCTTGGTACATTATCGAATGCTCCATATAAGTCATCGAAGGCTAAATAGATCTTTTTGTCCCTCTCAATGAACTTATCGACTATGCATCAGACAGTTCTTTTAGGACTAAATATAAGGAGCGATGGACTGAAGAATGAGTTCTGAAGAATGAGCTCTAAAGATCGATCATAGGGTTACATTTGTGTTAAAAGTGTCATAACTAGTTGATACTTTTTGAAACCTTGATTATTTGAATTTACATTGTTTGTGTAGTATTGTGAAATATTATTTTCTGTTAATAAAATTATTTAAACCCACATAATTGTTAAAGTACTTTCTAGGTAAAAAAAATTTTCCTTCGCCATTTAAGCCTCCTCAAAACATTTCTATGTTTTGTAAATAAATAAATGGTACAACAATTTACCATGGTGGTAAAATATGTTACCACTTTAAACACCATTAAGACTAAAAACATCTAGGTTTTAAAAATTATTAAAGTTAAATACCTTATTTTTCATTACTTAGTGGTTAAATCACCCATTCAGGTAATTCTTTCTTTAGTGAATGAATACTATCTTGAGAATAATTGTTATATCACAATGCTCGTTAATTGTATAGTAGTCTAAGAGATGTGTAACTGATTTAATAAAATTATAGAATTAATTTTTTTGATTGTAGGTGTCAGGTGTTTAATATTAATAGGTGATAAAAAGTTAATTGGAGCTGGGGATGGAACTATTGAATTAGTCGAAGAAAAGGAAGCCGTAACTGACACAATGAACAAGACATCAAAGTTGTCAACCCCTACTTACCCATTATTCAAAGTTGTAAGTCCAAATTTTATTAAAAACAACTATTCCTGAACTAAAAACAAAAAAAAATAAAAATAAAATACAACAGCAAAACAAAAAATAAAGAATGATTTTTATGCTTCCTTGACAGTTGTAGTTTAACAGAAAAATTAATATTGATAAATCAGGATGGACAGTGATTTGATAAATCTGGAGACTTCATTGTAATATTATTGATAGATGTGTCATCAATCACAAACAGATTAAGTTCATTTTAACAGGTAAAGCATGCAGAAGTTGGTTCATTTGTAACATCCATGCAGCTGCAAGGAAAGAACAATGTCTTAATTGGAACAATAAAATGTGAAATGTTCGTAATGGATTTAGATGAATTCAAACCAAAGCTGATAATATCATGTCATACATCTACTATATTTGATATTGCTTTTCCTGCGTAAGATTTGGCTAGATAGTAAATACAATATTGAATATTATAATTTAAAATGTGTGAATCAACTTATGTTAAATATCACTGTTTGACAGAGGATATTCACATGTTTTTGCAACAGCGAGCAAAGATGATGTCAGGGTATGGAGTGTAGAACAATCAAAAGAACTTCTTAGGATCACAGTACCAAATTTTACTTGTTCTAATGTGTTATTTTCTCATGATGGGAGAGCTATTTGGACGAGTAAGTAGGTTTTTCCTAGGTGAATATTTATGAATTATTTCTGACTAAAGTATAAATACTTTGTATTTCTGTGCAGCTAATTAATATCAATACTGGTTAATTATATAATCTTGGAATTACATTAAAAGTTCTTCCTTAAATTTAAAGGCTGGAATGATGGTAATATACGTGCTTTTACTCCACAAAGTGGAAAGCTTATTACTACAATATTTGATGCTCATAACAAAGGTGTTTCGGCAATAGCAGCGACAAAGGATGGCAAGAAACTTTTGAGTGGTGGAATAGAGGGACAGGTAGATATGAGATATTTTTTAACATTCATTGATATTGTTTATTGTTAACGCAGCTTAGAAATTCTGTGTTTAGAATTTCTTCAAACTAAACCTTTTAAGTATAACTTCTCTGGTATGGCAGAGTTAACTATAATTTTAATTTTAAATATATTATATTAATTGAAGCAAAATTTACATGGATTAATTATTACAAATAATTTCCCTTTCATGGAAAAATAAAATAAAATAAGATACTCTCAATTAAATAAAAAAGAAAGGAAAATACTGAATTTAAAAGAATATATATATATATATATATATATATATATACACCTCTAATTACAATAAGATCAATTTAAAAAAACTAAATTAATGCTTTTAGAATTGTTAATAAGAATATCTACAAAAAAAATGAATTTTAATGTCCTCTAACCTCATATTATTAAGAGCAAATCGTTTTTCCCTTTTTCTTTAAATATCACAACTACCACTAACTGCCTTTTTGGAATCAACTTTTTTGTCCTGATCAATTTTCTTTGCTCCTAGAGCAGTTTTGAGCCTGGCTCTTTCAATTTCCACAGGTAGCTGCTACCTCACCTGTCTCTCTTACGACACTCGTAAGGCTACTGGCCCAGCTTACGCTTGGTATTGGCTAATACCAAACGTAGATACCGGGCCACTATAAAAAATTTGTTTATACTTGCTATAAACAATAATTTCTATAACATTATTTAATGAAACTACCGGTGGCCACAACAATTTATAATCATTTTAATTTACAGATAAGAATATGGGAATTAAAGGGAATTTACCAAAAATTAACAGCAGTATTAAAAGAGCATAAAGGACCTGTATCTTCAATTGATATAGCACCAAGTGATTTAGAAGCAGCTTCAGCTTCAACTGATGGTACTTGTATTATTTGGGATATTCAGTGAGTTGAGAAATGTTTGATCTAATCCTCATAATTATATTTAAAAAACCAAAATATGCGCTGAATTAATTGGTTATTATAGGAAATGTGTCAGAATTGCGATACTATTTTCACAAACATTATTTATGGGAGTGAAGTACCATCCATCAGGTTGCCAGCTTTTAACCTGTGGAACTAACCGACAAATTGGATACTGGGAGATATTTGATGGTTCTCTTATACGAGAAGTTGAAGGCTCAATATCTGCAGCATTAAATACATTGGATATCAGCCATGATGGGAATTTTTACATAACAGGAGGAAATGATTACTATGTTAAGGTAAAATCAACATTTTTTACTTTGATTTGCCTACACATATAATATCTAGTAAGGGAAAGTATTACAACTGTAAAAATTTTGACTTCCATAATAGATGACTTTTAAGTTTCTAATGAATGTCTTTTAAAAAATTACTGGTAGCCACTTGAGTCTTGTTTAAGCCTATTGCATTCAGTGCCCTCGAACCCTTATCTGCATCCATTCACGCCTAGTACAGAACCTCTTAATGTTTCTTTGGCATAGCTGTCGAAGATTCTGTTTCCATAATTGATATCTCAGTATATGGGCTTTGTAATAGCCCATGCTTCCCTTAAACTATTAATTACAAAACTACCATTTCACTAGTTTGAAATATAACTTAATTGGGCTTCCCAACTTCAAATAATGAAGTTTAAAAAGTATTTACATCAGCAACTACTAACTAATTGTTGAGATTGTAATTTTAGAACTATAACTAAAATCATTGATAGTGGGCAGTTTTAAATTATATCAAATATTTCAATTACCATTTCACTAATAAATAGAACATCAAAATTGATTGAAAACCAAAGATTCAAGAAAATATTTAGCTTCCTGAGAATGGCATTTATTTAGTTTCCATATAATATTAAAGTGATAATTATTGAGAAATAGTTGTTTACTTATTGAGCCTCAGCGTAAATTAACTGCAGTAATATCAATAAAATTAACATACATATCTCTTTTTCATTCAGGTTGATTCTTGATCTTTTGCCGGGCTTAGCTATATAATTGTATAATTTAAGTAATTTCTATTTTTAATTGATTTATTTTTTTAAATATTTTTTGGGCAATGGATCTAATAAAATAAAAATATATAAAACTGTTTATTTGATTGATATTAAGTTACTATTCACAAACGTAAACTAAAAGTTTGCAAAAAATATGTAGTGTCCAATTAGTACATAGAGTAAGTGCCATTGTAGCTCTCTAGAGAATCTAACTACTAGTTAGTATCAACCACCAAGACCACTTTTTCCGACAGTTTAGTAGTTTTGAACTACAAATGAATAATGAGTAATTGACAAATAGTAGTTGTGTGCTGCCAAATACCATAGTAATAATTAATAGTCTCTGTGGTCATTTACTAATAACTCTGTTACAAAATTGCCTAACACTGCCAGGGACTCACCTTACAATACTCCAATCCCTGTTTACAATGCTTAAGCAGTTAGAAACTGCGAAACACTGCCAGGGACCCACCTTACAATACTCCAATCCCTGTTTACAATGCTTAAGCAGTTAGAAATTTCGAAACTCGGTTTAACCTTCACTCGACCAAGATTTGTTTAAGTTAGCGTAACTTGACTGAAATCATAATACACTCAACACTTATAGAATAATAAATAATAAGGTTTGGTATTGTATTTTTGAAGGTTTGGTTGTATAAAGAAGGAATAACCACATATATAGGACTTGGACATCCTGCAGTTATTACGGCAGCAGCCATAGCTCCTGATTGTAGCCATATAGTGTCATGTTCAGCTGATGGTGCAATTTTCATATGGAAATCTCCTTACAGTACATTGCCTACAGTTGAGGCTCAAGAAGCAAAGAAAGAAAAGGAAGAAAACATTAAAGTTATTTCCCCAGAACAATCAGTAAAAGCTATTAGCCAACCAACAGAGGATAAGACAAAACAGGTGAACAAGACTCCAGAAGGAAGAAAAATAGAAACACCTCCTTCAGGTAATGAAGTTCCAGCATTTCAATAAGTATTTCTATATTTAACTGATAGTTAACCTTAATATACAAGTTCCAGTTTTAAATATAACTCCTAAATTCAATTTATTTCTGGAACTGATTATATCCTCAAAATTATTAATAGTCAGGAATTTTAGTCAAAAACTTTTTCTTTATTTTAACACCCCAGACAAAAAAACTTTTTCATTATTTTAACAGTAGTAAAACAAATTTTTTTAAATTTTAACAGCCAGTCAAAAATATCTTTCCTTAACAGCCCTTGACTGAAATTTCAGACAGTTTTTCATCCCAAAAGAATTTTAAATAAAAGCCAACCATTTTCCTCCACTTCTTCATAATAATTATTTATTTATCTGTTTTATCAACCCCTATGAGTAACATGATAATTACTATATTAGTCTTATTTTTAAATTTCTTCAGTATTCCGTCCTTTATGGCTCCAATTAGTTTGTTTCTTAAATAAATATTATTAATTAGAATATAGAAAATTTCATAACATAGCATTTGAATAAGTATTAACTTTCTTTCATAATTCTGTTTCCTTCCTTCCAAATATATATTTAACATTTGGCTAAAATAAAAATTTGTATTCACAATCTAGTTACAATCATCACAATGCAATTGAAAAATGAAACCATTTGCTTATATTCTTTATACAAACATTGTTCATTGAGAGATTTAAAAAAAGATTCCAGTTCCTCAAATCTTTGTAATTGAACCAAGCAGCTAAATAATTACGAGTATAATAGAGCTCAAAAACAATGTGTAAAATTTTACAATATATAATAACTTAGTACTTTCGATGATCAATTTTATCTATCAAAACAAATTCCAATTAGTTACTCTCTGATTTAACTACGAAAGCAATGGCTTTATTAATTAAACAATTCATGTCAAATCAGAGATAATTTTTTAGTAAATAGGTGTAATGGTAATTTTAATTTTTTATAAAAAAAAAAAAGTATATAATGATTATAATCCTGAAGCTGATATATCAGTCTACAGGCCACAGGGACTGCAGTGCTCGAACTGATATATCAGTCTACAGGCGTTAAAGGGTTAATATAGAAACAATAGTATTTAAAGATCATAAGACAATTGGAGATCACTTAGTCTCCTTGGTCTGTCAATTGCTCGGGGTACCAAAATTGAAATGGCCCCACCCAAAATCGGGTAGTACTTTTCTTTTACACAAAGTGAGAGGGGTGATGATAGTACAAAAGATGAACACTGAACACATCTAATAAAGATAATCAAGTCCCTCATTTTACCGAATGGGTGTAATAAGGCAATGGGAGTTAAGGGGTAGATCTTGATTATCATACGAAGACCATATAGGACCAGGATAGGAAGAACACGAGGGAAATGGAGAGGAGAGATAAAGGCATTCCCAAGAGACCAAGATGCCTGAGTAGGATGGCTGGATACACTTCCACACTGAGAGGAACAAGGAGGAAGGAAAAGAAGAAGAGTTTACTAAATTCTTAAATAGTGATCCAAAGGAAGGGAGGTTAAATTCATGAATAACAATAATTAAAAAAAACAATAAGTCCAAGAATCAAAAAAAACATTGCAGAGGCCAGTGGTAAGGTTTTATAACAGTGTAGTTGAATCGCAGGGCTGAAAACTCACAAGTACTATTTATTTAATATCAATGACTATCAATTGATACTGATGCATTATTTCTATTATTTATTAATTTGAAATTTTATTACAGAAGGATCAGTTAAATGTTATTGTAAAGGAGCATGCGACTGCAAAGCAGACAACCTGCCTAAAAGTCCCAAGTCAAGGCTAGGTAATACATTAAAAAAATATTTAGTAAATGGCATGGTAGATCTGAAAACTGTTTCAAAAAAGATTGCTAAAAGCTTTCAGTTTTAAAAAGTTCATAGAACTAAATTAATTTTAGTTTAATTTATTTTTTGAATTTATCAAACAATTTTGTCATTAAACAATAGTAAAAATATTTGCCTTATTTTTTGTTTGACTTGTTTCAGAAACTGAAGCTGAAAACAGAATCAAAACGGCTGAAGAAGATAGATAAAATGCATTATATTATGAAACAACTAATAAAATACAATACAATTGCACATTGATACATAATTTAATTTAGTAGAAGAGAGAGATAGTCAACTGTTCTTCAATTACGATAGGTAGAATGATAGTCAGGATTTTCAGTTTACAATGATTTTATTGTGGTAAGCCAACGTTTCGATCCAACTTGAGGATCTTCATCAAGGCTACTGAGTCCAGGTGGATACTGATCGAGTATCCACCTGGACTCAGTAGCCCTGATGAAGATCCGCAAGTTGAACTGGCTGAAACTTTCCAGTTTTGCAATAATTATAATACTCTATACCTTATGGAGAATAACAAACAAAAATGAGTAAAAAAGTGTGGATAAAACTATTTTCTGTAAATCTGGGTTACAAAATTATCAAAATACGTTGGTTTCTACTCCAAGTAGATTGGTAAGTGAAAGTTGTATATTGCACCAGATTTTTATTCATAATGATTCAATACATAATTAATTTCTGAAAAAGTGTTTGAAATAAATGTTTCAGACTTTTCATAGAATGCCTTAGACATTAATTGTATTCACACAAAAAGCATTGGCACATTTCATTTTTTACATCAAAAGCATTTTTTTTTTAATACAATTTAAGGGTACAAGTGCAATAAAAAATACCACAGAGTGTAACAAGAGTTACTAACAATAAAAAGTTAAAGTGTAAATTCTAATGGGAAAATTAATAGAGAGAGATAAAACTTTTCACGAAAACATCTATTTAATTTTAAAATATGAGCTATGAATAATGATAATGGTATTATGTTCATAGTAAAATTCTCAAGAGAGTTTTCCCAAAGGTCTAGTGAATTTCAATAAGATTTTTTTATTTATACAAAGTAAAAACCCTATGAGCCAGGAAGAAGAAATTATTTTATGTAATTTAAACAATTTTAAATATTGTTTTTTGCTTTTGCTCTGACTAGATTTCTGCATACTATATGTCACTCTATTTGTTCCTGTTGTTTTATGTTTGTTATTTTTTTTTTTTTTTTTTTTTTTTTTTACAAGAAAAGAAATAAGTTATCCTATTGTGATAAAGTAATTCAAAAGAATGATAAAACAAAAGCAACAAAAAACATAATGTAAAGTAGACAAAAAAACTATTTCAGAAAAAGCTAGTAAGATTAGTTTTTGTGATCTATGAAAGCCCTTGATAATTTTTTATTAAACTAAAAAAATTAAAATTTGTAAAATCTATAACTTTAATAGAAAAAATAAAATAACGTATATAAAATAGAACATCATTGCATGTGTAAAATATTAAGTATTGTACATCTCAATGTTCTGAATATATATTTAAAATTATTTACAAACAGAAATTTTCTTAATCTATATTTTAACCCCAAGCTTGTGTCTGACAGTAATGTAAAATAAGTTTTCCATCAGTGCCAAAGCATTCATAAAGATTCCTTACAACCTGATCTGGAGATGGTGCAAATGACTGATTCACATATAAGAACTGAAAATATAAAACAATACACTTATAAAATTCATCAAGCTTAACAATAAATAAACTATAAACTAAAAAAATATATTTTTTGAAATTTCATATTCATACCAATGATTCACTAGGATCCAATTTAAAATACTTTCTCAGAAAACTGATAATCCATGCAATTGTTTTATCATGATCAACTGTCCATTTTCTCCTTTTCATGATAGGAGCATTAGCAGTAGCTTTCAGGAAGATGTCAACTAAAAATTTAAAATATTATAATAAATAATTAAATCCACCTTCTATTTGAGTCACTTGTTTGAAATATTTGACATCTGTAAAAAACTCATTTTTCCTTTTAATTTAGGCAGTGCTTACTGTACTGCGAGTTGCACTTTATTGATTTCAGCTAAATAAACATATGATTTATGGCAATACCCATAGCCCAATGCCACAATTGGGACTTTCTTATCGTTGGTTACAGCTCCATAAATTTAAGGCTCTTTGATTGATGTGAAAAATATTAATGAAATTAGTTAAATTCTCACAGTTTTCAGCTTTATCTGTCCTATCATCAGTTGTCATTTATCTATCCTATCAAGTCATTTATCTATCCTATCAAGTCATTTATCTATCCTATCAAGTCATTTATCTATCCTATCAATACCCTCTACAACTATTTATGTACTTTTAGCGCATGGTTCTTCCACTACTTGGACTTCTTCACTTCCAATTTATTTGTTCATAATTAAAGCCCGATGGAGCACAAACTGATTCAAAAAATGTCTTAATAGGTATAACTAGGTACCTAAGTGTTCTGCTCGATTTTTGAAATAGTTGCCTACTTGGTCATATTTTTCACTTTAGTGAGGAAGAGTGGTTTGTTCAAGGATTTTCTTTAATGAAGGAGTCTTTCCATGTGGAAGAGACTTCTTCATTAAAGAAAATCCTTGAAAATAGTTGCCATTTCATCATTTACCAAAAAATGAGAAGCTACTTAAAAATTGAATTTTAAAACTAAGAATAGACAAGTATGTTACAAAATATCATCTTATAGCTTCATTTTATGTTATGGCAGGTGTTCTTAACCTTTCTGCTCTAATACTTGGCAGTGATATATATTACTTTGTATATTTATTTATTTGATAATTCTATTAAAATAAAGTAATTGTTAGGAATGAATTTGTTTTTAAATTCATTTATTTGATGCCTTACTGGTATCTAACATATGGTATAAAAATAGACTGAGACTAAAAACGTTTTATAAAAATAGAACAGTATATAGGATTAATATTTCGACTCATATTTTAGCCAAAATTCTCTCACATGACCCTAATCAGTAACTAATGTAACTTCACTAAGCCTTAAAAAATAGGCTAAGGCTTTTTTTGTCAATTATTACTATTATTTACACTTATAATTGGTGTGGCAATCCTTTAAAATGGCTAGTTTGATGGCAAAAAGCATGTATGAAAACCGTTTATTCACGTTTGGGCACTATTCCAAAAGTAATGATCAAGAATAGCCTGTCTTTCAATTACAGGTCTTTTAAAATGTATAATTATGTCAAGTCCATCAACAAAGTCTATCCCTGTTCCCTCCACCATTTTGTAAATCTACTAGTGCACTCTATAATCGATAGAGACCGCGGATAAAGAAGCATTAGTTAAATTGTTATTATATTTTTAATCCATTTTTATAAACAACAAATTCTGCTTGTTTTGTTCTGGCATAAAGCTTTTCAACAAAATCCTATTTTTCCGGAGTAAACTTCAAATTCATAGACCCTTAAAGATGTTTAATAAATCAATATATTATTTTTATTTCAGAAGTGATTATCCTATGAGCAACAAAGTTAATTCGTAAAGCAACATAAACTAAAGAGTGTCAAGTTTACAGAGCTATAACCAACCAAAAGAAGGTACCACTTGCGGCAATTTATAAACATATACTAGGTTGCCACACGTTTACAGCATTGGACTTTAGGTTGCCCCACAAGTCTAACAGTTTTTTGGCCAATACTGATATAGTGTCATTTGTGATACTCTATACTCTACCTTTAATTTATTTTAGAGATTAGATGGATTTTTTTTTTTTTTTTTTTTTTTTTTTTTTTTTTTTTTTTTTTTTTTTTTTGGGACTTCAAGGCTTCCACTGAAGCCCTATACTGCCTGCCCATACTAACACCCATGGCACTGGGTGATACTTCTCCTACGAAAGAAAAGCACCTCCCAGGGCGGGACTCGAACCCGCAGCTCCGGCATGGGAGTACGGCGCTTTACCGCACAGCCACACCGGGCCCCATTAGATGGATTTACAATAAATATTAAATCAGTGATCAGATTAAACTTATCATTCAATTCAATTGAAATAATTGAAACAGACATTTTAGGACTAAAGAGAAAAACCTGCCTCACTTTAAAATATATCACATATTATCGCCAATAGAACCTCTAGGTTAGTAACAAGCAGTTGACAGAAGGAATTATATCTAATAAAAAGCTGAAGCAAGATTTGAAATAATCAATGTAAATTTTTTAAAAAAGGTAATAATTTTAGAAGGTAAAGTTGAAAATTAGTTTTTAGAACGACTGTCCTGGAAAATGCTTATTTAATGGTCTAGCACTCTTGGATGGCGGGATGGCCGAGTGGGCAAACCCATTAGAAAGTGTGCATTGCCCATGGCAACGTATGATTAGGAACCGAAAGATAGCAAGTTCAAAACCCGGAGCAAGGGGACATTTAATAATACTCGACCTCAATGCCATACTCTCTCCCATGGCCCGGGAAACCCCCATAGCCTAAAAGGCAAAATGGGGGAGGAACAAAAAAAAAAAAAAAAGGGTATAGCACTCTTGCCAAATACTGTAGCTGTAAAAAGAAAGTTGTATACATCAACATTCATTGACAGCATTGGTATCCTATGCTCTTACGTCCAAGTAGTGAAAAGCTCTATTGCATGACTTCTAAGTTAATTTTCTCGATAATACTACTCATATGTTACTTCATGGCATGGCCAATATAGTTAAGTGTGGCCCTGATCATAAATAAAAAGGACTCGTAGGTGTTATTTTAGTTTAGGGGTTTATTTATCTCAGAAGAGCAAGCAGGAGTCGACAGCTGATGATGTAATAAAGCTAATCATGGCTCCTTACAAGTAAAAAGGATGAAAAGGGAATTGAATTATATTACAGCAATGTAACCTGTTGACATAGGGCAAACCCAGAAGTAAAATAGCAGTAGTTTTTCCATTTTCTCCTAAATGTTATAAAGGTAAATCCCTTCGATTATTAGTACAAAAGAATTCTATAAAATATAAACCCAAGCAACTTATTATAACTTTTTAATTAAAGAGAGTTGAGTGTATAAAGATAATTATGACATAATCATACAAATGATTATCAACTATAATTGATCAACATTTGATGGAAGTTCATTAAAAAAATTTCATGATGATGAATATTTAAATAAACATAATTTTAATGGCAAAACAGAAGTAATCATTAGATCTCACACCGTCAAAAATCGAGAGAAGTATTGAAAAAGAATACTTAAATACCATTACAAAACAGAAATAACTTTATTAATAAATAATGTTATGGTATAAGAATTATTAGTCAACATCAAATAGTAAGTTTAGATCAAACAAGTTTTGATCAGAGTCAATGGATGACAGAAACAGAAGAGATTACATAATTAATATTCAAGAAAAATCATTGATAAAATACGAAACATTTGACATGCATGAATACACTATAAAAGAAATAACACAAAGCAAGTAAATGACATATAAAAACAAATATTTAGGGGATAAAAGGCAACCAACTAATAAAGAAAAAAGATTAAGTACATCAGAAATAAGAAAGAAAGGATAGATATGTTGATGTCAGTAAAGCATAAGCTTTCAATTACCTTTATTCTTTTTTGGTTGCGTACTATCTCCAACATGTGCTGTAATACCAATATTTTCAGCATGTTCACTTGAAGCATCAGCATCCTTTGGAATGTCAGAGGAATCATTAATTGCTTCTTTGTTTTCAGAATCAGACATCGTTAAAATCAGAAGAATACACAAATTTAACAATACTACCTAAGGTATTAAAATTAAGATGTAGTTCGAATTCTAAATTAGTTAAAACTACAAGATATCAGGAAAGACGCAGGAGAATTCCTGTGGAAGTGATGTCAAACCTCCATTTGTTTACCAATATGTAACCAAACTGAAGGTTGCGAAGTGGGGGATTAATCGATTTTATAGACCTGAAATATGTCTTATTTACATGAATTGAGTAATTAAATAAAAATTAAGGAAAAATATAATTATTTTTACTGTACAGGGTGCTTAAGATTGTCTCCCTTCTAAAAATTTACTTTCATTATTTACAAGTATTGTCTTTATATCTAATTATTAGTGTTAAACACTTCATCGAGTATAGTTTCTATTATCGTTGTTAAAATCGATTCATATAAACAATATAAGAGAGGTTTTTGGTCAGTTATTGCACAGGTTACAAATGATATTCTAATCTATTTTTTAATGACTTAAAGTTTTTTATAAAAGAAAGCACATTTAGAACATTAAAAATGCCACCCAAGAACAAGAAAAGTCAATCATTATGGCATAAATGTGAAAATTGCTCCTGTATATTGAATTATAAAGATATTGACATCCACATTGATTATTGTCAACAATCCAACACAGAAAGGCCTTATGGTTTCATTGAAAATTTTGTCCTGTACAGTTTTTTTGATGATTTTAGTTCTAAAGGTAATTTATGGCGTTCCCTTATTGGAAAAAAGTTGATTTGTTTAAATTTTACATAATGTGAATCATTTGGCATACTTTTCTATCTTTATTGATTTATGAGTTGATTATTTCCAAAACTGGCACTATCTATTTCCAAAAATTCACAGTTGAATCAAATGTTTAACTCTTGATTTGAGACTTAAGATAAAGCAGGACATTAAGTAACATAAAATATTGATTTGTTTATGCCAGTTTTAATATTGGTATCATATTTTTTTATTCTTATAAACCATCTTGCACCCACCTTTTAATCAATCCCAATGCTCAATAATACCAATAAAAGACCGAAAGGGAAGGAAGAGATATCGCTGGGCACATCAATCTCCCCACGCCTACCATATTATATCTGTTTCAGCCATCAAGTTTTATGATTTTCTTTCACTCAATCATTTTAGACAGGTGCAAACAAAAAAATAAAGTTGGGAATGAAATTGTATTGGTAGGTATGAAGTTTCTATTGAAAAAAAGAAGTAAAAGTTCATTTTATTGGGCAAAGTTTCAAGCATTAAAATTCTATGATTTAAATTTGTTGTTGTAACTTTATTTTCACAAAAAAAGAATTTATTAATAGAAGATAAATAAGTAACAGCTAACAAAAATTCCTGCCTAAAAATTGCCTTTCCTCCCAATTGAAAAACTATACCATCGTGGGCTTTTACATCAAAGATTGAGACAAGATTGCAAAATATGGAAAGGGGGTAGGTTAGAAACATAAAAAGATAGGTACGTTCATAAACCTTTGGATGATAAACCACTGTCATTTGGTTTATGATCATATAGCATCAGAAGTTGAGGTGGCAAAGCAATGTTAAGTGAATACCAGATAATAGAATGGGCAGGCTTGCATACGTCTGGTTCAATCGTAAGAGGTTGACCTAGGAACACTTTGGAGGACGGTTTATTGAGGCCTTTTGAAAATGGTATACCATATGTTGTCGGTGAGAAACCATAGTGAACTTAGCACCAATCCAACAATAATTTTTTTATTTTTAAATTAGCTATTGCTATTTTTTTTAACCATGCTTCTTTATATTTGAATAATATAAGAGACAAAGTGAATTATATTGAACGGTACTTCAAAATCAACAGAAGTAAACATAACCCTATATCACAAAATTCAGCTTTAACTTCAGTTCTAACTTCTTAAAATATAGAGTTTAGTGCTTAGTCCACTTTGACATTACAACGATCATATAGTCAACTAATAAGCAAAATTAGTTGACTGGACCACTAGGAAACAGCTCTTAAAAAAAACATCAGTCAGAATTAGATAGGACTAGTGATATATTTTTCATCATTTGTGATAAGTCTAATAATTATGTAATATTACATAAATTTATTTTAATTAATTGATGACTCTGTATCAATAAAACAAAACATTTGAGTTAATGATTCTAAAAAAAACAAACAAGCGAAACGATATCACTAACTATCTGTGAATCTAAAATGCCCCTAGCTTGGCTTCCATCCTGAGCGATTCATTATCATATTTGAAGTTTTATTAATTAAATTCATAAAAACTTTCATAGCAGCTTCAAATGAAAGATTTAAAAGTTGCCTATGAAGATTTAAATAATAATTTACTGATTCTTATGTTGTACAGAAATACTTCCTTCAACATGTGAAGAATATGCCAAGGATCTTGTTTTTTTATCACAATCCGCTATGCAACTTTGTGGATTATCAATAGGATATCCTGCACTTGTTGAAACCCCTCAGTATACCACAGTTTTAAAAGTTTGGCCTACTACTGAAGGAAGTTTGACCAGTGTCGGATTGTGTGTAGAAGGTAAGGTATACTTCAGTATTGTGAATATTATTAATAGCATAGAATTTCATTTCATCATATCATAGTATTTAATGATTTTATTCACTGTTTCAGATTTGGAATTGAGATCTGGTTTTAAACTGAATTCTAATAGAGTAAAAGTTTCAAAGTTACCTATAAAGCCATTTATTGCTAATGAAGTTTATTTTAATATTTTACCTATCAATGATGAAGACATTCCTAATATTGAATCTGAAACTCCATTTTTATCTTATAGATTCAAAGATAAAATATTACATAATAATATGTTTTTAATTATACCATTTTATGGAAAGAAGGTAAAAATAAAAGTCATTAAAGTTAATCACATAGAAGAAGATATTGCATACAGTTTTCAACAAATGAATTTAAATATGGTTTTTTATACTGTGACAGAAAAAACTGTTTGGATTAATAAACAAAGAAACAATAAAGTTAAAACTGATGAAATGAACCCTTTTAAAATTGGAGGGTACGATTCTTTGATTAGTGAATTGACCCAGAATATGTTTTATACCCTCAATCAGAAGTTTAATGACAATGGTATTATTTCTGTATCAAAGTATGTTTTGGTATGTGTATTTTTTAAATGTACTTTTCAAATAATCATGATTATTCAATTATAGAGCGAGGATGTTCTCCTTACTGTGTTTTGCTGTATGGTCCAAGTGGCTCAGGAAAGTCATATATATCTAAATATCTGACTTACATTTCACAGAAACCATCAATTAATATTCAGGTAGTTTATAAACATTTTTCTGATTTTTTTTTTTTTAGATATATTATTTGATTGAACCTGTTTATTATCTATTGTAAAAGGGTTCAGAATTGTTCAGCAAGTTTTATGGAGAAACTGAAAATCGTTTAAGAAGTGTTTTTCAAGAGATAAAGTCAAAAGTGCCCTGTGTTGTTATAATGGACAATATAGAAACCCTTGGTTCTAAAAAAGGCAATGATCAAGAGAGGAGGGTTTTATCTACTTTGTTAAGCTTATTTGATTCTATACGCTCTCTTCCTATTGTAATTATTGCTACTACTGTTGATCCTGACTTATTAGATCCTGCTCTTAGGAGACCTGGGAGGTATTTTAATTTTATTTTATTTCATTATTTTTCATAGAATAATTTTATTATTTATCGTTTAATTATGTTTATATGCTTACAATTCTTTTTTTTTTTTTTCTCAGAAGATTTTAATTGCAAAGAGTAGTTGCTTATCTATTTATTTTACCATTGCGACAATTTAACCCATTTCGTCCGAAGGATGGCTCCTTCTAAATATATAATTGGTAAATTTAAAAATTATTGCCCCTCAGGAACCCTACTTTTCAGAAGTGTACCTCTGTGACATTAAGGGATCAAAAGTAAAAATAAATCAGCTCCAATTTTTATTTTTCTTACATTCTTTTAATCAAGATTAGACATAAACCATGTTATAAAAGTCTCTAAAATTTATTTTTCATTATATTCTTGAGACATTAATAAATCAGCGTGAATTATCAAATTTCACATCTTTGAATATTTGAATTTCTGAGCATATTTGAAGTTTTTAAGTTCACCTAAAAAGTTTTAAAAACCTATCTTTTGACATTTTTAAAAATTATTTTGAAACTTATACACTAATTACAAACAGAAATATATATAAAATTCTCATAATAATATACTGAAAAAATATTCATATTAACGATGCATAAATGTGTATGTGGAACAAAATGGGTTAATAGATATGGGTCATTTCAAAATCATGGGTTATTTTAATTTTAACGTTTTAAAATAAAAAAATCTCTGTTTTCCACCGTTTTTTCCCCCATCAAGTGCTACAATGTTGGTCTAAGAACATGCACACATTTTAGTGGATACTTTATGAAATTTCGGTTTTTGAAAATTTTGAGAAATTTATCGTTTGTAGGGAGTGAGAAAGAACAGTCAAAATTAAACTTTAAACTTATATTTAAGTATAAAAAGGATTTTGTGTTAAAGATCTATTCAAAATAGGAAAAACAATTATTAAAAAAAAAGATGCATTGTTTCTTTTGTATGTGTATGTTTTTTATCCAAATCCTATTAAGACAATCTAATTGGTTTTATTTCTATCGAAATTTCCTCCATTATTTCTCTTACTCTGTATTTTAATGATCCTTGTTGATCTTTATATAAAAAAAAATCTGGTGCGTGCGCGCAACACACAACTTTCACTTACCAACTTACTTAGATTAGAAATTAATGCGTTTTGTTAATTGTCACTTCTCAAATGAACAGAACGGCTTTAATTATGAACAATGGTCTGTCATTAAAGCCGTACTCCGCATTTTTATCATATCCCATATTTAGCCATTTCTTATTTTTAGGCGTAACGAGAGACAGTTAATTTCTCCATATAAACAAAAACAAAGGTACTTTATAGGAAACAAACACAAAAAAAGCCCCCTCAGAACATTTTAATAATGATAAAGCTTACCTGAAATTAAAGAACATCTAATTTTCATTAAACATGGCGACTTTGATAAAAATTGTTAAAGCCGTTTTTGAGATCATCGAAAAAAAGGTAAAAATTGGAAAAAAAAATTATGAAATAAAGTGCTCGCTCCGTTTGACCAATTTTGATGAAATGTTGGCTATCACATCTTTGGCATATACATACATCAAATACCCAGTTTGATCAAAATCGTTAAAGCCTTTTTTGAGTAAATAAAAAAAACACGTGAAAATGATACAAAATTTATTAAGTAAAGTCCCCCCTCCGGTTGATCAATTTTGATGAAATTTTTACAGTCATATCTCGGCTTTTAGAGCCGTTGGAGCCGTTTTTGAGAAAATCGAAAAAAAACTAAAAAAGTTATTAAATAAAGTACCCCCTCCCTTTGAGCAATTTTGATGAAATTTTTGCTGTCACATCGCGGGCATATACATTCACTATATACCTAATTTCAGGTTCCCACGGCTTATAGTTTTTGAGCTAGTCTGTTCACACACACGCACATGCACACGCACACGGACACGCGCACACACACACACACACACACACACACACACACACACACACTATTTCGCGGGACTTGGTTAATTGGACTCAGGGGACCCCAAAACATGTATTTCCGTTGAAAACCGGAAGTCGAAATTTTTCACGATCGCAATACTTCCACTTACTATATATTTCATATATAAGTAAGTGAAAGTAATAAACATGGAATTTATAAAACTTACAAATGTTCAAAAAATCTGTTTATATTTTTGGTCTACAACATAATTATATTACTTGAATTTTTGGAAAAAATAATTTGTTACAAAATTAAAACTGAAATGAATAATTAAATAAATAAAATAATTTATTATTATTAAATTTATTATTTTATTTATTATTTTTATTTTATTTTTATTTATTATTTTATTTATTATTTTTATATTATTTTTATTTATTATTATTAAATTTATTATTAAATTTATTATTTAATTTATTATTATTTAATTTATTATTTTAAATAAATAAAATAATTTATTATTATTAATCTTTCAGACTAGAGAGTGAAGTTGAAATCAATATTCCTGACAAAGTAAATCGTTTTAAAATTCTGAAAAGTTTAATTCCCGATATTGATCTTGAATTTAAATTAGAAGAGATTGCTGAACATTGCCATGGATTTGTTGCAGCTGATTTAATTTCATTAGTTGATAAGGCATTATCGAAAGCTTTGATGACTTCTTCAGAAAGAAATATTTCTGCCGAAGACTTACTATGGGCTTTCACTCAAGTTAGACCATCAGCAATGCGAGAACTTCAAGTCCATGTTCCTGCTGTATGTGAACTAAATAAAATACTAATTCTTAATGATATTTTTCTAAATGTAATGAATGCAATACTGAAATGGTTATTAGCTCTGCACCAATAAAGGATAAATTTGAGAAATAGTATAACACTGTAGTAGGAGAATTGTATATTGGTCATATAAACCCTTCCCTTCCTTTTAGGCAGTACAGGGCTTTCCGGTATTGGGATGCCTATTACATAAACAAGTTTTTGTAACTTTAATATTTTATTTTTCATTCTCGTGTTTTGTGAAATAAGTAAAAATTAAAATGCTTGGATTACTACTTATAATTTATTTTAAGGTTAGATGAACATTTCTTTGTGTTAAGTGGGGGTGGTCCACCGTAAGGGGGACAGAAGGTACCTCTATCTCTCAATTATATATAAAAGTTTTCAGTAAAATAAAAAAATGTATTTTGCAAGCATGCTCCTGCCTGGTTGACAAGCACTGTACTATCTGAGGAATGGTTTGCATTGCATTGCATACATTTCATCTCACATCTCATCTCATTTCATCATTCTTCAAGATATCTGAACATACAGCATTAATTTTGTTATTGTATTGAGCCAAAGTTAACAGCCTAGTGGTCCAGTAGTGCACAAAAGAGTATAATCGATGCTCTGACATACTTCTTATTCAAATTATTATTATACCAATAATAATTTGAAAAATATTCATTAAGCTGTTTCTATAAATAACTAAGATACAAATTTTAATAGCTAAAATTTATGGAAAATTGGCTCTCCTGAAAAAATAAAAAAATTTGATGTCCTTTATCTTTGGAGTACAGATTTGATTTATATTTTTTGTTTTATTAGTTTTTTTATTAAAACTAATATTATATATTTTTATTTCTCACGATTTCCCAAAACTTGGTTACTTGGATTCAGGGAAAAACTTTTATTTCCATTGAAAACCCGAATTCAAAATTTTTATGGTCACAATACTTTTCCTTACTATATGTTTCATAAATAAGTGAAAGTAAACTTTTTTATTACTTTTAAATGTTCTGAGCATTTTATTTTATATATAAAACATTTTTGTATAACTCAACAAATTGAAAATTCAATGTAATGAAATGTTTTAAGGTTATAGTACAAATGTTAACTATTCACTTCTATTTATTCTGTTTGTGGTTATATATTTCCTCCATTTATCATTCTTTCTAGGTAAAGTGGAGTGACATTGGAGGTGGACAGGACGTAAGGTTGAAATTAGAACAAGCTGTGGAATGGCCGCTGAAACATGGAGCTAGCCTTAAAAGGCTTGGCATAAAAGCTCCCAAAGGAGTTCTTCTCTATGGACCCCCAGGCTGCTCTAAGACCTTAGTTGCCAAAGCTCTAGCTACTGAAACCAATCTTAATTTCATTTCGATAAAGGTTATTTATTCATGAATTTCTTGTTTATAAAATATAATAACTTTGATATATGTTCCTGACACTGTGAAATATTAGTAAATTTATATTAATTATATTTATATTTAGTTTTACTTGATGCTCCTAAATGTGGTAACCTTTATTTGAATTATTTTGGTGCCTATTGTAGTTTTTAATAGACGCTGCCTTTGTTTACTCTTAATACTGTAATTCTAATCTTGTGACCTACTTTTATCTTTAGCCTAGGCCAAAAGTATTAGGCACCCACCTATTTTATTAAAATTAATTAAAATGGGGTCAAAATTACATCTTATTTCCTAAAATATATTATTTAAACATAATAAAAGTCAAAACTCAAATTAAAATTTTTTCATCAAGTTTTTGGTATAGATTTAAGAAGTCTTGAACAATATAATTTTTTCCAATCCCTCCATTGGACATTGACTTAATGAAGGGCCACCATCTTTTTCTTAGAAGAGTGCTTTTGTCCCTTAGCCTCTTACACAACTCCAAGTCTTCCCCAGTCTCCCAACTTGAAACTGTCATTGAGGGGCTTCCCGGGTGATGCCTTTCTTCCTCATTAAGCTGTGCTCAATCCATCATCATTCAATCCTCTATTTTCCTCTGCTTGGTTCTTCTGATGAGAGACCTTTCTAATCTGGCTTTCCACATCTTCATCAGCTCCTCCGTCTACTGTCACCACACTTCCAAGGTATTGGAAAGCCTCTACTTTTCTAATATTTGGGCTCGGATTCTGATTGGCTCCTCATTTCTCGCATTCACTCTCACAACTTTTGTTTTGATGACATTGGCAATCCATATTTATGTGCAGTCCAAACTAGGTCTTGCATCTTTCTTTGGATATTGGAGCACCTATGGATCCAGAAAAATTCAGAAAACTTGCCTTCATGAGCCTTTCAGCATTGCAACTCACTGTACATTGCTTTGATGAGCTTCAGAAACTTTTCTGGGATCTGCCATCTTTCTAGATTTTTTCAAATTATGCCACATGTCAAACATTCGCATAAGCAAAACAACTCACAACTGCTGCATGTTAACATTTGTGTACCAAACTTGACTGTTTTTCTGTTCCAAAGCAGTTCCTGACTTCTCTTCCACTCCTCATACTTAAGAGTGAAGTATGGATAGTTCTCCTATGCCATCAGATGAGGGAGATCGCTCTCCTTCTGAACATAAGCCCTGTCTTCTTCTACAGTTTGGCTCTCAGAGCCTCACAATCCAGTAAAATATGTTTGGCAGTCACCGTTACTCTACAACTTGGGCGTAGGGGATCGATTTCCTTACCATATTCTACCAGCGTCGCACAGAAACTCCCTTGCCCTCGAGGAATTGTGAGACATAGTAGTCTGGTATGATCCAAGCGGTTTCTAGCCTTTAGCTGACATTAGGAAAATACTTCCTTAGGGTCGCCCTTCTTATAGTAGTTAATAATGGCCTCTCCAATCGGCTAATGTATTCTGTCGCATTACTAGTCTTCCAACTTCTTGGGTCTTCGTTGATCCTCTCCCAAAGATTTACTGGCAGATCTACCAGGCCTTCATGAGAGACTGTCTTATATGCTCTAGTGACTCTTAGCAGAATCATCCACTGAATCATTGGCAACTTTTTTTTCTGCTGATGGGAGAGCTGGTGACGCATATCTCAGGATACACAGAATCACTCCTTTGTAAATTATTAATGTGGCTTAATTATTAATTTAATTATTAGTTAATTATTAATGAGACCCAAAAAGACATCCCCCTTACGATAGAGTCCATGAATGGCTATGGCTACCCCATTTCTTAAATAGTCCAAGTGAGGTGTTACGTTTTCATCAATTTGTATTACTTTTCTTGATTCCCTTCTCCTTCTGGTTTATTATATCATCAAAGTACTGACACCACCTTTCTCTTTGAGCATCCTCCATTATCAGAATTTCACTCATCTTACTCTTAGCCCGCTTCTTTATTCTCCTCCTTTAACCAGCAAAAATATTTCTTATCTGGTACAGTTCTTTAGAGTTACTGCACCTAGCCACTAGTAACTGCCCTGCCTACTATCCTGTAAAACCTCTCATTCCTCATCTTCCTTGCCCCTCTCTTCACCTCTGTATTCTTTTCAGAGTATAGCCAATTGGGACATCTTTTATATCTTTAGTGGCTGCCTTCAGGACCCTACACTCTTCTACAATAGCCCAAGTCTTTGCTGTCAACCATTCCTTTCCTGTTCAATTTTTAAAGCCCTGAATCTCCTCTTCTGCTTCTTGGAAAGCAACTTTTGTGTTGGCCCAGACTTCTTCTAAGTCAGCTTCCTGGTCTTACGGAGCTACAAATTTGTTCAGAAGCTCTACTATGAACTCTTTCTTTTTATTTTCATCTTTAAGCTTCCAGAAATCGAGCCCATTAGTCGGGTCCAGCCTTCCCCAAAGTTGTGCTCCAATCCTGAATTGGCTGATAAGAGTTTGTGTTATATCTATATAGATAAGTAAATTAATCAAGATCAGTTCCTATTTTAATCATAGCATCCAGGAAAGATGTCCGCCACTTCCCACCAATGCTAATGTGGTCAGTTTGCATTACTGTTTTGTTGTCAGGTGATACCCATTTAATTTAGTGACAAGTTTTGTGTAAAAATAGTTCCCCCAATGAATAAATTATAATGTATTTGAGGTTGAAAAGCCTCTCACCATTGTCATTCTTTGCCTTTAAAGGAATAAATCTTTCGCCTTTTACTAAAAATCATCGTGCTTGCATATATGAAGTTTTTGCAATTTTAAATTTAAATTTACTATAAATTATTTCCCTCAAATTTGCTTTCATCCTTTGCCCAATATCGAGCACTGCAGTTTTGGAGAAATTTTTTCCTGTTAAGCCTCTACTTTCTCGGCCATTGGATTCCCTAAACCATTGTTTCAGTTGATATTTCATTGTCATTGGGCAGAAATATCTCCTGTACACTAGCTTTTCATCTCTTCAGTCTACTGTTTAGATGTTTTTTTTGTGATCAATTATGAAAAGATTTTTCTTGCCAAAAACCTTTCCTAACGTACACCTATAATTTTATATCTTCCTGCTAAGTTAGCGAGGAAAATGTGTTAAATGTATGGTGTGTTGAATGTTGATGCAACATTCAAGTTTCTTTTTTAATCTATGATCTTTTGATTGTTTTATTATTTATTTTGATTGAATTAAATTAAATGCACCTGATGTATATATAAAAAACAGTGCAACATTGTTTGTTGATTTCGGATAGTATCAACCACACCTACTTAACACCTAAACTGCCCTTATCGGCCCACGCTAGGTCAGTGTTGCCAGGCAACTGTAGCTATACATGTCTACGCACTCCAGGAACGCGCATTTTTAGTGAAGTCCAGGACTTTTGCTAAGAAGTCATCTCTTTACCATCAGTGACATCTGGCTCTATTTTCACCCCAAGGGCCATTTAAGGACACTCCTTAAGATGAGAAGTTTTCTTTGTGTTTAAATATTTTTCTTTATTTTGTTCATTTTGTTACCGTCGTTACAGAGAATTTCTTTTGAATTTAAACATTTTCTTTATTTTATTATTTTTCTTTACTTCATTGTAGATGGTTCTTTTTATTTTGTTTTAATTAATAATTATTTTATTCTTTTGCATTCAACAAATTATTACATCAGTTGAATATTTTTAGTTTATCTTTCATTTTTCATTTCATTAACTTTCATTTCAAATTTTTATAACATTAAGCCATCACCAAACTCTTTTTATTTATATATTTCCTTCTATAGCCTTAATTATACATATAATTAGTTATTCTTTATTTTACTTGCTTGTAATTTATTTTCTTTTGCTTATTCCAAGAATAAATTTTAATTTTAATTATATTTACATTTATGAACCAGAGCCTTTAGACTTTTATTTTATAATTTACCAAATAACTAATGGCAGTAAACATATCAGGCACATTTATACCTTGACCAGAGTAAAGGTTTTACTGAACCACTAGGATCAGGTAACATATGGTGTCGAATAAAGTGATATTGAACAGAACAACAAAACATAAAGAGAACTTTTAATTTACTAAGAACCTTTTGTTTACCTTCCATTATATTTTTTTAAATTTGACTAGGAGGCAGCAGTGATTATAATTTATATAAGGAATCCATTTTTATCAACAACTTTTGGAAGCAACATAGCAATAATTATTAAAATGAAATAGAAAGTTTTGTAGCATGCCTAATGCTGTTGGCCAAATTTCTCCAATCCAGCATAATTTTTTTTTAAATAAATGAACCTAATGACAGTGTAATATTTTTTCGTTTGACTTTGTTCAATGATAGCTCTCATGTTTCTTATTAGCCTGATAAAAATCCCTTAGAGGTGTAAGTAACAATTACTTATAATAAGTAGGATCATCACTTCTTGAGAATGTTGGAACCAAAATCTCCTTATCTCTTACAAATAGAACCAATTTTGTAATTCTACCTTATCAATTCTATGTCTGACCAGTTCATCTCATGGCCTAATATATATTAATCTAACTATATTTGAAAAGTATAGATGACAAGTTTGTGTACATAGCCAACTAATTTTGGGTCATAAATACAACTGTTCAATATTTATATTTAAGCATAAGTTGGAAAAAAAAAACATTTGTCATTCTCTAAAATTGTTCATAATAATAACCATCAGGTCGGATTACAGTTGCGGGTATACTGTAAAAAACACTAATTTTTTTCCCGTTGTAATATTATCACTTTTTGTTTTATTTTAGGGATCAGATATTTTTTCTAAATGGGTTGGAGAATCAGAAAAAGCATTACGTGACTTGTTCCGCAGCGCTAGAAAGGTAGCTCCAGCAATTATATTTTTGGATGAAATTGATGCATTGGGAGCTAATCGAGGAAGCTCTACAGGCAACACAGTCCATGAAAGAGTCTTATCTCAGCTTCTCACTGAGATGGACGGAGTTAATCCCCTTGATGGTGTCGTTATTGTTGCTGCAACCAATCGACCTGATTGTATTGATAAGGTGACAAAATTTAATATTATGGAAGGTTATTTATTATTTTTCAGTATTATAAAACTCATTCTCTTAGATTGGAATAAAAATATATTATTTTGGGAAACATTTTCATAATAATATTTATGGTCAAGAGGAATTAATACCTAAATTGCTGGAGGTTATGTCTTAATGTTAAATTTTTGGGATGAATTCAACTTAACTAGAATTAGATTTATTAGAAACTTTTCTGCTTCGGGATTTAACACAACCCTAGTCTGGATACTTAAATAGTCTGGATATTCGATGTAATTATAGACAAGTAAAATTAGAACTAGGAAAACGAAAGATCGGGGGAAATAAATAACATGTTTTTATTTAAATGATAAAAAAAAATCTAGTGCAGTACGCGTATCGCACTTTCACTTACCACTCCCTTTTTTGTCTAAAAATAGACAATTTTTTGTTAAAATGGTATACTTAAGTACTACCATAGAGGGAACTCCAAATTTTCTTTCAAAATGAATTTTTTTTTTTTTTTTTATTGGAAAGTGGGGTCAGTAATTCATACAGTGGTTAACCAGATGGTACCATTTACTCTAGAACTTCGTACTTTCGAGGAATTGGTTTGATTTTTTTTTTTATATAGGTACATATTTGTTTAGGAGATTATAGAAATAATAATAAAAATAATAATTTGAGAGTTGCCATTAAGTTTTAAGTGTTTATTGAATCATACCTTTGATTCATTTAGAATCGCCATTTGTTTTTTTCTGATAGATAACATTCTGAACAACACGCACTTCGCTTTCTCTCACAATGCTCTCTCTCGTCTTCTTTCTGAACAGTACTGTTTGTTTTTTATTGTAAAACAAAAATAAAAAGGTTGTTTGTAATTCTTTAAGTTTTGTTTTAAGACACAATTCTTTAAGTTAGTTTTAAGACACACACAAACACACACACGTAGATCATCTTGCGGGACTTGGTCATTTGGACTTAGGGACCCCAAAACATGTATTTCTATTGAAAACCAGAAGTCGAAATTTTTCTCGATCGTAATACATTCCCTTATTATATATTTCATATATAGATAAGTGAAAGTAAAAAAAGCTTTCTTACACTGGATTACCAAAAAGGAGATAATTAAACATTGAAGAACACAACATTACTTTTTACTTTGACTAATAACTCGTAATTAAAAGTAAACTTTTGTGTGCCTCTTAAACATTGGAAAACAGACTGAGAAATTACAGTAAGTGATTAGAAAAAATTATGCAATTCCACTAAAATCAAAGAAAAACTGGAAATAAGAGATTCAATCTTAGACCCACCTTAAAAATTCAAAAAACTTAAGTTCAGAATTTATAATACAAACACAGGAATCAAAGGATTAAATTTTACTTAGCAAAATTTATGAGAACTTTTCTCATGCCAACTAATAAACAATGAAAATTGACGTTCATCAGAAGGGAAACAGAAACATGTTAGTTATATCTGATGGTCAATCCATATAAAAAAAAAATTAATTGATTGCTTCAACATTTTTAATTTTTTAAATATTTTTTCACAGAGTACAATACATTGGAGGTACAAAAATGCAATTAGTTTATTTTTTTATTTTTTAGTTTGCCAATGGTGGCCATTTTATTGTCTACCAAACGCATACTTCTGTGTATTTTAATTGCAAAGGGTCTTAAGAAGAAAGAAGTGATAATAAATATTCTTATTAAAAAATAAAATTAATATTACCGTTTTATTACGAACTTAACAATAAATGTTATTGTCTCCATGTATTGTTAACATTATTTTATCAACTCCAATCCACCTCTTCAATAAAGGTTTTTGTGAGGAAGAAACTTTCGACACCAATGAAAAACTTGACTGTCAAAGGAAGAACATCGGGTGGTTTGGTGATGAGGGATAGGGATAAGACCCCTTAAATGTCTATGAATCCAAGTATGTGAAAGATTATCCATCACTAGCTACTACTGTTTCCCATCATTGTAGCAGCATTCAGATACCTCATCGAAACAACTCTTCACTGAGACTATCCAATTTTTTCTCTCTTCATAGAATGTGAAGAGCACTTCACATTCAGACAGATCACGTCATCTGCCCAAACAAGGGATAACCAATAGGTGCATTGTCTGTAAAATAGGGCGGAGAGGATAGTACTTTCACATGTGCTGTTGGCTTTTGATGTCTCTTGGCGTCAGTTCATATAGGACCCCATTTCCTTCCATTTGATCATTTCCAAGATTTTAAATGATGTGTAATTGCTTGTTGACTCACTTTTAATGTAAATTGTAAGTTTTCTTGCATTAAGCTTGAACCTCACACCAAAATACTTCCAATTCTACATGACTACGTTCTTAGTCCTTTAATGCCAAACAACATTTTTATACTTTTGAAACGACTCATGACAACTTCTCTCACTCGAAGCAGTAGATGTGCCTTAGCTGTAGATTTCTTAAAACTAAAGAAATTTCCCGCAAATGGCTCTTATTTGGTACAAAACTTAATCCGGGCCCTACTAGTAAGCTAAAACACTTATATAACTATCATTAAAGAATCAATGACTTGGTAGGTTTCTGCTAAGTCATGTATGTTTTATTATTCTCAAAATTATATTTAAAAAAATAATAATAATTAAAAAAAGCTTGTTGTTTGTTTTTGAGAATTGTTTGTTAGTAAAGTTTTTTTAGAAGTTTGCTGAAAGAGAGCAGTTAAGTAAGATATTGGATGTTTCCAAGGATTCTGACCAATTCCAAGACTATCTTGCTGGATGTGGTAACCTGTTAGCCTAGACAGGATTTCAATTCTTTAGGACTTTCTCTTTCTTTCTGCCATGGCAGTTAGACAATTTATAGTTCATAATCAATGTAGGGAGGAACTCCATTGTAATGATTTCCCAACAGTATAGCATTGTTTAACTATCTTGACTGAGTTTTAATTCAGTAGTCAACCAATTTTAATAATTTTTTTAATGTTTTGTTTGTTTCCATTTTAAAAGAAATACTATCAACCATCTACTTTTTTGTAGGCTCTTTTGCGCCCTGGGCGACTAGATAGATTGATCTATGTTCCTCTTCCTGATTATGAAACTCGTTTGCAAATACTAAAAATACAATTGGAAAACATTCCTACCAGGAATGTTTCAATTGAGGAAATTGCAAAAAGAACTGATGGTTATTCGGGAGCTGAGGTATATATTCCTTTTTTTTTTTCTTTTTTTCTATAGCTAGATTTTTTGTTCATTCAATTATTTCTGTTGTTATTCAGGTTGTTGCAGTTTGCACTGAAGCTGCTCTAGCAGCTCTGCAAGAAGAAATGAATGCTGAATATGTACAGATGGCTCATTTTGCCTTAGCTTTATCCATTGTAACTGCCAGGACACCACAGTCATTATTAGATTTGTATGATGATTACAGGAAAAAACATACAACTTGTAAATAAACTTTTTATATTATATAACTAATTATTTTATTAGCTTTATTTTTCCTGAGGGCCCTTAGTTATATGCATTTCCTTATTTTTTTTTAAAGCTTCCTAGAGCATTGATTGACAGCCAGTAAGTTGTTTCATACAATTTTTAAAAAAATTAAGACTATTTGATTTTATATATTGTATTATATTCCATATTCGGTCCATGAAGGAAATTCATACTGGGGAAAAAAAAAAAAATGGAAGAGTTTAAACCTAAACGCAAAAAAAGTTGGTGTAGCATAATCCCTTATAATCTAAGTCAGAAGTTATTGCTAACAATATTTCGGGTGAAGGTCTAAAGTATCCAATTTCATTTTATTAATTCGGGAATTGCCTCGTTATATACTTATCCTACCGGCGGGCGCGTAGCCGCACTCAGTGCGGCAAGCTAGGTTTCCTTGAATTTTCGTGGGTTAGCCGTGGAGAGAATTCTTCAGAACTTGATGTAATCCTAGTTCTACTAATTGACTTCATGTTTGTTCAAGTGCGAGAAGTATATCTTTTATCGTTCGGTGACAATAGGATTCTCAATTAGTGAGTTCGTTGAAGCCGCACACGGGGGTGCTGCTTGCGCCTGGTCTCAAAACTTATTTTCATTATCTTCCAAACCCAAACCCAAGGGCGACAATGGAAAAACTCCCTAACGATATAAAATTGTTCCTCAAAAAGTACCAAGAAGAAGCTGATCCTCGGCAAGCAGAAGAAAGGAGGGTTGGACCATGTCATCTCTGTGGCCGCCATAAGTGGAACAGTACTACTATCAAATGCAAGAAATGTGTCAAGCACATTTGCAAGAAGCATTCTATTCAGGAAACTATAAGTCAATCCTGTGATGCAAACACTGACAAGACTGAGGAAGAAGAAGACGATGGACTCCAGATTTCAGAGGACTGATAATTTTTTTTTAACCAACAAAATTATGTTACCTATTTGAAAATTTTGTGATTCTTTCGTTTTTGTCATTATTATATTCTATATTCTTCGTTTTATGTTTTGTTATATTGATAATTAATCATTAAAAAGTATTATTCCAATTGCATTAAAAAAAAGGTGGTTATCTATAGCAATATTTTATATTAATTTGTTATATAGTAAGATGTTTAAATGAATTAGTTTCTGTTTACTAATAATCATTTTCCATCAACCAAAGACAAATATTTCAACATAAAACCTGGAATTTTGACATGATGCACTCAGTGCGGCAAGCTAGGTTTCCTTGAATTTTCGTGGGTTAGCCGTGGAGGGAATTCTTCAGAGCTTGATGTAATCCTAGTTCTACTAATTGACTTCATGTTTGTTCAAGTGCAAGAAGTATATCTTTTATCATTCGGTGACAATAGGATTCTCAATTAGTGAGTTTGTAGAAGCCGCACACGGGGGTGCTGTTTGCGCCCGGTCTCAAAACTTATTTTGCGCCCGGACATGTAACTCCCAAAGACGCTTATTACTATATTTAGATTCTTTTACTGCCACCCCAGTCTTTCCTTTTTGAATCTACTGTAAAGTGAAACAAAATCATATGATTTTGTCTGTTTCATTGAAAAGAGATTTAGGCTTTTTTGTTCAAATAATTACATAACTTGATCTTACCAGAATGTTCCAAGCCCTTCTAGAATGTTCAATTTCGGACTAAATATAAGAAGCAATGGACTAGGGGCTTAGTCTTGCTCTGTACATTGAAGCATATGATTATTTTGTGTCAATAGTAGTTACTTTTAACATTCTTATTAATTTGAGCTTTTATTGTTTGACATAAATTATAATTTTTTGTAAATAAAAATTATTTAAACCCACCTTAGGGTTACAATACTGTCAACTATCAATTATCCAACATTATTTCGTGATTCAAAACTTTACCGTATTTGTATAGAAACTCACTGATACATATCGACCCTTTGGCTTGAAGGTTTATTATACTTTCGAGATTACACTTAAAGAATAAGTTAATTTTGAGATTAGATTAAAAAAGAAGTTCACTAGGACTCGTATTATTATATAATTTGATAATTCCTGAATTAATAAAATAATGTTTGATATTTTAAATGTTCGCCATAAATTTTATTACCAATAACTTCCGTCTCAGATCAGAAGTTGTTATTCTATAGCAACATTCTTTGCATTCAGGATTTAATACTTTTTATTAGCTACTCATTATTTAAGTCAGGCTCTGGAAGGAAGCACAGATATAAAGTATGAGGACCGAATTTTAATGATAAATAAAAAATATAATCTGATAAATAAAAATATCTGATAAATTTTAGTCTAGAATAGATAGTATTTAGGAATAGAATATAGTAATCTTGCCAGTTTCAGATTTCAGGTTCAATTTTATTTTATTTCGTTTACCTCCCCCAGCAAATGCACCAATAATATAGACCCACCTACTCCTCAATACATACGTGGAAGGAAACTGGTAAATAAAAACAAAGTGAAAGTGTACAAAGATAATGCTTGCGCAGAGAAAACATAACTCTTTTTTTTTTTTTTTTTGGCCTCAAGATTTGTTAGCAAATCCTATTTTGCAAACATAACTCTTGAGCGTTACTATGAAAGAATACGGAAAAAATGTATCAAGAAAAAAAATTCTCAAAAATCGATTCAACAAATTTTAAAGTGAATCAATGTTTGAAAGTCTGGCAATTTTTATTAGTCATTTCTATATCACGTTTAACATGAATTGGTGTTCTGCCATGTCGATTCCTTGCTTTTGATATTATTACACGGAAATAATGTTTACTTGTAACCATAAAATTTAAAAACAAACCACAATAAAAAGTTCCCAGTTCAGTGAGAATGACCCAAATATGATATAATAGAATCAAATAAAAATGTGATATTTTTTTTCGGTTGGCGCATTAGGCCTAATGAGACCTTTGGCCGCGCAGTGTGGCTTTCTTACAGACTTTTTTGTTGCTTGTGGGAGCACAGACAGCCTGGAGGGGGTAGCCCAAACCTAGTTGCTGCAAGCCATGGTCACCATGGTGCAGACTGCCCATAGTTCCATAACCAATCCCATTGGGGCCAATTTGGTGTCCTTCTTAGTGTCCAGAGTGTCCTTCCCACCGATGGCGTCAGCTATCTCGGGTTCAAGGACAGTGACAAACTGGTCTAGGTCCGAGGATTGTGGTAGCTCAGAGTCAGCAGGCCCCGAGGACATATATTTCTTTCCCTGAAACATGGTTGCCTGGAAAACCACACCATGATTCTCGATAAGATACATGGGAGAGGTTTATCACTCTTATGCCGATTGGTGTGAGTCGCCCCCAGTAGGCTGATGGGCCTCACATACCCTGGGGTAGGGGTAGGTTTGGACTGTGTGGCGTTCTTTGGTGGGCAGTCATCTGACTGGAGCGGTCAACCTTCCAAGTACTAACCACGATGGACGTTGCTTATCTTTGATTACTTTGTCCACTCGGCCATCCCGGCCCATAAAAATGTGATATAATAGAATAAAATATTATAAAACATTTTTTTTTTAAACACATTAAATAAAATATTTACGTTTTTTTCTACTAAATCTACTGTTAGAATCACAACTACTTAGAGCATTTATGCTCTGGAATTTATGCTTCAATAAAATCGGTAAATTTCAATTTCTGGTAATGCGAGGGCCCCCTTCCCAATCAGAATTTGAACATCCTTACAATAAAAATTAGATGGCTACTTTATTTCAATATAGAAATAAAGCAAAATTTATTTCAATATGGAAGAAATACACTACATTACTTTTATGAAATGCTGTAGTCCATTACTCAAAGTAAAATGAAGTTGCATACTTTTGATAATGGAAAATAATCAAGAGTCGATTACTCCTTGTCTCTTACTTTTTGCTAATCTCAACTTCCTGTACCTTAAATCGAATTTACATTTACTATAAAAGTTTTTGAGTATATAATTCTCTGCAAATTAAGTTTTTATGCTTTTTAACGTTTTTAAATAGAGCGCTAAGGGTGTCAAACGCTCATATTCCTATAGTATTAGAAAACAAATAAGCAAACACATATTTGCTACAAATAAATGGTTTTATTCTTTCAATGTCTTCATTTTTATCCCCATATGGCTATCCTAGTTTTTATGGTTGGACAATTATGTCTCATGAAGTACTCAAAATATCGCAAATATGTTCCTATTATGAATGAGACCAGACTCATGTTTTTGGACCACCCTTTTACTCATTAAAGTAAGACAAATTTTACTTTACTAGTAAAAGATGCATGTATTACTTAAGGTAATTTGGAAAAAAAGTAGTTCAAAACATTCAACTTCGGTGTAATCATATTCAGGATTCCTTCCACTATAACTTTTGTAGGGACTACTTTATTGGTACAAGCTTATATTACATATTTATGAAAATGTTTAAAATTAAATTTTCCTTTTACTTCTGTTTTTTATCAATAATGTAAATATCGCGGCAATTCGTATCCTGGTAATTCGCATGTATTCCCTGGACCCTTGATAATCACCCTCTAATTCATATTAAAAACAATGTAATTTCTCCCCCTGATAATTCTTATTTATTTTCGAATTCATTATTTTAAATATGAAAAATTTTGGTTCTGTCCTAGGGGGATCCAGCCGGTTGTAAAGGGGGTGTAGGCCCCTCAGCCCTCACCCTGGATCCGCCCATGGTTCTGTCTTCAACCATTTAATAGAAGAATAGGAGAGTGAGTGAGAGATATATTTTCGAAGAATTTACTTCTGTTTACCTTCTTTTTTACTTTCACTTACCTATATATGAAGTATATAGAAAGTGGAAGCATTGCGATCGTGAAAAATTTCGACTTCCGGTTTTCAACGGAAATACACGTTTTGGGGTCCCCTGAGTCCAAATGACCAAGTCCCGCGAAATGGTCTGTGTGTGTGTGTGTGTGTGTGAACAGACTAGCTCAAAAACTATAAACCGTGCGAACCTGAAATTGGGTATTTAGTGTAGGTATATGCCCGCGATGTGACAGCAAAAATTTCATCAAAATTGCTCAAAGGGAGGGGGTACTTTATTTAATAACTTTTTAAGCTTTTTTCGATTTTCTCAAAAATGGCTCTAACGATTTTGATTAAACTGAGTATTTGATGTATTAATGTGCCCGAGATATGACTGTAAAAATTTCATCAAAATTGATTAACCGGAGGGGGGACTTTACTTCATAAATTTTTTATCATTTTACCGTGTTATTACTTTCACTTACCTATATATGAAATATATAGTAAGTGGAAGTATTGCGATCGTGAAAAATTTCGACTTCCGGTTTTCAACGGAAATACACGTTTTGGGGTCCCCTGAGTCCAATTAACCAAGTCCCGCGAAATGGTCTGTGTGTGTGTGTGTGTGTGAACAGACTAGCTCAAAAACTATAAACCGTGCGAACCTGAGATTGGGTATTTAGTGTATGTATATGCCCGCGATGTGACAGCAAAAATTTCATCAAAATTGCTCAAAGGGAGGGGGGGACTTTATTTAATAACTTTTTACATTTTTTTCGATTTTCTCAAAAAGGGCTCTAACGATTTTGATTAAACTGAGTATTTGATCTATTTATATGCCAAAGATGTGATAGCCAACATTTCATCAAAATTGATCAACCGGAGGGGGGACTTTACTTATTAAATTTTGTATCATTTTCACGTGTTTTTTTTATTTACTCAAAAACAGTTTTCACGATTTTGATCAAACTGGGTATTTGATGTATATATATGCCAAAGATGTGATAGCCAACATTTCATCAAAATTGATCAACCGGAGGGGGGACTTTACTTAATAAATTTTGTATCAATTTCACGTGGCTTTTTTATTTACTCGAAAATGGCTTTCACGAATTTGATCAAACTTGGTATTTATGTATGTATATGCCAAAGATGTGATAGCCAACATTTCATCAAGATTGATCAACCGAAGCGGACACTTTATTTTATAACTTTTATTCTAATTTTTAGATTATCTCAAAAACGGCTTTAACGATTTTCTTCATATTCGTCATGTTTAATGAAAATTGAGTGTTATTTAATATCAGGTAAGCGTTTATTAAAATGTTCTGAGGGGTTTATAGAGCAAATGAAAACAAAAATAAGAAATGAATGTGGAAAATGTGTAACTTTGAGAAGTGGCATTAACAAAACGCATTAATTTCTTATCTAAGTAAGTTGGTAAGTGAAAGTTGTGTGTTGCGCGCACGCACCAGATTTTTTTTACTTTCACTTACCTATATATGAAATATATAGTAAGTGGAAGTATTGCGATCGTGAAAAATTTCGACTTCCGGTTTTCAACGGAAATACACGTTTTGGGACCCCCTGAGTCGAAATAACCAAGTCCCGCGAAATGGTCTGTGTGTGTGTGTGTGTCTGTGTGTGTGAACAGACTAGCTCAAAAACTATAAACCGTGGGAACCTGAAATTAGGTATTTAGTGTAGGTATATGCTCGCGATGTGACAGCAAAAATTTCATCAAGATTGCTCAAAGGGAGGGGCACTTTATTTAATAACTTTTTACGATTTTTTAAAAAACGGCTCTAACGATTTTGATTAAACTGAGTATTTGATCTATTTATATGCTTTAGATATGACTGTAAAAATTTCATCAAAATTGATTAACCGGAGGGGGGACATTACTGAATAAATTTAGTATCATTTTCACGTCTTTTTTTTATTTACTCAAAAACGGCTTTAACGATTTTGATCAAACTGGGTATATGATGTATGTATATGCCCGAGATATGACTGTAAAAATTTCATCAAAATTGATCAACCGGAGGGGGGACTTTGCTTAATAAATTTTATATAATTTTCACGTGTTTTTTTTATTTACTCAAAAACGGCATTAATGATTTTGATCAAACTGGATATTTGATGTATGTATATGCCCGAGATATGACTGTAAAAATTCGTCGTGTTTAATGACAATTAGGTGTTCTTTAATATCAGGTAAGCTTTATTATTATTAAAATGTTCTGAGGGGGCTTAAATAAGGAAGGTGTCTTTTTTTGTTCATATAAAGTACCTTTGTATTTGTTTATATGGAGAAATTATCTGTCTCTCGTTTCGCCTAAAAATAAGAAATGGCTAAATATGAGACATGATAAAAATCAAGTAAACATATAGAGGAGAAAAAAAGAAAAATATTCAGTCAACTCATAAAACATGTTGAGCCCACTCATGCAGAGTATGATAGATTAATACAGATAGTATAGACAGATGAATTTTAATGATAGACCATTGTTCATAATTAAAGCGAATCTGTTCATTTAATGGAAATTATTTGTTTCATGGTAAATGAAGTTTTCAACAACTACATAGAGAATTATAAAATCAGAGCTTTTATTTAATAATAAAAAAAACTAGTGTTTTTGTAGGGCAAACAAAAAGAAAAAATAAGAAATGAATGTGGAAAAATGAGTCTTTGAGAAGTGGCAATTAACAAATTTCTAATTTAAGTAAGTTGGTAAGTGAAAGTTGTGTGTTGCGCGCACGCACCAGATTTTTTATATACTCAAAAACGGCTTTAACGATTTTCATCAAATCCGTCATGTTTAATTAAAATTAGGTGTTCTTTAATATCAGGTAAGTTTTATCATCATTAAAATGTTCTGAGGGGGCTTTAATGGGGAAGGAGCCTATTTTGTTTCCTATAAAGTACCTTTGTTTTGGTTTATATGGAGAAATTAACTGTCTCTCATTACGCCTAAAAATAAGAAATGGCTAAATATGAGTTATGATAAAAACCAAGTGAACATAGAGAGGAGAAAAAAAAAAATATTCAGTCAACTCATAAAATACGTTGAGCCCACGCATGCGTAATACGCCTTTAATGACAGATCATTGTTCATAATTAAAGCCGTTTTGTTCATTTAATGGAAATTATTGGTTTCATGGTAACTAAATGAAATTTTCAACAACTACATAGAGAATTATAAAATCAGTCGACTTGGAGTATTATTTTTGCATTGCCGAATTATCTCAACAAAAAAAAACTTTTATTAAATAATAAAAGAAATTAGTGTTTGTTATTGAGCAAACGAAAACAAAAATAAGAAATGAATGTGGAAAAATGTGTAACTGAGTGAGAAGCGGCATTAACACCACGCATTAATTTCTAATCTAAGTTGGTAAGTGAAAGTTGTGTGTTGCGCGCACGCACCAGATTTTTTCATTTCCACTGCTCTATTTCTAGTAGATCTACGTGGGAATGTGTCAATAGAAGAGGAAGGCACCCAGAGCGGATTCGAACCGCCGCCGTTCGGCTCGAGCGTGCTAAAGCTGACGAATGATATCTGTAGTGTAAGGCTAACCGGAAGGGAAGGTTTTTGGGCTAGAAGGCGAAAGCTTCTTTTGGAATATAAGATATTGGATTGAAATGAAATGAAAAATTTTACTTTATTCTGGGACATTTAGTCCCCTAAGAATAACATTGTTAACAATTTGTTCAGGCAGCATTTGTCTGGCTATACTATATACAATTGTTGAAATTAAAAGCTAAAAATATACTCTTTAATAATAAATGAAAATAAATCGTAACTTCAGTATTCACGTATTTTGTAAAAAAATATAAATAACAAAAAGAAGAGTGTCATTATTAAAATAAATAAATAATAAAACTGAAGTATTTGTACAAACCTTCAAGACTAAAGAATACCCTTTGGAATTTCATCGGGACCTGAAGTCTATCAAAAGAAAGTCTATCAAATAATAGCTGTCTTGGAAGGAGTAGCGAATAAAGCAGATGACTTTTTAGTGTGTGGAAGAACACAAGAAGAGCATGACCTAAGGCGCCTCCAACTTCTTCAGAAATTTAAAAATCATGGAATAACTTTAAATATGGATAAATGTAAAATCGCAGTAAGAAAAGTAACAGGGACATCTGGTCAAGAATGGTAACATAGAACCTAATCCAGAGAAAGTTAAAGCTATTTACAAGTTGAAACCACCTCAAGGAGTAAAGGAACTAAGACAATTTTTAGGAATGGTTAACTATATTGCTAAATTTATCCCCAAGCTTGCAGATTTGACTTCTACACTTACAGGATTGTTAAGAAAAGGGGTGGGATGGATATGGACTGCAGAACATCAAAGCAACTGGGAAAAGATAAAACAAGTTATCACTAAAGCACCGATTCTTGGACAGTATGAGAGAAACAGGCCAACGAGAGTAGCAGCTGACGCATCTACAAAAGGGTTAGTAGCAGTGTTGGAGCAGAAATATGATAATGTCTGGAAACCAGTATTAGACGGCTCCAAATCACTGTCACCAACAGAAGGTAGGTATGCTCAAGTTGAAAAAGAAGCATTAGCATTAAAATGGGCATGTGAGAAATTCGAAGGATGTCTGCTTGGGATGCCAGTATTTGATCTGCTGACGATCCGTCACCAGTGATCCACAAACCTTTGGTGGAGCTGATGAAGCACTAACCAATATCGGATTTATCAGCTAGACTACAAAGGTTTAGGATGAATCAAATAACACCCGTGTGAAAGAAATCCGAAAAGATAAACTTCTTGTATGTCATAGCCCCCCCCCTCAAAAACAAAAAATTGATAGTTTTAGTTTAAACTGCCTTCGATGACATAATATTAGACCCATGTATGAAAGAAGTCCGAAAAGGTTTCCATTTTCAATATTAGTGCCCCCCCCCCCCACGCTAAAATGAAAACTGGATATTTTTTACAAGAACTAAGTGTTTGACAAAATAATATCATACATCCATGTGAAAAAACCCAAAAGATTAATTTTTTAATATTTTAGCACCCCCCCCCCACCTCTTACTCGAACTTAAAAATAATTACTATTCCTGACAAGTACAGGTTCATAATGTAATATGCTAAGGTGAGGGGTTAGACCAGGTGATCATGAAGAAATGGTTGAATCTGTTAATGTCAATTAAACATAGTTTGGATTAAACGAGCCTTTCACCATACTCTCATTTTGTACAGAAATAAAAATGAAAATATTTTGTATTTATATATTTCGGAAATGACGTATAAAAAACAAAAACATCTACATTCGAAATTTCGAATACAGAATCAAATAAAAGATAGCTTATTCGAATAGAACTAAAAGTATTCGAAGAATCTATCTTCAGGTTCGAATTCATCAAACATCGAATACAGATAGTCTTTTATTCGATATTCGAATACTTTGAAAAGTATTCGATTTTCGAATAGTTATCTAGATAAAATAAAATACCATTGTTTTTGAATCTAGATAGATTTTTATCTAGATATTGCCCAACTCTGCTTATAGTAGAATGAATCCAACGCTTGATGATACCAAAGTTAAATGTTCTGAACTACCCTTTTCCGAACTAGGTACCTTAAGTAATACGTAACTTTTTCATAAAAAGTAAAAATTGTCTCACTTTGATAAGCTTTAAAATGCGAAAGGGCGGTCCTAAAAACATGAGTTTGGTCTCATTCTATAAAGAACTGAATGCCCTATAAGTTATAGGCTATAACTCATAACAGCCTAATAGCCTAATAAACATGTTTTCGATATTGTGAGTACTTTATGAGATATAACCGTTCAACCACTGCAAAAACACGCCCTTGGAGCGTACATTTACTCCCCTCCCGACCATATAGACTATTCGTTTCGTTGTACACAATGTTCAAAAATCTCTTGAAACTGTGGATTTTTAAATAACAAATTAAATGGTTTAGTCTTTCTTTTCCTGTAAAATTTTAATAAGAGAAAGCGTGAAATGCAGGCATGACTTTAGAAAGTTGGACCCCCCCCCCCCCACTGAAGCATTAGTCTTTTGTATTCTTATGTGTTATTAGTTTAGTTTTTTAAATTTTCCAACCTATAAGGCGATTAAAGGGAATTTTTCAACATTTTGTTCGACTAGGCTCTCTGCATTTGATCGAAAAGGTATAGAACAGTTTGAGTGCCCTTTATAGGCGGGCGCAAGCGACGGTGCTGCTTCTGCGACGGCGCTGCAGGAACTAGAGAAACGGGGATAAAAGCAGGGCCATTACCTGGGATTCATAGGGTTTTTTGGCGTTTTTAATTTATTTTTCCATAATTAAAACCCGATTGAGCAAAAAATCATTTGAAAAATATCTAATAGGTATTGCTCGGTCCCTCAGTGTTCAATTAGAAAATCAAAAGACGTGTCATTCCCTTTTATTTCCAAAAAATAAAAAGCTTCTTAAAGAGTGGATTGTAAAATTAAGAATAGATAAGCCTGTTTCGAAACATGACGATATGTAGTCTTTATTTTAAAGAAAGAGACTATATTTATCCAGGTAAATATTAGTATTTGACATTTTATTATTCCAAAATGCTAGTTTTATGCAAATAACATTGAGACCACAGTGTCATAGATTTGTTTTTCTTTTTTAATTTTCACCATTTTTCTATTACATCCGTTGTGCTTAATTGTTCCATGTTTTCAATGCGAAGCCTGAAAGTTTTGACAAATAAATAAATAATATGACAAAGAATCTAAGCTGTCATAACAATGATTGTGTGAACAGGTAATTAATGTTATTACTAACCGAAAAACGTCGAGTAAAGTTACAATGATGTGTTTGCATTTACCAGAACTACCAGCTTTACACGTACAATGACAAGAAAATTGCTTATTATTATTAATAAATTTGATTTTCACTTTTATTTGATGGGGCAGTCCTTTAAGATTGCTAGTTAAAGGCACGAGGCTTGTAAAATAACTGTTTTTTTATTTTTAGATGTTATTCCACATGTAAATATGTGGTTTGCATCAAGAATAGCCTGCCCTTCAATTAATGGTCTTTTAAAATTACCAATTATCTCTATCACATCAACTAAGTCTAACACCGTTCTTTCCGACATTTTGCAAAACTACTAGCGCACCCTATAGTCGATTGCGCCCGCCTATATGGCATTGTTCCTCGAGATATGTGGGACCTCATTATTGATAGCCCAATGTATCCTACAGTGGATGAAGAACTTGATGACCAAATCGGTAATTCGGATGATGATGTTTTCGATGACGAATATGTATTTTGAATTTCTTCTAACTTCTTTTCTTTATCGATTTGTGATATGCTGTGCTATTTTTTAATCCTAAATATATATAAAAATCTCGTGTCCCGATGTTTGTCTTTCTATTTCTCAGAAACTACTCAACCGATTTTAATGAAAATTATATAGTTTTGGCCAACTTAATAGATACGATAGTTTTTAACTTGATTGGTGATCAAAATAATTCTTATATAGCGAATTATTGCAAATACAGTAGGTCGTGTTTCGATTTATTAACATGGCGTCATATGTCGATTTCATAACGTTTTTGTTTATAAGCATGCTATTGTAATACAGGTTATCATTATTATAATTTTGTATTGTGTTAAGTGAGTGCAGTTATTTGTTCCTATATTATTATTTTCCACAGACAAATAGTAATACAAATCTTTGTATTTATTGTTAATTTTCATTAAAGAATAAATAAATCAAGAAAAGGTTACAATAAATTCTCAAAAGTGTAGGTAATTTTTCTTCCTTTTCCTTTTTTATCTGTATTTCAATTAAATTACTAGCTAAGCCCTGAAACGCTTTGCTGTGGCCCACCCTGATATCAACTTTTAGTAAAGTAAATACATTTTAATAATTTAAAATAGGGCTATTATTTGAAATAATACTCTATAAATGTTGTAACAGCACCTACTGTCATAGGTGTAACCTAATATAAACCTTACTTTGGGAGTCAGTGTTGCCAAAAATTAGTGAAAATTAGTGAGTTGGCTACACTGCGGGTAACCAGTCATAAGAACTCCCTGAGTGTGTTTTGATTAGGTGTTGTGGGATACTTTGTGATTTGCTAAAGAACTGCATAATTAAGACGTTAATATTATATTTTCAGTAGATTTATTTATTTATTTAACAGAAGTTTCTTTATTTTCATTATTCGTTTTGTTATTATTATTTAAATACAGTGTTTTTTTATTTTACCAAACCTTTTTATTATTTTTATCCCGTGCTCTAAAATGTAAAATTTAAAAAATGTCAGTGAAGAATTGTAATTCCTCCTTTATCAACAATAATTTAAAGTTGAGAAAATTTAATCCCAATCGAATAGAGGCTGTTACTTCCTGTTCAGCAGAGTTGTAATTATCTTTATATGTAAAATTTAAGAAATGTCAGCGAAGATTTTAATCCTTGTTGACCTTAATCCTGAGCAATATTAAACCCGTTGCTAAACTAACAATACCAAGTTAAAGTAGTGTTAGGCCAATAATCAATAGATCGATGGCCGAGGTTACCAAACGTTACCCGATAGAAGTTCAGTCATTCGCGTAACGAAGTCTTCATTCCGCCTAACTGGAAGATCAGGTATCGTCTTTTCTATCTTGCGATGGGGAGTGCTAAATTCTTCACGGTTAGCTCTCTTCTCATTGGCCTCCTCTGGCACCGGTGGGACTTTGAAGTAGACAGGCTTCAAAAATCTTCTATTCCTTCTGAATTGTTTACCATCGATATCCACTATATAATCTCTGTTAGTAACACCGAAATCCACCACTGTAACGTATCTCCCACAATCCAGACTCTCATCCCTTTCCTCAAAGGCTCCAAAGTCTTTGCACCATGACGTCGATCAAAATAGAATTTGCTATTTGCTTTGCTTTTCTCTAGAGTCTTCTTGTACGCGTTTAAATCTGGCCACTTCGGCTCCAATTGAGACCCCACAGTCGGCAGGGATGTCCTGATTCTTCTTCCAAACAGCAATGCCGCAGGGCTGTATCCACCATCAACCGGACTACTCCTAAAGGCCAGTAGACCATCCGCGATATCAACATTCTTTTTAAGAATACATTTAGTTGTTCTAACTTCCCTTTCAGACTGGCCATTAGATTGCGAATGTGTGGGACTGGAAGTAACTAAAATGAAATTTCATTCGTTTGCAAAATCATTAAATTCCTTGCAGCGAAACTGAGTTCCATTGTCAGACCGAAGAACCTCTGAGATTCCATGCCTAGCGAAAATATCTTTGAGAACGCTAATAACTGCTTTACTGTTAGTCCTATGTAAACTGACCAATTCTAAATACTTGGAAAAATAGTCTTGTACAACAATGTATACTTGGTTTTCATATTCTAACAAATCTGCTCCCACAAATTGCCTCGGACGATCTGGTATGTTCGACGGAACCAAAGGTTCAAAGGTAATAGGCGAGTTTTCAATGTGGTCGATGCATCGAGATATCTCTAACTTTATATCTCTCGTTATTCCTGGCCACCAAACAGTTTCCTTTGCTAGTCCTATACATTTATTGATTCCAAAATGACCTTTATGCAGAGGCCTCAAAATATCAGATCGTAGGGAAGGAGGAACATATACTCGAGTGCCTCTCATGATCAGGTCATTATGGAAGACAAGGTTACCTTGTTCCCTATTAAGATCTGTATTTACTAGCGCTGACCAGTCACCAGTCATGATACTGTCTTTTATTTCTCTATACCGTGGATCACTTTTCTGGGCCTTTCTGATTGCTTCAAGTCGACGGTCAGTAATCAGTATATCCTCAAAAATGTACCTGATTTGACACTCTATTTCGTCCAAAGTATCATTATCGTCGGCCTGAACGTTCAACGGGTTACGGGAAAGCACATCTGGAGCAATAAACTCCTTCCCTTTTACATGCCTGATGTGAAAATCAAAGGGATGGAGCCTCATGCGGAACCTTTGTAATCTTGCCGATAATTCTCCGATAGGTTTCTCAGAAAGAATTTGCACCAAAGGCTTATGATCAGTCAAGAGTTCGAACTTTTTCCCCAATAAATATTTTCTAGTTTTTCGCACGCCCACGTTAGTTCCAAGGCTTCTTTCTCTATTTGAGCATATCTGCTCTCTACTTCGCTCAACTTCCGAGATAAATACTGCACTGGACACCACCGACCCTGGATTTTCTGCTCTAGGACTGCTCCGATTCCGTAGCTAGATGCATCTGCACTTACTCGAGTCTCCTTATTGACATCATAAGGGACAAGGGAACTTGCCTCTGCAATTAGAGATTTTAAACGAATAAAACAGTTTTCTTGAACAACATCCCATGTCCACAGATTCCGATTTGATAGCAGATCCGATTACGGCTTTGTGTGTTCCGACATGTGTGGAATAAATTTCATTAGGTAATTCACTAAGCCTAAGAAAGATATAAGTTCTTTTCTAGTCGTAGGCGTACTCATACCCAAGATAGCCTTGACTTTATCCGGATCAGGTTTAACTGTTCCATGATCAATCAAGTGTCCTAAAAATTTGATTTTAGTTGACCTAAATTCACACTTTTCCGGCGATTGATACCATTTAAGAGTGATACCCCTATCTTGCAAGCGCTTTAGTAAAAGATTTAGGCGGTAATCGTGTTCTTCATGATTTTTGCCGAAAACAAGGAAATCATCAGCCACATTCATGACTCCGTCAAGGCCTTCTACAGCCTCAAACATTTTTTTTTGGAAGTATTCTGGGGCCGAACATATCCCAAAGGGTAAGCGTTTAAAAACATATCTCCCAAAAGGAGTCATGAAGGTGGTCAATTTCCAAGAATCATGGTCTAAAGGAACTTGCCAAAATCCACAATTAGCATTGAGACGGGAGAACACTCTTAATTGCCAATAAAAATGATATCATAGAAAAATTAAGGAACCATTTATTTTCCAAAGATGTTGACCGAGCACTCAATTCAAATTATAATCCATTATATAGAAATATCTGCAACTATATGAACCCCAACCCGGAGAATTACCTAACATTCAACGTTAACATTCACAAGTTGAGATCAGTTAGTCAACTCAGAGTCAGTAGCAACGAATATATTAGAATTTTACATAAAGATGGATATAAAGTAGTGAAGGCTGGGGAAGTATGTGAATGGTGCCATATAACCATTACTGATTGTACAAAGCATGTGATATGGGACTGCTCAGCTCTTAAACCTCTTAGGCAGCAATACTTGCTTGACTTAATTATTGTGAATGACTACAAACTATCATTTGAAAATATCTTGAATATAAACAACACTGACAAATTACACAAGTTATTCTTATTTCTTTCCGCTATCATTAAAATTATCCCTTAATAGTTCAGCAATATTTTAATATAAAATTGGAAACTTCTGTTCATCCTGGTAATTTCAATAGGTAAAATATTACAATTTAGTAAATTATACGTCCATGAAACATATTAGATTGTACACATTAGATTTACTCAGGAAAGCTTTTTTATTTTTATTTATATAAATCATATGGTGTAAATATTATTGTAAAAACTAAGCTAGATGTTTTTATTTCACAGCTAGAGGATTATGGACTATTTATTATTATATTTTTTTTTTTCTTTTGGATATAACCATATTGTTTTTGGTGTTTTGGTTTGGTTTTATTTTATTTATTTTTTTGTACATGGTCTCGACCAACTCCATACTATGTTCATATTTGTAGTATTCTCTATTCTTATTTATGTAAAATCTTTTTATATAAGACACGCTGTTATAGAGATAATTGTATTTTATACAGTATTATTATATAAATTTGTATAAGACTTTGTCTTTAACAAATAAATAAATAATAATAATAATAATATATTTTACCTTGATATCAATTATCTAAAAAACTATTAAAGGAGTATGGCGAAATTATTTTATACGTCATAACAGATATTAAAATAATTATTTTAAAATGAAAACACAAATAAACCACAATATTTAGGAATATATTCCAGCCTGAAAATGGTTAAAATTGACTTGGAAATGGTTACGATTGATTTGGAAAAAGTTATATTTGACTTGGAAATGGTTACAATTGACTAGGAAAAGGTAACATTTGACGTGGAAAAAGGTTAGAATAGACGTGAAATGCTGTAGAACTCAAGACTTGATGATGAAATGGAACCAGAAAGTTGAATAAGGGTGTAAAAGAACATATGATTAGTCACATTGGAGAGGAAGATGGACGACTTTTGGTCGCTGATGACGAACATTGGAGGAATCAATTCGAAGTACCGCTAAGCTCGGACACTGAAAATGAGTGGACGGCAAAAATTAGTTTTGAATTTTACTAGAATATAGATGAAGCATTCTTCCAGATACAGGAAAAGATGAAAAACAATAACGCCACAGGTTCAGATAGGAATTAAGAAATAATTTTAGACATTGCTTAAATTTATTGATATTTGATTAAATCTATTGATAGTTATACACTTAAATAAAATAATTTAGTCAAAACTAATATTTAATGTGGACGACTAAAAAAGTAATCTCGGATAATTGAATCAGTTTCCATCCAGTCAGTACCTTCATCGAGATGACTCAGAATTCTTAGACGTATGCAGAAAAATAAAAACATGCACTATAAAAAAAAGATTTTTTATTTTTTCCTGCATTTGCACTTAATATGTACTTAGAAATATGACCTCTCCACTAGTTCGTGTTATTCAAGTAGTGAGTGGGGAGTCCTCCCTACGGGACTTAAACTGAAGGTCCCGAGCCTGTGCGATGTCAGGAACTCGTCAAAGATCTGTATTCTAATTATACCTAATTAGCCACAATATCATGAAGTGGTGGTATTTAAATAAACAAATAGTATAGTTGATGTTCTTATTCATATCTACCTAATTAGTGTTTGAAATGCAAATTTTGTATAAGCTAACCTATGCTGTTTCTCTGATATCTATTATCTAACATAATATTTCTGCAAAAACCGTTTTGTAACTTTTTGGCTTAAACTCTGCTAAATATTATTCCGAACCCCGTATCAGGCATATTCGTAGCAACTCCTATAAAATTCTATTGTTAAAAACTTTTGATACCAATTTTAACATTTCATTTATATCTACGCTAAAGATCCTTCCTGAAACCTCTCTTTATTTGAACCGGTATTCTGATTGGATATTGAAATATTGGCTTGGAGACGATTCATCGAAGGGTGATATTAATTTTGTGGGGCGAAGAGCCCTCGATCAGTTATTGGAGCGTTATGGAGGAATTTCTCCAATTGCGGAGAAGCGGAGATGGGTTGCTAGGCGGTCGAAGCCCGGGCGTGGTGGGGAGAGCTGCCTCCCAGTTGCCGGCCAGCCTGCCGCTAGCTAGGACCCTGCAGTCGCTCAGGGCCGATCAGCACCGTGTGTACTCGGTGTGTATCTTAGCATTACCTCTTTGCATAGCCTTCTTGTCTTGTCTCTGTGTCTCTGTAACAGCCGAGCTGCATCACTCCTCAGAGGCTGCTATTGCATATACACACGCTTAGCACGGTTTCAGCAGCTGTCGTAAACCAAAATCGGGCTTTTTTTTTTTTATTATTAATTCGTACGGAACAAAACAATTTCCAATCGAAATTTGACTGTTAAACGATATAATTTTATAGGTCATAGCAGCCTAAGGATCCTTTTTAATATCTACATTCATCTTATGCATTTGCCATTTAGAAATCGCAATTGCGATATCAGTAATATTTATAATAAAAAAATTCGTTCTTCAAACAAATATTGGATATATAACATTAATACGAATACTCTACTTAAATATGTTCCTAAAATTTTCATTTTCGTAAGTTGCTTTCACATTTCTACAAATTCTTATTCTGCCAAATAAATATACAAAATTAAGATTCTATGATCACTGTCATTACTTCTCGAAAACGCTGTGATCAGTTTATTAAAATGTCGCTTTGATCTTTTCGTGAGCGTACTGTGTAATTAATTATATTCAGCAAGGATAATATTAATTTTAATTAAATCGTTCAACTAAAAAAAAAGTTTACATACAAATTTACATTACAGATTAAAGAACATCTGAAACTAATAACGAATTAATGTCAGAACGGAAGCCAGAATCTCTGACACCTGTACTAACTGGATGGCTCGTAAAAAAACGAAAAATAAATATTTTTAATTGTTAACAATTATATCAAATATGATTAAAATAATTAATAATCATATCTATGAAGACTTTTGTATCTATTCTGATAATTTTTTTGCAGCCTTTTATTCGTCTTAAAAATGTGGTATTTATCAATTAAGCTTTAAAATAGAGGAGTTCTCAGTGTACCATATTCTAGAAATTTATCCAGCTTCTAAAATATGTCTGATGAAAATGTAATCGATTTTCGTCGAAGCTATTGATAGCGCTATTGAATTATTTGAATTACTTTCTCGGAAGCAATCATTGGAAATCATTAACTGAAGATGGAAATATGATGCCGATTTATATGGTATACAAAAATAGAAAAAATTACTCTCTATGTTCATCAGCAAAATCATTTTATATTGTTTATTAATCAATTTAACATCCGCTATAAGTGCTGTAAAATGATTATAAGTAATAAAATATTTAACCAAGAGACTCGTTACAACAGATGAATTGCACACCTTTAGGGTCCCAACTCATTAAAAAAAAAAATTATGAAGATCAATAAATATTGTAGCAGGAATATATTTTTGTATTGTTTTTATTTTTTTCCCAATGAAATACAATTGAAACCCATACATCCTTGCCTCTATATTTTTAAAAACCTTCAATTTACCCTCAATATCATTGATATGTCTATGACTAACTAAATATAAATGTTTTTTGTATTTAATGTGTGTTATGCTGAATGTAATTATGCTTTAAATGTGAAACTATGTATGCTTTCTGTGCCCTTTACTACATACCAAATTCTATGATTGCATGCTCCATTTCTTTGTTGTTCCGTGTTATATGCACGTACTTTGTCACTAAATGGTAACTAAAAAGATTTTTTTCAAAAACATTCATTTTATTTTTTATTGATTAATTTATACAAATTTTCATTAAGTAGTAATTCAGCAAGCCGTAACTTTCTACAAATATTCAGAAATAGGTTGTAAAATGTTTATAATTCCTGAGGTCACTGGAAACAGGAAACTAAAATTGCCCGACCAAATGATAAGACTTGGTTTTGGAGAATCCATTAAATGAAATCAAACATAAAAATAAAAGAAGGGAAAAATAGGTGGGTACTTTCTTTAACTTTATGAAGGGTAAAATAAAAAGAAAAATTGATAGTGTTTAAACCCCCATACCCAACATACTATGCATTGTTATGTCTTTAGTCCACATCCATAAAGGAGCAACGTTGAAAGAAATTTCGGTATTTAATAACTATTTTTTAAAGTTTGGGTGTATTTATTGACTATGAAGATAAGTGTCTTCATTTTAATGGAAAGACCTCTATTTCCTCTATTACTAAATTCTATCCTCTTTATTTTGGAAACATTTGCTGTATTTTATCGTGTAGGATCATAAAGGTGCAATCACCACATAGACTAATGTTATCTGCTATGTAATCCTAGCTTCGTCTAACCATCATTGCATTATCTGTAGTAACTTGCGAGTAGACCTTGAGTTAATTGAATGGGAGCACGCACCGTATTGTCGTTAATAAGCAATATAAAGTTATATAGGATATATTGTACTATTATGAATATCAATATTCGGAAATTAACCATTACTTTATATGATGTAAAAACGAGGTAACATTTTTAACATGACTAATGACTTTATTTACTAAAATTTTACATTTTATTTACTAAGATTTTGATATTAACTATTTACTGAAAATGATGAGCAGCTTTTGTGCGATCATAAGGTTTGTGAATGAGCGAAGGGTGTATTTTGTGTCCTAGGTCAGTACGTCTTAAAGCTCGATTCGCGTATTTCGGGGCGTCCGTTTGAAAATGTTTCACATTCAAGTGGCTAATGTAAAAAAACACAAATATTAATATATCATAAGCATTTTTATAAAACAAATTTTAAACTTTTTACATTTTTCACTTATAAGTGAAATTTATTCAAACTGACGCCACTGACGTCACGAAACCAAGCTTTCAGAAACACCGACCTAGGATACAAAATATACTCTTCTTCCATTCACAAACCTAATGATCACTCAAAAGTTGCTGAACAATCTTTTTATAGTTTAACATAATTTTTAATTTTTTTTATAATTAAAAAAATGTATATGTATATATATTTTCTTCCATGGCTCTATAGGTCTAGGTGACCCTTGGTTTTACTAATTATCGCAAAAAACATTTCTACATTTACAAGTTCAATTGCTGCAAATGAATTTGTTCCAGGAATCGTTTGAATGGTTGATCTCGTCTTGTCAAAAAACCTAATTTCGTTACGATAGAGATTTATTATAAAGGACTTGGTTCTTAATATCCGAACTCTGGGAATTCATTTCGCATTTCAAAATCAATGCTTGCAGAATTTTTAAAATAAAAGTTCTCTGTTTAAAAGATATTTCACATTTTGTGTTTTTCCATTATCTTTCGCTACTAAGTCGCTTCCAAATAAACTTTGATAAAACAAATCTGATTGCCCAATATGAAAGAGATTATATGATTTAGATGATGTAACTAGTGGTCCTCAGATTCCATAAATGAATAATTGCCTAAAGTAGTTTATTTATAAATTTGGAAATTTTCAATAGATGTAATTATATCAGCTAATTGCTCTAAGGACTGCACGTTACATCACCTTATAGGAAATTTAAACCTCCTTCAGAGAGTGTAATTCGTTTTGTTATTATCCCCACCACATCAACCTTCTGGCTTCAAAGATCCCGAGACCTGGTAGCTAAGTTGGATAGAGCACGCAGCGGAGATACGTTGACCTGGGTCTGAATCGCGACCACGGCCGATCTTTTCTCTTCAGAAAAATTTGTTTACAAAATAATGACCATTAATTTTAATACATATATTACTAAGTATATTCTTCGTTGACATATCTAAATCAACAACGAAAAAAAAAATTACACAGAATCTTTGTATCATACTGAAAAACAAATTTAAGAACCTTGAAAAAAAAAAAGAAAATCAATCCTCACTGCATACGATGCCTGCTATAGACACACAAAACTTATTGCAATCACGCATCAAAATGCCTAAAATGTGGTCGAAGCCATGCCACTTATTCCAGTGAAACCGCAGCGAAGGGTGTTCCAAAAATCATTGAATTGACTTGAATAGAAATATCAGAGGCACCTTCCAAGACTACAAGAGTACAACCTCCTCATCAACAGGATTCTTCACAAAAGAGGAAGGAGAACGTTCATCGCGGACATGCCACTGAAATTAACCTTTTGTCAGACCCACTTACCAAATTAGTTAGCGACTTGAATAACCTTATCCTCTTTTTGGTCTACTTCAATGATTATCACAGGTTAAAATGTCCACATGCCCGATAACATCAGTGGAAGACAGAAAAGGAGTTGGTTAGAGATCTCCCTGCCCAAGAGAAAATCACGGCAGGAAGAGGTGACGTAGGTACGCATTACTCTTTCCCATGTCTTTCATGCCAAAATTATGCCTTACCTTCAGCATATTCACTGATTGTCTCTCAATCAAGACAGGCGTAAGTACAAAAATAAAGTTTAGAAAAAAGTTTGTTTTTTCACCAACTTTTCATTTCATCACATATCCTGAATGGTGATCTTAAAATCAAATTCATATAGTAAGTAATATACTTTATACATACTCGTTAAAATATTAAATATGCTTTTGTGCGTCAGCATTACCTGTCGCCGATCCCTTTAACTATGAACGCAGTTGAGGATTGTCACATACACCGTGATTTCAATCAATAAAAATATGAGGTGAAAAACATTTTAGTGAAAACATTATTGATTAATTAATTAACCACGTGCAGTGGTTTATAGAGATCATGTTAAAACCTATTTACACTACTGTAAAACTCAAACAACAGGAATTGGTATTTACGTGTTGTTAGTTGAAGAACAGAACCACTAGCAGAATGTTCGCACCGAAATTATAATATCAAAAGGACTATTTCAACTCTGATCAACATATCAGCTGAAATGTCGTTACAAAATCATAAATAAATAAGCTTTATATAATGGTGAATCCATAACTTATAAAAACAAAGCTAAAATAAAGTAATTATTTAATATTTAGTACGTAATTCAAACATTAGTCACTACAAACAATTATGTAATATAAAGACAGAAATGATATAATTTAATAGTAACAAATATTTCAATTATTGAAGGATTTCAATGCAGAGCTTCGAGTCACCAAAATAATTTGTGAAGAAATATCGAGTCAAGTTTTAGCCAATACAGACATAATGTTATTTAAAGGACTTAATAGTTTTTAAAAAAATAAAACATGCGTTTATACAAAACTTTTTCATACACATATTTGGCTCAGTTGATATATAAAGCAATAGGGTTCACCTATTTGATAACTCTTTTTCTGCTGAAAATGCTCTTTATGTGGATTATACTTGTTCACTAGAAATATTTTATCAATATATGAACCATTTATAGCTCTTTGTTTAAAGCAATTTGAGATATTGAGTCTTTTGTATGAAACTCTTTCATTTTAATGAGATTTATATTTTAATAGGATTTAAATCATCAATAAAATTTTATGAACTTTCATCAGTCAATCATAAAACATCATGATTGAGTACCATCTAATTTTTATTGTTACTTATATTCCATTTTGCTCATGCAACATTCACCTCAGCCTCGATAAATATCTAACGCATCAACTCAGTTCTTGAGCTTCCTCGGTGCAATTGTGTATTTAAGAAATTGATAATTGTTATCAATTTATTTTATTTTTTCATTTTTTATGGATTTGATTTAGTGTTCCTGACTCTTCAACCTTAAATTCGGCTCTAAGCGCGATAAAGGTCATGTGACCTTTACAACTGATTATATCGACAAAGGAAGGGCTTTACACTGAGACTAGTATCAGAATAATTAATATTCTGAACTAAGACAACTTTAGTTTTCTAAAAGGTTCTTTAAGTTTCTTTTGGTAATGGATATTTTCTCAATTAAGCGATAATGGCTGAAAAAAAAGCTTATAAATTTTCCCGATAAATGTTTATTAGTTTTCCATCGAAGCACCACGTTAATAAATCAGGTTATATTCCTACAAAGGTACCAATTGCTACACGATCTTCATTTAAATTTCGATTCACAGGTATATAAATTATTCCGTCAAGCTCCATGCATTTTTAAATCCTTAACTTTATGGCGTCAGTTACAATCATCGAAAGGATCTATAGCAAGATGCATTTATAAAAAATCTGTAATCACCACTAAGCAACTTCAAAGAAAATAGCTTTTCCCACATTTTTTTTATTCTTTATAAGCCCAGAAGTACTTGTATAATTATTATGTGGTACTTTAAGAATTTGTAAAATATAATGGATTGTTTGGATGTATTTATAGGATCTTGGAAAAGGGGCGAAAGAGCCCGAAACATCGACGATATAGAATAAATACAGTTAATTAAATAAAGGGGTTATATTTCTTCAAATAGCTGGTTATCCAAGAATTATAATGGCGAAACCCAAATTGAATGCAATTTTAATAACAGCTTAAGTTTTTTCACTGCTTGATAGCTTATTACTGCGTGTTCCTTTTTGTAAATATATCGTGAAGTTTAATCGATAAAAGGTGTATTTACGGCTTGTAGTAAACTTAATTTCCAAATGTTTGTCTCTTAAGCCTTTCCAGAAACCAACATAGATTTTTTACATCTCATATTTGACTGTAGTAGGTAAGTATTAATGAACCATTTTTTAAGCTCTTACTAAATTATTCCAGCAGAGGCGAGATTAAATATAACACACGTGTAATAGGAACTAATAAACAATATAATCGGGATATGGTTTAGTACAATCACAATAGACAGCGAAAATATACCATATTAACCTTTTGCCATAATACATATTAGTTATATTTAGAATATAACACTTGATGGTATGAGATTAGTCATCATATCGGTTTCTACATGAACAGGTTATCAAAATGTCTTTTGCTTAAACAAATAGATTCAATGCTTTCCTCACACGTAAAAAGGCGACACATTATTACCCATGGAAAAAACAGGGATTTTCCTAGTCCAAGCCAGAAAAAATAGATTTGGCTATTGGATGCTTACCCACCCTAAATATCGAAAGAAAATGAGGCGTTATGTAAAAAAATTAACTTACACCGCCATCTGTCGGAAATTTTTAGAACTTGGAAATAATCACACTTAATCGTAGTACAATAAGCATTTAATTTGCAGTAAAAGAAATATTGAGGCCATTAAACGAAATATAAAATATCCTCTTATCTTTTAAGTTGAACAAAACTACACACAATGAGCTAAATTTCATCAAAATCGGTTGAGGAGTTTCTGAGTTTACCTCCGACAAATATGGGAACACGAGAATTTTATATATAATCATAATTGTAATCAAAATTGTTAGAGCCGTTTTTGAGAAAAACGTAAAAATGAAACAAAATATATGAAATAAAATGCCCCCTCTGTTTGATCAAATTCGGTGATTTTTTTGCTTTCCTTTTGCGGGTATATGCATGCATAAATTACTAAATTTCAGCTCTATACGGTTTATCCAAGGTAGTCTGTTCACACACACACACGCACACACACACACACACACACACACACACACACACACACACACACACACAGCCTCTATTTCCTTTGGAAACAGGAAATCGAAATTTTTCACGATTCCATATATAGGTAAGTGAAAGTAAAAAAATTGTATAATTTGATGTTATTTTGTAATTTAATAATGAAATGTTTACCTGAAGGGAAGGCTCCGAGTCTACTTGAGATATATATGTTTATAGTGTAATATCCATCAGATCGTAAGGGTACAAAGGATATTCATATCATTTATATGAATGGGACTTTATATGAACAATTCTAAATAAAGATTATATTATTTTCTTATTCTATGCATATTTACATATATAGTTCATATGAAAAAATACATGGGATATTTATCATACTTGAATACTGAGCCCTAACCACGCGAGAGACAAATTCCATTATCCTGATTAACATTGTTCTAGTTAAAAAATACTCCTTTCTGTTCTTCGCTGTTTCCAAACTTCAATAGGGTTTAGACAGATTCGTCTTAATACTTCCTACTTAATTATAGGAGTATTAAGACATTATCTAAGTGGTATCATATTGGGCCGATATTTTTAACAGAGATAGATAAGTGGAGGATTATTTATGAATACGAAGTCTAATGATTTCGTTTAACGAAGAAGGTGATTTGACATCCGTGACTCTTCTAATTTTAATAGACGCACTTTTTTTCGTTTGTTTTTTCTCTTCTTTTTTTTTCTTAACTTTGTTATAGACTTTTCAACGTATCCTGACCACAATTATATATAAATAAAATCTCAACCTAATTGAAGTATTCCTATTAGGGTAGAAATGATGAAGAGTTAGTTTAATGCAAGCCAAGTTATAGCTCTGGAACCGGAGGTTATGACAGGGCTTGGGAGTGTTTGAATAAACGGTCTGTTTTTTCAATGGCAAATAGCCAAGGAAGGCCAGGCCCTGTAATGGAAGACGTCGGGAGAAATGATTCAGTGCTTATATTATCGTCCGGACATGTCTGTAATGGGTCGGAAAATATCAAAACCAACATATGTTTTTTAGCCATGTTTTCAAGGACAATCTAGTTTTAAAGTTATCATAATTAAATTTTAAGTATAATGTTCATATTGAACATAGGTAGATATACTATTAAGCGTAATTGGTAAAACCATTGCTCTAATTTCACTAAAATCATTCCTTTTAAATTGCCTTTATGTTTGTAAACAAAGTGGTGTCACAGGATCACGTCTATTTTATCAGAAGTCTATTTATTGGTAAAAAAAAATCTCAAGTTGAGACCTTATTTCAAGGTGGAAGAAAAAAAACTATTGACATTTCGGGAATTACAAACGAATTTCCTAGGTAATCGGTAATTTCCCAACATACTACAAGCAATTATAATAATAGTTGAGGAGCCAATATAAGGTCACGCGGGGAAGATTTTTTAATAATGTTGTAGTAAATATAAGCCACACCTTGGAGAAGACACTTTTGCTGTATTGAAAACATTTTCAAGTTCCCACAATATAAGAGTTTAATGGGTAATAGAGCAGATTGGCTCACTCAACATTTCCAATATGGATTTCGCAAAAGACAATCTAAAATAGATCATTTGGTTACATAAAAAGCTGAAATTTAATGCGCCTTTGTCAACAACAAGCTGTTGCTTTATTTTTTTATATAATGTAGGCGTTTGATAGCATAAAACATACCTTTTATTTTTTTAATCATACCGAAAACTAAAATCGGTGGGAATCAATCAGTGGACCAATAAAGTTGGTATTTTTTTTTCCAATACAGATCTTCAAGTTGTAGCAGTTACTATCCACTTAATTTTTGCTTTTTCAGTTTCTATCTTCAGTTTTAATCTTCCCAACGATCAACTTGTAGGGATGTTATAGTGAATATTATCCGGACCTGATGAGAGTTAATTTCTTTACATGAATAATATAGTCTCACTTGAGGAGAGTGTTCAGATGACTGAACACATTAATTTAATATATTCAGAAAGTGCAAAATAAAATGTAATAACTAAAAATAAGAACATTGATGAAAATAAAATGAATACAAAAGAAGTAAAATATACATCTTAAACGCTGAAATTTTACATAGAGGTGATTTTTACGGCGTCCTCCCTCCCGGTCCCACTCGGTCACACTCAACGATCCCAGATGTCACCCTATAACAGCACTATAAGGACTAAATTATATTTGGCTGCAAGAAAACGCAGGGCCCAAGAGAGAGAAAGGAATACTTTTATACATTATATACAATCAGGCAGGAGAACCCCGCTAAGAATGGCTTGTCCCACCACTTAAGGAGGCAAGAGCAGTTCTACTCACAATCAGGCTTACTGAATAATAAATATCTATATACGCTGCGATATTGCTATATTCTTCTTCTACATCTACTATGTCTGGCCTTCTACTATGTCTTAAAATGATTCTATCTTTCTCAATATAAAATGATATTATATAAAATTTAATATCATATAAATATAAAAAAAAAAAAATCCATTAAGAGACTTTTTAGTTAGTGAAAAATACTATATTTAGTGCCTAACTTGTTTATTACTAAATTTGCCTTTGCCCGACGGGTTCATTGTCAATGTTTTGTTCTTTTTTTTTTTTTTTTATAATTCTATTTACATCCACTAGTATATGTAGAAAAGTCCTTAGGGCACCATAGTTTTATATTTAATTTTATACTATAATGGCGCCAAGCAGAACTATAATTATAGCACCTAATTATAATCGACGTTATAAAGCTTTATTTTTTTTTTATATAATTTATTTATATAGAATGCAGGCCTCAAAGTCTCGTATAATTTCAATAATTCACTTAATAGTGCAGGTTACATGCCAAATTTTCGCCTATTCAGGCATCTTCAGGGCTACAACAGTTTCACATGCAAGCTAGAAACAGACTGAAACCTTCCCATATGGAAGGAGGGCTAACAGGGGAATATACAGTGTTGCCAACATTCAAACAAATTTAGATAACAGAGATAATAACTGAATGAGGTCTATGGAAAAATTAAACACAATATTAAAGTTGAAGAAGGTTCAAATAAAGTAATTTTAATTTTACATCTACACATATATACATACACACTCACACCCATTACACACATAACATCATGCACTAGAATTATAAATATATATAAAAAACATATGAAAAGCAAAGGCAAATCTAGAATAAATAAATTACTGTTGGTTTAAAATGTTAATAGTTTCAGCAAAAAAGTTGTTAAGATTTCTTGCATCAGTTTTAAAATTGACAACCTTATTAATGTTTGCAGCTATATATAGTGCTTCAAGATATTTTAATTTTTGCTCAGAATTTTCTTTATGCAAAATTATAGTTTTGTTATAATCGAAGCTATGCTTATGCTCGGAAGTGTGTTTAGCTAGTGCAGTTTTAGGTTCTTTTATTCCTTTATTTTTATTTTTGTATTCTGTGCATGAATTTTTATGCTGATAGATTCTATTGCAGAGATTTTGAGTAGTCATGCCAATATATGCATTTTGGCAATCCAGGCAATTAATTTTGTAAATTAGGTTAGAATTAAGACCAGTTGCAATTTTATCTTTGAGCGGGGTAAGTATTTGATCAAGTTTATTGCATGGTTTGTAAGTGATTTTTATTTCATTTATGTCATATTCTTTGAAGCTCTGTTTAAGGGATTCAGACAAATGCTTTATATAGGTTAGTGTTCTGTACCGAGCCAGGAGGGGACCATCATTATTATTGTTAGTAGGCATCTTTGGTTTATTTATTTCATTCATGATTTTGTACCATGTGCATGAAACTAATTTCTTAGGATACAGGTTTTTATTCAGAATATCAAAAATTCGATCCTTTACCTCTTTCAGATATATACTGTCGGTTAGTTTTATGGCTTTGTTCATCATATTACTCATTACATTTAATTTTTGATTCAGTGGATGGCAGGACAAGTAATTCAAAATTCTGTTGCTGCATTCTTCTTTCCTAGTCCATTTAAATGTTAGTCGGTCGTTGCTTTTTATTATCAACATATCTAGAAACCTAATGCAATTATTTTGCTCTATTTCACATGTAAATTGCAAATTTTCATTAAAATTATTGAATGCTTGGTGAATAGTATTAATTTGGTTTTTGTTTATAATCATCAAAATATCATCAACATATTTAATTAGTAGTTTGGGTTTTAAATTCAGTTCTTTACATGCCCATTTCAACAGCCTGTTCATCACAATGCCACTCACGTTTATGCTCAAAACGCCTCCCATAGGTAGACCTCGCAATTGCATATAGAGCTTACCATCATAGGTGAACATTCCGTTATTACACACTAATTTTAGACCTTCCATGTAAATTGCCTTGTTATTTATAGGTGTGTGACTCTTAATAGTTTCCCATTCATCGTTAATTATATCGTATGCTATCTTCATAGGGACTTGCGTGAACAGAGATTTAACGTCAAAACTAACTAATACTTCATCTTTATCCAAATAAGTAAAACAGAAACTTAGCGAACTGCATTTGGATAAAGATGAAGTATTAGTTAGTTTTGACGTTAAATCTCTGTTCACGCAAGTCCCTATGAAGATAGCATACGATATAATTAACGATGAATGGGAAACTATTAAGAGTCACACACCTATAAATAACAAGGCAATTTACATGGAAGGTCTAAAATTAGTGTGTAATAACGGAATGTTCACCTATGATGGTAAGCTCTATATGCAATTGCGAGGTCTACCTATGGGAGGCGTTTTGAGCATAAACGTGAGTGGCATTGTGATGAACAGGCTGTTGAAATGGGCATGTAAAGAACTGAATTTAAAACCCAAACTACTAATTAAATATGTTGATGATATTTTGATGATTATAAACAAAAACCAAATTAATACTATTCACCAAGCATTCAATAATTTTAATGAAAATTTGCAATTTACATGTGAAATAGAGCAAAATAATTGCATTAGGTTTCTAGATATGTTGATAATAAAAAGCAACGACCGACTAACATTTAAATGGACTAGGAAAGAAGAATGCAGCAACAGAATTTTGAATTACTTGTCCTGCCATCCACTGAATCAAAAATTAAATGTAATGAGTAATATGATGAACAAAGCCATAAAACTAACCGACAGTATATATCTGAAAGAGGTAAAGGATCGAATTTTTGATATTCTGAATAAAAACCTGTATCCTAAGAAATTAGTTTCATGCACATGGTACAAAATCATGAATGAAATAAATAAACCAAAGATGCCTACTAACAATAATAATGATGGTCCCCTCCTGGCTCGGTACAGAACACTAACCTATATAAAGCATTTGTCTGAATCCCTTAAACAGAGCTTCAAAGAATATGACATAAATGAAATAAAAATCACTTACAAACCATGCAATAAACTTGATCAAATACTTACCCCGCTCAAAGATAAAATTGCAACTGGTCTTAATTCTAACCTAATTTACAAAATTAATTGCCTGGATTGCCAAAATGCATATATTGGCATGACTACTCAAAATCTCTGCAATAGAATCTATCAGCATAAAAATTCATGCACAGAATACAAAAATAAAAATAAAGGAATAAAAGAACCTAAAACTGCACTAGCTAAACACACTTCCGAGCATAAGCATAGCTTCGATTATAACAAAACTATAATTTTGCATAAAGAAAATTCTGAGCAAAAATTAAAATATCTTGAAGCACTATATATAGCTGCAAACATTAATAAGGTTGTCAATTTTAAAACTGATGCAAGAAATCTTAACAACTTTTTTGCTGAAACTATTAACATTTTAAACCAACAGTAATTTATTTATTCTAGATTTGCCTTTGCTTTTCATATGTTTTTTATATATATTTATAATTCTAGTGCATGATGTTATGTGTGTAATGGGTGTGAGTGTGTATGTATATATGTGTAGATGTAAAATTAAAATTACTTTATTTGAACCTTCTTCAACTTTAATATTGTGTTTAATTTTTCCATAGACCTCATTCAGTTATTATCTCTGTTATCTAAATTTGTTTGAATGTTGGCAACACTGTATATTCCCCTGTTAGCCCTCCTTCCATATGGGAAGGTTTCAGTCTGTTTCTAGCTTGCATGTGAAACTGTTGTAGCCCTGAAGATGCCTGAATAGGCGAAAATTTGGCATGTAACCTGCACTATTAAGTGAATTATTGAAATTATACGAGACTTTGAGGCCTGCATTCTATATCTATAATTGAATAGTCTCTTCCTAAAAGCTTGTTTACTAATAATTTATTTATTGAAATTTACAACTGTATTATAACAATACAATAAGTAAATTTGATATAAGTACATAATTGGCATGGAAAGGTGCGTGGAGAAACTACCCAGCGGTAGCACTCAAATATTGTTTAGTTTAGAAGATCTCTAGGCCATCTTCTTTTCAGACGCCTCGGAGGATTATCTGGGATAGAGGAGGAAGCGAGGTTGGAGACAAGAGGGTTAGGATGTGAAGGGAGTTTACTATGGAAGGTTTGGTATCGGGATCGGGTCAGATCAGTTACATAGGGAACCTTAAGGTCTTCATGGATTATTTTATTTGGGACGAAATAAGGAGCATTCAGGATTTTTCGAAGGATTTTAGATTGTAGGGATTGGATGCGAGAAGAATTCGATGGTTTGGTAGAACCCCAAAGTTCGACTCCGTAAGTCCAGATAGGTCTTATTATTGTCATGTAGATTAATCTTTTGTAGTGAATTGGAAGTTTAGAGCGTTTGTCTAGTAAATGTTGTAGTAGTCGGAATCTGCGGGTGGTTTCTTGTCTTTTCAGTCTTGTGTGAGGATTCCATGTGAGACGTTTATCTATATGGAGTCCTAGGTATCGGATCTGTTCGACAGGTGTAAGTTGGATATTATTGAAGGATACTGTAGGACAGGATGTTGTGGGTTTACGACGTAGGGTAAAGGTAATTTGATGGGATTTGTTGGGATTTATCTTTATTCTCCAATTTTGACACCATTCTTCAAGGGATGCGAGGTGTGATTGTAAAGCCTGGGATGCAGCAGATGGGTCATTATTCACAGATAACACGCATGTGTCATCAGCATAAGTGGTGAGGATGGTACTAGGATGGGTTGGGATATCAGCTGTATATACCGTATAAAGAATGGGACCTAGGATACTGCCTTGAGGGACACCGGCTGATTGAAGAAAGAGAGAGGAATAGGCAAAATTGTGGTTTACTTTGAAGGTTCTATCGGTGAGGTAAGAACGGATTAAAAGGAAGTATGTAGAAGGGAGGATTTGACGGAGTTTGTAAAGCAATCCCGGGTGCCAGACTCGATCGAAGGCCTGCTCCACATCGAGAAAGACTCCCGTGCAATACATACCGCGCTCCAATGTGGAGGATATGACATCTACCACACGATGACACTGTTAAATAGTGGAGTGGGATTTCCGAAATCCAAACTCATGGTCAGGAATCACAGGATTTAGGATCGGGTAGAGACGTTTTAGGAGTAGTTTTTCCAGGATTTTCCCCATTATTGGTAATAAGGAGATAGGACGATAGGAAGATGGATACTCAGGAGGTTTTTGAGGTTTAGGAATCATTTTTACTATCGATAATTTCCAAGGGTCGGGAAAGTAAGTGGTGCGGAGGGTAGCGTTTATTTAAAAATAGAAAATGAACTATAATTTTTATGGGATCATTAAATATTACCTCGTTATATCAACTTATTATTTAAAATTGGGGAAAATGATGAGTATTTTTCTCATTAAAATCTGAGGAGAATAAATGGAATGCCATGGAATGACCCACTGCTAAATAAACCAGGAACAGAGGTTGACCAAAAAACGATTAAACTTTTTTGAGTAATCGCTTTCAGCGAGGGGGTTAAGAGCTCTACTAAAATGTGGTTTAGCAGGACAAGTTTCGGAGGAGGGTTCAATAAAGGTCATGGGAGAATGTTTGGAATAAAATGACAATGATTCAGTTTACTTAGCTTTCACTCAGAGAATGTTTTCTAAAAAATATGCAATCGAATGAATGCTGGGGAAATTTTATATGAACGTTATTTATCTAATGTATGTTGATCCTTAATTTATGTTTTTCTTAGACTAGACTAGATTGTTGAATTACCTTGACGACCTTAGGGTAGCCCAGTGAGTACCTTACTCACTGGGATACCCCGATCTGGAAAAGCCCCAAACAACGTATAAGTCTTATCCTTATGTAAAAAAAAAAAAAAAAAATTGTTTTTAATTATTTTTCTTTAAGTTTTTCTTATACTTTCCCATGATTCTAATATTCCAATTTTTTTGTTAAAGGAAACCTGGAAGGTTTTGTCTTATGACATATAAGTTCTAATAGAATGGTGTCCATTTAAATTTTATTAATACTGTACGATTTACAGACTTCATAAATTCTCTCAGTGAGCAGCAATTTGATATATTTAGAAGGTACTTGTGTCCAATTGATTATCTTCTTAACGTGAGGGAAATGTTTCATAAGTGAAATTGAACTTTCGGTGAGGATCTATGAATTTATATTGATCCTAATTTATGTAAAATTAAAAAATACTTTATAGTCTAAATAAAAAAAAACAACAGTTTGAAAATTTTTGTTTGGCTTGTTTCATGGAAAATGTACTTATTTAGAGGGACCCAGATATGAAAGTAACTCACTTTCTGTCACGAATAAAATCAAACTTAGTGACAAATCTCTTATTTTGATTGATTGAAATAATAATATTTATTTACTGTAACATTATTACATTGTACAATTACAAATTTTATTTTTTTTTTATGATGATGGCAAAAGCGCCGACCAGAGTTAACTGCCAATTTCAGAGTAAAGAAAGAAAAGTGAAAAATAAAATACCAATAAAATGAAAATGGTTTACATGTCAAACAGGTTTTACCTTGATATCCAACCATGGCGAGCATAGCGTTATAAAGGACGGATCTTATTTTGATTTATTATTCTTATATATTATAAATTAATTATGACTTCCTTGTAGCACATGTCCATTAAGAAATATACCTCATTAGTCAACGGAAGGAGAAAAACGCCACAAAATTACAATTTATAATATGAAAGTCCTGACAAATCATACGCCAAAAATTAAAGTTATACTACCCGAGATGCCAAGATATGGCATTTAAGAGTTATGAAGAAATAAGTAGTCATCTTTAATTAAATTGTTCCTATATTCTTTAGTGCTGTCTGAAATACGATTATAGTAGTACAAATATGATTATTATGTAACTGAAGAAAACAAAACAATATTTCAATCAAAATCTTTTGTCATAAGACTTCCATAAGCCTAATAGTTTCCAATAATAATCTCGAAAAAAACTATTAATTCTGGCCACCATTAATATTTCGAAATTATAAACAATTTATATAAAGATTTAACATATATGAGCTAAGGAGGTTTATCCATCTCAAACTCATAACTTAGTATCAGATCGAGAATATAGTAATGATTCGCGGTAAGTATGAAGTTTTTTTGAAGATATGCCAATTTGTAGAGAACATTGTTTCATTTTCTTCACTGACTATAAATCTTATTCCATGAACAAAAAAGTGTTGGGCCCAAACTTTTTCTCTCAGAAGAATTCTTAGCCATAAAAAATAAATCCCTATTGATGTAAGCATTAACCTGTGAAGTTTCTAACAGCTTTCAACTCCTTTTTATGTCGAACCCCAAACAATGTAAAAAAAAAAAAAAAAAAAAAACTTCAATGTTTTTTCGCATCGCCGATATGCGAAACCTTAACCTTCCGATTTGTGTATACTCTCTCACAGAACTGCCTTTGAAGAATCTTTTGAAATCCACTGTGCCTCTTTTAGCAGTTCCTCATATACATCCATTCCCCAACTTCAGAACCAACGATTTTATATACACATATATATATATGTAAAATGTATATATATGTAAATGTAATGCAATGTCATTAAATTAATTATGTAATGTAATAATTGGATGAGCATTGAAAAAGATTTTGCCGAGATACGTTGTCACAATTAATGAAAATGGAACTCAATTACACTTGACGGCTATTGTCAAGATGCCGTATGAGATATCGAAATGTGGTACTCGTGTAGTTCTTCTTTGAAAGGTCAATTTAAGATATCGCCTTATTCTTATTATAGGTCAGAAGCATCATGACATTGTATACATTAGGAGGATCAGTTACTTCTAGAAGAGTAAAAGTTATATGTTGTGATTTGACTGGGGAGTCGATTTTTCCAGACTCTAGCAGTCATGACGTTTTTGAGCTAATATTGTTCAGTCTTTAAAGGCCTGTGTTTGATAGTGATGATTGTTAAAATTATTGAGCCTTCTGCTGTCAGAGTTTTCGAACTGTGTGAAAGGAGGAACACGAATAAATAAATATCATGAAAATGAGTAATCATTGAAATAGTTGTCCTACGCATTAAACGTGGTTCGATTTGCAGCAGGAGGTTCCAACCAAATGTAAAATACAAATATTTTTATAATTTTAAGTTAAAATGTTCGCTATCCGTTAACTTATTAAAGAAATCTAACAAATCTAAATTGTGACTGGATGTGTTTTTAGCATTTCAAAACACATCGTAATGAAACAAAACACATCGTAATATCAAAACACATTGTATTACGTGCACTTCTAGAAGAGTAAAAGTTATATGTTGTGATTTGACTGGGGAGTCGATTTTTCCAGACTCTAGCAGTCATGACGTTTTTGAGCTAATATTGTTCAGTCTTTAAAGGCATGTGTTTGATAGTGATGATTGTTAAAATTATTGAGCCTTCTGCTGTCAGAGTTTTCGAACTGTGTGAAAGCAGGAACACGAATAAATAAATATCATGAAAATGAGTAATCATTGAAATAGTTGTCCTACGCATTAAACGTGGTTCGATTTGCAGCAGGAGGTTCCAACCAAATGTAAAATACAAATATTTTTATAATTTTAAGTTAAAATGTTCGCTATCCGTTAACTTATTAAAGAAATCTAACAAATCTAAATTGTGACTGGATGTGTTTTTCACAAAACACATCGTAATGAAACAAAACACATCGTAATATCAAAACACATTGTATTACGTGCATTAACACAGCCATTGTTTCATGATGCAAAAGATAATGAAAGAGACTACTTTAACGATGTTCAAAGAGAATTGAAGAGAATAGGATTCAAGACAAAGGTCGTGGACTTGGGGCTCATCCAACGGACTAACAAAGGGACGCATCTTTTTATCTTGGAAACAGAATCGATTGGGCCACGTGGAGATCATTATGTGGAATTGGGTCCCAACAGACTGACCACAAATTGGTGAACCCAGGCCATAATTCTTCACTAATAAATGAAGTAACCTAAGCACAGCTTTGATTCCTATTATTCATTATTAATTAGTTTTTAAAAATGATTGATGCATTAAGGCTAGTATTAATTTATCAGCTCTACTGACGGCGCACAGTGGTCCCGATCTGCCCATCATGATGCAAAAAATACTTACAGTTGACGGATCTTGTTCAAACTTTGTATTATTTTTAATTCACTATTGTAGAATTGTTTTATATCGGTGTCATGAAAATAGGTAAGGGTGGGGGTGGGGGTAAGAGGGAGTTGTGGGAGAATTTCTTACTAATATTATAACTTTTAGTGGACAAAACTTGTTCAAACTTTGTATTGCGTTTATTAGTGGATTGTAGAGATGTTTTATATAGGTTTCATTAAAATAGAAAAGGGTGGGGGTGGGGGTAAGTGGGAGGGGTGGGAGAATTTCTTACTAATATTATAACTTTTAGTGGACAAAACTTCTTCGATCTTGTATTGTGTTTATTAGTGGATTGTAGAGTTGTTTTATAACGGTATACACGTTTATACTGAGCTTTATACCACGTTTTACTGAGCTTGTTGATGGTTCATCTTCCCCGTTGGATGATTCGGCTTCCTTGATACAAGTAAACTTCACTTTACCATCTAACCAAGAAGCATTTGCTCTTTCAAATGGTTGTTTTGAATAATTGGCTTTCCTCTATTCTTATCTTCCGTCAAGTTATACTTATGAATAACTTTATTGGAAAATTCACTGGATGATTTTGATTCCAAAAACAAAGGCCCCAAATCTCTTCTTGTGAGCATTTCGATCTATCCAGAAAAAATACAGTCAGTACATATAGATCGAGAATCACAAAACTATCTGTAATTAATATAACGAAGCGTACATCTATTTTAAAATTAATTTGGTAAGGTCAATCAACAGCAGTTGACTGTTTTGTTAAAAATAATAGTAAAAACTATCGTTAATTTATTGGCACACATACTTCTGCCGATTTTGTAATAATCAGTTATTAATAAAAATTGAGAGTATATATGCATACATTTAATTAATTAATTTTAATTAAAATAATATATTAAAATAAGAAAATTAATTTTCTTTTAGACCCTGGCTTGTAGCAGGAAAATCCATAATACCTCTGCAAACAAAACAAAAATACTGTAAAATGTGATAAAATTAGTTTTGTAGCGTAACTAAAATATTAATTCATATTTTCAGTTGTTATCAGAAACTCTACATTTAATTTAAATTTAATAGTGCCAGTAGCTCTTATATACAGAGGGTAGGTAATATAATATATTATACATAGATTAATATAAAATGAATAAAAGATACTTACTGATTTAATGAAATCAAGCTCGTTCCAAAAACACAAGAAACAATGGATATTCAATACACTTACTAGATATAACTATAGAGGTATGGTCACTAGAATCCCTACAGCTGCACTGAATGTCTTACAATGGTCAAAAAATAAGTAAAGAACTTCCTCCTTACCCCGAGGTCGGGAAGGGGGAAGGTAGGTAGCGCACCTTTAGAGGCGGCCGGCCGTCACACATACTTTATCTCTAAAAACATCCCTTTTTCTAATGTTGTGGGGTCGTGTGGGACGTGAAACTTATACCAATTGAAACTCAGATAGTTTCTGTAACGTGTAGTGCCACAAACATTGCAGACACTTGTGACCAAAATTATTCTGACATTCCCCAATATGAAGAATAGGTGTTCAATTTGTTTACTTTAAAAAATAGTTCATTCGCTTAAATCAATGGATACAGAAATCATTTGGATGGTTGTATATAGTATATGGAATGCACATTCAAGGTAACATAAGTAAAAATTGATAGAAATTAACTAGCGAATAATACAACCATTGGTTACCGGGCTGCAAAAAGGCCGCGGATGGAGCAGAAACATACAACTTTGACATGTTGTATATTCCACAAAGTTTATTCTATTTTTGTTTCAACTATATTTTCAAGGCCCAGCATTCATATAAAAACCAAGAAAAATTATTAGATCCAGAAAAAAAAAAGTTGGTTTTGGGATTTTTTGCACCATAATGCTTGAATCGGGACCACTGTGCGGCGGTTGAATTCATCCTGATCGCAACCTAACTATTCATAATTCCCTTTTTCGAGATTGAAAACCTTTTATTTCATAATAGCTACTGAATTGAAATTTACTTGAAAGTAAATGAAGAAAAGAGAATCAATTTAGTTATCGTTTGAACAAAAATTAAAAAGAATAAAATACTGAGAAAAATTAATAGCAAGACATGAAAAGTTGAGGAATTTTCCAATAGAAAAAAAGAACACCTAAGGAAAAAGGGAATAATGATACTCTTATTCGTGATGATATTTGCTGGAGTTATTTAACAGTTTTATAAACGTTACAATGAAAGTCAGTACAATTTTGCTATACTTTTGTATAGCACTGTACCCCTACCTGGCCATGTGTGGCATACGGGGGGTTACTCTAGAGGTGTAACCAACCTATTCTAACCATGGTGGGAGGTTCGAGATTTATTCCGTGGGGCCTCCACGAAATAAAAGTCAACCCTCCCAGGGCGGATTCAAACCGCCGCTGTTCGGCTCGAGCGTGCAACAGCGGGTCGCGCTCCTACACGCTCGGCTATCCCGGCCCAATTTTGCTATACTTGTTAAGTAAAAAAAAATTATAAATAAAAAATATCAGTCATTGCATGATAAAAATCTTAATAATATATTTCTATTTCTTCTAGTACAAAGGTTATTTGTGAGTAGACCACAGTGTATTATATATATGTATATATTATATCTGTGTACACCACATTAAATTTTTTTAAGTTTGCCCCGGACATCAAAGGGAATGAAGAAAACATTTTTTATATTATTTTCTTTTAAACTGTAACTTTGAAAGAATTAAAATTCACTACCAAAAGAAAAATAAATATAACATTAAAGATAAGGAAAAGGTAAAGGTAAAGTTAATCGCATATAGAACTCCTGAACCTTTGCAAAATAAGTCTGTGCACATTTATTATAAACTCCTTCATCTACTGTAAAATAATAAACAAACGTTTTCAATATAAACAAAAGGCTTTATTTTAGTCAGTTAAGTCTTTATAGTGGCCGTGATTTGCGAGTTTTTTTGTTACTTTGCTAAAAATGGAAATTTGTGTAGAAATTTAAGAAATGAGGGAAAATCATTGAGAGAATTCGCAGAAATAATTAAGAAACGTCACTCTACAGTTAAAAAAATAATTAAGCATTACCAAGAAACCAGTTATCTTCAAAGTAAACCTAGATCTGGGAGGCCCAAATAAATTTTGAGAAATCACAGGCCTGCAATTTTGCGATCTGTGAATGATAATCCTACAATGAGTGCACCACTGCACTAAAACAAGATTACCAGCTAACAGTAACACCACAATAACAATGTGTTTACCAAAAAAAAAAATATTATTTTTTGAAATAATTAGTGCACACAAACTTTTTTAATAATTTTTATAAATGTCTTAAAACGTTTTTTATGAAATTGAAAATGTTTAAAAATTATCAAGTATTAAGGGTTAATTTATAAAGAAAAAATTAAAAGAATAGTCTGTTATTTTTCCTTGGCTAAAATTTAATTTTTGGCACGATGTACATAGACTTTTTTTGCTAACTGTATAAATATATGTATATATATATATATATATATATATATATATATATATATATATATATATATATATATATATATATATATATATATCCTTTTTTTCCTTCTTCTTAGGCCAATAATCTAATGTTTTTCCTTTGACTGTAACGATTGCTTACCATTCAACGATACAGATAAATTTAACATTCATTTTTATCCAAAATAAATAATGAATGTTTATTATTTCCATTTTGGAAGAATTTATAATAATATATGTTTTCCCTTTTCTGGATTAATTATAAATTTTGTAAGTAGAAGGCTTACCTTCACTCTATGTTCCGATAGTTTCATTTTCACACAAACATTTTGAACTGAGTTACTTAATATTAGCTCGAATTATACACTAGTAAATCAGAAACATTATGATTTCAGTATCTTTATTGATTTAATCATTCTTATTAGACTTTAATTTGGAAATAACATAAAATAATTCTGATAGGAATGGAATAGGGAGGGCCTACCCAAAAAAATTCAAACAACCAATATACATTATGATAACAATATTCCTGCCCCATACTAAGAGATCACAATTACCTACTATCTTACTTCGTTAAGGTAACTGCAGAAAAGCTCCTGAAACCTAAAAATCCTTCAATGGAATATGAGAATCTTAATTTATTTTGATGATTGTCATCTGAAGGACCCAATTTTCCGTAAAAAACCAAACGCAAAGTAATGTGGTCAGGTAGCAACACATCTGGAGAACTTTAGACATCCGCCAAGGAAGCAGCCTTAGTCCACTATATTTAATTATAACTCTAGACATAGCCCTGAACATGAATTCCCAAATAGTTTCAGGAACCTCCAAATCAACATAGAGCTTTAGAAAGAACTTAAAACTATTAACACGACTATAAATGGGTGAAAAAATAAAGAGCCTGGGAATAGGAATGAAGGTAGGACTAAACCAGTCGTGGTTAGAGGAAGTAAAGAATTTCAAATAGCTGGGTCTTGACCGAAGGAATATGGGAGGCGAGAATGGAAGAATAAAAGCTGCCAGGTGTCTCGATTCCATTAAGGAAAGGGAGTTTACTAAAACATCTATTTTTGAAAATACTCTTTTCCCGATACTCAGATACTCTAGTGAATCTTTGACTGTTAACATAAAACAAAAGAGACAACTTCACCCTATTTTGAAGATGTGTTAATAGTCCGGGAGCTGAGGGCCAAAAAAGGGTCTGATTTGAAGAAAGTTTTTGGTCATATAGCCTGAAAGTACTCATTTTATAAATAACAAATGGCAAACAAAATCGTCATTTTCGAACTTTTTCCAATTATTCGATCATAGCTCGAAAACGATTTATCGCAGAGAAAATTGTGTTCTTTCTAAAATAAACGGGCATAAAATTTCGCGTCGACTGAGTTCCTCACAGTTTAAATCGGTCTAGTCTTTTCGCCAAAACCGATCATCAATTTAGCCACTTTACTTGAAAAATGAATTACGCTCATGTTCCAAAACATACTTCAAAAACCGAAGTCTTAGCAGGAAGAAAGCACTACGAATACTTTCACGTTGTATTTGTATTTCCACGCAGGAATTAGTTAATCTTGTATGTAAGGAGCTTGTTTCATGATGATTTTAGCGCTTTGCAAATTTTATCTAAAACATTTTCATTTCAACTAGGCGTGAGTTATAGGCGTTGGAACAAGGTTTCCACCAAAATTGTAAAATATAGAGATTTTTGATAATTCAAATCCGGCTAATCCACTAAACTTCAAAATTATCATTCAATTTGCACCACCAGTATAGCCTTTTTTAGTAAAGAGAAAGTAATTTTTTGTAACCAGTATTTGCCGAATCAATTGTGAGAAACTGAAAACAAAAATTTCAAGGATTTAAGGCCACTAAGCGCTAAATACGTTCACGTTTTAATTACTTTGTCTCTATAGGAATGGGCTAATTTTAAAGTTAAGGAGCACGTTTTACACATCATTTGATATCGTACAACTACCATATTATAGGTAACATTTTTTATTTGAAGTAGGCCTCTTCAAATTGCAGGCTTTGGAACATGAGCGTAATTCATCTTTCCACTAAAGTGGGTAAATTGATAATCGGTTTTGGAGAAAAGACTAGACAGATTTTAACTGTGAGGAACTTAGCCGGCGCGAAACTTGATGCCCTTAAAAAATAACACAATTTTCTCTGCGATAAAGTGTTTTCGAGTTATAAGCAAAAAAAAAACGTTAGAAAAAAAAGTTCGAAAATTTCGATTTTGTTTGCCTATAAAAGTTGATGGCAACCGATCTGAGGTGGCAGACGTTTTCATTTGTTATCTATGAAATGAGGACTTTCAGGCTATATGATCATAAACTTTCTTAAATCAGGCACCTTTTTGGCCCTCAGCTCCCGGACTAGAAAGAAGAATGGAGGAGATGCAAGAAGAATCCGAACAGGAATACAGTAACTAAGACAAATTTTGAACTTAATTCAGTTATATCATCGTGAAACATCAGCTGAGATGGTTTTATTTTATTTATGCATATACATATGCATATGCATATACTGTACAAGTTGATTTAAAAAAAGGAACAATATTTGCAATAATTAAATTAAATAATATTATCTGGGTAGATGTTTTATTCTAAATTATGTTATTTATTATAAAATTATATCAAACCCACGGAAATCATGAATAATAATGGAAAGCAAAAAAAATGTATAAGTAGTATAATTGATAAATCCGAAAAATAGATTTTAGATTTTATTCAACTTTTTTTTTTTCATTTACTTCTGAATCTCCATTTCGAAATCTGAGTAAAAAATAGCCGTGCAATATCTCCATCTACAGGTTTTGTAATTTTAGCTATCTGATTTCCTATAACATCTAATAGAAGATTGGCTTGTAAAACTAGCAATCATCAGAACGTTGCTATTTATTAAACCGTCCTAGTTCCGGATTAAGTAATCATTTCAACAGTAAGTAAAATTTTTGGTTGTTAGTTGAAATTTTTTTTATAGCATTTTCATTTGCTTTATTATTTCAATCACATCTTTGTAATCGTAAATATGCTCTGAAATGAAAAAAAATCTGGTGCGTGCGCGCAACACAACTTTCACTTACCAACTTACTTAAATTAGAAATTAATGCGTTTTGTTAATGCCACTTCTCAAAGTTACACATTTTTCCACATTCATTTCTTATTTTTGTTTTCATTTGCTCTATAAAAAACACTAATTTATTTTATTAAAAGATTTTACTAGTCATAATTTGGCAATGTAAGCATAATACTCCAAGTCTGATTTTATAATTCTCTATGTACTTGTTGAAAATTTCAATTAGTTACCATGAAACAAATAATTTCCATTAAATGAACAGAACGGCTTTAATTATGAACAATGGTCTGTCATTAAGACGTACTACGCATGCGTGGGCTCACCTGTTTTATAAGTTGACTGAATATTTTTCATTTTTCTCCTCTATATGTTTACTTGGTTTTTATCATATCTCATACTTAGCCATTTCTTATTTTTAGGCGTAACGAGAGACAGTTAATTTTCCATTTAAACAAAAACAAAGGTACTGTACAGGAAACAAAAAAACAGCCCCCTCAGAACATTTTAACAGTGATAACGCTTACCTGATATTAAATAACACCTGATTTTCATTAAACATGGCGAATATGATGAAAATCGTTAAAGCCGTTTTTAAGTAAATAAAAAAAACACGTGAAAATGATACAAAATATATTCAGTAAAGTCCCCCCTCCGGTTGATCAATTTTGATGAAATGTTGGCTATCACACCTGTGGCATACATACATCAAATACCCAGCTTGATCAAAATCGTGAAACAGTTTTTGAGTAAATAAAAAAAAACACGTTAAAATGATACAAAATTTATTAAGTAAAGTCCCCCCTCCGGTTGATCAATTTTGATCAAATTTTTACGGTCATATCTCTGGCATATTAATACATCAAATACCCAGCTTGATCAAAATCGTGAAATCCGTTTTTGAGAAAATCGAAAAAAACGTAAAAAGTTATTAAATAAAGTACCCCCTCCCTTTGAGCAATTTTGATGAAATTTTTGCTGTCACATCGCGGGCATATACATACATACACTAAATACCTAATTTCAGGTTCGCACGGTTTATAGTTTTTGAGCTAGTCTGTTCACACACACACACAGACCATTTTGCGGGACTTGGTTATTTGGACTGAGTGACCCCAAAACGTGTATTTCCGTTGAAAACCGGAAGTCGAAATTTTTCACGATCGCAATACTTCCACTAACTATTTATTTCATATATAGGTAAGTGAAAGTAATAATGAAACATAATCAAACCCTACTGGGTATTTCTCGATTATTAAGTTTCTTTTGTTTTCCAAAATTGCTTTTTTAAGTCCTTTTCTAAATACCAATTTAGGGTGGATATAATATTTCTATAAATGCTGTCCTAATAAGTCTTTCATAATATCAATAGATATCGAAAATTAGCATCATTAATTTAATTAGGTACTCTACCATAGTTAAAGAGGTTGTAGAGAAAGCTTGCAATTTTTCAAAGGAAACTTGCTTGATAGGAGGACTTTTTTTAAAGGTCAACAATTTTTTTTTTTTTTATATTTTTCCGAATGCTTTTTACTGTGGTTATTGCTTCCACTGAACTCCAATGTCATTTCTGAACACAATTAATATAATTTTTAATGTCTTTATAGTATCAAGGTACATGCTTATATAGTGAAAAGTTATAATTGAAAAAGATACTCTAAGGAGGCTAATGGAAACAAGAGTTGAGAGAACTAGATCACGAGGTAGGATGGACTAGGTCCGAAGGGGTAAATGCCAACCTGAAAGAGCATGGGCTAACTTGGGATCAGGACACAGTTACAGCTTCAGATAGGAAAGCCTGAAGGAAGATCTGCCAATCCTCTACACCGACGACTAGAAGAGAAACCCATTCAGCTAAGTCAGTAAACTCATTCTTCTGAGCTAATGATTGTTTTGCCTCATTCTTTAGCCACGGTGACCTTAATTTTCATGCTGAATAAATGGATAAATTCCTTCAAGAGCCAAAGGGGACGATTGTTGTCTCATATAGAATTGGGAGAAGGAATGACTGCTTAGGGAGTTTATTATCGTGTCTCCGCGTTTACTACCTTCTCAGCTTTTACCATCCTCGATCGTTTCATCGTCTTCTCATTTTTGTTTTCTCGATTTTATGCCACATTTTAGTCAATGACTTCAGCAACAATTTTTTAAAGTGAAACTTTCATTTGGAAGTTTATCTTTATATACAAACGCGCAATGAGTTTGGGTGAAACGGTCTGCGGATTAAGTCACACAGCTGATCCAAACCATAAAATTATTATTCTAAACAAGAATCATATTGAACACATAATAAAAATGTATTACTTTATTTTCTCATAATTTAAATAATTAATTTTAATGCTGAGTATAAATATGTGCTAGGGTGTTTGTCACTGAAGATGCTAAATGAGCCCACCAAGCAACATTGAATAAAGAAGGGTTATTTCTTTTAAAGTGTCATCGGGTTGAAATAAAAATATACCCTGTTCTAGAGCCAATTAAAATGAATGACTCATATGTAATTTCATCTATTACTAGCAATAAACGAACAAACAAATTATTTGGTTCAATTAAATCCATAACATGCTGAAATTGAATGGAGAATAAATATTAATTTCTTCCGCATATAAGTACTGACTTCAGTTTTATAGTTCCTTAACCAATTAATAAATACGTTGGTGTTGCTCAGAAGCTTTAAATTGAGAGAGGTACTCTCATAAATTGTGCCTATAACAATAGTGAAAAATACGTTAAGAAACCTTACCCCTTATGAACCATGAAATTATTCATGGTGAATTTTTTAACAGCTTCATCGATTAGACAATGACACCCACCGACTGCGCCAACATTCTTAGAATGTATGTTTCTCTACAACTTTTTCTGTGCATGGATCAATTTAATAGTGAGGGGCCAAGTTTATAAGAAAAGGATTGTACGTATCCTTTAAAAAATCCGTTAGCTATTAACTCATTAAATTAACTATCGTCCAATGAAATATAGAATATTAGATACAATTAATGTATTTTATTTGTAAGGTTCATAATATGTAAAAGCCTTTTGGATAATTTTCCGAAAATGATTAGAGTGTTTATTGATTTCTTTCATCTAACTGGAGATCAACTACTGTAATAAAATGCCAATTTTCTGATTTATTATTTTCTGATATATTATTTATTTATTGGGACACTATTCGCTTTGCTTTACATATACTACCTACTAACTAGGAACTACCTAAGTAGCTAGAAATTACCTAAGAAGTACCTAGAAACTACCTAACTACATAACTACCTAGGAAATTAGATAATAATAAGCCTAGATTAGATAATAATCATAGGACTCCTTACGTTCCGGGGATTCGTGTGAATTTTCTATACAAATGCAGTTTTAGACTGCACCATCGACTTTTTAGACTCTATATCGTAAATAGGAATTGATAGTTGGTGGTTCATAGTAACCCCCGATAATAAATTTGAACTAAGTTTTCAAATTTTTAGCACTTAGGTATTTTTAAAAAAAACGACAGCGATATATTATTTTCCTTAGGTAGGGGCAATTAATATTACTTCTTTAAATCAATAGTTAAGAAAATAGTGATAACAGTACATTTTTATTCATGTTTTTTATCTGCTTGACAAATATTTTGAACTGCGCGCACTTCAATCGCGTCTCCTCTCATAAAAATGCTCTCGGCTTCTCTCCAAAGTATGTTCAGAAACACCCACACACACACACACAGACTCATACATATACATCAAATACCCAGTTTTCATTACTTAATAAATTTTACAAGGATAGAAAATTATAAGACTTCTTCAAGATCTCAATCGTCAAGTAAATCTTAAGGACCAGTGACTATTATTACGAGCTCAATTATTATAATTATCGATATCTGGTCAAAATCCCGTGACCATAAGTACTATTATTTGTTTTGATCGAGTTTTACCTCAGTTGTTTTGAAAAATCAATTTGATTATTTAAAAATCTGGTGCGTGCGCGCAACACACAACTTTCACTTACCAACTTACTTAGATTAGAAATTAATGCGTTTTGTTAATTGCCACTTCTCAAATGAACAGAACGGCTTTAATTATGAACAATGGCCTGTCATTAAATGCGTACTCCGCATGCGTGGGCTCAACGAGTTTTATGAGTTGACTGAATATTTTTCTTTTTTTCTCCTCTTTATGTTTTCTTAAATTATATCATATCTCATTTAGCTATTTCTTATTTTTATGCGTAACGAGAGACAGTTAATTTCTCCATATAAACAAAAACAAAGGTACTTTGTAGGAAACAAAAAAACAAACAAACAAAAAAGGCCCCTACCCCAGCATATAACATAACATAAGCCCCCTCAGAACATTTTAATAATGCTAAAGCGTACCTTATATTAAAGAACACCTAATTTTCATTAAACATGACGAATTTTATAAAAATCTTTATAGCCTTTTTTGAGATCATCGAATAAAAGGTAAAAATTGGAAAAAAATTATGAAATAAAGTGCCCCCTCCGTTTGACCAATTTTGATGAAATGTTGGCTATCACATCTTTGGCATATACATACATCAAATACCCAGTTTGATCAAAATCGTTAAAGCCTTTTTTGAGTAAATAAAAAAAACCCCGTGAAAATTATACAAAATTTATTAAGTAAAGTCCCCCCTCCGGTTGATCAATTTTGATGAAATTTTAACAGTCATATCAAGGGCATATAAATAGATGAAATACTCAGTTTAATCAAAATCGTTAGAGCCGTTTTTGAGAAAATCGAAAAAAACTTAAAAAGTTATTAAATAAAGTACCCCCTCCCTTTGAGCAATATTGAGAAATTTTCGCTGTCACATCGCGGGCATATACGTACACTAAATACCTAATTTAAGCTTCGTACGGTTTATAGTTTTCGAGCTAGTCTGTACACACACACACACACACACGCACACACACACACACACACACACACACACACACACAGACCATTTCGCGAGACTTGGTTATTTGGACTCAGGGGACCCCAACGTGTCGAAATTTTTCACGACCGCCTATATATTTCATATATAGGTAAGTGAAAGTAAAAAAATATTTGAATTTAGTTAATTTTTATAATGATTTAATAAACTAATAGTACACTATCAATATATAAAATATTAGTTGTGCCTTCAATCCTTTTTTAAATGTTTGCCTATGTTAGCGAAAGAAATTGCTTGTCATTCTGCACTTGTGTTAACTAATATTGTAAATTGAATTAACAATATTCACTTTATTTTATGTTTGTTTTGTTTTTTTATTATTTGGCATTCTATTTCTTTTAAAATTAACATAGGTGTTGATTGCTTATTTGGGCATGAGAGCGTAAAACCTGTGGTTATCAATGCCAGGGGCCAATTGTGTAAAATCCTTTGGACTAATATTCTAAAAAATATACACAAAAAAGGATCAATTTCTCTTACCTAATCAACGTAAACATGTGAAAAGTCACATATTTCATCCTCAAATACTTGTATGCGCGTATACGGCTGTAGTCATCAACTTCAGAACTGCATTGTCCCCGAGATTAATGATCAACTGATGGGCCAATTCAAGGGGGACTTAATAACGAATATGGGCTTAAAAGGCGCTTTGAGAGACTAGCACTGATAAATACTTGCTTTTGTAATTATTTAGATAATGATAAATTGAAAATGTGATTTATATTTTTCCCCGAGAGCACACGGTAAAAAAAGGTACACTGTTGTTTCAATTATTGTTAAATTAATTTATGTTTCATGTAATAGGTAATGAAACATATATATAAAAAAAATGAGCTTTTTAGGGTTAAACAAAGGTTTTTTTTTTCCTTCTATCATTTTTTTTTTCTTCTAGCTTTCGAAGTACAGTCCATTATGTTCTATGGTCAGTTGCCATCTAGAAGCCAGTTCAATTTCCTGCCGTTACTATTCTTCGAGTTATGACTGAAATAAATCTTCCATCCCAATTTTCACCACCTCAAATGTTTGAAATGTTAGTCCTCTTAAGAAAGTGATTAATTTCGATCATTAAAAGGATACAAGACCGAAAGTAAAAAACTAAGGCTGTAGGATTGGTGCCGTACAAGTTCAATGATGTATAAAACTATGCCAATTGATTAATATATCTCACACGCATACACGGTTTAGATATGACGTCAGTGTTTTTGAATATCTGCAATTTGCATTACTTTGATATATAATATACATTGTAACTTGGTAATTGCATAACTATAGATTTGATATCGATTAATCTAAGGGTCCTTTTGTAATTAGTTTTTGCCCAAAGGCATACTTATGGGTGAGAAAGAGTGACCATATTTCTTTTCAGAAAATTTTATTGATTTTCCCTTTTTTGTAGTTAATTTAAAGTAGTCAGAAACAAGCCGAAATTTCAATATTTATTTCCATCGTATTTCTTTGTCTTGATAATTAGCTTCATTTTTTTAGGTTTATCGTTGAATGAGGTACTTACTTTATTAATGATACGACTTCTAGTTTCAAACAGTGCACTATTTGAACTGAAGTTACAGTTTTTCGATAATTAGAGCCTGTTCGGAAATATTTCCACTATTTATTCGTGGGATTATAAACACAATATAATTAATTAATTAAACAATTAAATAAATTGCCCATAATCATGCATCTATTTTATTTAACAGTACACAATATCTAGGACTTCATTCCTTTTTTATTAATAAGCTGTTGTAATTAATTTCATGCCTATGCTGAATTTATGACAGAAAATTTTAATATTTACGAAAATAATACTTCAGTTTGACTAGTTTTATTTTAATTTTCGATCTATTTACAATCTCTGTAATTTCAGTATTATCTGCATTCTTGAGAGCATCCGCATAGATAATTCTTAAACTATTCAAAAGCGTTTGCCCCTCGTCAGTTGTTAAATAAAGCTAATTAATACTTAACTGATACATATTGGTTAATATATTCCAAATAAATATGGGAAAATCCATTAGTTAATATAATTAATTAATGAAAAATTATTAATTAATTTATTTGGAAAATGCACGGTTAGTAAAAACAAATTACCAACTTAAATACCTAGAACACAGTGTATTTAACCGTACTTTCAACTTAGATATTTATGAAATCAACACAAATGTATAACATTATTGTTAATAAAATTGTAAAACATAATACAAACCACTAAAGGCATTTAGCAATAGTGTTGGATTAGCTGAGTATCTCCTACTCAACAAGTAGTTTACAACAACTACTTACAACTGGCAGAGTGTTTATTATTATTTTTTTGTTTACGTAGAAAAAGATATTAATAGAATTGTATTAAAGATATTAAGGACTCATCAAAGAGAAAAATTAACGTCTTCTGAAATAATATATTTTTTTACCATATCTAATTTTAGGATACTGCCAATTACATTTTAATTGAAAAAAAGTATATTTTTCATATATACTTATCTGTAGACTATATGGTCGCCAAACCAGAAACCATTTTCAACCACATAAAGTTTTAATATGCATGCCTATTTCCTAAATACGACGTGTTCATCGGATATGTACATAATATTCATGATCACCTAACTAATTATATGTGCATCCGACGTAGCGTACATTCATCATCCAAAATGTATGATACGTTGATTTGACTGATAATGGCTCCATAATAACAATTATTTGAAATATTTAAAGCATAAATTATTTACTGTTAGATAGCTACGGCTAATTAGCATAAGGCAATGCTCCTATGGCATGGCATTGCAAAGTTTAAATCACTCTCCAATTAATGGTCTGATTAACGTCTACAAAAAATTGGCACGTTTAAGCAAACTTTTAAAAATTGTATATAAGCATATATATATGTACACCAGCATTTATACCATATTTTTGATCAAAGTATAGAAAGTAAAAGCTAATTCAAATCTAAAAGAAAAAATTAAATATTTCTTCTGTATCCCATGTCATTAATTTTACAAGGTCGTATACTAACATAAGGTTAAAAGTTATCAAACACTGGATTTAACTATGTAGAAATTCTTTCATCTCAGAGGTTTTTATTTATTTCAGAACTATGATCCTTTCAAATGTATCACAGAATTATTTCAATAAGAGATATCATTCTACATTCATTTATTTATAGTTCAGGGTTAAATTTTTAAATATCCCAGAACCTCTTTGAAGGCATAGAATGTTCTAGGAACAGGCATCGTGTTGGATGAGGAAAATTGGTTTCACTGTTCAATGGTTCGTCACAGTTAGAGGAGTCCCCGCGGTAGAATTCTGTGGATGATATTTTAATATTTATATCAGGCCAAAGATATCTACGAAATAAAACAGATTGAATATGCACATAAAAGAAATACAAATATATGTACATTTATTTGTAAAAAAAAATATGTATTAAATATTTTATTTTTTGAGAGAAGAGATTGAGATTGGCCTAGACCGGGAGTTGAACACGGGTTTCCCGTGATCTGCCCCTGCGCCAACGAGATCGCTGAGTCAATCCTCTTTCTTCACTGATCCCCCTATATTTTTTTTGCGAATTAATACGAGGGATGGACTATTTGTCCAAATGGGAGGGCCTATTGTAATTTTATCTATTTTAGTGTTTATATATTAATTCCGATCTCGGTGGCACAGTGGCGGCGTATCGCGCTTGATACCTGATAATAAAATATTTCCTCTTCACTAATAAAATATTTACACATTATAAACAAAGGGATTTTTTATTTTAAAAATGGTATAAAAGTGTTTCGGTATATAGCCTACACATAGCTCCTGTTGATACATCTCTTCTGTTAATGAGGCCCCTTTCGACAGCATTGAAGAACCTTCCTGTCAACGGTATTCTTTATAGGGATACGCTATATATCAGTCCGTTTTCTGTTAGGCGAGCTCCTAAATATTTAGAGCTGGGCATCTGTTCTAAATATTTAAGAGCACAATTATAATCCGTCCGGCACGTTTACTTCTTCCTTTACTTGCAATATAATGAAGTCAGATGAGAGGGTATTAGCCTTCAGGACCTAGCACGATTATATAGCTCTAGCTACCTGAGACTGGTGGAAAACCGATATCTGCCTGCTTCAGACCTTGTTCTGGGTTTCCTACGCCCTTATTTAGCGATTCTCCAATCTAGCCTTCCAGTTGCAGGAGGAAATTCCTCCTCTTTTCTCAGAGTATAGCTCTATAGCAGGCGGCATTTCAATTAAAATTTTATTAAATATATTATTCAAAAAAGTGAACAAAGGTGAACTTAAACGACATCTTTGCCGAGATAAGCAGCCCAATAATTGTCATTAATAGGAACTTCTTTAGCCTCAGGCCGCACTTGAGAGGTAACTTGTTATAAGGAAAACAAAGCTTCTCTACTAAGGGTTGCTGCGTCCTGTACTCACATATGGTTCCAAGGCATGGACGATGACAGTTCAATCTTAATTTTAGAAAGAGAGTGTCAGTGTTTGCTGATTATGTTAATTTTATCCCAACTGACTGAAGTCGAGCAGCAACGGATTCTCGATTTAAAGGAATCTGGGATGAAACCAAGGCAGATCCGCGGTGAGGTTAATAGTTCCTAAGGTGAAGTTAAAAAATATTTGAAATTAAGGCCGGAAACATACTGAAAAATATAAGAACTGTAAGGCCTCAAAAATCATGTAAAATGTGCATTAATTGAAAATCTCCAAAACCGGTGCTTATTCCCCTCGAATTGTGAGTCGCTTAGACTTGGCATGTGACCCTAGCCTTATAAGGAGGTAACGAGCCCATTCTCACAACCCGCACCAAAAAAACAATGGTTGGAAGATCACGGACTTAATCTTTTGGATTGGGCAGCTGTTGGTCGGAATCTGAACCCACAAGAAAATGTACAGGTGTGAATAACTTTGGCACGCGACCTCTAAGTTCATCAGATATATAAGTCCAAAATATCGATGAACTAAAAGAAAGGATCACATGAGCTTGGGAAAACCTACCAGAAATCATATTAATGTTTTGGTGAGAACTGTTCCGTAAAGACTGATAGAGGGTATAAAAAAAATCGTGGTAGAAATACAAAATATTAATTCATTAACGCTTTTAACAGCCAAAAATGTATTTTATTATATTTATTCATATCCTTATATTAAAATATTTTATTTAATGCCCTATGCATTGCAATGCATTTGTTTTTCTATGAATTTTTCATGGTGTTTGTGATTATATATTGTCCACAGAGGCTACTGAAAAAAATTATTAAAGAAATTAAAAATAAATTCATATCTAGATTTTACACTTATGCATAGGACTTTTTGTATGTAAATATATTTTTTGATGGAGCTAAACCTTTCAATAAGTTCGCTTACGTATACTTCCACCTAAACAAAAACAGTGCGAATGTATAATATTACCCAAATATTAAGTATATGCCAACCATATTATGTATAATAAATTGCATATCAAATATGTCGCCTCAACAGAGGAAAAATTTGGTGACCCTTCAGAGAATGGCTCTGCTGCATGTTACTTAATCCTATAAAACTTGACCCCGAGGCGATGCAGATTTTCTTGGAGGAGATTTACCTTCTGGACTTCTCTTGCAGGAAGAGAATATAAAATATGTTTTTATGAAATATGGTTCAGCAGGCCTTCTGTATAGGCAAGGAGGATAGAGTATGGATAAGGAACTAGTAACTATATGAATATTGTTAACAAAAATGAAGCTTTTGCCCACCACGGGACATACACGATCCCCGCCTTGATAAACATAAAATTAGTCAGGCTCCAGGACTTGATGCAATAGATGCGGTGATTCTGAATATCGGTATACCGATCTGGAATATCAGCATTTGGTACCAAGTAGGTAGCCCCAGATCCTCTTTTAAAAAGCTACCTCCAGGATAGACTCAAAAAGATAACAGATAAATCCAATGAGATAGCAGCTTCCATAGAGAGGGAATGCCATAAAGGAATATTTCTTGGGCCAGCACTTTGAAAGATAGTTTTTGAAGAGTTGCTGGGGGCATTGATGAAGTAAGGATTCCACTCGGTTGACGAGTGGAATCCTTACTTCAAGCAATTCTTATAAGGTTGGAAACAATGTAGATCCGAAGATCTTCGATCTCGGAAGAAGAGGAACAGCACCTGAAAGACATTAAAAGTGATGAATTATAAAGTAGAAAAAGACGGCTGCAGGTATGCAGATAGAGCAGGCTTTGTGCAGAGCTCTTGGAATATTTAATTGTATAAGGTTTAATAAGTTATAGTTGGTTTCTACCCAGGTATAGGTATCATCCTACTGCAGCTGACACCTTGGTTAGTAGGCAGGGCAGGACTGAAAAAATTACATAGGTAAGTAAAGTTAAAAATATTCAAAATTGAGTTTAAGGCATATCTATTAAAACCTCTCTCAACTCACAAAACAAAAATATACGGCAAAATTGCAACATATTTAAAAATAAAAATATTTGTTCTTTCTATCAAGTGCCGCTGCACTTCAATATCGAATGTCAAGTATTGCTCCGTCATCAGAAGCGATGTTGTCTCCCATAAACATTTAGGAACCATCAAAAAAATAAAGTTTGTTCGCGTCCCTAGTCATGTCGGAATAACGGGAAACGAACTGGCAACAACAAAAACTCACGTCACACCACCTAACGTCACGGAGCTGCGCCCCAACTCACGCCCGGCCTTAAAGCGGTTAGTCAGATTCAGATTCTCGGAACCGACAACCTGACTCTGAGCAGCAAGTAGGTATGGCCAATATGAAAGCTGGTGTGACAGAGCTGCCACCAAAACAGAACAGTGCCAGGGTGGATCCAGCCGTTTGTAAAAGGGAGTTGCACCCCCAAACCTCACCCCTTGGTGAGTAATATACCTCTAAAACATAAAATACCTCTACCTGCCGAAGTTATATTTTATCCTTATGTTGGAATATGGAAAACAAAGTGATGACGGAACTTTCCTCTTATCACACTTGCAAGAATTCATTTTATCTGGAGATACAACTTTTCCAGAACCAAAAATGTCGCCTAATACTCTTTTTTTCATGTTGGCTGATGAGGCGTATCCGCTTCTTCCTCATTTGATGGCACCTTTCAGGAGAAAAAAATGGAACTCGAGGAATTTCAACATTATTTAAAAAATAGCCTCTTCTATATAAAAATAATTGAGAATTTTGCAGCAATGGAATTTCTAAAATGATAATTAATACCATTCAATAAATTAATATCTATTTACTGAGAAAACAAACACCTCTTTCCATAATTAGGAATAGCAGACAGAAAGGAAATCAACCCCAAAAAAGTATAGAAAGGATTGATGATGATGATGATGATGGTGGTAATAAAAATAGCCAGATCAAAAACATCATAAAATGATCCATATTCTTCTTTTAAGATATCAAATATAAAAGCATTAATAGGGTATGACCATATTGATCTAAAATTAAAATAATAAATTTGAAAAATGCTTAAGTAATATAAAAGGATAAAATAAAAAAATATACTTAAAAAACCTATTGTAATAAAATATTAATTATTGTTATAAAATTTTAATTAATACCAGAATCTATATAAAGAAACTATTTGGGTAATGGTTAAGCCGAAACGGGCCTACTGTCTGACTCAGAAAACCAGCTTGGACGGCCTGTAAACAGCTTTAGTCAACAGTTGTGGGTTTGCCCAATGATCAGCACTCAGCTACACTGTATAGCAGAGAGGCTATAATGGTTCCCAGAAATATCAGTTCCCTTTTACTGCAGCCCTGTCGTCCTCTCACTATAAGAGCTTTACTATATTAGTTTAAATTTTAAATATAATTAATATATATGTTAAAATATAAATGTTTAAAGAAAAATGGAGTGAAAAACTTTATTTTCTACTTCGATGTTCCACGCATATTGTGAGTTACATCGAACAACAGCATAGTTCTTAAGATAAATGTATATGTAAAACATTTACTCACTCACTCACTGTTGGGCGCTACAGTCCTTGTAGGACCTGGGCCTCTGCCACCATTCTTCGCCATTCCTCGCGGTCTCCAGCGAGGCTTCTCCAATTTCTAATCCCCAGTTTCTTCAAGTCTTCCTCTAGGTCGTCTATCCACCTACGCCTGGGTCTGCCCCTTTTCCTTTTCCCTCCTGGTGCACCATTTAGCATCATTTTTGGCAGTCTGCAGGGCTCCATTCTTTCAACATGTCCCAGCCATCTTATTCTGCCTTTCTTGACAGCGCATAGGATATCAGGCTCCCCATACATTTCCATTATTTCGGCGTTGCTTCTGATTCTCCACCTGTGCTCTTCTTTGACAGCTCCAAAGATTTTCCTCAGGAATCTTCTCTCCCAAACCAGGAGAGCTGTTCTGTTTTCCTTGGTCAAAGTCCACGTCTCACTGCCATACATTACTGCTGGTCTAATTACCGTTTTGTATAATATTAGTTTTGCTTTCCTAGAGAGGCTTTTATATCGGAGAGCTTTTCGCAGGGCATATAGACATCTGGTTCCTGCTAGAATTCTGCCTTTAATTTCAACTTCTAAGTTGTTATTCTCCGTCACTACTCCTCCCAGATACTTGAATGTACTGCAGCTGTGAAACACGTCTTCTCCAAATTCAACGATCCCTCCTCTCTGCGTGGTTTGTCTAGAGGTTTTCATATACCTTGTCTTTTCGCAATTTATTCTTTGCATTAAATCTTGTGCTGCTTTTTTAAATTCTTCTACAGCACCGGCCAATGCTGATTTGGTTCTCCCTGTGATGACTACATCGTCAGCATACGCCATGTGTTGTGTGAGCCTATTGTAAATGGTGCCACCTGGATTCGTCCTTATGCTTCTAATGGCAACTTCGAGGGCGAGATTAAATAGTACAGGTGATAATGGGTCCCCCTGTCTTAAGCCACTGTTGACCTGAAAGCAATTTGACATGCCTACTCTAGTTTTAACCTTGCAGCTTGTCCTTTCCAGAGTCATCTTCGTCAATCTTATTAGCTTGCTAGGTATTTCTAGTGATTGCAATGCCTGCAACAGTTTTCCTCTGTCTACACTATCATATGCCTGTCGGAAGTCGATAAAGAGATGGTGTAAATCAATATTGTATTCATAAGCCTTCTCCATCATCTGTCTTATTGAGAATAGGTGACCTATAGTTGACCGTCCTGGACGGAAACCGCTCTGGTACTCGCCCAATAGCCGCTCACTCCTCACCACTAGTCTCTTACATATTGCCACCGACAGGACCTTATAAACTGTTGGTAGCAGAGCTATGCCTCTGTAATTTTCACAGTGAAGTTTGTTCCCTTTCTTATGGATAGGGACTATGATAGCGTCTCCCCAGTCTGCTGGCATTGTTTCCTCCATCCATATGTCCCATATCAACTTATAAATCTCCTCCCAAGTGTCTTCCCCTGCGTATTTTATTAATTCTGAAGGAATTTCATCGGGCCCTGGAGATTTATTATTTTTTAGTGACAAAATTATATCCACTATTTCATCTCGGTCAGGTGGTATTTCCTCGTCTATACCCTCATCATTGTCCGATTGTTGTATCTGGTGGAGGTGTAAGTTGCTTGCTTCAGGGTTTAGCATTTCCTCGAAGTATTGGAGCCATCTAGATTTAATTAGTTCCGCCTCTGTGAGAAGGTTTCCGCATTTGTCCAGACACAGTTCAGTCTGTTGGGTAAAGCCCTGCCTTAGCCACTTAGCGCCCTTGTAAAACTTTCTGCTTTCTCGCGCCTGGAAATGTTCTTGCATCTCCTCAAGTTTTCTTGCCTCATGCGGTCTTTTCTTATCTCGCATTATTCTTTTAGCACTTCTTTTTTTTTCGGAATATGCCTCATATGTACTGCGAGTTTTTCTTTGGAGCATCTTTATTCGGGCGTCATTCCTTTCTTGTATGGCCTTTTGGCATTCCCCATCAAACCATGGGTTCCTTCTTCTAGTCTTTTTCTCTCCCAGAACTTCGTTTGCCGTATTCCTGATAGATTCTTTTAATCTTTTCCACCTTTCCTCCGCGCAAAGTTCTTCCCTAGTCCACTCCTGACACCGGTGTTGGAGTCTCTCTTTATACCTCTGTCGAGTAGATTCTTCCATCAGCCTTTCCATCTCAAACCTACACGCTTTTTCCTCCAATGTCCTCTTCCTGTGTGCCAGGCGTTGGTTATACTTTGCCAGAACTAGGAAATGATCCGAGCAGCAGTCCGCTCCCCTGAAACTTCGCGCATCTGTTATGTGCGAGCGGTGTCTTGTGTCCAATAGTATGTGGTCCAACTGGCTTCTCGTTCCGTCACCTGGGCTTACCCATGTTTCCTTGTGGATATTTTTATGTGCGAACATTGTGGTCATTACTTTCAAATTTTTCGAGGTAGCAAACTCAACAATCCGAAAGCCATTGTCATTTGTAGTCTCGTGTCTGCTATGCTGTCCAATAGTGGGTCTAAATATTTCTTCCTTGCCTATCTGAGCATTGAAATCGCCAAGTACAATTTTAGTGTCGTATTGCAGTATTTCATTGTATATCTTGGCCAGTTGAGCATAAAATGCTTCCTTGTTTACCTCCTCTGCATCTTCACATGGAGCATGTGCGCTAATTATTGATACATTGCAGAATCTCCCCTTCAATCTGATTCTGCAGATTCTATCATCAACGCATTTGTATCCCAACAGTGTGTGTCGCATATTTTTCTTTATCATGAATCCGGTGCCTCTCCGGTTCTCCTTAGAGCCGCTGTTTATTAATATATTTATGTATTTATATAAATGTAAAACATTTACAAAGATACGAAATTACGAACATGGTGTAAAAAAACATTAATTTCAACTTTTATCATAAATCCTGTAAGAAGGATTTCATTCATACTATTTATGACAATATTCAACTTTGAATAATCCTTTTATTCCTTTTCGTTTGTTTTTTCAGTTGATTTTTAAGGGTTGGCTTACATTTATGAAACACGCTTGCAATGTCAGTAGAAAAAAAATCATGGTTTGTGGTCTTCTGAGACACCTCTTTTGAAAAATATATTGATGAAATGTAATGGCATACTATGGGATAATGAAAAAATAAATTAATAAACAAGGTGAAATATAGTTACTTCATATAAACTAGAATAATTATTTGTAAAAACAAATTATAGGGTATTTATTAATGTTCTAGTCTTTTATTAATTTATTGTAACTCTATGGTGGGTTTAAATAATTTTTATTAGAAGAAAATAATAATATACAATGCCAAACAAAACGTAGGAGATTCTTATACAATCAAGAATATATACTAGAACAATTAGATAACTGTGCCAGAAAAAAGTGCAAAAAAACTCTTTTTAATCATATGTTTTTGTTTCACATAACAATAATAATTATAACTTAGAAGATATTTTTATGCATATCTGAGAAGGAAAAGGAATAATAGTGAAGTGATGTTATGTTATTTTCTATCATTTCCCTCGATTTATGAAACTAAGAAATCGAGAACAAAGAAATCTATGTTGGTCTCAAATTCTCGAACCAAAACTGATGAAGAACTGACCCTCTGGTATAGTCGTTGGATCACGATTATAATAAGTAATATCTGTAAGTGTTTCTTTCTGACTACACCCACAAACATTTTAAATACATTACCGGAAGGTGATATAAAATACTGAACTGATCGATGAAGTACAATTCTCGTGGGCCCTCTGTACCTGGGTACCTGGTGGACCCCCTGTACCTGGGCCCTCTCTTGGTTTCCAGAAGAAAACTAGCATTTTCCTTTCATTTTAGTTCCGCCATATCTTCCCACTTCCACCGCTTCGCCTTTTATTTTATTATTAAATTAATTTTTTTTCTAAACTGTGAAGAACACTGTTGAGGAACATGCAAGGGACAGAATAAATGACACAGATAGCATGTATGTGTTTTTTTTAGACCTAAATACGACGCTGTTCCAAGGTGAGAAATATGGAAAGACATAAGTATGAACAATGTAGTTTTTGTTGTAGACCCTAAAGAAAAAAAAAAGCAAGCACTGGGTGAGTGGGAGGATGAGCTGCTGAGAAGGAAGGGAAACTCTGAGAGCATAGTCGTAATTCTCACACGGAATGAAGACGGAAATGCAGAACTGCCACTGGGGCACCTCAGTGGTAATAAACGAGTAAAACACCTGGGAACCATATTTCATAGATCTGGTGGGATTGCCTTTGAAATAAGCAACGGAAATTCCAAGGCAAACTTAATTTCATACGATAATTTATTCTTCTTAAAAGTCCAATGTAGAACAGGATCAAAAGCGGAAATCAAACATCATGTCCATTGAAGATGGATATCACTGACTTATTGAAAATATGGGATCTCGTTGGCTTACACATACTCGTAATGGAAAAAAAGCCAATTGATCAAGATTATTACCACAAGTACGGTTTAACTTTGAAGAATTTCAATATTCTTTGCTAATCCCAAAAATAGGATCTGGAAATATTTTTAAAACATTTTTAGCTAATACAGAAGAACGAATTTTCAGTTTCTTTTTTTTTACGTAAAATATCTCTTGTTTTTGAATGTAAGATGTGCCTAGAACCTTGGAATAGAAATATTGATTTTTTTACTTTCTTCGAATGTTTGAAATAGAATGTTTACCTTTGTTGATTCCAGAAGGAAGGGTATAATGCGTTTCCGGCTGTGAAGTAAGAAACGTTTCTCTGATTGCTAGTTCTCAGGTGTCTTTACAGCATTCCATTCGTGGAATCTGTTTCCAATAGAATTTTCAACATTTTAAATATTTTTAAATTTTTGTATTGAAAAATTGACATTTTAATCATTGATAGCGTATTAATAGTAAGTGCGACGAGTAATCGATGGTGGATTGTTCGTTTCGGTTTCAACATCCGGAGTATATAAGTGAAGTCAGCTCTAGTCTTGATTTAAGAACTAGACGTAAATGGTTAAAAGATGTGTGAAATATATTTGGCCCCCCTCCCCCGCGAAGGGTGCACAATAGGCTGCTATCGATTGGCGGGACAGGGCGTGGCTCGCTCATCCCTTCCGCCTCCGGCTTTTGCCATCTCCTCTACAATATCCGCCTCTTCACTAATCTAACCCCACTATCCGAACCATGTCCGAAAGCATGCCAAGTCTCTTTGCTTCTCTTTTATTAAAATAATTGAATGTCTTCAGCAAGCCATTGTGGCCAAATATATAAGAGCAGAGCAACAGCGGTGCTAGAAGACGAGGCAGGACATATTTTTGTGTTTCGTCGCGGAACTGTGGAATGCTTGGAATGTTCTGACGTATATTCTATGCCTATGAGAGTTTAATAGATATCCTATTTTTATTATCCTATACAGAGCGCATCAAGAAGTTGAAGTCAGCATATATTTTTTATTCTTCTATTGCAAATTAAATACTTATTATACTAGAGCTGAGTGTGATTATTTGTAAGTTCTATAACATTTCAACAAGCGGTGTAAGATGATTTATTGACACAACACTTCATTTTATTTCGAAATTTAGGGTGGGTAAGCATCCTAGTAGTCCTCCGGGTTGACTATGAAAATCCGTGTTTTTCCCATGAACAGTTACCTGTCGCCTTTTTACGTGCAAGAAATACATCAAATCTATTTATTTTAGTATAAGACAGGTTAACCAAAATCATTGTGCACCTGTTAGCACTACAATAAATAGAAATTGTGAATTCTAATAATAAAAAAAATGTAAATTATTATTATAAAAATGTACAAATTAACGTTATCTATCTCATTCTTAATATTGAATTTTTATGTTTTGATGAGTAGTACTGTAAGAACATGCCTCATGGTTTAATGATCCTCCCGCTCCGTGCTCGCTTTTCATAACCTGTTTCAGGTAGAACCTACCGATACGATATCTCATATCATCATGTATTATATTCTGAAATTAATTAATATGAATTATGGCAAAAGATTAATTTGGTACATTTTTTCTAATTTTATTTTATTTTATTAATAAAATAAATTTAATTTTATCTTGTTTTATATGTCAAAAACAAGTATTCTCAGGGTCTGAATGGTCCAATGCCCTAAAACTTAATATTAATTATGCGCCCCTGCGTGGGGTCCCTGGAGTCAGCTGAAAGTCAAGAGAAGCTGGGTCCCTCTGCCGCAAATGCGGCAGAGAATCTGAAACACCGGCCCATGTGCTGGGAAATTGCCCCAATAACTCCCTCCTCATAACAAGCCGACACCATAGGGTCAAAGAAGAACTAATGAGGTTTCTTAAAAGAAGGGAATACACATGCTTCGACGAGGTCCATTGCATTGACTCCGAAGGATCAGTAAGGTATGCTGATATTGTAGCCTTCCCCAGGACAGCACTGATCCTTGATCCGACATAAGATATGAGGGCAATGACCTCGATCAGGTGGGTGCAGTTGAAAGGAAAATAAAAAGAGATCTATGAAAAATGTATCCCTTTCTTGAAAGAAAAATTCCGTGGAACCTTTGGAGAAAGATATTTCAGAGGCCTCTGCTTCGGGTCTCGGGGATCAATTCCGAGATCTACATATTGCTTCCTAGAAGACCTAGGGGTCGCTATAGGTGATATAAGGATCTTTGCCGAGAGCATAATTCTTGACTCCTTGGGCATTATCCACCATCATCTGTATAGCAACTAACTTTTGTGATGGAATTTATCTAATAATTATTTGTTTCTGAAAAAGATCCAAAAATTTTAATCCAACCCCTAATGACAGTAGTGATAAGTTGAAAAAAAAAAAGAAAAGAAGACCAAAAATGGAACAAAAAATGGAAATTTAATGTCCGAACGGATTGATTAGTATGCTGTGTATCAAGCAATCCTATGAAGTAGGGCTACACTATTTCTCATAAAGTATCTCTCTCTCTCTGTTTTGATTGTTCTAAACCCTGTTCCAATTATATTCTTTATTAGTTCCTATTACACGTGTGTTATTTATATTTAATCTCGCCTCTGCTGGAATAATTTAGTAAGAGCTTAATGAATGGTTCATTAATACTTACTATAGTTAAATATGAGATGTAAAAAATAAAAACTTTAACCCTTTTAAATTCGTTACCAAAATTGTTTGGTAACAATTTTAAATTTGGCGTAAAGTTCTATGTTAAATCCCGCTGGTTTTTAGATTACCTCAAACGTTCTTTTCTTTATTGTGAATTTTATTTGACTGTATTGAAATTAATAGGATATAATTAATTCAACGCATTATAGCTACTGAGCAACAGCAACGCGTGGCCGGGTCTGCTTGTATATATGTATACATATATATATTATATATATATATATATATATATATATATATATATATATATATAATATATATATATATAATATATTACGATTTTATTTTTTTATGTTTTCAGTCTTTATCTAGTGGATAATAACATTTTTGGTCAGTAAATAGAATTACTGATATTTCCAAATCTTGGATACTTCCTGCCTTCTTCGAACTTCAATAGGAAGAACTGCTAAGCTCAAATTCTTCTAGAAACACCCGGAAATCAATAAGACGGGTACTTTCACACTAACTCGGGCTCTGGATTGCCCAAAAAATTCTGTTTTTTGGTTCGGTTGCGAGTTTTCCAGAGAAAATGTAATTAGAATCTAAATGCTGATACATCCTGCTAATACGATAAAGCGTCGCGATGCTTTAAATGGTCCAGTTTATTTGTTGTGGTTACAATGGTGTTTCTAGAGTACTTTACTATCCAATGTTCTCTGATATGTGCAGATCGTAAAAGGAAGAGCAATATATAAACTGTATAACTAGAAGATCATAAGTGTTCCCGTCATCATATGAGCAATTGAAAAAATATATAAGCATTTTCATCCTTACCATTCCCATACATTAAATATTTCAATATACCTATGTATATTAACATTACTTCTTATAGTTATTATAAAATATAGATATTTTTCTAAATTCCGAATCACCATTTCGGTAAATTTGAAAATTATCGTTACCACACACAAATATACATAGGCATGTAGGGTAACTGTAGTTGACAGTTGTGAAAGAAACCAAATTTATATTATTGACACTGTTTCCCAATATATTGATGTTTGGATAATCTTTGTTAAGAATATAGTTAGAACAATCCTTCTAGAAAACTGGGAAAACAATATCCCATTGTCACCATTTATGGTTTTTATAAAACATGATTTCTTAGGAACTTCTAAAATGAACACATCAAATGAGTTGACACATCAAAATGCAAAGGTATGGAAAGTTGACATTTATGGTTTTAATGTTGACGCATGCATTAATTTTTTATTTCCCCTAAATAGATAATAAGAACTGCAATAAAAGTTAATATTTTTACTTTCACTTACCTAGATAAGAAATATATTGTAAGGGAAAGTATTGCGATCAACCAAGTCCCGCAAAATGGTGTTTGTGTGTGTGTGTGTGTGTGTGTGTGTGTGCGTGTGTGTGTGTGTGTGTGTGTGTGTGTGTGTGTGTTTATAGAATATCTCAAAAACTAAAAACCGTACGAACCTGAAATTGGGTATTTAGTATACGTATATCCCCTTGATGTGACACCAAAAATTTCATCAAAATTAGCCTAACGAAGGGGTACTTTATTTAATAACTTTTATGTTTTTTTCGATTTTCTCAAAAACAGCTCAAACGATTTTGGTAAAACTGGGTACTTGATGTATTTATATGCCCGAGATATGACTGCGAAAATGTCATGAAAATTGATAAACCAGAGTGGACACTTTATTTCAAAACTTGTTTTCCTATTTTTACGTTTTTTCAAATTTCTCAAAAACAATCTTGAAAGATTTTGACTAAACTCATGTTTAATGAGAATCAAGTATTCTTCAATATCATGTAAGCTTTATCATTATTAAAATGTTCTGAGGGGGCATAAATGGGTAAGGCGCCTTTTTTGTTTTCTTGTGAAGTACATTTGTTTTTGTTTATATGGAGAAATTATCTGTCTCTCTTTTCGCCTAAAAATAAGAAATGGCCAAATATGAAATATGAAAAAAATCAAGTAAACATATACAGGAGAAAAAAGAAAAATATTCCGTCAACTCATTAAACACGTTGAGCCCTCGCATTGTGCATGCTAACGCCTTCAACGACAGACCATTGTTTATAATTAAAGATGTTCTCTACATTTAAAGGAAATTATTCGTTTCATGGGAATTATATGAAGCTTTCAACAACTACATAGAGAATTATAAAATCAGACCATTTGGAGTATTATGCTTGCATTACCGAATTATCACAAGTAAAAACTTTTATTTAATAATAATAAAAAAAAAAAAAGAGCAAATACAAACAAAAATTAGTAAATGAATGTGGAAAATTGTGTGACTTTGAGAAATGGACTGTGAAAAAACACGTCTATTTCTAATCAAAGTAAGTTGGTAAGTGAAAATTTTGTGTTGCGCGCATCGCATCAGATTTATTTTTTATAAACTAGTAGATTCACAGTGGAAACAAAATAAAATTTCCACAATTTAATTATTTTATAAACAAAAAGCTTAAATGAGACAAAAAACTAATTTGTATGTGTGAGGTGTCAATTATCATGAGCCTTTCAATTAACAAAAATGACTTACTCCAGTTTCAACATTTTTCAGGAAAGCAATTTTACTAATATTATTCTAACATTGGAAAATTCGTTTTGTAACAGTATGACAGAAATACATAGGAAATAAATACCTACATGTCAATGTCCAAGTCATGTCAATCTATTATCTTCTGATCCTTTTACCCACAGACCTCTCAACAGTGGAAAAAGGTATAAACTTTAAGAAACCTAGTCTTCATTCATACATATATATTTTTAAACAACCAGAACATAGGTTGATGTCAAGAAAATGAATAATTAATATTTAAACGACATACTTACACACACATTAGTATGTAAGTATGTCGTATATTTAAACGACATATTTAAACGAAAAATGAGATCATCCACTTAAGTAAGTATGATAAATAGATTTTAGTAATGCCCAGAAATTTCGTTTTTTTAATGTTGGGTTGACACAATTTTAGATTCTCCAATGATAAACTTCACTCTTCCAGTGCTCTTTTAGACAATTGAAGAAGACCACATTTATTGGTAGGATGAAATATGTAGCATTTTGATAGAGGGCGACTATTAGCAAGTATCCCATGTTCTTTGCAGAATTGGGAAGTGGGGAGAGTCAGATGAGACGCTTGTCCATTCATTATTGGCAATGCATTTTTGCTCTCAATGATCCATGGTTAGAGCACACTAGCTATAAATTCATAATATAAGACACCTATCATCCAGCCAGACTCAAGACTTCCATTCCCCAGATGGAACACTATTTGATAATTCTGGCAGTTGTTGAAATCGATGTCAACTATTGAAATTATGGATTAATTTCTGTTCTAATAGTTGACACCTGTGATGTAAGCCCTAAAACATTGTATAAATATATTAAAAAGGATATCAAATGATTCTCATCTGATGAATACCATTAAAGTAATTAAAACATAATTGAACTTAGTAGAGATGAGAGATGGTCAACTGTTCTTCAATTACGATAGGTTAAATAATGGTCAGGATTTTCAGTTTACAATGATATTTATTATGGTAAGCCAACGTTTCGATCCAGCTTGTGGATCTTCATCAGGGCTACTGAGTCCAGGTGGATACTAAGACTCCGGAGTCTTAGTATCCACCTGGACTCAGTAGCCCTGATGAAGATCCACAAGCTGGATCGAAACGTTGGCTTACCATAATAAATATCATTGTAAACTGAAAATCCTGACCATTATTTAACCTATCATAATTGAACTTAAATAAGCCAACTAAAAAGCTTATTTAACTTGACTTCCACCTTATAGAAACAGGCTAGCAGAAACCAATTTTTCAGGCCACTAGAAAATTCGCCATTACAACCTCTCACCAATAAGCTTGAGTTTTATCAAACTAATGTCGATGGCAGCACAGGTAACTAGTATAACTTGGCAAATCACAGCCAAATTTTGAACCAAAATAAAAAACCCTGAATCTTATTATTCACTCTTTTGATTACGAAATGTCAACTATTGGAGCACTGTCAACTTATGGTACAGTTACCCTAAGTACATATATCCAAACACTGTTACTGGATTTCAATGTCAAATATTTACCTTAATATCATAGGTAGAATCAGAAAACAAAAGTGCAATGTACTAAGGTCAATAATTTTACATCGTTCGGTTGCTTAAAACATAATGTTCTCTCTCAATCAGTACAATAAATTTAAGGATTACCCAGACATCAAAAAATAGAAAATAAAAACCTCAACTTGTTATAAATTGTTATTTCTTTACTCATCCAGTAAATAAGTGGGAAAATTTCTCAAGGAATCCAGCATCGGGTATGATGAGTTGAGAAATAAATTTATATAGCCGTCATATTTCTTATAAAGAACAGGAAACCTGTTGCGTTATTCGTACAGCCAAACAATCTTCACTTACCAACTGAGTATAAAGAGATATTTTCATCTTATGTTTTCTGAGTGAAATGGCGCTCTACCCCATCTTTTCAATATACTTCTTTTATTTATATATAAGAAATGAATATATTTCTCAGGTTATTGTGCTTGATCTATATTTCAATAGTTTTTTGTACTTGTTTTTAGGATAGATACATTACATATTTAATATTAAATTGAATCAGAAAAATAATGTTATAAAATACGTATAGACAAACTAAGTTATTTACGATTTTAATTACTTATAGATTCTTACGTTTATATGAAAAATAAAATGGTAAAAAATGAGAGCTATCGATCGCTATTGGTATCCAATCCACTTTGCATAGCCAGTGCAATTAAAACTTACCAGTACCCCCCCCCCCCTCGCCACTTGAAATTGAATTAATCATAAAATGGGAGGATCCATCTCAATTACACTTAACGAGCACTTCACACAGAACAGAAGTGCAGCCTTTTAACACAATGGATTCCTGACCTAATTACAAAAAGAGGAAACGAATTGAAAGGAATGAGGATTTCTGAATTAGATTTGGGTAACAAAAATCAAATTGAATGATATATAATGGGAAAATATGCTAATAGTTAATTTTAATTACTTTTTTAATAACATTGTTCCTTTTAAAAAATTAAACACAATAAATCATAATTAGTTCTCGATACCTTTACGCTGATTCTTCTTGTCACACGCAACAATAATCTTTTATTTTCATCACATACAATATTTTTTATAATAAATCATAATTAAAATAATTGGGGATAATAATAGCTATAGGTATGTTAATAATAATGTTATCGTACTGCAAGTCAATTCATAAATCTGATGTATTAAGGGTGCGTGAGTAATTGAATAATAACTATTGTCACCTAAAATTTATCAGTCCATTGTAACAGCATGGGCAACTGTTGTGTGGTAATCGATTAAACTAGAAACTATTTACATAATATATTTTGTACAACATACAACTACCAAAGCGGGGGGGCTGATGTATGTTATAAATACTTGGGAATACTTATATATCAGAATACATCTAACGGGCTCTCTTCCAATGGGCTACGTCTAGAACCCCTATGCCTGGCCCTGTCTGTACCTGACTCCGACTCTGCCTGAATATGACTGCCCTGCCTGTCTCAGACTCTGCCTGACTGTGACTGCCACTCCCTATCTCAGACCGCCCCTCTACATGCCTAGGCCAGCTTCTTCTAGGACTTCTACCTCTCTCTCTCTCAGGGTCACCTAGGTGCAATGACCTGCTTAGCTTTTCAGCTATAGTTGTCCACGTGACACTATTATACAATTACTGAAAGATGAATAATAGAGAGAAATCGAGTAATGATCGAATAACGATATCACAGGTTTGTTGTGGACAATGCAGGAATAATCTTTTATTTATAATGACGATAAAAAGTTACATGACTTTGATGGGGACTACAAGAGTCCATTACATGTCTCCTTTAAGTGTATGACTACTAGGTCTCTAAACAAGAGGTTGACTGCAGGAATGTGACTGCAAGAGTGATTAGTCTGAGGATCTGGAGGCTTTTATACCAAGGAAGGGTTAAGGGTTGGGAGGAATTCGGCGGAGGTCTGTAAAAGGATATTTATGTAATGATATACTCACCACCCGATCTGTGAGAAAGCGAAAAGAAAGTTAGCTAAAATCTGTTTATTGTTCCTCAAGTACTGATAAGGCTTTAAGATTTAAAGTTTTAAGTTATCAGAGATAGCTTCGGCCTTTAAGTTGTAAAAAAGGTATAGGATTGCAGTCAATGTAAAGTTATCAATTGCTTATTTAATAAGAGTTAACTGTTTGTAAATGGATTAAATAAAGATTATTGAGTTAAAAGTTAATCCCTTTCTATAACTGAGTGTATAATTTTAGGCGAAAAGAAAAAAATGAGGGAAAAGCTGAATCATTTTCAAAGAATTTAAGTGAATGTGACAATGTTTTAGTCCAACGTCTAAGGAGGCTGCGCTGGAGTTAAGGTCAGAACACAAATATCCAACACGCCTGAGCGGAAATGGATTTGAAATAAATAACTAATAATAATAATAATTATTATCATATAATCTTATGAATTAAATAACATAGAATAATAATTAAGTGATTATTAAAATAACTAATTATTTATTAATTATAATAATAGGTAAGAGTGGTTCATATCGGGCAGCAACCCGAGCGTAGTCGCTTCACTGCACTCAGCCCGAGCGGGGCCCAAAAAGTTTTGTTTATATTTTGATAGTGGCGGTTAGGGCAGGGGTCATGTCCCAAACTGAATATATATTGAATTAGTCCCGGCCCTATGTGACCACGGAAATCGAAAATATAGTGAATACATAGATAAATACACTTTTAAATGTAAAAATTGAATGTAGGGATGGATCACAATCAATGGATTGTCAAGGAGAGAGGAAGTAATGCTATGCCGATTAAGGATTGGACATTGTATTTCACATACAGTTACCTACTTAGGAGGCTAGAACCACCAAACTGTGAAGTGTAATGTAGTAATCTCCCTCTGTCAATCCAGCTCTTGCTGAGAGATAGTCCGCTATTCGAAAAGTTGGTCTTTTTGATTCATTGAAGAAAATTATGAAAGGCAAGGAAGAGAAATTCTCCACAAGGTCCTTAAATGTACGGAATTCTACAGTTGGATATAAAGTACCAGTAGACGCCAATGGCCCTTTAGGGTGGATGCGACAACTCAAATTAAAAAAAAAAAATTAAATAATTTTATTTGAAGAGAAAACATTGACCAGGGCCAGAAAATAAACCCGGGTCTCTGCATCACGGTAGCAGCGTTTAATAAACAAAAAATAATTCAAAATTCATATTCGACAAATAAATTGATCGAGATGTGTGACTGGGGCGTTCAATCCAAAGTTAAACTATTTAACGTTAGAGAGAGTCCAAACGCTCTCATTTTTTGGTCAGTGACACCATCGGAATTAGCCGGGAAAAAAGTTCTAAGAAATTTCCCCTGAGATTCGACACTCGCGGGACGTTCCTCGTAATGAGATCCGCGTGAGTAGTATAGATGATTTCGTTTTAGTTGTTTACATTTATGACTGTTAGAATACTTTTCGAATTCAGTTTAGTTTTTGATTAGAATTATTCGCACTCAACAAAGCAACGAGATAATCAATAAACACATTCGTGAATATGATTGATTTAAAGGCTGGAGAGATAGAATCATATACGTCAGTTCTACTTATGGTATTATAATCATTATTGATCACTCAACTTATTCTACTAAGGTCAGAATGATAACTATTATATCATAAAAACAGTCTCTCTTACCACAAAATAATGTTTAACCCTATGTTTAACTATTTTATTAAGTATTAGGTAGCCTCATTCCTATAATTTTAAAAATGAGCGACAAGAACTTTTCAAAATACAGCTTCCGTTATGAATTCTTTCTTTGGGTCTGAAAGTATCTTTGAAAAATATTAGATTACAGAGCACTTGCACAATATTTCCAAATCTGGAACTGAGGATGTATTGAATTCTCTTTGTTTTACCGAATCACTACAAATATTCATCACAGAGTATTCTGACTGCTATGTACAATTATAATCACCTTTTTTATCACTAGTCACTTTTATTAGTAGATATAATATTATGCAAAGTATTAAAATATCTTTCCTTAATGCAACCAGGATTTGGTTTTTAGTGAGAAAGCGTTTATAAATGACGTTTATATGTACTCGTAATTTATTTCACACTGTTTTGTTTCAGGAATCATATTGGAATGGACGGTTGGTTAGAAGGGTACTGAGGAGAGAGAGCTTTGGCATTTGGCTTACTGAAGGTGAGCCCCTTTAAACAGACATCTAGCTTCACTTGCTTAGCTAAACCAATCCGAATCGCTATACAGTCAAAGTTATTGACAAAACTATTTTTTAAGTACACTAACATTGTATCTATAAAGGAAAAAAGGGTATAATGGAATGCCATTTCTATTTCTAAAATTAATTTTATTGTTTTTTATAAAAACAAAACAAATACATCCGTTATGAATACATCATCAGTAAATCATATAACTAATGATAATAAACTGTCGCTATATATAGAAATACTATTTATTTTGTTGTAAAAGAAAAAATTACAAATGAATGTTAATGACTAATGGTCGGGTAATATGAGATAAATGGTTTAAAACATTTTTTTTTTTTATTTATGTCATATGTTTTAAATTTGCTATCTGCAAATTTTTATTTTATTTTGCAATGAGCAAAACGTCCAAGACTTGTTGGCAGGTGCACTGTGAAAAGTATAATAGTGTGGGGCGGGGGTTTCTTCTTGGAGAAACAAAGAAGGAACACTAATTAAAAATGTTTTTTATTTTGTAACATCTCCAGCATAAGGCTCCTCTTTTTCTACGTTAATTCGATATTAGAGTGTCATATGCCGGGCCTTTGTTTTAAAATGGTTTATAAAACTTGCTAGAATATTCGAATCTGTAATAAATACTTTCATAATATCTTTGTTGATATAAAACAAGAGTTAGAAATGGGAGATTCACTTACAGCTAAGCATTATTATTATAACCTTGACGAATTAATTAGTTAGTAATCTTGTAAACGAAAAATATTAGTCACAAATATTACAGCGTCACAAGCAGTGTTCAAAAATAAGAAAAATTGATGCAAATATCAAAGTTTTGTGAGGAAATAAAACTCCGCCTTTCACGTTATTTTGTTGGCTAATAAATTTTATTTTCGCAAAGGAATCGTCTTTAATAATTTAATCTGAGCACGACAATATGGACTAAGCAGTTGCCTGATCCCAAGTGAAGTGCGAGTCGACCATGGTACTTGGGGAATTGCAAATCAAATTATTTTCATTTTGACCGATGGTAGTGGGTATAAAATTTCAAGTAACACGAATCCTACAATTGCGATGCAACTCCTAAGCTCATGAAAAAAGAGTTAGTATATAGTTTACCACCTAAAACCGAAAGTAGTGGTACTTTTAGTCAAAGTAGTGTACTTTAGAGAGCAAATAAAAACAAAAATAAGAAACGAATGTGGAAAAATTTGTGACTTTGAGAAATGACATTTAACAAAACATGTAAATTTCTAATCAAAGTAAGTTGGTAAGTGAAAGTCGTGTGTTGCGCGCATCGCACCAGATTGTTTTTTTTTAAGTTGGAAAATTTCATATGTAAGTCTCTAAATACATTTTATACCTCAATAAATTATTTTTTCTGTCATGTTTGCGTTGTTTTGATACCTACAAGTATAATGGGCCTTTAAAAAAAAAAAATACATTTTTTTATTTCCTATCCCACGCTATCCATTTATTCTTACTACACTACCATATACTCGAGACACTGTGCAGCGGTCGTACGCCAACCCCGATATGTTAAATCACGAAAATTGACCAATGATTATGCAAATTTCTTCTTTGATCATTCAATGTTAAATAAACATAAGTAAAAAATCAGTTATACCTGTTGCTGAAAAACAAAAATTTATATAATAAAATGGATAGCCAATAAACTCTGTATGAAGTATAATTATCTTTTACATTTGTGTAATGATTCACAAGTTTAATTTTAACGTAACTATATGAAAAAAGTTACTCTGCAAAACATACATTTCTTATCAATAATCATTAGTGCATAATTAATTATTGATAAAATAATCATATCTTATTTAAGTTATTTTCATACATATTTTGATAAAACATTAATTAGAATTAGCAAGTCGCCAAAAATTAAAATATAGCTTCTCACTTTATTTTAGTTATACATTCCAAAGGAAATATATGCTTTATACCTTAAAAATCCGAAGATATACATATTTGAAGATAGATATTTGATAGATAGTGTTAAAGCAACTGTTAGTGTCGAACCGAAATGAGACATCTAAGAATTGGTAATTGTATAATTTCAATAAAATACAATTTTATTGTATTGTAATGATCAAGTTTGGGTCTAAGAAAAGCACCTTTCTCTTATTTCGTGCTTAGAAAATATCTGACTCCTTGCGTTGGGAGATTCTTTAGATATCGCCTGTCTGTTAAGCATGGTAGGGTTGATATTTATTCAGTTGGTTATTATGATTTTAATACTTCCTAGTTACGGATGTCGAGAAATAAAAATTATTTTAGCAATACAACTTTTCGTTTCATATTGTCATTCACTTGTGACTGGCTCAAATCGAACTATGAAGTTTAAAAAAAGTTATCTTAAAATTTGTATCAACAAAAAAAATGTATGAAACGAGTGATCCACACTTATTACATCAAGTTGGTCCACACTGGATGATTGGGCTAAGTAAACAAAGAACCGAACAAGGATTAATGATCCAGCATTAAGTTGAGGGTCCAGAAGAAGTGGAAGTTATTTATTTGGCTCAAAATCAATGCTTTCTCATCCCCATCCCTTCCTCCTAAGGGCTTATGATTTGAAAACAACCTCAATTTTTTAGACAATGTTCAAATGTCACATCATTGTATGGTATTTGATGGTATTTGAACAAATGAAAATTCATTAATCATATTAATTTTCGTAATGACTGTTATAGTAGGGATTCAGGAAAAAAGTTAACGTTTGGACATTGGAATATATAAAACGAGTGAACTAGTAAATTTCGAACTCTGCCAGATAGAAAGAAAATCCGTTAAAGAAGAAAGATTGAGTGACACCTAAAAATATAACTGTTGCATACTTTCTTTTTTCTTTTTTTGTTTCGAGTGATCCAGAAACGCAGTCAGTTACTGTGTGTATTTAGAGTGCTGTTGAACGTAGTCTAAACCGCGTTGATGGTCAGGAAATAAGTCTAGAAAATCTAGGATATAATTATTTCTCGAAATTGTAGAGCACAACGGGTGGAAACTAAAAGGTCTGCAAGATTAGGGATTTTATATTTCTTGCATTATCTAATTTCAATAATTGCAGTTGTGTCATACTTGAGTAGCAGCGATGTTTTGTAAAATCAGGATTGAACAAGGGGTAAGCTATACACTACCCACAAGAAACAACGGATGTACAGGTTTAGTAGCTACCTATGAAACCCAATCATAAGCTTCATCCACTCATGTATGCGGCCCCCCGTTAATGTTTATGTACGTTAAATATGTTCGCTAATGTATCATTTATATAGTATGCTTCACTGTAAGGGGACATAGCCTAGCAGGTAAACGAAAGAAAAAACAATCAACAATTAACAAACAGGAAACAATCAAGCAAAAAAAAAGTATCAGAAAAAAACACATATAACCGGTCGGCAAGAATAGAGACAGAACTCAAAACTTCAGAAAACATAATTTTTTCGACTTTAGCATAAATTAAAATATCGTAAATTTTAAGCAGTATTTTAAGCGTAAGCTTTATAACTTCTGTTTCATATTATACATACTGTTTTCTGCCTGTTTACAGTTTACAATTTATGAATACAATTTACTAGCTCTGATCGCCTATAAGGGCATACGTTTAATTTAAAACTTTCTCTTAACGTTGAGAAGAGTTTCTGAGTACAATCTTGAAGCTTTAATACCATATATCTACGGGTGTACAAAAACCCCAATATACCTTTTTGCTTCTGCAATAAAATAGGTTTTATTCACTTAGCGGGGCGGGACGCTTCTGCGATTCTAGATTTAAAGCTTCTCAAATAAAATACGATATGTCCCCATTTATTTTATTTTATTTTCATAGCTTTGGCCTGCATGCCACCATCAAAGTGAAGTAAATTGGTAAGATCATACCTTTTGAAAACCATCCAATGTTAAATTAATTTAACCCTTTAAACATTCTAGCATTAGAAACGTTAAAGTTATTTTTTAATTCTAAAGCATATTCAATTATTGTAACTCCTTTTCTAAGATTTTTACTGTTGAACCATATAGCATAAGTTTCGCGTGATGTACAATTAGAAAATAATGATTATTACTTATATAAATGCGTCTTTATTGTGTTTTTTTTAACTCCATTTTTGAATCTGCGTCTGTCAAAATATCGACTAATACTTTTTTGCCTCCCGTTATGCTCTATATCAGTGTTTTTTAATATAACTTTAATAACGAAGTTTCTTTTGGCTTCTTAAGAAAGTAAAAAAGGTAAATTTGAGGAAATTAAACTCCCATGTGAAAATTCATAAAAGGTTATAAAGATACAAGAAGTATCTTTTACAATACTCCAACCTGTGCTTTTTTATGAGGCGTAACGGTGATTATTAATAACGTTTATTTAAAGCCTTATTAAAAAGGCAATTTATAGGATTTGGCATTTTTTGGAGATTTCAAATGAAAGACTTTCGTTTTAAATTATTAAATTGGTTTATTTGTAACATGATTTCAACAAATTCAAGTATATTAACTACCATCTACTTGATTACCAACTTATTCTAATTTTAGTTGGGTAAACTTAGATCCTGGTAATTTATTTCTAATCGTTTTTCAAGAGAGATTTAGAAGAACCGAGTGGTGATGCAAAGCGCCTGAAAATAGGAAGATAGGCAATGTTTAATTACCTGAGTGACGGTAAAGCTAGGCGGGGTGGCAGGTATCGACGCCGGATGACTTGTCGCCATGGCGATCTCCGCTCCCGTCTCTAGCTAGTTATGTCTCCTTAAACCCAGGATCACTGACCCTTCTTTCGTTTCTTTTTCTTTTTATACTTTGTCTTCCCGAAAGTTTTAGTGGAATTTCAGAAAATATAGTAAACAGGATATCTCATTCTGCATAATTGAACCAACAATAATAAAATAAATAACATGATTCATATTTCTAGATACATAAATATCTATTAATATAAATATCATATCCAAATATAAATAATTATTTGATTCTGGCTGAAGCAATTAATAAAATTTAATTTATCGCAATGAATAGTATTTTAATAAGGGGTCAATCCATATAAAGTGGTCCATAGGTGGTTTCTTCAACATTTTTTTTTTTTTTAATATTTTTACCGTAGAAAGAACAATGCATCAGAAGTACAAAAGTGCAATTGGTTTATTTTTTGATTTTTTTTTCTTTTCCATTTTTTATACAATATTTTCCATATTATTTTCGAAAAACCGGGTATTTTTAGCTATTTCAGAGCTTTGCCTAAAGTTGTAGTTGTGCCCTTACTCCCCCACTCTTTGCCGTGGTTAGTTCTTATGTTGTGAGCTCTTTGTTTTCAGTGCATTACTTAATGGAACCCATGCTTCATCTTGTTGCTCACATTAAATGAAGTTCTTGGTGCAGATGTTTAAAAAGAACGAGCAAAGCTTGCTCGAAATTCACCGATTTCATTTTTTTAATCCACCACTGTTTGTCATAAATACCGATCTTAGTATTCCCTTTCTCCTAGTTGATCGAGATGTTCTTTGATGTTATCACCTCTGTAAATTTTAAGCATTTTGACGTTTTATGACATTGTCATTTGTTGTATGACACAGGTCCAAATCGATGAAAGGATCGGGTCCCGGGAGTAAGCATTGTGTGGTAAGATTTCACAGCTTCTTAATACTAACCAGACATAAAAATAAAGGTAAATTATGTAAAGTGGCTTTAATAACCTGTACTAGAATAATTTCAGTATTATAAAGGGGGGGGGGCGGAAAGAAACTAATATATGATGTGTTAGCGCTTTGGATATAATACTTATTTTAGAACTTTTCAATGTTTTATATCCTTTCAAATTTCAACAAGGCTAAATTTCAATTTTTTATTTGCTTTCCCAACAGAGATATTAAGCTTTAAACTTTTGAATTTTGGAAATTTCAAGATTTCAAAAATTTGTATTAAAAAACCGTTCAATTCCACAGCTTGAAAATTTGTGAATTTGTAGTGCCTACGTTTATCTATCAAATAAAAAAATAACAAACCCTTAGTCACATTTGCCTTCTTGTAAAAAAAAATTTTGAAAACCCTTTTTTTAAAAATTACCGCTTGAAACTTTGAAGGGGTACATGGACCGTAATACTTAGTTTTAAGTTTATAGTTCAACCCTTTGGGTTCAACCCCTTGGGTTAGGATTTGGTCAGGCAACCGAAGCATGGTCAGTTCTTAAAGGGCTAAGAAAAGAAGAGAAACATAAAATACAGCTGAACATAATAGAAATGCAAGATTGGGCAAACTACTTTGAAAACCTTTTAAACGAAAACAGAAATGAATTTAAAGAGGAAGAAGCAGAAGAATATAAGGGTACATCCTTAATTGTAACCGAGGAAGAAGTCAAAGAGGAGCTGAAAAAAATGAAAAATAGGAAAGCCCCTGGTCCGGGAGGAGTATATGTAGAGCTGCTGAAATATGGTGGAGCTGAGGTGAATAAAACGCTCACTAACCTTATAAATAAAATTCTAAAAGGTGAAACTATACCTACAGAAATGAAGTTAGGATATTTGACACCGATATTTAAAAAAGGTGATAGAAAAAAGTGCGAAAATTATAGAGGCATCTACGCGACAAATCCATTTATGAAACTGCTTGGAAGAATAATAAAAAAACAACTGGAAAACCAGTACATTCTAGCAGAAGAGCAGTGTGGATTTACATCTGGGAGGTCCTGTATTGACCATATTTTTTCACTGAGACAACTCATGGAAAAACAAAAGGACAAAGCAAGAAGATTAGATTTAATCTTTATTGACCTGGAAAAAGCCTATGACAGTGTTCCTCGAAAACTCCTATGGAAAAAATTAAGGAAGGCGGAAATCAACGAAGAAATCGTAAGCCTAATTAAAGAAATTTATGAAGAGAACAAGTGCCAGATAAAAATGGGTCAATCGTTATCAAGAGAATTTCAGAATGGAAAGGGACTATTCAAAGGATGCTGCATGTCCCCCACGTTATTTAAAATCTACCTGGACGAATGCCTAAAAGGTTGGATAAGGAAATGCAGTAAGATGGGCATCGAATTAGGACAAAAAAATCTGTTCCATTTACTGTTTGCGGATGATCAGGTACTGATCGCTCAAGACGAAGAGGACATAAGTTACATGTTTAGGAAAATATTAGATTATTAAGAAGAAAGAGGCCTGAAAATAAACTTTGATAAAACCCAATATATGTGCACAGAGAATACGAACAGCACTGACGCAACATTGTGCAGACTGAAAAAAGTTGAAAAGTTTTGCTATTTGGGATCCATGATTGAAATTAATGGCAAAATAAAGCAGAAATTCAAAAAAGGATCACTAATAGAAAAAAAGCAATAGGGATGCTGAATTCTGTTCTATGGAGCCCAAATATTCTAATAAAAACCAAAAAGCTCATATACAAAGCTCTGGTAGAAAGCCTGATGTTGTATAGGTCAGAAACATGGCCACTTAGTATGACTGAGGGAAAAAAATTCCTTTCAGTTGAAATGGACTTCTGGAGGAGATCAGTGAGGATATCCAAAATAGAAAGGATCAGAAATGAAACCATAAGGGATAGACTTGAAGTTAAAAATAATATCCTCGAAGTGATCGAAGAAAGAAGACTAAGATGGTATGGCCATGTGAGGCGAATGGACGAAGGGCGACTACCTAAGGTCATTATGGAATGGGAGGCAGAAGGTAGAAGAAGAAAAGGAAGACCTCCAGTGAAATGGAAAGATAGAGTGGCTGAGAGTAGGGCTGGTAGGGGATTGTCGGAGGAAGATGCGATGGACCGACGCAGATGGAGGGAGATCTTGGAACAGGAGTTTGGTTGAGGAAACCTTCTTAATGAAGAAATTCCTGGAAAAAAAAAAAAAAAAAAAAAAATTCACCCCTTATTAAAGGTCAGACCTTTCTAAAGAGATTGGTCTGTATTTAAATGTTCTAGGATGCGTAAAAGAGGAGATATTTGGTTTGAAGCAGAGCACTGAAATAGCTAAAAATACTTGGTTTTTCGAAAATAATATGGCCACCAATGGAAAAATAAAAATTCAAAAAATACTAATTGCTCTTTTGTACTTCTGATGCACTGTTCTTTCTATGATAAAAATATTTAAAAAAATAACAATGTGAAGGAACCCTTATTTTATTTTTAATTATCCATATACCACTTCATATGGATTGTCCCTAAGACTAAGATAAGACTATTGTTTTATTATCTGATATAGTATCTTGAATGGTGTAATCTGGACTCCATTCACTGCGGACAATTGAAATATATTCAGAAATTCGTCACCATGCTAAAGTAACGAATGTGCATATGTTTTTAGTTGCACATTCGCTACTTTAGCATGGTGACGACGATATGTAAGCTGGCTGCTAACCATATGATTTGAATGGCCTCATTCATGTGTATTGTTGTTTAATTATGGCTTGTCTGTCAATCTATAAGCATGGATTGTTAATCAATTGGATTTTATAGATTTTTGATACTATTGATATCTTTAAATAAAAAAAAAAAACAAAAAAAAAAAACAATGTTATTGATATCATCGATTCGGTTACTTATTTGATTAATAAAAAAGCTTTTTGCCGAGGAATTAAAAATAAGAGTTACAAAAATAACCTGATGATTCCCTCATTGAATGTGGATCCAAAAAAGTATTCTTCTAAAGAAAAGAAGAAAAGAAACTATCTGCTGATAATTAATCATCATTCACTAAATAAAACCACTTAGGTATCCATCAAATAAAATGCATTAGCTGTTAAGTGGGGTTTACCAGGTATTGTAGTATAGCTTCCTCAATAGTTCTATTAGGTACAAACAATACAAACCTCTTTAAATAAATATTAGCCGATATCTATGAATATTTATTGGTAAACGGCAATAAAATAATTTAAGAACAAAATATATCGGCAATTGTTTTAACAATAGGAGTGATAAAGAAAATAATTTTGAGTATGCACGCCTTAAAGAAGTGAATGGAATACGATAAAATTGGTCCTAGGCCTATTCTACTAAAACTGCTCTAGTAACTCTAACTAAAACATTGGTCTAAATCATTCTTTAGCAGCCTGTGACGGAAGCCAAGTATATAAGCAAGCAATAAAATGTAGGGGAGTATGGAAGTTAATAAGATTGTTATGTATTTATTTATTGGGACTGTTAAGGAATTAACTATCACGATCCTTGGATAAATTACAAAAAACAAGGAACCAGGTTTGTTCTTTGATTCCAAAAAGTTAAATACTTCCTTTGATAATTTTTTTTCTTTTTTTTTGGCACTGTAATGAATATTGATGTTATTAACTCTAACATCATAAGCCACTTTTCATGTATCTTATTGTTAGATTAAAAATCCTCAGTACGTGGAAAACACTTTTATCTCTATTTTTTTATTGTATAATAGTAAGCTTTATAATTATAAACATTTATTACTTCCGAAACAGTATCTATCCATCGGATTATTTTCCTTATATCACGCTACTGAGCGGTAGGCCAAGGTAATATATACTGCACGTGCATTGATGGGTTGTCGTATGCAAGACAGGATGCTACATGTCGGAGAGTGATTGTAACGGATGGCCTTTGTCTTAGACAAATGAGATCAAAGCAATTATCTAATGCAACAAGATAACATAAGTTGTAATGAGAATTCTTTAATATAAGGTCGGTTTTATCATCATAGAAATGTTCTTCTGATGAGGGTTAAATGGCGAAGGAAGATTTTTTTTCAGAAATAGTACCTTGATCTTTTTTTTTATTTATTTATATTTTGCGTCATTTGCGCCTGCGCTGGAGCGCATCTAGCAAATTTGTTGGATGCAGTTGTCTTGGACTTTCTTGATTTGATTGCTGTGCTAGAGCATATCCCTCGGCCATTGTCGTTTCAATCTTCGTTGGACTGGTAACTGGGAGAAAGAAAGAAAAAAAACAAGTGGGTTTGGGTGGTTATGAGTTGAACAGTGAAATGTAGTGTATTTGTCGTGAATGTATGATTTTACTGTTGAAATGTCCATGTCTTTGTGTATTATGTTGTTAGAAATGTACCATGTAGCGTTTACAATTTTTCGAAGAATTTTTGACTGTGCTGTTTGAATTTTGTTTATGTGTACCTGTTTAGCGGAATCCCAAAGTTCTGTTCCGTAGGTCCTAATGGGTTTTAGTATAGTGTTGTATATTAATCTTTTGTTTCGTAAGTAAAGTGAAGATCTGTAGTCCAAGAGGTGTGACAGTTGTTTATATCGTCTGGTCAGTTCTTGTCTTTTTAGTTTTGTATGTATATTCCAAGTGAGTCTTTTGTCCAAGTATAGTCCTAGGTAACGTACTAGTATAGTACCCTTGATCTTGTTTATTTATAGAAATTAATTGCTTCTCACCATGTTAAGTTATAAGAAACAGGTTGCAGCTAGCAACTTAGTCATATTGCTCCATACGTTGCTCCAGAAGCACAATTTTATGGGACAAAGACGGTTAGTGTTAGCCATAGTGGTGTCAACATAAAAAAAATAAAAAAAAACCGATTGTTTTTTACTTTAACTTACCTATATGGGTGATTCTCTAACTACGAGAAATTTTTACATTTTATTTTCGAACTTTTTAGTGTGGTTAAAAAAAAAAAAAAAAAAAAAAAAAAAAAAAAAAAAAAAAAAAAAAAAAAAAAAAAAGTACATGTATTTGGACCCATCCACAGCAAATCTAGCGTGTGTGTGTGTGTGCGTGTGTGTGTGTGTGTTTTAACAGACTAGCTCAAAAACTATAAACCGTACGAACCTGAAAGCCCGTGATGTGACAGTGAAAATTCCATCAAAATTTGTCACACGGAGAGGGTACTTTATTTCATAACTTTTTTTTTTTAACGTTTTTTTTTCAATTTTCTCAAAAACGGCTCTAACGGTTTTGATAAAACTTGGTATTTGATGTACTTATATGCCCGAGATATGACTACAAATATTTCATCAAAATCGATCAACCGGTGGGGGCACTTTATTTCATAACCATTTTCTCAAAAATAGCTCTAAAGATTTTGATTAAACTCGTCATGTTTAATGAGAATCATTTGTGTTGCAATATATTCTTCTAATTATATTTTTTGATAATATTATCTTCTTCATCAAGAAAAGTACACTTACCAGCTATTTCTATTTTTTTTTTTTTTTGGCCGTAAAATTGAAGAATAAATGAATACTTAAATAACTGAAAGTTAATCATTAATTAAAATACGAATACAGACAACTTCGATTATTAATGGCTTAATAGCTTAAACCTTTCAAAAGTGAACGGTGTAAAATTATATAGTGTGAATATGGTAAGACATTAGGAGAGCGGACCGGGAGTGGAGCGGGAGCGGAGCGCTAGTGTGAATGGGATAGAGCGAGAGTGGAGCGGGCGCGAAACCGATAGTGTGAATAGGCCCTTAATGGAAATTATTTGTTTCATGGGAACTATATGAAGTTTTCAACAACTACATAGAGAATTGTAAAATCAGACGACTTGGAGTATTATGCATTGCCGAATACAAGTAAAAACTTTTATTTATTAATAAAAAAATAGTGTGCTGTAAAGAGCAGGTACAAACGGAAATAAGAAAATGAATGTGGAAAATTGTGTGACTTTGAGAAATGGCATTTAATAAAACACGTCAATTTCTAATCAAAGTAAGTTGGTAAGAGAAAGTTGTGTGTTGCGCTCATAGCACCAGATTTTTTAAATTTTATTTGAGGCTAGAGGACAGTAAAATTTGTATTTCTTTTGTTTATATTTCTATTTAAAGTTCCAAAAGTAACTAATTTAGTTTTTCAATCTTCTTATTGTAATTAGATATATTGGAACTAGTACTGAACAGTGGCTTCTGCGCCGTTCACTAAGGCGCCCTTCAAAGTAAGGCCCGATTTCCACTGAAAAGGAACCTTTTGACAGAAACAATTCTAACTTTATAAGAAAAATATATATCGATACAGGTACTGAAGAGTGGCTTTGGGCGCGCCATGTTGTTTATTTTAATTTAGCACAAGTATTTTATTTGAGTTTTATTTATTGTATTCGATTTTTTTTTATCTATAAAAGGAAGTTAACTGTTATTATTAAATTAATGTAAGCTCAAAGATAATTCTGCAGTACCAGAATAATTCATAGGTTTGGTTAGAATAAATTCAAAACATATTATTTCCAAGCTGCCGTAACTTAGTAGGTAACCATGTTCTGACAACGTTAAATTCAAGTCGCTAACGATGAATAATTACTTTTGAGTAACTATTCTGTCTCTGCTAGTTACTTTTTTGTAACTTTGTTATTTATTATCTGAGTTCTAATTGTTTGTTTGACAATTTTGTGCCAAGGCCTGCTTACACAGTTAAATTTTTGGAACGAAGTTTGGAACCAAACGTTGGTTCCATTTTTGACCGCCAGGTGCGATTACAATTGATCAAATAATACTGTTCATATGGTAAAGTTTTATGGTCGATCTTGGGATGATTATTATTCCTATTAACCGGGTTATAAGTAAACTACCACATCTTCAACCCAAAAAAGATCAAGTAGCAATGCAGCGTTTCACGGTTTCCAAACTTTGTTCCAAAAGCTTAACGTGTAAAAAAGCTTAAAAAATATACTTCAATAAAATTATTTAAACCATCTTTGGTGTAATATTATATAATTAGTAACAAAAATGGCAAGTTTAATTAGAATTAAGGAAAAGATTTTTGCAAAAATCAAAGAGCGCATTTCATACAGTATCTGTCAATTTTCCATAAAATTCACTTGCTAAAGATTTCCCTATGTTACTTCTGGGCGGGGCCTATTTTGGAAGGTTATGTCGCCGTGTTTTAAGAGGACTCTCATCGCATCATTTTCAGTTAAAAAGAGCCTTAATTGGCTTTATTAGATCCCAGTTTTCGACTCCCGCTCTCCACGCCCTCTCTTTAAAGATAAATAAACCCCCAAACGGGTCCTTTTCAGGGCCACCAAAACTGGAGATCTGGGCCACACTAAACGGCTCTATGTTGGCTTTGCCCAGAAGTAGCGTTTGGAAACTAGTACCATTCACTAAATTAGTGCTGATAATATTGCAGCTATGGGCACTGGAGTCTACAACAGGAGTGAAGCATTGGGAGATGATGGAGTGTCTCCTGTCACCCTCTCCTCAGACTGGAGCCGAGTTGTACGACTTTTGTTGATAGCAAGCCTTGCTGTTATTGGCAGCCTGGGAAATGTATACATGATCAGCGCTGTTATGATAGAAGACCATCTTAAAAAACGAGGCAAGTATTCTTATCTTAAGACACATGTAATTGAATATCGGTTCTTATATTCCAGCTTTGTAATAACTTATAGTGTGCAAAATTTAGTTTATTTATTGTTACAATGGAGGCCATTTTATTGCCGACAACACGCGTATTTTTAGCTATATAAGTGCTCTGCTTCATATCAAATTCATCTCTGATTCATATGAATCAGTGTTTTATATCCTTGCAATTGGAAGTATCCACTAAATGAAATGTTAGCAGTTCCATGCCCAACACCAAGGACTATATCTGAGCCAAATTTCATATTTTTATTTCCTTGTCCAAGAGTGATATCAGGCTTCAAACTTTTAAAATTTTGGAAATTTCGTGAATTAAAAATTCGTATGTAAAAACCGTGCAAGTCCACAGCTTGAAACTTTGCGAATTTTCCCACCTTTGTTTATCAAATAAAAAAATACCTAACTCTTAGTCATTTGCTTTCTGGTAAAAAAGAAATTGAAACCTATTTTTGTAAAATTACAGCTTAGAACTTTGAAGGGGTATATGAACCGTTATACTTAGTTTTAAGTTCATAGTTGCTTAACTTGTATTGAAGTTCAGATCTTTCTAAAGAGATTGCTCTTTATTTAAATGTTCTACAATGAGTAAAAGAGGAAATATTTGATATGAATCCGAGCACTAAAATAGCTAAAAATACCCGTTTGGTCGACATTAAAATGGCCGCCATTGTAAAAATAAATAAACTAATTACATTTTTGTACTTCTAGTTTATTGTACTTTCTATGGTAAAAATATTTAAAAAATTAAAAATTTTAAAGGAACCATCTCTGGACCACTCAATTTGGACCCAGAAGAGAATTTGGTTGAATGCACATTTCATTAAAACCGTTTAAATTAATAGGCTTAAAAGCGAAAATAATTTGTTTGTTGTCAAGAATTTTTGAACTCTTTTTAGTTAAATTATAATTTAGCTGAATATAAATATGAGAGAAGTTTGTTTTTTATTCTCAACTTTTTGTGAAGCTTAAAAAATATGTTTGTTTGTTAAACGTCCTTTTGTGCTACTAAGGCTAATCGGACGATGCTACTGTGCAAGTCTTAAATTTTGCCTATCCACGTATAATTAGGATAGGGATCTTTTACGAGTACCTGACATCGTACAGGCTCGGGACCTAAATTTTACGTCCTATCCGAGAGACGGCATAGCTAAGGATTTTTACTCCCTTTAAAAAAGCCAGGGGCCACCATGGGAAGCGACCTTTAGTATTGTAGGTTGCCAGGCTAACAACCACTGCACCACAGGTGACCACTTTAAAAAATATGTAAAACCGCTTGTATGACTTAATCCACTTCCTTCCTGCTTGCCCATGCTAGGTATCCCCCCTTCATAACAAGGATACCAAAAGATGGTAATCCCATCCTTTATTATACCTCTTCAACTAACTTTGAGGTTATTTTGTGAGTGTTAGTCACCTATGTTGGTTAAAAATGAGTTCAAGTAGAAGATCCTTCAAGAGTTCATGTTGTGTAAATTATCAAGATGTGCTTTGTGACATAGATGGAGAAGCCACAGTAAAAGATAACAGGAAGACTGTTAGTGGCCTTATAAAGAGAGCTTATCATGGATATTATCACCAAATGTCCTAGTTTCGTGTGCCTCTGTGAAAGCAGAGACAAAAAACACTAATTTTATTAATAAGCCCGTATTTCAACGAGAAAAAAAATCATCTTTTTTCCACTGCTCATCAAGCTGGGCCTGTATGTAAGGGTGAATCATGAATAGTAGTTTTTTTAACTGAGACCAATTTTTTAATTGTTTCCACAAAAATATATGAGCTAATTGTTGTTTTTTTCTGCAAAAAAACACTATTATACATAAATTTTGGACAAAATAACTTATCACCAGAATACTTCATTGCAAATATTTTTGTTCATCTTAAGAGGATGACCATGAATATATGGGATGGTGATTTTGAGGATTTATTAACTCGAACTTACCTTTATGTTGGATGCCTTTTGATTCATTTCCTCTCTGACTAAGTTAAAGAAAAATGAAACGGTATCTTGGAAAGTTTAATTTATAGTAAAGGTAGAAAAATAACAAAAATACTATTTGTCAATGTTACAAATATTCAATCTATAATCTTTTTACATCAACCAGCTAGTCATTCTTGACTATCCCCTCCTTTTTCTAGATTATAAATTAGATTAGCTGACATACAAAATTTAACCCATAAAAATTAATTCATTATTTATTTTTCCAGGCAATACATATGTGGTGAATGTTGCCCTAGCAGACTTGCTAATAACTGGTATACTTATGCCAGCTTCAGCAGTGGTCATCCTCGCTGGACTAGAAGCACCTGTCCAAGTGTGCTCTGTCCAGTGGTTCCTGGCAATTTTGTCTTGGTTGGTGACAGTCCTAAGTTTGGCAGCTATTGCTGCCGAAAATTATGCTCGCCTATGTTTGCCCCCAGAGAAGTATGCTAAACTAACAACAACAAGAATCACAATATCAGTTCTTCTAATATGGTTTGTGAGTGCTGTTGCTGTTACAATCCAGCATATATATGACTTAGGGCCTGACTATTGTACTAGACGTAGTGAAGGTATACTACCATATCAAGCTGCAGTGGCCGCTTTCTTTGTAGCCATGCCTGCTCTCCTCACAACACTATTTTATGCAAAAACAATTATTCAAGTCAGACTTGCCCGAGCTCATCCTAGTTTCAAACCTCCAATAGCTTTTTCATGGGATTATTCACTAATGAAAACAAACATGTATAGTTTTTTTCTATTTTTCCTTTTCTGGATGCCATTTGGAATTTTGTTATTTGTTGGTTCAATTAAAAATATATCAGCCCGGCTTTTCTACAACCTTGCTTGGTTTGCCTTAAGCAAGTCTTGTGTCAATAATTTTCTATACTGCATTGCCGATCGCCACTTCCGTAATGCTTATATCAATCTCTTCCATTACTGCTGCTGTAAAACTACTGTTACATTTTCTCGTCGAACCCGTGGTGAAGGAGCTCGTCCCTCAGGAGATGTCCGTGTTCATATTATACCTGGTTATAATATGTATTCCTATACCAGCCCTCAGAGAAGCCGTGAATCTGGACAAACATCCAAAAGATCGATTGCCACATTCAGACCTCAGAGTAGGGATGTGTATGAGCTTTAATTGTTTGTTATAAATTGTTAACATATTAATAATTAATCATAATGTGAAATAATATGTGGATGTTTAATTGTGATTATATACATATGTGTTTTATATATTCTGCATTTGTATATTTTGTCTGTTTATATAAAAGAACACATTTATGAATTAAAAAAAAAAAAAATATTATGAACTGACAATACTAGGAGTTTTTTTAAAAAGAAAATATTGGTGTTTAGATATTTTAAAAATTTCATCAATTGAAATCACTTCCTCAAAACTACAACCATCAAATTATATTTATTAACAATTAAATAATAGGAAATGATTATTTAATCATTACAGTAATCTGAAAAGGATAAATAGTTAAATAAATCTCATAAAATTAATCTAAAAAGTCAGAATAAAATCATAATTTCTGATATTTATAATTTTTGTAATTCATAATAAGTTTTCTATGCCTATAATATTGAAAATGATATATTATTTTAACCTTAAATTATTTTGTGTAATAAATATTGATTAAACAGGTGATGGTATGGATGTATACCTCATACCTCTTAAGTTTACCAATTCATTATGGTTATCATTAGATTTTTATTCCAGTATTCACATTATAATTAATTTAATTTCGTAAAACTCCTAGTGCATCATTACTCCAAAATTCTTTTCATGATATTAAAATACCTTTCTGGAATATGATTTTAATGCATCCAACTCACTGTAAGAATTAAAGGAACAGCAATTATGAAATACCAGACTATACTTTTGTAAGTATAAGTTATTGGGCATGAATGCTTCTTCTTAAGCTTGTATATGTCCGAGTTTGATTGTGAGTGTGTCTGTTTAATTACTTTTAGTTATTTTTTAAGCATTTAAACTTTAATTAGGTCTTCCTGACCAGATGTTGAAAATAATTGTCGATAATTGGAAGTTTCTCAAATGAAACCTGTACAATATTAATTCAATATTAAATTTCAGTTGTTGAAAATTGAAAACTCATTCAACCTAATCAAGAGGGTTGTGGACTGAAAATTATAATTAAATTTCAGGGATCAAAAGAGAAATATTTTACAGTTTTATTAATATATACATATATATAAACACATTACTGTGGGTTTGAAAAATAATGAGCTCCTAAAGGATCTCCTGCAGATGCCATGCACTTCATTTTAATGATTAGTAATCATTGATTACATTTAGAATGATTGGACAATTTTCCATGATTTGGGGTCTGAATAAGCATTCACAATTGGTTAACTGTAAATATGTGTAAGGTGATCCTAAGAGATATGGAATGAATTTTTTTTTCAGGCCTCATAATTCTTTAATTAATTTTAAAATTCCATTTAAACCTAAATAGAAAAGTGAAATCAACAAACCCTATATATAATTTAATTGTATGCAAGTATTCATAAAATCATTAAATAACTTTGAGTTTATTAATTTGTTATTTATATATCTGCGGGGTGGCCCATGTATCTATGAGAAAGGCAACATGCACTACGAGAAAAGCAACAAATATTACATTGGAAGTGATGGGTAACTCTAATAACAATTTCGTTTAAGGTTTAATAAAAACCTATATGGTGATAATTTTGTTCTATCAGTGAAAGGATCAATACAGGCCAGCTAAAATTTGTATTTATTCATTATTTAACACCAAATCCTGTTTAAACAAAACACTCAAAAGCATATCTCATGTAAGAAATAACTAGCTTTAATAGAATAAAGTACGTATAAGCTATATTCCTGAAATGGGATGAGGTATCACTACCGTTCTGTAGGCAAGATGCGAAGAGATCAGATCAGGATCTGAAGAAAGGAGTTTCTTAAAAATAAGGGAGTATTTGTCCTTAACCGCATTGAAAACCACCTTTCATATACAATTATATAGTCAATTATAGTTTTGGTAAAGCATGCAGAATTCCTGAGATCTGAGAAACAAGAAAAGTGATGTAGGCTCAACCAACTAACTAGAAAAAGACCCGGAGGCAGAACCAGAAAACAGAATAATGATTATATTACTAGATCGGGCATCTGAAAGTGAAAAACTTTCAGTGAATTGAAGCTGTTAACTTAAAACCGAGATGACTGGTAACATTGGATTCTGATGTGGGGAGAGGCATTGAGAGGAAGGAAAACAAGAAGTAGAATAACACATCAAGAAATAAAAATTATTTGTTGTTAATGAAATTCATGGTTTTATCTTTTTTTTTCTATCTCTCATCCACAATCATAATATGGTACCTTCAACAGCTTTAATGGTACCAAAAAGAACTAGATACACACTTGATCAAGTCTTCTTTTCCCCTGCTGAACCTGTACATATATTTGTGACCCATTCTACTAGTATGTGGCTCTTTGGATTGAACCTTAAAAAATATAATATAATAAAAATATCCTCTTTGGCATTAATTCAACCTTACTAGAGTTGACCGGGATGTTCCAATGTTAGAAACACAAGATTAACACTAACAAATACATTTAAAAGATTCTTAAACAATTGGAATCAGACCAGAATTTTTTTTCAATAAATGTACTCATACTACTCAACAGTAGAAGTGGTCCACCTAAAAAAAAAAAGAGATATTGTTTGCTAACTAGTTTATTCAATATCATAACCTCCAATGCAAAATTTAATGTTTAGCGAGCAATCAAATCAAGTAAGGATAGTGAAAAAAAAAAAATATTGTTAACAAATTACTTAATTATTTTAAAGGGTTGGGGAACCAATTTGTAACTTCTAAAAATTTTATTAAATATCTATAAATACCCCCTTCTTTATCACCTTTGGACTGGAAAGAATCAAGCGCTTTCTAATCTGTCTAAGAGAATTCATGTGGAAATTGTATGGTCCTTCTAAACTAAGAAAACTGATTTATTCATTAAATTTATTTGAAATTAAAAAAAAATAATTTGATTTTTACCTCAAGTAATGGGACAAATATAATTGTCTGTCATTCTTCAATTTAATTAACAGATAGAAGACTTTTTAAGAACTCATTCAACGGTTAACTTCAATTCAATAATCATTCCATTAAGTATTAAATTTGCATAATACTCAATTTACAATAAAAGTAATTTTTATGGTATAGGCATTTAATTTATGATGGTGATGTACAGTGGATCAAAACAGTTGGTAATTTCAAAACAGTATTGGAAATTTTTATTTCATTTTGAATACATTAAAACATACATTTTTAAATGTTATTATTTCATTAAAAATTCATAAAATAAATAATTGAAACAGAAATATTACAAATTTATATAACTCAACAATTAAAAAAATCAACAAAAACATTGACACTTATTTATTGGTGTTTTGTGATATTTTTAAATGAGGGTGTTTTATGATCAGGATATGGCTGATATTTTTTCATTCTGGTGGCATCTATAATCTATCTATGGCCTGTAATCTTCTTGATATTGTTGAAATAAAATTGTATGCCACATCCCTAATGTTATGCGTTCATCACGCAAGCTTCTTTCTTCTATCTTCCTTCCTTTCAATCCGACACTATTTTAGTCTAAGTCATCCACATTATAAACTTTGAAAATTCATAAAAAATAAATCTGCATTGTCATAAGATTTCTAAAATTATATAAAATATTTAGATTATATTGTAACACTTATGTGGGTTGAGAAATATTTATTTAACAGAAGTATACAGTTATCAATGCCAACGAATTATCACAACTTAAATATTTGAGCAGGTTACAAAAATGATAACCTTATAACACACAATCATATGACTTGAGCTTCACCGTCAAGGCACAGACTTAGACTTAGACTCGTTCAGTCACTCGCTCCTTATATATAATAGTAAATGGTCAGGTCTGGAATGTTCCAGAACATTGTAGACTGTTCTATGCCTTCGTGTAAAAATAATAAATGAAACCAATAAGGAATCTTTGACAGTTTTTAATTCATAATAATTTTCACTATGGTTAGTGAAAAATCCAATGATTTAAAAATTCGATAATCTGGGATGACATTTTACATTATAAATGTGGGCAACTTTTCATTGAAAATTGCATTCAAATATGATTTAACATTTAAGATTTGAAAATTAAAAATAACATGTGAAGACCCTTTAATATGTAAAAAAAAAAATAAAGAAAGAAAGAAAAAAAAAATCATCCTTATTAGAGCTGAATGATGAAGAATAAGATCTCAAATTAAAACAAATCCTATCATAAACACAACATAAAAGGTTTTTTCTCAAATCACATTGTGGTAGGAACAATCAGAAACCCATTCCAGGTCGACCAGAGTGGGTGAGATCTCATTCTGTTGCTAAAGTCAGGGGTGAATGTAAGGAGGGGGTCCAAGGGAATTCTAAGGTCACTTTTAAAATATTTACAACTATACAGTTTTATTTTATTTATATTTTATTTAATACTATACAAGATTAAAGAGTTTTATGATGATCTCAAGTTATGCTTAATTTTATTAAGTTGTGACATAATTTCATCCCTTCAATTTCATTTTTCCATGATTTGATAATTATGATTCAGACAATAATTTTTAAATAGTCTTTGAGGGTTAGTCAATGTATTTTTGTAAGTCTGTTTCAATACATTGTTATTCACTACATAACTTCCATATTGAATGAATAACTCCTTTGCCAGGCACTGTGGAAATTAATAAAAAATTCACAAGATTTGTTATTGTTTTTTTTTTTTTTTTTAACTAAACTTATTTGATAACCCAACAGTTGAATCCATACTATATATAGGAAATTGGAATAATAAAATTTTAATATATTGATATAATGAATTGATAGCATCATTATTTATAAAATTTCACAAAAAGACTCATTATTTGGTAAATAGAAAACAAAAAATTATTACATATCCCTAGCATCAAGGTTAATTTTGATAGAACAGGTTGAATACAGTACAGCTACTTATGGGCCAGATAATCTGCTGCTGTTGATAACTGAAAAACTAAGATTAACTACCCATTAACCTGAAATCACCCGTTTTCCCCTTAAAATAACTGTAAAGACTTCTATTAACTACTTTCATTCTTGGCGAATCTACTATTTTAAATAAACTTTTCCATGATAATCCATTAATTAATTCACAAATTAGTATAATCAATGTCAGCAGGCCAAATTGTGACCCAAAATGGACACGCAAGACAGATGGCGATTTCAGTCTAAAAAATGAAGCTAAACCAGGTAATAATGCCGGCAGCACTGTAGTTAATGTAGCCATAACTCAAAAAATGGATGGAGTAGCTTATAAATACAAAACCTATATAAGCCCTATAAGTGTTCCACAATGTTTTTCCAAACATATATCAACATTTACTTAAAACAGAGATTAATACATTAATAGTCAAAGACATAAATCTATATGGAGGTTTTTTATCTATTAATAAAAATTAAACTTCCTCCAACTCAATTTCTTAACAATTAGTTATAATATTTTTTGTATGCATTTTTATATTGAAAAGAAAACTAACATCAATTTTGTTTGCTGATTCGTATTATTTAACTTTATGTTATAAATAATGATCACAATTATTTCCCTTTTGCAGGGTATAACTTTTTATACAAACAAACTAATATATTTTAGCACTTAAACAATGAAATAAAATTTAATTATTAATAAAGATTTATTTTGTGAACAAAATTGTTGCCATATTAAATTTTATAAATAAATAATAATTTTGTGTATTTTGTAAATAATTGTTGTACTAATTAATTCATACTTAGTTACTCTAATATCTATAAAGTGCCTAAATTATTATTAGCAGTTTTATGTTCATTATTGATGTGAATTCCATGTTAGTATAAGCTTTCTGTATGTTCATTTGTAAATACATGGCTATATCTGAAGTTAGAATGAACTATTAAAAAACAAATATTATACTAATAATGTTTTAATTAAGGTAAACATAAGGAATAGATATGAATTAGTTTATATTACATTTCAAGACTTTGTCTGACAACTGCATTTAAAAAGGAATTATACTGCTTGGAGTAAAATATTTTTGTCCGCTATTTCCAAGCAGGATTATTTGTTATAACTTATCATAATGTTAAGCAAATAACTTCAGTAAAGTGGTAATCTACTGCTTATAACATTATTTTATAGCTAATTATGAAGAAATATATTCATCCAGGGTTTTTCAAAACAATGTAATATAAAAATATATTTTAAAGTGATGCATACCTATTTTAAATAAAATATTTTAATATCAATTTTTTCACAAGGGATTGTCGATTTTTTTCTAAACCAATCTGGTGCTTTCCTATTATAGTCCTGAAATTCAAAATATATGTTAGGTATTTCTATACTAATCTTTTGTTTATAGTATTGTAAAGATTTACCTATCAAATAAGTTCCAAAAATATATTTTTTAAACATTAAAGAATCAATTACATAATGACCTTGACATGCATTTATGGTACTAGTGTTCTTTGTCTACCAAAATACATTTTTGATATTGATTATATTATTGGTTCCTTCTTAATTTTTAGTATTTGACATTGCTCTTGGTTTTTAAATAACCTTTCATCATTTTTATGTTCCAATATTTGACTTTTAATGGGATTAAAAGTTAGTAAGTTTTTTAAGAACAGTTAATTTAATAGAATATTAAGTATTAAGTTTTGTTGAAGTCCCTGCTCAATAAAAGTAGAGCTATTATAATTTTTATTCTTGAACCTAAAATTTTATTTTATTATTATACTTTTTATAGCATAAAAACTATTTCCTAGCTGATGTTTGAAAATCGACAAATTTAGCTGCTTGGAACATTTATATGGTTAAGGGAATAACATTTTTATTAAAAACAAAAACAAAATGATCACGTAATATCTATTTTTTTTTTTTTTTTTTTTGTAATCAACTTAAAAATGAGAGTAAAAAATTGCTCATATCGCCCTGTAAGAATACAAGAGGTACAACTAAAAAAATTTAATTTTTCAGAAACCGCTGTCGAAGTTTTTTTTTCTGAACAGATTAGATAAACACTAAACAAGCTATCTCCTTTTTTTCTTTTCTTTTGTTCAAAAAGTATTGTGCTTTTGTTATTTCATGTTCTTGGACTGTTTTTATAAATTTTCTAGGAAATAAGTAATTATTTTGAATTAAGCCCATTGTAACTTCTCTGTATTAATTACTTTATTAAATAAGGATAGAAGCAGTCATAGTTTTTCAAAAGAATCGGGTAATTTCATTTTAAAAATTCACTAAAAATATTATCTAGAAATAATTTATTAGAATAATATTTTTATACCAGTTAAATACAAAAGTCAGACTTGAATCCAATAAAAAATAATAATTATAGCTCTTTCAGCCTCTTTAACAAAACAAACCATTGTTAATTTGAATTAATTGCAAATTTTAAAACTGAAAGGAACATAGTAGAGATGAGAGATGGTCAACTGATCTTCAATTACGATAGGTTAAATGATGGTCAGGATTTTCAGTTTACAATGATTTTATTATGGTAAGCCAACGTTTCGATCCAACTTGTGGATCTTCATCAGGGCTACTGAGTCCAGGTGGATACTAAGACTCAAGTTCACCTGGACTCAGTAGCTCTGATGAAGATCCACCAGTTGGATCGAAACGTTGGCTTACCATAATAAAATCATTGTAAACTGAAAATCCTGACCATAATTTAACCTATCGTGAAAGGAACATAATTTTTTTATTAATATTATCCATTTAGAAAAACAAACTCTACAGTTTACTGTAAGAATGGTTGCAATATGGGACTTGCAATTAATTTAAAAATACAAATTAATACCAAAAGTTCCTATAAAGGTACTCCTTTTCTGTTTATTGTGGTACATTTATTATTGGAATAATATAAGGTGTTTATCGAACATTGAAGAATTTTAAAGAAAAAGCTAATAAAAACCAAGATTTTAAGGTGTAAACCCCAAAATTTCATTTTCAAATCACTCACAATTTCAAATGTGGCGCACATGAGGGTTCCTAATTTATAAAGCTCAATAATATTCGGAAGAAAAATTCCTTTAAAAAACTGTAAACACACATTCTTGAAGTTCAAATTCAAAACATGATCCATTTGTTGATAAATAATGAATAGACAAATGATTAAAATAGACTATTTTAACCAAGATCCAATTGTGTAATCAATAAAAAACACTTTAACAAAATCTTTTGTGAGACAAAAAGATATATGTATTGATACATATTAAATCTTGGCTAAAACCAAGTAAGTTTTATAAATTCAAGTAGTATTTTTTGACCCACTGTAGGTACTCTTCTTCTTCTTCTTTCTCCTCCTGGTTGCCGTTAAGCATGGAGTAGCAATCTCACTGACAACCCACTGGACTCTGTCCCTGGCCATTTTCCAATATAGTCCGAATATATACATATGGGTCAGCCACGAGGTCATCTTCGTTCAAGATACCACCTTCCCTTTCGGGTCACTTCATCTATTCTACAGACATGTCCGAACAATTTTACTTACCTTTACTCTTCCAGGATATCTCTAACAAATCCTTTCATTTCTGATGGACCTCCCAACCACTCCCTTCTGGACTAATCTACGGAGGAATATAATCTCAGCTGATGTTATCTTTATTAAAAAATCCTAATTTTGTCATCTTTACTAACTTCCCACTCACCTATGATGGTTTTAGCAATCTGATAGCATATTCCGTTGTCCTTCAGCACCCGACTTAGTTCAATCGCCTAGTCGTATTTTTCCATACTAGATAATAATGGTTCCAAGGTAAGTATACATATCTGTTAGTTCTAGAAGCTCACCATTACATAAAATCCTTAGCTCATCATGGCTTCTTGCCAGTTCTACAGGTGCCAGTAATACAGGAACTAATGCTGACGAACACGTGGGATATTCATGGACCTCCCAATCTAGATCCACATGTTCTGTTGTAAGCAGGCTGCATGTCATCCCTCACACGGATTGTCTTCGGTTTGCTTCCTTGAGGTCTCCCCATTTTGGTGCATAAGCTCTCTGCTACTCCCCTGGTGCTGATGAAGCACCAATCAAGAGGTCTACCCTGTTCAAGGTACCAGTTCAAGGCTACCTCCCTCAACCCTTTGACCCCTGCAGGTACGCTAGTTACCATAATTTAAGTTTTATACATCTGTAGGTAGTGAATTCTTCAATTATTATGAGTTAGATAACAGGATTGTGAGTTCATTTTCTTAAAATTAATTAATAACTGTAAATCGGTGTATATCTGTATAGATCGGTGTACTGTGTCAAGTTAATGTATGTTTTTTCTATATATTGTTGATGTGAAATGTACTGAATATGGTCCAAATTTGTAACTCTTGTTTGTTTGTTTTTTATAATGTAGCCTGTTTTGGCAAAACATTGAATGGTTAGTTATTTACTTATATTTTATATACTACGTTTTTACTATATATGTACTATACTTACTTATATTTATTTTAGATAGGTATTATATATAACTATATATACCTAAATATATTATATAGGTAAATATACTTATATTTACTATACTTACTGTACTACTTACTTACTATATAAGTACCATACTTCTACTTATTTTAGATAGGTATAGTATTTATTTTCATTATATTCTTCAATTATATCAATCAATTATATTCTGGTCTCCTTTTGAAATTCCCCTTTCTTACAAAAATATTTAAGTTCAAAATATTTCAGTTCAGCTAATGAAAAGCAATTCAAGGGACTTCAATAAAATTTAGTGATTATATTTACAGTAAACATTTAGTTTAAAATGTAACAATATCCACTATTATAAGTTTCTAGATTAAAACCAGTGATTATACAAATTAAATTCTCTGTTCTCTTTATTATCATAATTTGCTAAAAATAGTGATAATTATAGAAAAAGTCATTCACTACATTTAATAATAGACAAGTTTCTTTTCTTTATCTATTCTTATAATATTTATAAGTTTCTATATTATTTTTTTCTTTTATTTAAGTTTTCTGTGTTTCTAAAATATCTAAAGGCTAGCATAATTAATTTATAATATACTTATAGTATTCATTCAGGACAAAACTGTCACAAATAACATAGGTTTTAATAAAAAAAGCATGATTTTCTTTTAAAGATCTTATTTAATAGAAACATTGTAATACCACTCACTGAAAATTTGTAGATAAATATAACAAATAACAGTAGATATTGTATTCGATATATTCAAAACAAAAGAAAAAAAAAGGATGGCTCGAAAAAAAAAAAATAAGTGTAAATATTATCTTAAAATTATTCTATTATTTTATACTTTAAAAAGTAATTTATAAGTGCAATACAATATAAGAAGCAAACAATGATTTTTGTATTCTATTTCTAAAAATTTCTTTCTATCGATTTTACAGAATGCATTTCTATGCCTTTTTATCTGTGATGTGTTTTAATACATCTCTTTGTACTATGGGGACCATTTTTATCTCAGTTTCTGTATTTCTCATTTCTTTTATTAAAAAAATAATGATAAAAATCAAAAAATGAAAAACTTTACTAAAGGAACCCCTGTAATTTTAAGATTATTGCTTATAGGTTTGTTCTAACAAGCAATGCAACCTTTTTCAAGACTCTAACATAACATGCCTATACCAGGCTTTCACTATCTTGACTAACAGCCCATTGCACCAATAATCACATGCCACTTTTTGAAGGGAAAACTAACTTTTACCTTGAAGGAGAAAACAGTCATTAGTCAATACCCCTAACCTGAACTCCAGTAATGTGGAATTATTCCTTTTTTCCCACCCCACTGGATCAAGTGGATTTCCACATCCCATCACATCAAAAAATTAGAATAGAATGTTACCCCTCGAAACCAAACCTGCACATTAGTTTAACTATCTTTACATACATATATGTTAGTCCTGGACTGCTGGTTGGAACAAACTTTATATTTTTACTACTCTCTTAAACCACTTTTGTTTTCATATAGCTGTTGTGTTTCTGTTTTACTGTAATTTATTTTTAAAACTTTAATTTTCATTTAAAATTATGATTTTTAGTACTAACTTATCTACCTGAGCCTAGTGCTTAGATGTAAAGATATTATTTAAAAAATACCTAGTCTAACTATATATTGATATATTATATGTATATGAGGCAATATCTGTCCATGCATGTTTATTCTATACAATAGGTGTGTGTATAAGTCTTAAATGACGTCCAAATATATTATTTCAAAAGATTTTCAAAATGTATTCATAACCTAATGGTATTTAGGTACCATATCCTATTCCTATCTTTATTTATTACACACCAAGGGAATCCCCAGGATTTCTTCATGGGGGGGGGGGGGACAGGCTGGTAAACTTGTTCCTCTTGAGGTGCAGGCTGATAAAATTATTATACCTGGAGTAAGGTTTTAAGGTATTCTGACCCTTTAAGTCTCATTAAATGTTTCCAATAAAACTTATTGATATTTAAAAGTAAAAATGTTTTTTTATATAATGCTTAATGAATACGAATTTATTATATTTGTACTCTTTGTTACTTAAAATTTCTAGTGGGAGCAGCGGTCGTGCACGGAGGCGTTTGACTCATCAAAGTCTCGTGGCCTCTTATGCAAGACATCGTTATGTGCCTTTACACTCTACGAACCTCACCCTCGAACCTTGCCGTACCGACGTTAAACGAACAGCCATTTATACTTAACGTGACTTAAAGCGAACCAATATGGCTGACGCAACCAACGCTAGCTTATGATAAAAAAAAAAATTCCATTATCAATATATTTTGTATTACCTGAAAAATAAAAAAATAGGAGACGAGTTAGAACGACGCACTAATATCACAAACAACTCCTGTAACATGGGAAAAAGCAAATCAAAAGTGACACTAGCGCTACCCCCGAACACAGGCGAGCTGATGAAGTACCTAGAACACCCGAACAGTTGACGTGAAGGCTGTTCGAGGGTGGTGTTAGAAGGTAACGTTCGTAGAATGTAAAGGCACCTTTAGACAACGAGTTTCTAAAGCAACTATATACGTTTTTGAAATATTTTCTGTAGCACCATTCTATAAGTGTGAGAGTCGACGAAGTGTCCAATGACGTTGCACTCACCTGCAGTGTCCCCCAAGGGTCCGAGCTATCCCCATTACTGTTCTCGGTTTACACGTCTGAAACTATTGGAGCAAAGTACAATAAAGCTACTGTAGCGGCATACGCCGATGATGTAACTATATACAGTAGCTCACTAAACGCTGAGAGAGCTCTACGGCAGGTGGAGGAGGCCTGTGAGGAAATCACTAGGAAACTGAAAGGGTTAAATATTACAGTTAATCCAAAGAAGACCGACTGTATTATTTTCACTTTTCAAAAGAACATGAGCTCCCTCCCTAAAGTTTATAGGGTAGCGGGTAGCGTAAACAGACCGGCGCCCAGCAATTAGGCGTCACCCTCGACAGGCACCTAGCACTATTTCGCCATAGTGAAGAAAAGATTAGATTAGCTAACTTCGCCAAACCTTTCCCTTCGCCTCAAATTGATGATATATAAAAGCGTCTTAAGACCGACCCTTCTTCATGGAGCGACAAAGTGAAAAAGCTCCAACAGTATCAGAACGACAAACTGGGACGTATTGTGAAGCACACGACATTACAAAGAACAGAAACTGACTTACTGCATACCACTCTTGACATTCCGACAGTCACTGAATTTATTATACGGTACATCAAATTCTTGACAGCCTTAAGCACTGCACCAATCCTCTATTTTAAATACTCACACCAACCGGACAGCCACAGAGGTGGCAAACACAAGTCGACAGCCTCACATTAGACCAACTTTTTTTTCACTTTTATTTTTAAATCCGCACCTGTTAATAACAATAATCAACAATCAGCAGATGAGCTGGCATAAACATAAGGTAAGAAACAAAAATAATATAATAATAAAATAAATAAAAAGGCATGATAGGCATGAGGTAAAGCAGTACCCAGCGGCACCCTTACGCGGCTATTAGTTTACTCACATATTATGTAAGTAGGTCCCTCATCCAGACCCTTTTCAACCGTCGTAGTATGTCTGTATGTGTTCATTGACAGTCGGCATGTGTAAGTCAGAATATAATGTGTTGTTATTCACGTACCGAGGGGCTTGGGTAATTAGTCGGAGGAGTTTAGACTGGAAAGTTTGAAGTCTATTTATATGTATATGTTTTGCAGTGGCATATATTTGTAATCCGTAGGTCCAGAGAGGCTTGAGAAGATATGTGTTGATTCTTAATTTTTGTCTTGCTTTTAATTTGGAATGTCGTCTAAACAGTGAGTACAATAATTTTAGTCTTTGATTTAATGTTTCCCGCTTTTTCTTGACGCGTGGACCCCATGTCATTCTCCTATCAAATGCCAGTCCTAGATATTGTACCGAGGAATCGGTATGTTTCTAGTCTTAAAGTGAACGCGATGTGTTGGCACTTTTGATGATATATTTGGATCATGTAGGTTAAGTGAAGCCTGTGTGGAACTTTCGTCTCGAGTAATGATAGCTGTGCCGTCTGCGTAAGTGGCAGTAAGAGTGTGAGCAGTTTGGGGTATGTCCTGTGTAAATGTGATGTATAGTAGTGGAGCAAGTATTGATCCCTGAGGTACACCGGTAAGAGTTTGAGGGAGTACGTTCTTGAGCTTCAAGAGAAGCCCCTGGTGCCAGACTTTGTCGAACGCTTGGGCGACATCCAGAAATACTCCAGTTGCATATAATTTACGCTCTAGTGCTATCGATACGTAATCAGTCACCCTGTGTAGTTCTTGCGTTGTATAGTGTAATTTTCGAAAGCCGAATTGATGGTTAGGAATTATTTGTCTGTCTGTCAGTATATCTAATAGTCGTGGATATACTAATTTTTTGAATAATATAGAGCATAATGAAAGCAGAGTTATCGGTCTATATGAGGAAATACTATTTCTATCTTTGTCTGGCTTTTTTATCATTGTTATGTAAGAGTACTTCCATTGTATCGGAAATTTGGTGGTAGTGAGAATGCTATTGAAAATTGTAGTAAGGAACACTAGAGCCTTCCTAGGCATTTGCTGGAGCGCCTCGGCGTTTATCAGATCATGGCCAGGGGATTTTCTTTTCGGCAACTGTCTAATTTCTTGTGCAACTTGTGATGGTGTGGAAGGAGGTGGTGGAGGTGTCTAAAATGTTTTGTAAAAAGTTCTCATGTTCTGTGTTAATGAAGTCTGTATGTGGTTTAAAATCAAAGGATAGATAGTCAGCGAAGAGATCAGATCTTTCCTCGTCTGAAACAGCCCAGGTGCCATCCTCTCTCCGAAGAGGTGTTGACACCTCACGATGGGGTCGTTGCAAATGTTGTTATCATAGTTGTTGCTTTTGAATTTTTGAATTTGTCTCTTGAGTTCGTTATTTAGTCTGTTGAAAATTCGTCTGTCTGAAGGAAGTCTGTTAGTCTGCCATACTTTACGTGCTCTTCTCTTTTCTCTGATCAGCTCCCTAATGTACATCGGATAATGAGGCAAGTTTATTACTTTTTGAGTCCTAGGCGCAGTTGAAGATCACGCAGCTTCTTGTATACTTTTTGTAAAAGTTTCAACAGCTTTCTCAAGGTCTGCTTGTGTTTTGATCGAGCCTGGAACAGACAATGTGGAGTTCTAATGGTTTCGGTATGCCTCCCAATCTATAGTACCAGTAATAAGCTTCGGTCTTTTTTGTGCTTCTGAGAGATTGTCGAAGAGAACCATGTGCGCTGCGGAGTGATCAGAGCAAAGATCAGAGCTTGAACTAACTGTAAATGGTACTGCTCTCAGTCCTTTAGAAATGAAAAAATCAAGTAAGTCGGGTGTTTTGCGTCTAGAAGTGGGCCAACAAGTCGGTGAATTAGGGGTCATAGTGTCTAATGATAGTTGATGGATGGCGGACCAGAGATTTCTACCTCTTGGAGTACTCAGTCTTGAACCCCAGCATTGATGCTTGGCGTTATAATCACCGCCTGCGATGAAACATCTTCCGAGGCGTTTTAAAAACTCAGAAAATATCGTGGGTGTAAGCTTGTACCTAGGGGGACAATAAACTGAGGCAATGTTATGGTGTGGTGCGTAGTGTATAATGTGATTCCTGTGGATTGAATGTCAGGACTATTGGGCAAATCAATAGGGCTATGTTCAAGTGACGTTCTGATGAGTATTGCTGTTCCCCCATGTGCGGTTTTGTCTGGGTGGTCAGTCCTGTAAATTATGTAATCTGAAATGTAGATTTTCGATCGTGGTGTCAGATGTGTTTCAGTCCGTTAGCATTCCATAGGAGAATTGACATGGAACCAACCTTTAAGTGATTAAGGTCCATAGTTGGTGCACAAGGTCTGTGTAACCTGAGATAACTGTTGAAAGATATTGAAAAGGAGCTGGATGAGTTTATTTAATTGGTTAATTGCTAATAATAATACATTAGAGCCATCATCAACCGTATGAGGTGGCTGTGCAATGTCTCTCCTCATACCTGTACAAGTTTGTCGGTGATGTTGAGATGCTGCACCAGTATTCTGTATTCTGTGTTCCTGAGATCACGCGATGTTCTCTGATTGTACTTGATTTGAGTGTTGCCTTAGAGGAGGAAACTCTTCGAGTACCGGTGATGCCTAAGTTTGCCTGGCTTCTTCAATGTTGATTTCTTAATTTGCGTTGAGCTCGGAGATTTTTCAATGTTTCGTAGCCTTTATAGTTAGCTGGGTGCTGACCATTACAATCTGCTCATTTTACCGGCGTGTCTCTCGTTTTGGTGCATGAAGTGGGGTCATGAAAACCACCACATCGAACACACATTGGTTGATGGTGTGTTCATATTGTTGACACCTTATGCATTATGGAATCGCTCTCTTTTTACATGGTTCCTCTACCTTTATTCTCGAATAGTATAAATATTCAATATTAAATATTTCTTCTCGAAAGGTTTCATTGGTGATATCCACGAAAAACATAGGCAGGGGATGCTTAAAACGGGAAAAAAACATTTACGATATTGGTAGCTTCGTAGCCCATTTCCTTTAACTTATCTTTAATTGTGTTTACAGGAGTTGCATGGTGCAGATTTTTTATGACAACTCTTGAGCATCTGTCTTCAGGGAGTTGAAAAGTGTGGAAATCCGCGGCTTCTGACCGCAAGCCTGTTTTAAGTTTCCTATAAATGTCGGGGGTCTGTGGATATACAGTGATCCCTTTTAATGTTGATTTTATTTTAAAAGTTTTTGGGCCGGCTATCCTTTCTAAAAATGAAATTAGGGCTTGGAAGTTTTCTACTCCATTGATGAAAATGGGCGGAACTTTATCGTTTTGGGAGATTATTCTTGTATTGTCCGTAGTGGTGTATTATCCGACGGTGGTGGTTGTACCTACTTGTCTCAAAACATCAAACCTGTTTGATGTTTCGATTTCTTCTGAGTGGCGTATGTGTTTTCTTGGGTCGTTGTTCACAAGCATGGTCATTTACGACCAGTAACTTGCTCCCAGGAACCACTGACATGATCATTATTACTATTATCAGAGTCCATCTCATTTACCTCATGTTCTCATGGCTCTCCCATCTCTGGCATTCAAGCCCTCCTTATTTCCTTGATCTGTCCAATCACTATCAATTAAGATTATTAAATAAACACTTTTTTGCACATATATAATAATTTACAAAGTCAAAACCAATAATTTTTTTAAGACAAAAAAATAGTTTAACTTAACCTAACTGACAACAAAACTGGTGAGCCCTGTCACCAGAGACAGATTTGTGACTGACACCTAACACATTTAACTAAAACATAACACTCTTAAAATGCAACCTGTGCAATAAAAGTTTTTCTATAAGAATATAGAAGTTCCTCATGTCCGCCTACCATTCCATAAAAACGAAGAAGGGGCTAAGAAGAAGAAAAATATATATATAAAAAATAAAATTCAACTAAAAAAATATATATATAATTTTGAACCACACCATCTCAGATTTACTTGAAATTTGATTCTTAAAATGGAGAGGAAAAACAGATAACATCATGAATATGAGTAATATTTCCTTATTGATGAAGAGGCATGGAGTGTTTATTATTTCACAGACCATGCAGTTTTATATTATATATGTTTAGGCAGAATGTGTCTGCCTTTATTATAAACTAATAACTAAGTTTTTATAGATTTATTTATTAAAGAAAGTTTATTAAGTTAAAGAAAGTTTATGAAAGTTTATTAAAACACAATTTAAAATTTCACTTTAATTTTTCTCTAAAAGTACCTACGTACCTCCGTGGCGCTACAACCGGGGAGGGTCTTAACTCCTTGAGCCGCCGCCATTCGGCTCTGTTCTGTGCGACCACCACACCATCGGCCCTCCTCAGCCTAGGTCTTCCAGCTCTCCGCCTCTGATGCAGGTGCTCTTTAGGCACCTTCCTTGGGGTCTCCTGCTCAGCCATTCTGGCTAAATTCCCTGCCAAAATAAGCCTTCTTAACTTCACAAACGTTACTACGTCCGGTTTGATAAAAAAACCGAGTATCCAGCAAACCAGTGAGAAGTAAGGACGGAAGAATGCTGACATTGCAAGAAGTACAACTGGCTAGATGGCAGGAATACTTCTCAGAACTAATCCAAAATGGAAGCCAAGCTGCAGTTGTAGGAAGTCCAAACAGGATCCTGATCAGAAATCAATCGACCTGCTCAGCCTACAGGGATGAACCCAAATTTTGCTCGGCTGACCGTTAAATCAAACATAAGTGAGATCTCCGAAGCTATCTACCAACTCAAGAAGAAGAAATCCCTTGGACTTGACAATATTGGACCAGAACTTCTGAAGGCAGACGTGCAGACTTCGGCAGACCGGAAGTTCTGGTGCAATATTGTCAAGTCCAAGGGATTTCTTATTCTTGAGTTGGTAGATAGCTTCGAAGATCTCGATTATGGATGGTTTGCCGGTCAGCGGAGCAAAATCTGGGTCATCCCTGTAGGCTGAGCAGATCGATTGATTTCTGATCAGGATCCTGTTTGGACTTCTTACAACTGCAGCTTGGTTTCCACTTTGGATTAGTTCTGAGAAGTGTTCCTGCCATCTAGCCAGTTGTACTTCTTGCATTGTCAGCATTCTTCCGTCCTTACTTCTCACTGGTTTGCTGGATACTAGGTTTTTCCCTGATAGGATTTTAGTTGAATGATATAAGTCCTTCAGGTCACCTCTCTCTGCAGCCTCTTGGGCCTGAGACGTTTTAACCAAAGTTAAACATTTAACTGTCCTTTGCACAGAATATGAAAACTGGTTCCAGGATATAAACATTTTTTCGGTGTAATACTACTCCTTTAGCTATCAGAAGCAAGGAGTCGACGTGGCAGAACACCAATTCACGATAAACGTGATATACAGATGACTATAAAAAATTATGGAATGAATTACCAGGCCTTTGGGATTACAAGTCCTCTTTGAATACATTTCGTTAAAATAATGTCTTTAAAGACATATGCGCATACTTTTTACCTGGTAAATCGCTTTTTTGAAGAAAAAAAAATCTCAAAGAAAAGTTTTCTTTGCGCAACTTAGCATTATCTCCGTACACGTTTGCTTTGTTTTTTTTTAACCAGTTTTCTTCCACGTATGTATTGAGGAGTGGGTGGGTCAATATTCTCACCAGCGGTTGAACGAGGAGATTTTGTATCTTCAAATCAACTCCCGCTTCAAAATGTTTTTTTCTTAAGAAATATGCATTAGAATTCGTTCTCAATCGCTTCTGTTTCAAGTGAATTTCATGACTCCCTGCATTTCACAAACCAATTTTTCTTTTTTTTTTTTGTCAATTTACATTTTATATTTTTGATTCTCATTCTCCGAATAATTGGATCATCTTGTTTTGATAACGAAATCTTTCACCTCCTCCTTTTCAACACCTCCTATCTTGACTTGTATTTTATTGGGGGCATTTTTTTTAACTATCTGAAAGAGTGATAAATTTATAGGGTTCCAAAAGTTTTTTTATTTTTTTTAAATTTCTCATTGTTGAGAACTGTAGAGCAGCAAACGAAAGCTTCAATCCACATCGCTTCTTCATCTTTCATTTTCCAACCTTATTGGATTTACAATAAGACAGGGGAATAAATTTTTATGGTTTGTATGATAACCGTTGAAAGGGAAAAAAATATATAAAAATGTCACTTGCCAAAACATAAAGCAGTGCTAAAAAATAATTCATCTTTGAAAAATTAGAAATGAAAAAACTCACCTGACCAAAACTATAAAGGACAGGGGAATGGACACCGTTAATCATAACCTCTAAGGTTTGAGAAAGTATTCGCTTCTGGGGAGCTTGAATTTGTACTGAGGTTAGTTAAACTGTCGGGGTTGTTAGAGGAGAGACCCCTCCCTGCTAACTATATATTTTTTACTAATTTCCCGCCAAAAAAGAGTGGTAGGAATCTAATTTTAAAAATTAACAGGGGAATAAAGGAAAACCTGTGGGACCGCATAAAATGTAGTTTATTTCAATTCTAATCCTTTATCATCAAGGATTTGGCTGCTTTTCTGGAATTTGTAAGTATTTTGAACAAATTGAATAGAAAAAAAAGTAAAATTTGATCTGGTATAGGTGCACAGTACCTGTACTTTGAGCAAATTCTGATCTCGAGACATGACAGGAGAATGAATTTCGACCTTTTTCTGGTGTTTTTACGGTACATGTATTGTATAATTAAAATAAAGTCGTATGGGGTCTACTTTTACAGCTCGCCTGGATTTAGAATCTCTTAGTATCATAAGAGAGTCTTAGTTCGATGTCTTAGTATCATAAGCTTTTCTAAATCGCTATAAACGGCCTGGGACACAAAAGTGCCCTCTTACGTCAGAATGACAAATATACATTTTACGACTTCTTCTTTTTCTTCTTCCTCCTCCTTGGTGCCTTTCAGCGTGTCCCCTGAACGAACCCTTTGAACGAGGCCCCTCGTCAATCCATTTTCGCCAGCCATCTCTGTCCTTCACCAGCGTCCTCAAAGCACCCAGCTGCTTGCCTCTCTTTTTACGACTTGATAAACTAAATATTATACTTTCTGAAATTCTCAGCTTTTCAACGATAAAGTGTACATATATATAATTGCACTATTTAAGGGAAAAAGAAATTTTAACCATGGCGAAACGTCTTTCTTATTTTCTCCTGTAAATAGTTATTGATTATTTTCATATTTCATACTTAGCCATTTGTAATTACTAGGCTTAATGAGAAGCAGTTAATTTCTCCATATAAAAAAAATCAAAGGTACTTTATACAAAAAAATATTTCTTTCACCATCATAGAACATTTCTATGATAAAACCTACCTGACTACAAAGGCATCTCGATTATCACTAAACATAACGAGTTTAATCCAACGTTAGAGCCGTTTTCCTTACTATGTATTTCATATATGGGTAAGTAAAAGTAAAAAGCTGATTGCCCGATCCAGGGGAAGGGCTGTAGGAGAGCCCTTTGGGGCAGCAGCCCCTCTTTATATTCGGCTAAATCCGCCCTTGGTATAAAATAGTTTAAAATCTTTACTAAATTAATAACGAAAATGCCAAAGCTAGAAGATTATAATACTCTTATCAATCTTCTGTGGTTGGTTCTTTAGTTAGGTGGTTCTGTGAAAAATTGTAAGAGCCAGTAATCCGGGAGGACCCGCTTGGCTTACAAACGAGACTGGACGGTGGGAAAGTACTTTCGTAAGGTAGATCCTTTCAGGCTAATCACCCACTGCCTGTCTTATTCCCCCTTAATAGGCTCTTCCATTTCCTTTGGTTCTCATCTATTCTCACCTTACGATTTCCCGGCATGCCTGCAGAGCCTTCTCTCTTATAAGTGTGTTTCAAAAGGTATTCTCGCAGGAGGCGGTAGAAAGGTACCGCGCCGTGCTAAAATCTGCACCGCCTCGTGAGAAACCCTCCGATAAGCTCGCGTAAGTCGCAACAGAGCCTTTCGCTGGATGGTTGCTAACCTGCGTTTTTGTGTCGGCGTGAAAGGTTACGGTATCAGGCAGGGGTCCCTTACCTCTTTTTTTTTTTTTTTTTGTTCGATACCCCTACCTGGCCAGGTGTGGCATACGGAGGGTTACTCTAAGGTGTAACCAACCTATCCTAACCATGGTGGGTAGGTCGAGATTTATTCCGTGGGGCCTCCACGAAATAAAAGTCAACTATCCCAGGGCAGATTCGAACCGCCGCCGTTCGGCTCGAGCGTGTTAAAACCTCTTTATGAAATTATAGTAAGGGAAAGTAATGCGATCGAGAAAAGTTTCGACCTCCGGTTTACAACGGAAATACGCATTTAGGGTCCCCTGAGTCCAAATGACCAAGTCCCCCTAAATGGACATGTTTTTGTGTGAACATACTAGCTCAAAAACTATAAACCTCACGAATCTGAAATTGGTTATTTGGTGTATGTGCCCGCGATGTGTCAGAAAACATTTTATCAAAATTGGTCAAACGGTGGGGGCACTTTATTTTATAAATTTTGTATCATTTTTACACTTTTTTCGATTTTATCAAAAACGGCTCTAACCATCTTGATCAAATTCGACATGTAGAACGAGAATCGAGCATTCTTTAATATCAGTGTATTCTTATAATTCAATATATTCTTTAATATCATAAAAATGTTCTGGGGGGCTTAAATGAGGAAGGGGACTTTCCTGTTTTCCTATAAAGTACCTTTGTTTTTGTATATGTGGAGAAATTAACTGTAACCCGTTATGCCTATAAATAAAACATGTCTGAATATGAAATATGAAAAAAATCGTGTAAATAAGTAAAGGAGAATAAAAGAAAAAATATTCCGACAATTCATAAAACACGTTGAGCCCACGCATGCAGAGTACGCCTTTAGGCCGAGCGCACATGGAGACGCAGGCTAAGCAGAGCAGAGCAGTTTTTGTGAAATGTGAGTTAGATAGGGACCGCACGAATTGGGACGCAGATCAGGGAAGCGCAGTTTCCTACCTACCTCAGGTATTGAAAAAACTGCTCTGCTCTGCGTCGCCTGTGCCTCAATGTGCGACTTACCTTAATGACAGACCATTGGTTATAATTAAAGACTTTCTGTTCATGGGAAAGAATTGTCAACGTGTTTTGAAACAAACAGATTTAATGGAAATTATTTGTTTCCGTGGTAACTAAATGAAGTTGTTGAAAACTATGTAGAGAATTATGGAATTAGAAGCGATGGAGTTTGTTTGTTTGTCTCTTTAATGTCCTTTTATGCTACTAAGGCTAATCGGACGATGCTACAGTGGGAATCCTAAATTTTGCCTATCCAGGTAAAATTAGGATAGGGATTTTAACGAGTACCTGACATCGTACAGGCTCGGGACCTCCATTTTACGCCCTATCCGAGGGACGGCATGGCTAAGGATTTTTTACTCCCATTAAAAAATCCTAGGGCCACCGCGAGGCGCGAACCCGCGACCTTTAGTATTGTAGGTTGCAATGCTAACCACTACACCATAGGTGAACCCCCTTTCTCCTCTCGCGAACCCACAGACGCGATGGAGTAATATACTTGCATTGCCGAATTATCACAAGTAAAAACTTTTATTTAACAATAGCAAGTTTTAATGTAGTTTAGAGAGTAAATACAAACAATAGTAAGTAAATGATTGTGGAAAAATGTGTGTATTTGAGGAATGGCGTTCACATATTTATCAAAACACGTGAATTTCTTATCTAAGTTTGTTGATAAGTGAAGTTGTGTGTTGCGCGTATCGCACCAGATTTTTTTTTAAGTTGGGATAAGAAAGCTTTTTGACCATTGGCAAAAGTGTATTGATTCTGAGGAAATTACTTTGATTAAATGTATACTGGGTATCCCAGACATAGTGTAAAAATAAAAATGCATGATAAACGGGGTAGAATGGCGCAGAAACGAGTTTCCTATCTCAACCTGTTGAGGAGATAGAATTTTTTTTGTTTTTATTTTTAAAATCTTACTTTTTTTCTGAAAAATGACAGTTTTCTCTACTTTGGTTTAGCTTAGAAACAAAAACGATGATATTTTCTTAATCAACATTAAATTTTCTAAAAGATGAGATGGATTTAGTTATTTTAAATCTACTTTTAGTGGGACTTTTAACGCGCTAAACACAATACATACAATACATTAAAACTTACATTTTTAATAGTTTTTCAAAATTCCTCACTCCCCACTGGAGAACCCTAGAAGCTGTCAAATTTCCTAAAAACTGTGGAATTTAGTTAGCTTTTTCGTGGTGTTACCCATGATACAATTGTAATGGATGCCGAACTTCCCATGAGTTAGAGTTAATTTTACTTTTTTTAAAACTAGAAAGAACAATGTATGAATTCTAAATAATATAAAAATGGGTAATAATAATCTAAAATTAAAAAAAAAACTCCTTAGTTTAAATTTAAAAAATACTTTCTTTAAAAAAATTTAAACGTTTTTCTTCTCTTCTACTAAAATTTGAAAAATCCTACATAAAAAATGTTGAAGATATAAAGTAATATTATTATTGTAGAGCTATATTAAAATGGATTATTGCAGCGCGTGTTCAAAATGTTATGATTTTTATAACAATAAAGAATATCAGCTGAAGATCGGCTGAAGTTATGCAATTTTAATATGGACAGGTGTTCACACCTGGTCTGAAGGAACTACTGAGCAAAATTTGGAGAATAAATAATATCGGATAGATGATAGTTGACCGGATATAGAATTAGGTAGAAAATAGTCCGGGGAGGCGGTCAATAAAATACAAAATAGTATAAAACTATTTTATTGTTGCCGACGTTTCGACCCAACTATGCAGGTCTTCGTCAGGGCTAAATAAACAAGACACAGACAACAACATGAGTAATTAGGACAAAGAATATGAACTGGCTAGATAAAATATAAAAAATATGAAAACAAAAAAAAAAACAAAGAATATGAACTGACTATATAAGATATAAATAAATGTAAACTATAAGGTTAAGCATATAATGTATATACACATGGTGTAATATGGTTATTGACACTGATGGTAAGCAAAAAGGACACTTATACCGAAGCAATCTTAACGGGAATAGTTTCCTTGGTTTTTGAATTTTATTAAGAAGGTAATAAAAAAGATCCCATCAATTTATATGTAAAATTGTGGAAATGACAGATTTATATCCGCCAAAAAGCAATTATTGACCACTGTGGAGCGCTTTGAACGATGAGGGAATATAAAAATGATAAAACACCAAACATTAATTTTTTTAATTTATTATAATTTATTCCTTAAAAGTATATATGTCATTAATTAATTACGACAGTAACACTAACAAACAATATCGATCTCTTAATGCTATTGCGTGAACAATATTTTTGTTATCCCATCTTTAGCTAACCCATACAAACTGGATGTTTTACCCACTTGAGAGCATCCCCAGTATAGGGGAAAGTGCCCCATTATGTGATGGTTCCTAATATGGGATATGTGGTTTCTGGATATAGTTTGTACCGCAACCTCGCTTTTATTCTATAAAATTGAAGATTAATGTCGCATTGGCACATAACCTTGTCACATTGTTATACATTCTCATCCTGTTGGATTATTTTCAGTAATTTGATGTTTTAGGGTTCAAAAAATTTTTCGTGACTATTTTGACCTGATATTTCAGGCCTCAAGGTAAGTCGAATTCCCTTAATCATTATTTAATCTTAAATGTTGAACAATTGATTACAATATTTGCTAACTGCTTTCTTTTTTTTATTACATATTTAAGCCCAATAACCTCTAAAAAAAAAAGAAGCCACATCCCCTAATATGGGATACCCATTACTTCATCTTATGGGATATCCGATATTGAGGCACCTTTTTATCACTGAAATAAAAATAGTTATTAACAGATTAATATAAATAAAATTTTAATTCACATCTAATTATAAACAGTGAAATTTTTAAGTCTTAAAGTATCATAAATAATACATGACTTCTCAATCTTTTTTATGAAATTCTTATGGAAGTGCGCATGCTTGATGGTAATTTCTCAATTCTCAAGCAGAGATTTTATATCGCTTCCTGAGAGAATGTTTGGAAGAAACTATTTGTCCCACAAAATTCAATTTGGTCTTAGAGGCAATATTTGAAAATATTGAGGGTGAAACCTGCGATAGAGCTTTCAAGACCAAAAACATATTCGAAGATTCGTCTTTGGATAGCTTGGTTCAAGCTATCTCAAGATAGTAACTGAGTTAATGATGATAGAGTGGTATTCTTAATTGTTATTAAATAATGAAAATTAATAATTTAATAAATTAAGTTAATTACTTTTAACGCTGAAGTCATTCTCATCCGAAATTTATAGTTTTTCTTGTGATTCAGAAAAATAATACACATTCAATGAATAAATTATAAAATGGACTCTCAGAAAAAATTAAATTGTGTTATGATAATTTTATCTTGTTTGTTTTACGTCCCTTTATGCTACTTAGGCTAATCGGACGATGCTACAGTGGGAGTCCTGAATTTTGCCTATCCAGGTATAATTAGGATAGGGACCTTTAATGAGTACCTGACATTGAAGAGGCTCGGGACATCTATTTTACGTCCTATCCGAGGGAAGACATTGCCAATGAGTTGCTGTGCTCAAGGTCCCGAGTTCGAATTTGGTTTCGGCAGAGTATCTTATATATTCTGCCTCAGTCCGTCTCGTGGGCCGAGAGACCCTCCTGGGCCAAATCCTGCCTCTATAAAGTGGAAACCCCTAATTGAAAAATTAAAGGGTTAAAATCTGCGCTTGAGCGTGATCACTAAACAACACTTCCTTACACAGTTCTGAACCCAAGATCCTTCATGGGTTTAGTGGTGCAGGAAATATATATCCCACCGTACGATATATAAAATCATACTAAGAAAATTTTTTCCTAAATGTACATATATGTAAACAATGCTATTTATATAAATAATATTTTCGTTTCTTTAAAAATAAACTATTTGTATTCATATGATATTTGATTCTATTAAAATGTTTCGGGGAATACAATTTTTTTTTTAATATACATTATTTGTTGAAAGCGAATATTCAATAAAAAAAAAAAATATGCTAAGTAGAATAAATAATGAATGTAAAGTATTTTCAGTCTAAATTTTCTTTAAAAATATTTTCATTATTAACAATTTCTACCTCTATAAATGCAGCTACCAGTTTGATAAATCGATTGTAATATTATAAAAATGTTAAAATTCCAGTGAATATCCCGATAGTGCAGTTTCGTGGGTTCTAACCTGTTCACTGGTTTACTAGGTGTTATCAACTTTGTTATTGTAAGATTTGCAAAGGTGTAATTGTATTGACTAATGTTATGGCTGCTTCATCCTTCGATTTGGCTGATCGTACATATACATTTATTTCAGCTTTAGGTTTTAGAATTTGCCTCAGTACAATTTCTCATCCTTTTGATTATGCCAAATTTCTCATGCAGGTAAGATTTTTGTAGTTCACACTTAGCAAAGCTGAACTGTTTAAATTAAAAGGACTCTTTTTGGAAGTAATAATATTAAGGATCATTTATTGGAGTATTGTATCAGTCAGAATATGTTTTATGATGATTTGGGATACATGTTTTTAATTATTCATTGCTTATTATCAGGAATAATTAGAATTATATTGTAAATGACATTGCTATCGATAATTAGGATCTTTTTTGTAGATATAAATCATTAAGATTCCTTTTTTTTTTTTTTTTTTTCAAATTTTGCGGATCGTGAATCTAGTTTATTAAATATTCATCAAGATTTTATTGCCAGATAATTTATTTGAAGTACTTATCTTAGGTCTAGACTGCTGGATCACCCTCTTCCCCCCTATCTTAGTGCTATTCTCCTGAGTATAGAGGCCTTAATTTATTTTATTTTATTTTTCTGATTAGTAGGTATAAGAGAGTTGAGCAGGTGTTGGATGTAACAACTTTTTTTTTTTTTTAATGTAATTTCTACAATAGTTTATTAATTGTTCTTAAAGGTTATCTAACCAATAAAAAATTAATATTCTGTTTATATTCCCATAAAGGTGAATGTTAACTGCAAAATGGTTTGATTCATGATCAAAGTAATGAATGAACATGGTAATTTAGGGCTCAGGTTCAGGGGAGGGGGGCTTGAGATCAGTTAAAAAAAAATCTCAGTTGAAATTTCAAAATTTATTACATTAAAATTATTATATTAATTAAAGACAGTGTTTAGAAATGGAAAATCTAAACCATGTATTAAATGTAATAACGTAAATTCATGTGCCCATACTATTTTTGTTTAAGGGGGGGGGGAGGCTTTCTTCAGTAGGTGCATGATACAATAACATTTGGGAACCCCTGACCAAGGGGAACAAAATCTGATCATTTCCATTTATTTTTGCAAGTTAAGTTGTGTACTTGTTAATCAGAGTCTGAAAAATAACTGAGGAATAAGTAAAGCCACCAGTGTACTCCAAGATCACATCGATCATTCTTTAAATTGAGTTAAAAATTTCTGATTATGTCTCAAGTAGAGCACATAGTAATAATTATTAAAATATCTGAGACAAGTAAGTCTGTTTAAATAGTGATTCCTAATATTTTAATGAAGCTGGTCTTAATGAGGACTCACAAATGTTGAAGCCATTCCCAGCCAGCACCGTCCCCGCTCTATGGTTAATAAATCATTCTAAACTTCTCTAAATCCTTACAGTGTAATCTGTCCCTTGGCCAGTTTTTACTATCTGTTAGTGCTGATAGTTCTCAGGTCCATTCCTATGTTTTCAGCCTTAGTCCTTCATTCCTTCTTTTTTTCCCTCCCCTATCTTGCCTTTTTGTTGATACAGGCTTTCCCAGCCCAGAAGATTGGGGGGGGGGTTAAAACCAGAATAATCAAATACCGCCAGCTCCAGGACTCGATATCATGATGTTCAGATTTTCAGAGCATAACATACTGCCAACTTGTTTACCGTCTTGGCAACCCCATCGCCTAATCCTTCCTATCTGTTTGCTATCTGTTGCCCTATCTTAATACCCTTGGGTATTCTGATCATCTTCATACTTGTAAATTCCCCATCCATCTCTTTCAGGTCAATTATTTACTTTTGGTTTTGGTTCATATACCAAGGATCTAAGGTTATATACCTTTTTAAAAATAAATTTATTTATTTTTTGCAGACTTTGTTACCCACCCTATTCTTTTTAATGATAATGTGTCTCCTCAGGCTGCATTTGTATATTCATCATTAGGCCTGTTTTGCCTTTAGTCTCTTTACTTTATCATAATCTCTTACCTAGTGCTGAACTAGTTATTACTCATTCTTTAGCATATACCATGTGCTATGTTAGTATTATATTGATGCATTCATCTAGGCGCTACCTTACTGACTCATTACTTACTCCGTGCATTGTATTAAAAAGAACGGAGAAAAGTTAAAAGGTGCCTTGATTAGCTTTATTAGATTTCAGGTTTTTACTTCCACTCGCTACACTCACTCTCCAGATATAAATAATACCTGTAAAATGTATTTTTGGATTCTCACAGTGCCACTGTTATAATGCATTCCTTATCAGAGGCATTAAATTTTAGTACAACCCTGATATGCAAGTATTTATATTAATATAATCTTGGGACCCGTATATAAAGTTTGTTTTTCTAAATAGTTACTCTATTTGAGGATTTAGTTCTTAATTTCAATATTTGTTTATTTCCTAATGTGGTTCATTTGACCCTTGATATAACATTTCTTAATGAAGAAAAACACTATCCTCGTTATTTCTTCATGGAATAATTCAAGCTTTTTACTTTCTCTTAACTATATATGAAATATATAGTAAGGGAAAGTAGTATTGTGATGGTATAAAATATAGACTTCCTGTTTTCAACGGAAATACTCGTTTTGGGGCCCCCTGAGTTCAAGAATCCAAGTCCCACAGTGTGTGTGTGCGTTAGTGTGCATGCGTATGTGAACACACTAGCTCAAAAAAGTTAAACCACAGGAAACTGAAATTAGTTATTTGAGGAAGGTATATCTCAATCCCATGTCAGAAACCTTGGAGTGATCTTTGACCAGCACTTGTCTTGGAATAACCATATTTCCGAAATCACCAGAAAATCAATTGCTATCCTCAAACAGTTCCTAAGATCACGTGACTGCATGCCCTCAAAAACTCGCCAGCTCCTAGTTTCCTCTCTTATATTCCCCCATTTCGATTATGGCTGCCTTGTATAAGGTGGACTGTCTGGTATGCATGATGCGAGGTTGAAGAGACTAATGAATTGCTTCATAAGATTCATTTTCGGTGCCCCCAGGCGCTCCCACGTCTCTAGCCGGTACGTTGAATTGAAATGGCTCTATCCAGTTTTTCGACGGCAATACTTCCTAGGTGTTTATCTTTCCCGAACCTTTAGAACCAAGAAACCTCCGTATATCCTAAGTTTGTTCACACCATGCTCCTCCATACATTCTCTAAACACCACATCCCAAACCTCTAACCTGTTTATCCCTTTCTACCGATCTGCCTCCTTTACAAAATCCTTTATCATCCATGCTGCCACCTTCTGGAATTCATTACCTGTCTCCATCCGAAACACTTCATCCCTCACTTCCTGTAAAACCCAACTATTCCATCTCCTCCTGACTCTCCAACCTCCCATAAATATGTAAATATTGAAAGCAATAGTGAGGATATATATATCTATTTGATTTTTTTTTTTTATATCTTTTAAGCTCAAAAGCTGATCAAAGTGTTGTACTTAAAATCCAAATGTTTATTTTTTATTTCTTCTTTCAATATTCTGTTTCAGCTATTTTTATTTTATTATTTTTCTTTTTTGTGTCTACTTTGTATTTTAATTCTTTATTTTTTATTGTATTTCCTACAAGTAGCCAGACAAATGGCCATTAATTTTGTTCATGCTTGTTATTCTTAGGGGACTTAATGTCCTAGAATAAAAATTACTTTTCTTCCTTTCTATATTCCCACTATATGACAGTACAACATAGGGGGCACTTTATCCCAATGTTTATTTTTCTCCTTACCATTCCTCAAAAACTATTTTGATTAAACTTTGATGTTTTATCCTAATGAAGTTTTCTTTAATATGAAGTAGAATTTATCATCATAGGATATGTAGTAGAGCTCAAATGACGAAGGTAAAAATCTTCTCGATGTTTTTATTTATATTTTATTTATGTGGACTAAATAACAGTCCCTTATTATCTGTAGTAACAAGAAATGGGTAAAAATAAAATATGAAAGAAGTTAATAATCATATAAAAGAGGGAAAAAACTTCCAATACAAAAATTTCAATTTCTGGTAATATGAGAAGTATTACATATACATATGTATAATATATAGTTGGAAAGCCTAGAATTTAAGAAATAATAATATTTAGTTTATAAAGAGGTAAAACGTTGCCGAAATAAAATATATATATTGGATATATATATATATATATATATATATATATATATATATATATATATATATATAGATATATTGGAATATATATATGCCACATTTTACCTCTTTATAAACTAAATATTATTTCTTAAATTCTAGACTTTCCAACTATATATTATAAATAGGTTTATGTATTACTTCTCATATTACCAGAAATATATATATATAAAGTCTCCTTTTTTATTACCTAAGAACATTCTTTAAAAATGAATTTTGAAGAACTTTTCTTCCTTTTTCAGATTGGGCATGAGCCAATGCCATCTTACCCAAGCAGGACTGTGTTTGGGAAACCAACAAGGGCACTTCCTAACATTTTCAAATATGGTAATTGTATTTTTTTTATTTACTAGAAAAAACTGAATACTTCTGTATGTTTAAAGTTTATTTATGGTCTTATAAGAAAGTAGAATTTATCATAGTTTAATTAATATTCTAATTGGGTAAAAAATATGAATAAAAAAATTACTGCCCCCTAAAAATTTTCTGTAGAATTACTAGTACCGTCAACTAATCTTACATCTTTATGAATATGAAATATATGTTCAACTAGCTGCATATACCGGTTTCAACCGGGGAATTTCATTTTTTAAATCTATAAAATGAGACTTTTTTTCGACTCAAACAGTCGGTTTCTTAAAAAACAATGTAAAGCGAGATCATAACGATCTTTATAACAATAGAGAATATACCCAGAGATTGGCTGAAGTTATGCAATTTTAATATGGGCAGGTGTTCTTACCTGGTATAAAAGAACCACTGAGCGAAATTTGGAGAATTTAGGACAAACGGTATGGATTTCTATAAAGAAAAAACAAAAAAACAGAATTTCATCTTTATTTATATAGATTAAGTTGTTAATTATTGTTTGATTCAGTTGAATTTGAAATTTTGCATAATTCAGTTCATTGAAGTCGTTCATTTAGAGATTTATATTTTCTGGTTTTAGTTCACACAATCATCATTGTGTGGAGTTCATCCTCTTCGGTGTAATTATTGTACACAGTCCTTTACTTTTAAAAACCTTTAGCCATTGGTTATTTCTAAGTGTAAATGACCACATTGTGCATCTGTAAAGGGCCTTTGTAAGAATAATAGTTTTGTCAATTCTATTATATATATATAACATCAAAAATTCAAAATTTTGTAGATTATTTAAATTAAACCTTAACAAATATGTTAATTCCAGCATCCAGGAAGAGATCATCCAGTCATTATCACATTGTCAAACCACATATATGTCCGCATTTTTTACTTGTTGCCAAGAATTCGAACTTACCCCAGCTTCAGTTGATATTCAAAATACTCCTCTAAATGGATTAGCTCTTTAAAAAAATAATTGTAATTGATCATATAAAACATCCTGATTGTAAACTTAAATTGAAAAATATTTAATATACTCATTGAAAACCAACCTGAAATAATTAAAGAAATTAATGACATGGATGAGCAAATTGAAGTAAATGTCATTTTGTATAAGTTGTTATTCAAATGTAGAAATAGGTGAAACCAACAATGGAAGCAGCTAATCGTTTTAAAATTAATGAGTCGATTACGATTAATGTTTTTGAAAATAATAATGTTAATGAATTAATTGTAGTAAATATTTCCTATAATAATAGTAAATTGGTTGCAATCAACATCGCGAAAGGTAATAGTAATAGTAATGATAATCAACTGCATTCTACTGCAGAATCAGTCATGTCACAAGAATATCGTATAAAACATTTTCTGATCAATTTGAAGTCAGGGATTGAAACAGTTATAACTTATTACGAAAAAGTTTAACTTTAACTGTTCTAAAAACATTTTATTAATGACCTCTGAGCGATAAAAGTTTTTTCAAAACTGTTATATAAAAGTTCTTGCTCAAAAAAGTTTTAACTGTTTTAAAACATTTATAAATCTAATAAAAAAGTATTTGGTAAACTTTTACTTATTACCTCTACCACAAAACTTAAAAAAATATCTATTTCAAAATCAATAACGCGGTACTCTCATACAAAAAAATATATCCTCTACTGATTTCTTTGATTTAATTAGCATTGTTCCCACCGCAACTTTCTTACTGTTTTCTGGTGATTCGCTGATAGGTTAGTGCCCATGTCTGGTAAGATAACCATCAGAAATTTGAAGCTCACATGGAACGCTTTTCTTACGACTTTCTGAGAGATAGGTTCTCCTCTATCGGGCAAGGTTATCTCTCCTGCTAACCTAGTGGCTTTACTAAGTCGTATTTAAGTATTTAAGCATTATTCCTGAATATTTGATTCACCAATGTAGATTTAGATTGGGTGGGAAAAGGTATGTTCAAAGTTTATTCAATTCACTAGGAATTGGAATAAATTACTATCCTAACTGGGTTCATGATTTTTGCCATTTCTTTTCCTTTTATTGATTGACATATCATTTACTTCATCCGAATTAATTGTACATTTTTCAAATAAATTGTTACTTGTACCTAATTAACTAATTGATTCATAAAGATTATCCACCTTTTGATAATATTCCTGTTACCATTTAATTTTATTTCCTATAGCTTATACTTGGGTGTATTAACTTTTAATTAGTATTGTGCATTGCTTCTAGCAGTGGAAGCACAGCTAATCTTAGGTCTCCATTTTAATAATGGAAACTAGGAACCTATTGAATGTTCAGATATATAGATATCACTACAGCGGAAGAAGAGTTTCACAATTCTCACAACTGAAATTTTACATAAGCACATGGAAGCACATTTGATCAAAATCAAATCTCACAACTCCATGGAAGACTGCGATCCAGCATTAAATATTGGATTTAAAAATCTAACTTTTTTCTAGATAATATTATTTTAAATCTCTTATGCAAAGACAAACATTTTTATACAGTGGCAGACTTCATCCAAAGGAGTGATATATTTGTAATATGAAAGGAGACCTTCAAAAATTCAATCATCTGTTCTGAATTTCATTGAGAAAAAGATAATGCATGAAGTATTGGCATTGACATGGATACAATTTCAATACTTAAAAAAAGTCTTCAATTATTGAAAAGCAAGGAAGTTGCTGTGAAAATTAAATTAGTGAAGGTGTGCAGTCAAGTAAGATCTCAAAATAAAACGAACCTTTAGGAAAACAATTGTATTTATTAACAAACAAACAATTTAATGTTTACATAATTGTTAACGAATATGAAAGAAAAACATATATGACACCAGTTTGTTACATTAAATGGAAATTGGTCAAAATAATTCCTAAAGATGACTCATGTTAATAAGTTAGTAGTATCGCCATGTTACTTCTGGACATAGCTTTTATGGCACCCTTAAAGAGTTGCCCTGATCTCAACACAAAAAGACCCTATTGGGGGTTTATTTATCATTGAAGAGCAAGTGGGAGTCGAAAGATGGGATCTAATAAATGTGATAAAGACAGGCTTTAATTGAAAAGGGCATGATCGGAGTTAGCTTATATTATCTTAACATAACCTTCCAAAATAGGCCACATCCAGAAGTAAAATGGTGACAGCTTTAGTTTAACCCTTTAACAGCTAAGCACTCGGAATGGAAGTTGCACTGAGAAGCTAAGCGGGTCTGTCGGCTTTTACACTCCCCAAGCTTAGGCGTGCAGGCCACTCTCCGCCGCTGATTGCCTCAACTTCCTCACCGACTATTAATGTTTTATTTATTTTTTATGATTCTATAATACCTTTATCATTATTTCAATAAATTAAAATGCTAGATTATCTATTGCAATAACAGATTACGTGATTTAAGAAGGTAATAATAACCAATAATATAATAATGTTATTAATTTACATACATTTTTTAAAATTTAATTAATTTTTAATAAGTTAATATTTTTTTTTTCATTTGCTGCAATATTTCAATAATTTACCAATGTTTAGATGGATAAAAAACTTCCCCATCCTCTTGTTAGATGCGGGCTTTGGACCGCCACTGGCAAAGTTAGGATTTTTTTTTTATTATTTTTTTTGTTTTAAATTTCTTGTTCCATGGGCTCCGGAGAAAGACTGCCTTCTACCGAACTTTCGTTCAAAATCTCTTTATCAGTGAACACTTTTCGCACAAACTAACACCAAAACTGGAGAAATAATAGCGAAATAAAACAGTGAATATCACCAAAAACACAGAGGACTATCGCTCAGAGTGTCTAGAACTCGAAATTAATAATTGTAAATATGTCCTTCAAGAACCCTGATGGTAGCCGGGGGAGGGATAAGGGACAGAAACAAAATTTAGCAGGTAAAAGAGGGGTGAGACGGGCTTCCCCAAACGGACGACCCAGATGACAGGCCGAATTTTTCTTGGGGCCGGGATAGCCGAGCGTGTAGGAGCGCGACCCGCTGTTGCACGCTCGAGCCGAACGGCGGCGGTTCGAATCCGCCCTGGGAGGGTTGACTTTTATTTCGTGGAGGCCCCACGGAATAAATCTCGAACCTCCCACCATGGTTAGAATAGGTTGGTTACACCTCTAGAGTAACCCCCCGTATGCCACACATGGCCAGGTAGGGGTACCGAACAAAAAAAAAAAAAAAAAAAAAAAAAGCTACGGGGCCGAAACAAATATTTCCGAAATAGGGACACCCCTGCAGCCTAGTGGCCGCTAGATGAAGTTATTAAGTCTCCGTCGACCGCTAGGATGTGCCTCAGTCGCGACAACTTATCTCTTGTGAAGCTGAGGACATTAAATAATTGCGATTGCGAGATATCTCGTCATTAGCTACTGTGGATCAGTAGCCCGTGACGAGTTTTCTCCTTAGCTTGTGGGGACTGACTTTTTTCACGAGATATCTAAATAAAATAAAATAAAATATAAATTCCTGGTGTTTTCCTAGTTAGAATCCGTCTGTTTAGCTTTCTACAGTGAATATATATATATATATATATATATATATATATAAGCTGTGACCCACCCTGATATCAACTTTTAGTAAAGTAAATACATTTTAATATATATATATATATATATATATATATATATATATATATAAATATATATATATATATATATATATATATATAAATATATATATATATATATATATATATAAATATTCACTGTATATATCCTTATATATATAAATCTCGTGTCCCGATGTTTGTTTTTCTATAACTCAGAAACTACTCAACCGATTTTTAATTTAATGAAATTTGGCTCAATGTTTATCGTTTAAAATTTAAAAAATTAGTGAAAATTAGTGAGCTACACTGCGGGTAACCAGTCATAAAAACTCCCTGAGTGTGTTTTGATTAGGTGTTGTGGGATACTTTGTGATTTGCTAAAGAACTGCATAATTAAGACTAATATTATATTTTCAGTTGATTTATTTAACAGAAGTTTCTTTATTTTCGTTATTCGTTTTGTTATTATTATTTAAATACAGTGTTTTTTTATTTTATCAAACCTTTTTATTATTTTTATCCCGTGCTCTAAAATGTAAAATTTAAAAAATGTCAGTGAAGATTTGTAATTCCTCCTTTATCAACAATAATTTAAAGTTGAGAAAATTTAATCCCAATCGAATAGAGGCTGTTACTTCCTGTTCAGCAGAGTTGTAATTATCTTTATATGTAAAATTTAAGAAATCTCAGCAAATATTTTTATCCTTTCTTTAATTTAAAGTAGGCTATTATTGGGAATGATATTTCGTTGTTAATTTCACCAGAATACAATTTTTTACTTATCTTTAAATGATTGTTGATTAAGAAAGGATTACGAATCTTCGAGGCATTTTTTATCCACCATAAATATGAGAGTACTACTGCAAAATGATCCATCGGCATATATTTTTTCTAAACAATTGCTCTATATTGGAAACGGTGAAATAGAGCTGCATCAAAATTCAAAATTTATCAAATTACCAGAAAATTTCTCTACTGTTGTAGAGACGAAAAATGAACTAATATAAAGTGTCTTTCCTGATATTTTGAACAATTATTTGGACTATAATTGGCTGGGTAGTCGTGCTATTTTGGCAGCAAAAAATGTTGATTTCGATGAAATAAACTTCCAAAATCAATTGACAATGTTCTAGATGTAAACGAAGCCGTAAATTTCCCATCTGAATTTTTGAATTCCCTGGTTACACCTGGATATATACCCAAACAATCTCCAGTTGAAGATTGGCTCACCGATCATTCTTCTTCGTAACTTAAATCCACCTCAGTTGTGCAATGGTACACTTTTGGTCATTAAAAGGATCACAGGAAATGTTATTGAACCAAAAATGTTGCCTGGAAGGTTTATAGGAGATATCGTCCTGTTGCCACCTATTCCCCTGGAACCGTCAGAATTTTCAATAAAATTTAAAAGGCTTCAATATCCTATTCGTTTGGCTTTTGCCATGACCATAAACAAATCCCTTGGGCAAACAATGTCCACTTGAACTTTGAAAATCCGTGTTTTTCCCATAGGCAATGGCATACCTCACGTGGGCAATGGGCATCGCCTGCTTGTGTGTGGAAACCATCAAATCTTTGGTTTGTGTTAAAAAAACAAAAAAAAAAAACAGGTTATCCCAAAACATTTTGAACAAATTAGTACTTGAATAATAAAAATTCTTAATTGTATTATATAAAAACCTCTTTAAGAAGAGATTTCTTATCACTCAAATATATTGCTAAATTAAAAGCTTCAACACACCACCCTCCTACCGTAACACCTTTTTCGTAACACGTAACACTTATTTGCCGAAGGGTCGGGAAATTGAGGTCTCCAAGAAATTGAGAAAAACGCCTATCAAAAGGACATATATGACGCGTTAACCAAGATTGGCATGACCCTGAGCAATATTGTCAATCACGTTGGATTTTGATTAGCTGAAAGGTATTCATCTTTATCAATGAATATTGGTATGACTGTATTTGTTTAAAAATATTAGGATATAATTACTGAGCCACAGCAATGCATGGCCGGGTCTGCTAGTATATATAAGTTAAATCGTATAAAAGAGAAAACTTTAAAAAAAAGGAAAAAGTTTTAGAATAAGAACACCTCCGTAACTTTACATAAACTGACTTTATTGCACGGGTAATCCCCCTTTTATAGAATTACAATGTTTACATTGTTTGTCTAAGGAAATAAGCTTAACATAGCCAGGCCCACTGGCTATGTTAAGCCAGTTAAGCCTTATTTTTATATTTTTAACTTTAAATGATCTCACTCAATGTTGAATTTCGAATGTATTTTTTGCCGTGTGAAATCATTCTACATTGTTTTGTGGCTAGTTGGATGAATAAATGAGAAAGTCTTCTAGCTCTGGAAGTAAAAATATTTATGTTTAAATATAAGAAAAAAAATCTAAATTACAATCAGTCTGCATTAAGGACACACCTTTTATTTCCTCACAGTAAATGGCTGGGATTCCACAATGTGTTGCTTTCAAGATATCAGAGATCCTAAAATAAATTAATTTTAAAAATATTAAGAAATAAAATGACAACTGTATATTATACCTTTGATGGAACAAATCATAAAATAAAACCAGTTGAATCAAACAGTTTTCTTGTTCAATATTTGCGAATTGTCACTTATATATTATTTTCTAAATAAGAACAAGCAGAGAAATGAATATTACACTATCAGGAAAATATATAAGACACTATACAAATAGAAGATCATTAGGATAGACTCTTCATCAAGTACATATGCAAGGATATAACACAATGAAAGAAGTTTCCAAACTTCAATATGAGGATGATCATAATACAGTGAGTACTTCAGTCATCAAGTACAGCATTTGAGAAAAATACTGGAGAGTATTTCTTCCATATTAAAGTAAATATTTTTAAGTTTAAACGTTTTCTTTTGTCATTTTATTCAGTTTTAAGGATCTTTCATTCTGATTGGGGTTTGAGGGGTGTACATGCTTATGTTTTCCGATAGTTATAATTAAAAAATATTATCAAAATAGGGAAATTCTTGTTCATTACATGTTTAAACTAAAAATGTCAAGTTGCTTCAATCTTTCAAATATCAATTTATTACCTATATGTCAGTGAAATTCACATTTTTATTGTTAAAACATGGTTTCCAATACTAAATGACCGAATCTATTATTCATATCAGTATTTAATGCTTTTAACTTAAAACTATAAAGTAGTGAAGTAAAAGTGACACTATCAATAGTACTATCGAAAAGTTTTTTTTAAAGGGGAATAGTGATAGCCTCTGCCAAACAAAATGTAACAGTGTAACTTTATTTATGTTTCCAACAAAAAATGGTTATCTACTCTATAAAAAAAAAATTTAACTTCACCCCAAAATATATAACCTCAAATAAACTGACCAGAGTCATTCTTACACCGTTGAATTTAATTTGGGGTAGGCCATGCTATAGTAGACAGATAATTAAATGATTAAAAATTATGAAAAAAACATTGGTAAGCTTAAAGACGTATCACTATTTCTAGGCTAAAACCATGAGAAATTTGACCGGAAAATGGAATGGTTGCTCATATATGACTTCCAACTTGATGGAATAATATTCAAACAGAACAACTAGTTGCCTGTCAGTTCCTTGACTTGAAAATGTCTTAGTTAATGACCTAGAAACAAAATCACAGTATTCGTTTCAAAATATTTTAAACCCTTTTAACTCAACTACCTGAGAACATTCTTTTTGAAGTAAGCATTTTTCAGGTAGTCTATGTTCAAGAAAAGTGTTGTTGAGAACATCCTTTGACACATTCAAGGATCGCTTTGTGAATGTTGTCCCGTCTTATATCGTACAAATCAACTTGGTCGACCACAAAGGGATCCTGGGCACATTTTTACTTGATGATAGTTGATATCACTTTTCCATGAATCCTGATTCCTTGAAACTAACAAAAATTACCACGATCTGTAATGGAACTCATCCTATATTTACAGAAATGTTTACCTAGTCTCCTAATAAAAAAGAAAGGAGTAGTATCGAGTAGTATTGTATAGATGGTTTTATGCCCGATACTAACAAAACTATCAAAAGTGGTTACTATCGATAGTTTTACATCATTATTATAAAGGAGGCATTGCATTGTAGAATGAATTATCACTAATGGATATTTATTGAAACAGTGTCATGGCAACCTCGTATTGATGAGTAGCTGCTTCATTAAAGAGGCTGAGTTGATAATTAAACCAATCTAGGTCCAGGATGCCGGAGCATGTTAGAGCATGACCTGCTATAGCATTCTCAAGTCTAAGAGTTGCGCCTCGAATATTTTGTGGTGGACCCACTGAATAATGCTCGACCTTCCCACTAGATAGTTAGATTAGATTCCCAATAGTTAGATTTGGTTGGTCACATCTCTAGAGTAACCCTAAAAATTAAATATTAAACCATATAATTAAATTAAAATCATATAATACTCATATGGTAGTTGATAACCTAATAATGAGCCAAGTGGCTCAAATCATATGATAAATAAAATGTAAAAGATTGGAATGGACATTTGAAGGCTTTAATAGTTCCTTATCGAGTAAACCATAGAGTTATTGACACTCAGTACAGTTATTGGCTGTATTGTACAATTATTGACTTTAACTTAAAGAAATAGGTAAACAAATCCTAATTTTATTACAAGATTTACATGAGTCTAATGTTTGAAGGGTCCTCTAAGTCATCTATGAAGTAAGACTTTAACAAACTAACCATAGGGAAGATTTCACAATTAAATCCACAGGGTGCCAATAACTAGATTTGGCACTTTTAACAATAAATATTGCCATATTGTAAAACTATTGAACTTTTGACCCAAAAAAACCTCTTGAGTCTTTATAAGGATAGATATAGAGGAGTTATAGGAAGTTTCAATTAGATCCCTTCTTAAGAAGTATTTTTTTTAATGTCACCATTGAAATTTAGTCTTAAGGGTGGCAATAACTGTACGGTTTACCCTACTATTTGTTTTAATTAAGTCTTTTTCTTCCTTATGTTCTTTAACTTCATATTTATCATAGCATTTGGTAAATATTCCATGATTTATTTTTCAATTCTTTTACCAGAGAGATCTTAATATGAATGATTCATATTGCAACTAAACATCAAGGAAGTGATGTAAACATTTCGATGATGATAATTATTTGATTTTTTTAGTGGGATACATCAAGAATACAGATGGCTTTTTGGGATGCTATAGGGGATATGTCCCAAAAATTACTGGTCAAATTATTAGTACGTTTGCTGCCGAAAACATGACAAAACGAATGAAGATAGATGGAGATTTTGATCCATCAGAAGATGAAGTTTCCAGTGAACAGAGGTATTTTTTTTTTTATTTTCTATTACACTCATTAGTTTATTTATTACTTAATGTAGGCTGTCCTTTTTAGCATTAATTAAATTTAATTTACCAAGGTTTTATGGTGGGAGGGAGGGGGTAAAAAGTGATTATTAACCACTTATCAATAAAAAAATTACTTAATCGAGTCCTCTTTTACGGCATAGTAGTGTGAGACACCTTCTTTTGCGTGCGTATCGATCTCCTTTTGCGTGAAGATTACCTCCGGTACAAGATGAAGAGAGAAGGCCTGGTAGATCTGCCGGTAAATCTTCGAGAGAGGATCGGCGAAGACCCAAGGAGGTGGAAGGCAATAATAAGGCAGAACACATTAGCCGATTGGAATCGGAGATGGATTGATACTTGAAAGGGGGCAACCTTAAGGAAGTATTTTCCTGCCGTCACCTCAAGGCTAGATGCCTCTTGGGTCATACCGGACTACTGGGTCTCTCAATTCCTCACGGGGCATGGGGGGTTACATGCTAAACTGGTAGAATATGGTAAGAACATCGATCCCTTATGCCCAAATTGTAGGGTACCGGAGACAGCAGAACACATTTTACTGGCTTGCACCGCTTATGAGGCACTGAGAGCACAATTGCTGAGGGAGACAGGGCTCTATGTTCTGACGGAGTACGATCTTCCTCAGCTGATGACTGAGGAGAACTACCCGTACTTCAAATCTTTTGTGTACGGGTGGAAGGATATAATCGGTCGCTCCCACTTTGCCTTGGGAAGAAGAACTGAAGCAGTCCCAGGAAGACCACCGGACTAAATAAGAAGAGTGGAAGGAAAAATGAGAACAGAAAACTTCTTGCCGCAGAAAAAAGTCAAATTTGTATATAATTGTTAACATGCGGCAGTGAGGTGTTTTGCGTATGCGAAACATCTTATTGCTGCAAAATCCATATTGCCTCAAAGGCAAGGGAGGATGTATAATAATAATAAAAAAAAAAATAAAAAAAAACATTTTAGAGCCTGATCCATATATCTCTATCCTGAGCCAGCTGCTTTCTCCTCCTCCAGTCAATTTCTCTCTTGCTAAAGGCTTCTTTAATCCTTCTTCCCAGGTCGTTCTTGGTCTTCACTTTGGCCCCACCCATCCACTCTAACCTCACGGGTAATCTTGTGGATTCAGTTCTCGACCATTCGCACCACGTGCCCATACCATCTGAGTTGGTTTTCTTCGAATTTTTCTTCTGCAGGCCTCAGGTCCTGGTTTGCTTGTATGGTTGTGTTCCTGACGCGATCCCGTATGGTTTTCTCCTCTATTTTTCTTAGGTAGCGTATTTCCATTGGATTTGGCTCTTATGCTTCAGTACTCGCTTGCTTAGGTTAAAATCAGTAGGAAGACCACTTTCTTGGTTTCCTTGGAGACTTCCTTCTTATCTAGGAACCCTTTCTTTAGGGATTGGAAGCATCTTTTAGCCATCTTGATCCTCTCTTTGATGTCTCAGTTGACCCAGCCCTATTGGTTTAAATGAGCCACCAGTTACTTAAAATCTGATACCTGTTCTAAACATGTTCCATTCATCCTGAAGATTCGATCCCCACATTCACTCCTTCTTCTGATCCTCATATAATTTGTCTCTGTAATGTTTATCTCCATATATATGGTCTTTAACTCATTTTGTAGGACCTTAAGGTTAAACTGTAGGTTACGACAGCTGCTACCGAACACTATTATGTTGTCGGCGAATACAAGTACCGTCTTTGTATGCTCTGGAGATTTCTATATCCAAGATGGTATGGTCTCATTTCCTGTTTAGCTCGGTTAAGGGCAAAATCCAGCACCAGAATGAACAGGAGGGGACTGAGGCTACATCCCTGCTTTATCCCTTGATTCGTTAGGAATTCCCTAGATCTGTAATTATTCATACTGACAATATTTCTCTGTCTATCTTTGAGACCAAGGATGGCTCTTATATGGAAGAGAACAAAAAACTTTAAGGTGGTAATGATTCTATGAACAGTGAAGTAGTATCATTTTGATGATTCATAAGCCGAGGTGTGAAAAGTAAAGAATTTAACTACTTACTTCAATCGGAAGGTAGATAGGGTGAAAATTTTGCGTATACATAATTGCCCTAATTTTCTAGAAAATATTCCTTCTTTGCATCAGTTGAATGAATCTCTGTTTAGTGAAACAACATAGAAATGAGCTGTGAGATATTATGGTTGCTATTATCATTGTAATTTAGTAATTTTAAAGTACTCGTGAAATTTTTATTCAACTATTTACTATTTTGATTTTATTACTTTATGTTTAGGAAGAAGTTAAAAGTTGTCATCAAATTAAAGGCATTTTATTTGAATTGATTTGTTTCTAGATGGAATCATTTCAAGCAAACACTTATGAAAGATTTTGTTGGAAAGTCTGTTACAATAGTAGTTAGTCAACCTTTCTATGTCATCTCTTCCCGATCTATGGCACAATTCGTTGGTGGTGAAGAAATATATAGGTAAGATTTAATTAATTAGTACCTTAATTATAATAGGTTCTAAATATTATATTCCATATTACCAGTTACAAACCAGGCACCTATAATATTACAGGGTGTCTAGTGTGTGAGAATTATATGAGAATTTTGTCGGCGGTGAAAAAGCATGAATTTTCTATTTTTAAGGCAAAATTCAGGCAATTTACTCTACCATTTTTAAAAACATATTGTCAAATTATATTATGACATTCAATCCCGGGTTCTAAATTATTAATGGGATCACAATTGATAAAATTCCATGATAATAATAGGATGTATAAAAAAAAATGACCGTTTTAGACAAAAAATTAATTAATATATTAATTAATATATTTTTTTTATACTTTACAATAAAATTAGTATTCAAAATATAACCCATTGTTATCTAATGTTGCTTGCCATCTTTCCGCCAGTTGCATGATCCCCTGCTGGTACCACTCTTTAGGATGGCTATCGAAGAATTCCTGCACCGCTGTTTCGACTTCTTCAAAGGTATCAAATTTTTTCCCTTTCAAGAAGTGGGCCATTGACCAAAACAAATAAAAATCTGATGAAGCAAGGTCTGGGCTATATGGTGGGTGAGGAAGAAGTTCGATCCCATCAAGATTTTTTAATTTTTCCTTGGTCTGACGGGAAGTATGCGGCCGGGCGTTATCTTGCTGTAACAGAACTCCTTTTCGATTGACCAAAGCTGGATAAAGTTGCGACAGTTTTGCATATACTCTATCTAACTGTATGCAATAGAGGTCAGAGTTAATTATGGTTCCATGAGGTACGAATTCATGATGGATTACACCTTCATAGTTCCAAAATACGCAAAGCATTGATTTTTTTTCGAATTGTCCTCTTCCAGCAACCGGAAAGGCCGTTTGACCTTGACTTAACCACTGCCCACTAGTATTAGGATTTCGCCAGTAAACCCACTTTTCATCACAAGTAACAATTTTTTTGTAAAATCGCAAATCGTTAGGGTGATTCAAAAGATTTTTGCAAATCTCTACCCTTTTGGCAGATTGCTGGGGCGTCAGCTCGTGCGGGACCAGTCTGCTGCTCCTTTTCACCTTCCCCATGCTGTGCAGATGGCGACACACAGTATCTTTCGACGCTCCGCACTCCATGGCAAGGTCTCGAGTACTTGTGGCTGGATTTGAGTCTATAGCTTCCTGAAGAGCATCATCTATATCCAACGATGGTCGCCCTGACCCCTTCTTCCGTTCTAAGGTCGTATCTCCACTGTGAAATTTTTGGAACCAACGCCACGTGGTACGCTCGTCAAGGAGACCTTCTCCTTCAATTCTGTTGATTTCACGAGCCGCTTCAGAACGGTGCCAAATCGCCGCTTCAGAACGGTGCGTAAGACACCGTCATGTTGCTTCTCCAGCAAAAACTTGTGAACTGAGGTATTATTGAGTAAGTCCAGTGTTGATAAATAAAGTTGGATTAACTTTCTAAAGAGTACAGGACTTGTTGGTAAACAATAAATAGGATTAAAGTCTTTACAGTCCTTGGAATTCATGCATTTGACGAAACGGTCATTTTTTTTTATACACCCTATTAGAATCTGCCATTGTTCCCGAAATCGATTGCATTTAACTAAAAAGTCAAGAACTATTTGCAGAGGTTCTATGTTTATTTCTATTCCTAATTGTACCTATACCTATACCTAATTGATTCTATACCTAAGGATGCCACATCAGGATCAAGGCAGGTAAGGCCTTGACTAAATTGATAATTGAGGGGGGATTTTACCTATATATTTCTTGTCATTACTTTTAAGTAATGTTTACACTTTGTCGTAAAATTAAGATTATCAAGATCACTCATTTCTTTATTTTCCAAATGCTGCTCTTGTGCTGAGTATATTCCCATTATTGTGATAAATATATTAAGCTTTAAATGTTATTATGTAAGTAATTATAATAAGGTTACCGAACCGTTAATTTGAAAATATATATATATATATATATATATTTTATATTAATTTAACCATTATTGTGGGTAACCACCTATTTTTTAAATTATTTTAAATAATTTATTTTTGAAGAGAAAAGATTTGGCTCCGCCAGGAATCGAACCCATCAGTGAAGAGGAAGGATTTGGCACCGTTTGGAAGCGACTCCGTGGTTTAATGGTTAGCATACCGCGCATGTCACACGGAAGACCCGGGTTCGATTCCCGGCGGAGCCAAATCTTTTCTCTTCAAAAATAAATTATTTAAAATATATATATATATTATATATATAGACATTCAAAATGTTAATTCAACATCTGTAGACATTGAGAGGTCCTAGTTTTTATATAATCTTGTTTTTTATAAAGTTTTTATATTAAATTTGTTTGTATATAAAGCTTGTTTTATATAATCATAATATGATTTTATATTATGATTTAATAATATGATTTATTATATTATAATAAGTCATATAAATAGTTAATGATAAATATTTTAAATTTAAATATTAAATAGAAAATTCCTCAAAACGAAAATTGCACATTATCTCTAATTATTTATTGTAATATATATATATATATATATATATATATATATATATATATATATATATATATATATGTATATATATTTATATATATATATATATATATTTATATATATATATTATTTTTATGTTTTTGTTTCCTTCCTATTCCTTTATATAATTTCTCTTATTGGTTATTGTTTCGTTATTCTCATTTAGCCCTGATGAGGACCTTTAATACGGGTCAAAACGTCGGCAAAATTAAATATGTGATTCTTGCATATTAGTCCTACCTATTTTTACCGCACACTCTAACCATTTCCTCTTAATTATATTTAACAATAATTACACCTAAGTGTTATTAGGATATATACTGGGGAGTCTATAATTAACTTTTTATCAGTTATTGACTAAATTTGAATCACTGGTTGTCCATAGGTGAGATATAAGTGAAAGGATAATAATTTCTTATAAATGTAATTCAGGGTAGGTAATTTAGGGCAGGAGGGTTAATTCTTTAATTTTTATTCGAGTTTGATTATACGTTTATACAGTTTCAGTCATAGATCAAACTGTAATTACTATTATTAAAATAATAAGAACTTAATTGTTGCCAAAAATTCAAAAACACACATTAAATCAATTGATTGTTATATCAACAACTTGGATGTTTCACATCTGCGGAGTGTCCCGTGACAGCAAAATTTTTTTTATAGTAAGTTATTCAGGATACATAAATTCATTTTTTAAAGATTATCGTTTCTAGAAGTATATAGTCTTTCTGGATCATTTGGTGTAAACCCTTACCAACTTCTTGAAACTTGCCAAGATCTAAATTTTCTTGGTGATGCTCCTGGAGCTTAGGATCCACCCCTTCTTTTTTATTATCTTTTTTTTATTCCAAATTACATTTCCTGAGAAGTTGTGTTTTTCCATTTTAAATGCTCCATTTTTCAGAATCTACACATCATATCAGTATAATTAACTTTTCTACTTAACAAGTAAAATCGAATGAGGGAACTTTCCAGCATTTTTATTTTTCAGAAAACTCATCAAGTCTTAAGAAAAATACATTTGAACTTTAAAAAAACATTAAAAAAAATGTACAATAATTTTTGAATTTTAAAAATAAGGAAAAATAATAATGAAGCAAAATATCAAAAAAATGGTTTGTTTGACATCTATTTTATAATAACTTAATACACTCAAAGAAAGAGGAATGGTAAAAATTAAGTAGTTATTGACTGCTGTTGTTGGTGATTGGTGCAAAAAACACACCCATTTTTTAGCCCACATTGTCTGATATCAAAACTTCCCGTATGTAAATATTTTCTTAAATCGCATGCATAATTTTCCACCTATCCCATCTGAACAAAGCAGATGATATACCAATGAAACAGGTTGAATAGTTAAATAGAAAACTTAATTTGAAACAAAGGTCAGGTTGGGGCTTCTGAATAAATCTAACCACATTACATTGATTTTAAAAAGATAATAGAGAGTAAAATAAAACTAAAATATCCCGTTAAATGAATTCAAGACATGATAGGTCCAAATAACAGTTATGGAAGGTAAAAAGAGTCCAAACTGCAGTTTGGATCTAGGGAATTCATTTGAAATTCAAACTTCTTCATTAAATCGTGTCTCCTGAAAAGTTGTGTTAATCCATTTTTAATATACCTTTTCTCAGTATCCTACTCATCACATTGATATAGTTTTTTTGTTTGTGTAACAAGTTCATTCAAATGAAGAATGTAAAGAAAGAAAAAAACCTAATATTTTAAAAATGGCTTAAGAAGTGTTATATTAACTTAGCAAACTCAAGGAAAACCAAATAATCTTTCTATAATGTGAAAAAAATATAAATCAAAATTCTGGGATAAAGACTTTAACAGGTAGCCACAGTACTCAATTCTCCCAGTTTGCCTTCGTATTGCTTATAGGTTTTTTGAAGATTGCTTAAATGTGTCACATGAATTATATTCAGATTACCAAGAAAAAGTACATGCCTTTTTTTTAGGTTTAAACCAATCTCAATACCTTAGATATTTATTGTTAGTATTCATGATGTTAAAAATTTTAATTTATATAATCTGTTTAATCTATCAGTTTTATTTTTCTGTATCACACTGTTTAACGAAAACTATCACCACTTCTTTTTTCAGTGGTTTCTTTGGTTCTATTGCTGAAGTCTATAGGAATGAAGGGATACGTGGTTTTTTTACTGGTTTAGTTCCTCGATGGCTGGGAGAAATAATAACATTAGTTTTATCTAGTTTTGTTATTTATGGTATTAACAATTATCTCATTCATGACCCAGAGATAAAATCTTTAAGCAGTGCTTCGATTCAGGTAAAAGAATTTTTTATATTTTCCATAATTTAGTCTAATAATAAATTATTATTAAAAGATTTTTTTATATTTTTCATAATTTATTCTAATATCAACTTATTATTAAAAGATTTTTTTTTTTATATTTTTCATAAATTATTCTAATATTGAATTACTTTAAGTCCAGGATTGTTGGTATAGCTCATAAACGTATGTAATTTACCTGACAGCGCATGTGTGGACTCTGATGTTAAAGGCCTATAACACGGTCACAGTATTTAGTCCCTAAAGGGGTATATTAACAATATATTAACACAGTATTAATGGTTTCTATTCCATTAATTCTTCTATTAATCTCTATTCTTCTTTTCTCGCTGAATTATATTTATTCAAAGCTCACCTTTTCATGGTAGATGAGGCCTATACTGTGTTCTACATACTTTTATATGACACTTCTAAGGATAAGAAGACTTAAAAATGCAATTGAACCCCATTGGTCTTATAATCTTGAATTTCAGGAGAATATGATTTGTACCTTTCACAAATGTAGCGTTTTTTAATATATTAATAATATTAATGTTATTACTAACAGAAAAACGTAGAGTAAAGCTACAATGATGTGTTTGCATCTACCAGAACTACCAGCTTTACACGTACAATTACAAGAACATTGCTTATTATTATTAATAAACTAGCTTTGGGGCCCGGCTTCGCTCAGGGAGTTGTGGAATAGGTGGAATGAAACAATAACTTTAATCTGTAATAGTACAGAAAAATAGACCAAAATTAATCATGGTTTTTTTTTTTTTTTTTTTGACTTTATTTAATAAATTCACAACTGTAAAATAATTATTACAACCAGTGAATGTGATGACTACATGAGAAAATAATAATAAGAAAGAAAAAAAAAAAAAAAAAAGAAAAAAAAAAAAATAGAAAAATAGTCATGAAGGCATGAAGGTAAAGGTCATCCAATGATGCCTCTCCATAAAACTTTAAATTTTGTTGGTCAAAAGATCCCTATTCCAGCTCCTTCGTAAACGTCGTCGTGTGTCCGGTAAGTCTTGTGTTGATAGTCCTTGAATTAATGGATTTAAGTGTGCGTTAAGTTTGTCATGAAATCGTTTATATAATGCTTTAATAGATGACTGAGCGTAAGGAGTCTTTAAATCTTTGTGCAAGTTCTTGTTACTTATATAGGGTGGAGCGGCCGTGATAAGTCTTAGTACCTTTGACTGAAATTGTTGCAGTTTTAATATGTTACTTTTTTTAGCATAGCCGTATATTTGGGCTCCGTAAGTCCAGATAGGCCTAAGTAAATACGTATAAATTTTGAGTTTTTCGGTTAATGGTAATTTTGATCGTTTATTTAAGAGATGTTGCAATAATTTAAATCTTGAGTTTAGTTTTTGTCTTGTTGATTTGATGTGAGGAGTCCAGGTCATTCGTTTGTCCAGCGTCAGTCCTAAATATTTTACTGTGTCGGTACGGACCAAATTTTGTTGCTCTAAATGAACAGGAGGACACAGCCCACGTCGAAGTGTGAATGTGATTTGAACAGACTTTTTGATGTTGATTGCTGTTTTCCATTTTATACACCATTCTTGAAGAAGATCAAGATGACTCTGCAAATACTGCGAGGCCTGAGCCGGGTCGCTATGTTTGGCTAAAACGGCAGTATCATCAGCGTATGTGGCAGTGAGAGTATGTTCTGTTGTAGGCAGGTCTGAGGTATAGATTGTGTACAATAATGGCGCTAATATGGAACCCTGGGGGACTCCAGCTTTTGATAAAAAATAAGAGGAGAACGATGCACCCTGGCGAATCCTGAAGAATCTGTCGTGTAAGTAAGATTGCAGTATTAAGTAGTAGGTGCTGGGGAGTACTGTCTTTAGCTTATAGAGGAGTCCTGCATGCCATACTCTATCAAACGCTTGTTGGACATCTAGAAAAGCGCCTGTCACGTATTGCTTCTTCTCGAAGCCCGTCGCTATAAAATCTATGACTCTATGAAGTTGATGGGTTGTGGAATGATGATGGCGAAATCCGAACTGGTGATGAGGTAAAGTTGGCTGTAAAAAAGGTAGTAATCTATGGTATAGTAATTTCTCTAAAAGTTTTGCGAATGTCGGCAGCAAGCTGATAGGTCTATAAGAAGAAGGTAAATGAGGTGGCTTATTCGGTTTTAAAATCATTATAATTAAAGAGAATTTCCACTGAATTGGGAAGTGCGTTGTACGTAGCACCGAATTGTAAAGTGCTGTAAGAAATACAAGAGCCTTTTGTGGAAAATGCTTAATTATTTCGGTAGTGATCATGTCATAACCCGGGGACTTGCGTGTTGGTAACTTGCTGATTTCATCTTTTACTTCTTTCGGTGTGAATGATTTTGGCGGGATCGAAAGCTGTAAAGCTGCATCAAGATTACTTAATATTATAGAGTCATGGTGTGGATTAATAAGGTGTGAGTGGGGTTGAAAGATAGTGGACATGTAATCACCAAATCGTTCTGCTTTTTGTTCGTCTGTAATATCATAGGCAGCATCTGGAGATACTTTCAATGGCAGGGAACTGTTATTTTCACGGAGTAGTCTTCTGGTTGATCTCCACAAACTGCCATCATCAGCATTCAAAGATGAAAAGTAATTATCAAACTGTTGAGATTTAAATGATCGCAGTTCAGTTTTTAGTTTATTGTTAAGGCGATTATATTCCTTTTTTTCAGACTTTAACTGTGATCTATGCCAGCGTTTCCGAGCCCTTCGTTTTTCCATGATTAGCTGTCTGATATATAAAGGGTATTCTGGCAGTATATGTTGTTTTGCTGGAAGAGGTGTGGATGCCTCATATGCTGCTTGCTGAACCTGTGTAGTGAAAAATTCAGTTGCCTCTTCAACTTCTGTTGCAGTTTTTAGTGAGAAAGGTATAGTTAGGCGTTCGTTCAAAAAATTTTGAAATTGTTCCCAGTTCGTCGATCCTTCGATCAGTGCGTGATTTTTTATGACGGACTTCGGCAGTATTTCGTTTAATGTGAGAAATACCGCAGAGTGATCTGATGTTATTTCGAAATTACTTTCAATCGTAAATGAACGTGGGTTGAAACCTTTCCCTATGAAGAAATCTAGAAGGTCCGGTAGCTTGTTCTTAGACATAGGCCAATACGTCGGAGAATTAGGAGCGAGAGTGAATAGATTGAGGTTGCGAACCGCAGTCAGCAAGCTCCTTCCCCTTGGAGTACAGAGTCGAGAGCCCCACTGTGTATGTTTTGCGTTAAAATCTCCTCCAGCTAAAAAACAGGTTCCTAGACTGGAAAAGAAGTTTTGGAAAATTTCTGTGGTGATCGAAAATCGCGGAGGGCAGTACACTGCAGAAATGATTATGTTTTTCTGTTGGCATTGAAGTAAAACATTAGCTGCTTGTATATGGGGGGTTGCATAAGATGGTAACTGGTAATGTTTAAGCCTAGTACGTATTATAACCGCTGCTCCGCCATGGCTCCTGTTATCTGGGTTGTCTGTTCGGTATATTGTGTAATCTTGAATAAAAATTCGAGAACGTGTTGTGAGATGGGTCTCACTAATGAGGGCTACATCAATACGTTTGTCGTGTAGGAGAATGTCTAGTTCGTTTCTATGTTGTAAAAGTCCGTTAGCATTCCAAAGTAATATTGAGATGTTGTCTGTTGTAAAATTAAAATTATTAATAACCATATTTAGAGCATAAAGACTGTGTTATTTGTTGAATATGGCTTATCATAGTCATCAGGGGCTGAAATAGGGTCTTTAATTCTGAGACAAATGAACTTAAATGTATAGGCATATCTGTACCATACGGTACCTGGAATGGATGCTCCTGTACCCTCATACCTGAATATTCTTCCTCTGGTGATCTGATCTGTGAGGCCTGCGTTGTCCAGCCGGGACGAGGAGCTCGTTGTGTTGCCGTAGGTCCCGTCTGTTGACGTGGAAGTGCTGGGAAGGCTTGATGGTCGTCTGGCGCTGGAGCAGGAGGTTGGGTCACATGAGGTTGGCGATGCCGAAATCTTAAGTTCCTGAGCTCCTGATACGTCCTGCAACCTTTGTAGTTCGCCGGGTGAGGGCCTTGGCAGTTTGCACACTTTGCTGGAGTATCACGAGTTTTGCCACATTCACCTGAAGCGTGGTTCCCTCCACACCTAATGCACCTATAAGGATGGCGGCAGTACGTCTTGGTATGACCAAGTGCTTGGCAACGAGTGCACTGAACAACTGCACGTTTCTTTCGTGGTTCTTCAACTTCGACCCGGCAGTGAAATATCTTTTTTATGTCGAAAATAGCCTCTGAGTATGTTTCAGGTTCAATATCGACAAAAAACATGGGAAGTGGTAGTTTGTTGTAGGACAGAACGCCGGCTATATTTCTCACCTTAAACCCTTTAGCTTCCAATTCTTGAACTATATACTCTTTTGGCGTTGAGTGGTGGATGTTTTTAATGACAACCCGCCTAGCCCTTTTGTCTGGCAACTGATAGGTGTGAAAGTTGGCTTTTTGGCATTCTAGAAAATGTACTAAATTTCTATAAGAAGCCGGTGTTGTAGGGTATATTATTACACCCTTTAGTGTAGACTTTACTCATAAGAGTTAGGCTCACAGACAAGGTTTAACTGCCTAACCATTTCACCAAAATTGGCTATGTCATTTAATATAATAGGTGGTGGCTTCATAATTTGGTTAATGTTTTCAGCTTCATTGTTGCTAGGGGCAATGGGATCGTAACGGTTATGGGTGCTAACATAACCTTCATCTTTCTTAGCACATTTCCTTGGGTCTTTATTAGTTGTAGATGACCTTTTGCGACCTGTTACTAATTGCCAACTGCATTCTGAACTGTTTACCTCAGATGCTGGAGGATGATTGTCTACAGTTGAAGAGTTTCTTACATCGGCACATGTGCCCGGCTGGTCCTCCATGGAAGCCCACCAAAGCTCACACACACCTTTTCCTTATTTCAGTTGTTAACTAAATCAATCAACTATTTAATTTAAACCACATAACACTACAAAAAATACAAAATTTTAAGCAAAACACTAAAAAACTTGGAGACACAATTTTTGAGGTAACCACACTTTAATAGCCGATCAGCTGTTTTTTGATCATGGTTAAAACAAAAATTTGTACCATCCTGAAACTTCAGTTTAGTATTAGTGGTAAGTTTCGAAACCTCAGAGTCCGCCCATATATAGTTTGGGTATAAGAGATGCTATTAATGCGGTTCTCTCAATGCGTTTTCTTCCCTTTTCTAGATTAGGAAAAATTATTTTGGCATCAAATATGTCCTGGTATGTACCATTTTGTATTGTTTCTCTGTTCTGATTCTATTGAGACCATTCTCATGACGGTACCGCATCCTTATCAAGTTGAGTAACTTCTCCTTTTTCGAATCCGGTTGAAAGTTTACGAACAGAACAGAACTATTAAACAGAAATATTATATGAACACTTTATTTTCGATATACAATCCATTAGGTTATATATTTTATTCATATTATCTATAGGTTATCTATTTTATTCAGTGTTAGTTTTTATTCGCTCACTACACTAATAAGCAATTTTTCTTTTGTTGTAAATTTACTCTTATATTGTATATTTATTAAAGGCAATGTTTCGACCAATTCTCTCCTCTTCTGTAAAACTTAATTCGCTTAGGAATCCAGTTGGTTTTGTTTAATTTTAATTTTACTTCTTTGCAGAGATGTAATGACCTTATTGAAAATAAAAAGGAAAAAATAATTATTTATACATAATCTCGTGTAATTTAAAGAAAACAGCAGAAGCTAAAACCATAACAAACCGAACTAATAAACGATAACCTTATGAATTGAGTTTAGCTAGCGCTCCTGGCTTCCAAATGCCGAACTAAATTTTTTCATTCATTAACTCGCCTGGGCTTATTAAAGGCACTAATTACATGTAGCGAGAGGCTTAAAATTACAGCCCTTGTCCCTTCAACATTACACACTTAAAATGAAAACTGAAACCTTCTTCATCATTAGGGGTAATAGGGCAATACGACGACATACCATACTTGATAGTACGTGGAGTCATTTATGAGCCTTTTCGGCACGCACATTGTACACTTTGCTTTATAATATATATTGATTTGATTTCCACTTTTATTTGATGGTGCACTCCTTTAAGATTGAAGGTACAAGGCTTGTAAAATAACTATCTTTTTACTTCTAGATGTTATTCCACATGCAATTATGTGGTTTGCATCAAGGACTGCCCTTCAATTAATGGTCTTTTAAAATTACCAATTATTTCTATGACATCAACTATGTCTATCCCTGTTCCTTCCAACATTTTGTAAAACTACTAGCGCACCCTATTGCGCGCGCAAGTATCAAAGATTTTGTTGACAAAAACAAATATGTTTTAACATCGATGTTTTGGACAAAATATAAGTTAATAAAATATGAAAACGCAAAACCACAGTATTATAATTGAAGAGTCCACGGAAGAAAGGGGGAGAGTCAATTTTTTCCGAATTTTAGTTATATACATATAATTGTTCGTCTAGATGAGTAGAATATGTTGGTGAAAAGAAATAGTCAGAAAAAATGACAGTCGGTTGATTACAAGCGATGGAAAGAACCACGTACTCGGAAGAAAGGGGGAATGTCCACGCGGAAAAACCTAGAATGGGGGAGAGTCATGTTAGAAGTTATATGGATTGTGTATTAATATCACCATTTCATCAATAAAAAAGGGAAGAAAGGGGGAGCGTCCATGACTATCCCCCTTCCTGTTATGTTTAAATTGTTTTTTTTTTACTAAAACATTTTTATTTAGAGCGTGATATGTCTGTTTCGGGCAAATTTATTATTTTGACACGCAAAACAAAAAGGAAAAGGACATATAAAAAAATTGAAGAAAAATGATAAAAGATACGTAATTAATTAAAGATCCAAACCTAAAAACTGGATTTTCTCGGAAAACACTCCAAATGACATCCCCCCTTTCTTCCGTGGACTCTTCAATTGGATTACTTATTTAATGCAGCTGCTCGCAAAATCTTTTAAAATATTCACCAAAAATTCGAGTCTCTGTATATACTATGGAAACGTCATCAATGTATGAATATGTTTTGGGTCCTAACAGTTGAATATTTAATAAATGAATATGAAAAACCAGCTATGTCGAAAACATCAATGTTTTTATACATTACTTATGAAACATCAATTTAAATACGTTTGGACACTAATATGTTAATGTTAAATAACTTATAAATTAAAAAAACATCGATATTGGTGTTGAAAACATTTATTTTCCTGAACATTTTGTTGTTCTTCGACATTAGGTATAGTTGAAATAATACCTATCATATTTAAATAATTTAGACAAAAAAGAAGAGGAACAATGACAAAACACTTAAATTAATTTTTGTTTTATTAACTGGTAAGAATAGCAAAGAATAGGTAAGTCCACTTTTTTATGCAGTCAACCCACAAAACTTTACATCAATATGAATAAAAGAATCATTCAAATTATAAAACTGTAGAATTATTTTAATATATTTGACAGAATCTACAAATAAAAGTATAAAATAAAATGAATGTAGTATATAAAATAGAAAGTATTATAGAAAATAATTTGATGAAAGTATATCTAAAATAAATCTACTTATAAAATAATTCGTACATCATTAGTTTCAACATGAATTTAATTATGCAAACATAATAAAAATGTATTGTTAATACTTTATACTTTTATTGTTAATACTTTATAAGTTTAAAGAATTAACAATTCATTAATACTTGAATTTCACATTGTAAGGTACATTAATAGTTATTCTAACCAATTTTCGTTATTTGATTTAGTCTTCTTTCACACTGGAAGTGCATCTGTATGTTTTTGCAAAATTTTGTCCCTAATATTAAAAAACGCTACATTTGTGAAAGGTACAAATCATATTCTCCTGAAATTCAAGATTATAAGACCAATGGGGTTCAATTGCATTTTTAAGTCTTCTTATCCTTAGAAGTGTCATATAATAGTATGTAGAACACAGTATAGGCCTCATCTACCATGAAAAGGTGAGCTTTGAATAAATATAATTCAGCGAGAAAAGAAGAATAGAGATTAATAGAAGAATTAATGGAATAGAAACCATTAATACTGTGTTAATATATTGTTAATATACCCCTTTAGGGACTAAATACTGTGACCGTGTTATAGGCCTTCTTGACAAAGAATCTAAGCCGGCTTCTGTACCATGTAGTTTGGATACTTTTTGGCTATATTCCCATTTCTTTTTTCCCTACACTTAAATTTATTTTTAAGTTTTTCAATATCCTGTATCACCCTGACTTTGGTCAGGTGATTTCTAAACTGGTGGATTTGCGACGGTGCTATGGCTCATCAAAAATGAGTTCTCTTTAATTTTGAAAATTAGTATATCCTATTGTCAAAGGTCACTAGGAGGCCACTGTCATTTCAGTCTACAGGGAGGAGGAAAGAGAAAGGATGAGTGGATTAGGTTGATGAATTGTAGATTGAAATGTTTGGAATAAGACTTCTAAATTTTACTTTTGGTTTGCTCATGTAGTTATGTGTGATTTGAAATAAACCAGGGCGTATTTACGATTTTTCTTAAAATTTTAGATTGTGCAATTTTTATTTTGTTTATGTTGACATGTTTAGCAGAACCCTGAAGTTCTGCTGTGTATGTTCAAATAGGCCTTAGAATAGTGGTATAGATTCATCGCTTGGTTCTCAGTTGAGTGAAGATCTGTAGTCCGGATGTGGGTCGAGTTCTTGTTTTTTCAATTTGATATGTATATTTCATGTCAGTCTTTCATCTAAGTACTGTCTGAGTTATCATACATAATATTCTGTGGGTATTATGTTGCTGTTGATTGTCACAGTGACAAGTAAATTTTCGTAAGGACAAACTGACATGATTAGATTTGGTTGCATTTATTTTAAATTTTCCATTTTTCGAACCACTTTTTAAGTTCAAAGAAATATATAGATTTAAAAACTTTTTATATTTAAAAACGGACAATTTTTCATAATAAATACAAATTTACAATTAATACTTTTTAGGTTAACCTAGATATAAATTTAGGAAGCAAAAAGATGAAAGAACATGAGGGTTTGTAAGACTTTAGAAAATGCATTTCTATGAAGCCTAGCTGAAAGAAAGGGACTGAAACTTCTCCTGAGAACTACTAGATAGAGTTAGGGGCAGAAGTTATGTATAAGTGGTCTTCTGCCCCTAAAGAGAGAGAAATAAAAAATCATTTATAGGTCAGGTGGACCAGTGCGCTTTTAACAGAAAAATCAATCCACGGTCCGTAAAAGGTTAATCTTTAAGGTCATTCTGCAAACATTGCACTAGTATAAAGGAAGGATAAAACTATTAAAAAATCATACTGAATAATCTAATTTGCTGTTACAATGTTCCTTAGTAAATATCTTTCATAAGTATAGTAATGTATTTATTTGTATTATTTTTTTTCCAGTTCATATGTCATACTCTTACGTATCCTTTCACTGTTGTGTCTGCTTGTTATACTGTCAACAACTGTGGGTAAGTTAATTAGTGAAAATATCAATTGTTATATTATGTACAAAAATATCTGAATCGATGCGATTAAACTCTATTGGTTTGGCTATGATTGACTGTTTTTAAAGTATAAAACATTTTAGTCTTTATGCTTCTGAAGATAATGTTTTTCTTCAGGATCTCAAATGTACTCTGTGTAACACTTGTTGCACCTTTCTTTAAATATAAATAATGAAAGAACCTAATTCAGAACTGTGAAGAAAATTTTTTAGAGTGAATCAAGCAATATCACATTTAACAATATCAAGTTTATCATTAAAAGTAAAAAAGCTTTTATATCATTGTGTCACAAACCGCAAATATCACAGATTCTTTGAGTAAAGCACATCAAAGAAATTTATGAGATAAATACTTATTGAATAATAAGAACAACAATAATTGTTTTCTGTATTGATTATTCAACTAAAAGTGTTTTAAGTTTAATTATGTAAACAATTAAAATATTTTTTAAATGATCTGCTGTGGCACATTATTTGGTAAAACTTGATATTTATGTTAAAAGATGGTGTCATTCAGTCTGCTGTCATGTGTCTCTCATGATGTAGCCTTACCTTTTTAGGGTGTGACTTTAAACAAAAACTTACTAATAATTACTAACTTACAAAAAGTTACTAATCTTTAAAAATAACAATATTTTTTATTTTAGCCTCGCAGCTGGACATCCTCCACAAATGCCTATATTTGATAATTGGACTCATACTTGGAGATACCTTCAACAGATTAATCAACTCAACAGAGGTTCTAATACATTATTTAGGTACTGTCCTCCTACCAGGCAACCTGGATCTCTTGATGCAAAAATGTTGGATACTTTGAAATAAAAAAATATTTATGTATATAAATAGAAGTCCCTTTTTCTTCTGTTTAATTGAATTTTTAAAAAATAGACCAAAAATTGTGAGTTCCAGCTTCATTTTTGAAAAAAAAAACATGAGGGCTTTAAAAAATTATTTAACTTTTTTTATATAATGTATATAATGCTAGTTGTAGATTTATTATATTTCTTCCTATTGTAAAATATATTTGTAAACCATAAATCAACTATATTACAAAAGTAAAATTTGTTCATGAATCGTAGATTAATAATAATAATGAATTGTTTATTTATCCTTGTCCCGGGCTTTATATTGTCCAGGGTATAACATAATAAAAAGGGAATAATGTTAATATATCAAAATTTTATTTTATTATTCCCTACATGTAATTAACTTTGGCAATTTTTAACATCATAATATTAAATACAAAATTAGAATAGGTTAAAAGAGATTTTATATAATTTCTGTAAATCTAAATGCCGATTTAAGTTTTATCTGTACAGTATAACTTACCATTACAATGAAGTGAGGTTGGGCAACAAATTACATAAATACTTAAAAACAATAAAAAAGACTAGTTTTATAAAATAAAAATTTATTATAAGGGATACGCTCTCTATACAAATGTAGAACATTAACACAGATGACACAGCGATTTATAACCCTCCTTCCACAAAACAAAATTTTAAAATTCATTGTAAAAAAATTAGAATGTGATAATCTCAGAATAAAATTCTGAGACAATACCTACTCCATAATAGGTATACTATCGGTTTCAAGAACTAACAATAGGAGGGATAGAGTTTAACTTTAGATAACAATAGTCAAGTTTTATAAAAGCTTTTAGATAGATCAAATTCATGTATACCGATTTTCTTTTTATTCATTCTTACTTTCTCACTAACTTACCTCTAAATTTACATATAAACACATTGTAAATGCATCCTATATCGACAAATTAAATAGAACGATGGTGTATTTAAATATATAAACATTTTTATCTTAGAATCTATAAAGGTCATCACCTACTCCGTTGTCTAATGTACGTAGTAACTATTTACAAAACCAGCAGCATTGCCAGTAAGAATTAAAATAATAAACCGTAATAGTCCTCTTAACAGCTGTGCTAGCCTCTCATACAAAAATCATCAAGAGAGCCATCACTACTCAGCAGTTTAAATCCACACACAAAATTCATGAGTCATCCATTGAAATTTTAACATTGTTTTCTTCCCAAATATTACAATAAAAAATATAATTGTCTATACACAGATTTAATAATTAGCTCTTCATTTCATTTTTCACTATTTACACAAGAGTCATTTGGTGTCCAATTAATAAATAATATATCTATCATAATTTTGGGAATCAAACACTTTCCCGAACAGCTAATGACCCTGCCAAAGTCCAACATAGTTCCAGAGATCAGAGATAAGGAAGTATGACTATGGTTCGTCTGCCATAAATGAATTTTGAGATTTCAGTTCTTCAAGATTCTTAATTTGTTGACGCAGAAACAAGACCCTAGGAACAGAAAAAATAAAAAGGTATTAATATTTAAATCATGATTGTTTATTCAATACCATTACAATAAAAAACAATATTAAAAAAAAAGTAATGACCTAGTCAATACCAAGACTTGTCAAGGCATAATAATATCTAATAGATTTTCCGGTAAACAACTCATCAAGGGACTATTATAAAAATATTTAGACTAAAAGACTAATTGAGAATTCAATTATCAAGAAAAAAAGCAAAAATAATGTAATTATTTCAAAATAAAAAATGGATAAATTTGCACACTAGTACGGAATTCAAATTAAACACACAATGAAGGTAATTAATATTTATTAAAATATTATATTTTCCAAAATAACTAATGAAAAACACAAGTGTATGTAGATACATGATTTTTTTTAAAATATACTTTTCCATGAAAATATACATTTCCATAATCTAAACATATTGCATGGAGGGATTTCAAAGAACTTAGTCTCATATTTTAATTTTTACAACACTCAATACTTACCACTTTGATCACTATTCTTATTGGTTAAATTGGAAGGCACGAACTTATCTTGAATGAAAACTAAACGGATATGAATTACAAAACTGTATATGAAACTATATATGATCTGGATATGAATTACAAAACAGGTACACTAGGGGAGGGGGTAATTCGATATAGAAAAAAGAAAGATGTCTTGTTGTTTGCACTTAGTTGTGAGAAAAAATTAATTTATCAAAAGTGAGTACCTTGAATCGGCAGAGCACTCTTAATGCTGCCAATGGAATGAAAATATTTTAAATACTAAACCTATCTAAATGTTAATGGTTTCTTCGATTTATTATGAATTATTCAAAGGTTGGGTTTGTAATATCGAGTCTTAAATTAATGAGTTGACTGTAAAAATAATTTAGATTCACTACTTTTGTTGCGTGATGCCCACTCATAAGACATTTATTAACATTCATAAAATGGATTTTATGCTTTCAATATATGAGAGGTTTCTAACCTACATAATAACTGAAGAACAATAAACTAGACATATAGTTGAAAAACTGAGGCCCAAGTGCATTCAGCTTATGAAGTAAATAATACAATAAACCCTTTATGACAGCCAGGGGAGAGATTGAAAAGGAAGAATTTGACATATAATCTCCTAAAACAAGGGTGTATAGCTTGAAAGTGGAATGGTAAGCCTAAAGGGCTGGAGGGGATAAAGTTATTCCCACCATAGTTTGAATTTAAGAATTGATTATGAGTAATTATTAGTTCTGAATATATTATTTTCAGTAGCAAAAAAAAAAAATGTAATTCAAGCAAACAATACAAGTTTTAATTTATATTCCCATTTCAATTTGTTCTGTATATTATCTGGGTGCAAACAATAAGTTACAGTTTTACAAAAAAAGAAGAGAGAAAATTAACATCAAACTTCACACGTATCCAGAAACATAGCAAACTATAGGAAGGCAGGTGGTTATATAATCATATAATTCCAACTTAATGTAAAGACCAATAATTAATGGATCAATATCCTGATTATTACATTAAAACATTTCATTTTGTTTCTAATGTTTTTGTCTTATTTTTATCAAAGTAAATTACAAACAAATAACCAATGTAAAACATTAACACGATAAGAAAATGACGTAGGAGCATTTTAAAGGATCACAGTCAAGCAATACCCGCTTTATCTGTAGATATATTGTATTATTTTTAAACATTAAATTTCTTGAGCAGTGCCTTGAAAACCAAATTTAACGAGTGAAAAACACCCTCGATCTAACTGGTATGAAACCCATTTGATAAATATTAAAATGGCATTGGCAGAGAGAACAGCTTCTACCATGAAACATTTGTCATAAACATTATAAAAAAGGTGCAGATGCGGAATCGATGATTAGCGGACATTACTACATAAGAACAGTTTGTAAAAAATAGTGGGCAAATCCTCATTTTTTTATATTTTGTGTAATTTCAGCATCTAGCAAAAGGGTATTAAATGTATTACATACCATATCCGATTTGCTTAATATAATTTTTATCATATATGTCAGGGTTGAAGCAGATCTCTCTGCTAATGCCATATTAATCATAGAAAGGGTAACTCTGAGGAAGAAAGAGAAGAGATAAGCGGGTTTGAGTTGAGCAGTGAAATCTGGTGTATTTGCTATAAATGTATGGTATATGGTGCAGTTTAGAAATATGCTGTGGAGCCTTAAAAATAATTTTGATTGTGTTGTTTGAATATGTTTGTTTATATGCACCTGTTTAATCTAGCTCTAAAGTTCAGCTCTATAAGACCATACAGGTATTAGTGTAGCGTTATATATTAGTTTTATGTTTCGTTAGTGATGATCTGTAGCCCGGAAGGAGTATATTATCTTGTCAGTTCTCGTCTTTGTATGTATGTTCCAAGTGAGTTTTTTGTCCAAATATTATACTCCAAGGTAATATATATAAAATTGTCTTTGGTGTCTGAAAAGTTAGAAGGTATGGAGTAATGTACGAGGTGTGGTTAATAAATAACGAGACTGACGCTGCTACAGAAGAAGTGCGCATGCGCCAAACGCCAGCAACCAACAGCTGTTATCGTGAAGCCTTCTCTTTCGAATGTAGTGCCTCTCGCTTCTGTAAACAAATCAGTACAGCCGTAGCCTTCGTTCGCATTAGAGTTGATTTTTTGTTTCGCCGGAAAAATGTTAAGTGTAACAGTAGAGCAACGAATTGTTGTGAAATTTCATGTGAAACTTGGAAAAACCGCTACTGAAACTTATAATTTATTGAAAGAAGTGTATGGCAATGAATGCTTATTGCGTGCACGTGTTTTTCAAGATGGCCGAGAAGCAAATCAAAATTCAAAGCAATGTTGATTGTTTTTTTCGATATTCATGGGATTGTGTACCTTCACTGGGTTCCTGAAGGTCAAACGATTAATCAACATTACTACCTTCACGTTCTTGCTGAACTCCGCGAAAGAATAAGGAAAAAACGACCTGAATTGTGGAAGGACAAGTCATGGGTTCTCCACCAAGACAATGCGCCGGCTCATTCCGCATTGTCTGTTAAGAGGTTTCTAGCCAAATTCAGCATCCCAGTGTTAGACCATCCGCCTTATTCGCCGGATCTTGCACCGTGCGACTTCTATCTGTTTCCTAAGGTGAAATCTGCATTAAAAGGAACAACAAGATTTGAGTCTGTTGAAGCTGTGAAAGAGAAAGCGGCACGCGTCCTGAAGGAGCTGACAGAAAAAGACTTCCAGCACTGTTTCGAACAATGGAAGATTCGCATGGAGCGTTGTAGGGATAGAGGAGGGGTGTATATTGAAGGTGATAAAAGTAAAAATGTATGAAATAAAAATAAAATGTTTTACAGCGTCAGTCTCGTTATTTAATAGCCACACCTCGTATTTTGAAGTTGATTTTAGAGAAGAATGTTGTTGGTTAACATTATGAAAGTGCACAAGTTTCTCTGGATATTAGACTATTTACATTTGCTTTGCTACTACAGAAAACATTAACTCAAAAGGTGCATAGGAAGATGAAGGTTTTTATTAAGACAACTTGCCTCTACATGCATTCATTTATTAGTTATAAGTATGTGGTCAATTGTCTGATGTTTGAGATTCTAACCTAAAAGGCTAATTCAATGGGAATGGACTAGGAAGCAGTAAAAAAATTACTAATATGAATTTTTAGGATAATCACAGCTCGAAGGGTAGATATTCGCTATTATCAATAAAATCTAAAAATGGATAATCAATTTGAAAAATCTAAAAATGGAGGGGTAGGGAGCAACATATGTGTATAAGATGACCACATTGTGCAGCTAAATATCGACATTGCCTATAGCTGAATATTCATATACTGTTATAATTTTTAGAATAAAAAAAAAATACAAAATTCATTACCTTTAAATATTCAAATTATTTGTTTCCTCTAATGATTTTCTATAAAAAAGTTACTTCATTGTTAATATTATAAAATTTATGTAAAAATTTAACTCTCTCAGGGCATGAGTCAATCAGACAATTGACCACATACTTATAACTAATAAATGAATGCATGTAGAGGCATGTTGTCTTAATAAAAACCTTCATCTTCCTATGCACCTTTTGAGTTAATGTTTTCTGTAGTAGCAAAGCAAATGTAAATAGTCATACAATACTCACCAAGGGAAATACCTAAGAAGATTGATGGAGAAATTTTAGGCCATAAACCCGGGTTTTGCCCCAGCAAAAGTACTGACGAACAGCGTCGTCAGTTTTAACCCCATGACCATAAACCCGGTCAGTTTTACCTGAAGGCAGCAAGGTATCCTGGAAATACCGCCTTGGAAGTTATGGGAGCTATAAACCTGTTGTTAAATATTCAAAATAAGTAAAACCGAAGATCGAAAATGCTACCGAACAGCGCGAGAAATATAACAGGGAATGGGAATTTTAGGATGGCCAACCAATGAAAAGAAGTCTGAATAGAGTGGGATGGAAATTTTAGGATAGCCAGCCAATCAGAAGAAGTCTGAAGAGAGTGCGGGAAAGAAGATTGATATGGAGGAAGAGAAGACAAAAGAAGGAGAAGTTGGGAAAGGGCCAAGAGTGCGGAGGTGGAGACGAGAAGAGAGAGAAAGGGGAGAGGGAGAGAGAGAGAAAGGGGGATAGAGAGAGAGTGAGAGAGAAAGGGGGGAGAGAGAGAGAGAGAGAGAGAGAGAGAGAGAGAGAGAGAGAGAGAGAGAGATTATGAGAGAGAGGGTGAGAGAGGGGGGGATAGAGAGAGAGAGAGTGAGAGAGAATGGGGGGGGGTAGAGAGAGAGAGAGAGAGAGAGAGAGCAAAGTTTTTAATCAAAAGAGGGATAGCATGGAAAGACCTCTTGTTGCATAAGAGATGATAAATTTACAGCCTAAGGTTTTATAAATTAATACATGTAATGCTATTTTACAAACAATTTTATTAGAAGAGAAAAGATTTGACCACGGCCGTAAAATTCAAAATCAGGTCCCTTGCATCTCCGTCGCAGTGCTCCTACCACTGAGCCCCCCGTGGGTCCGTTCGCAACTGTGTTCGAACTTTTATCTTCTGCGATCCCAGCCACCACATGCAGCATAGTAACTGGGGGGCTGAACAATTGTCCAGACAAAAAGATCTAATCAACACACAATTATACATTAATTTAATCCAAGTCCCCTTCATCTCGGTCGCAGCGCTCTTACCAATGCTATGGCAGTATTAGGACTCCCTCAGACTAATGCTAAATTAAGTAAGGTGGAGAATAATCATGTAATGCTGGAAATGCATTATTTTGTCCTCCTAAAAGGTCATGACACCAACATCATTAATCATTTGCTAAGATTTTTAATAATAATTTTTTTTTTTTTTTTATGGATCAGTATCTGTGAACATTTTTTTAAGAGCTGGATTTTTACATAACATGCTTTCAATAAAAAATCAGAAAGGATTTATCTATTTCATTATAATTAAAATGAGATATTAAAATTTTCTAATAAAATCAGAAGAAATTATAGGATAAAAAAAAAGAATAGAAGATGGAACAAATATAATTGAAAACTACAAGTCTCAGTACAGATATAAAGCCATGACTGCCCGAAACAATAAAAATCTTTTTTGCATTACATTTTAAATAATGGTAATTTAAATAGAAATTGGCTTAATATATATTTACTTTTATACCAGAAAAAATAAATTCAGCTAAAACAAAGAATAGTGAAACACCACAAGGTTAAAGATTATTTATTACAATTAAAAAAAAAAAATTGGTTTCAGTATAATTAAATAAATAACAGATGCAATCTAGCGAGAATGTACAAACTTCAAATAGAATATTTTAATTTTATAAATCTCTTGATTTAACATATTGTTTAATAACACTAAAATTATATCTTCAATGGGCTGAGAAATAATCCACTGATGACCTTCAACAATGAATTCCTATAGAGAAATTACATTTGAGATGCAAATATTGTGCACAAAGCAACATGAGAAGTAACTAAAAGTATAAGATTCTTTTTAAAAATTAATAAAAAGAAGAAAATATCATTAAATATTGTCTAAAAAACACAACTAGTAATTCAAAAATACCTTTGTTCTTGTAGTGTTGCCTGAATCTCAGTAAGTCTCACAATAGAACGAGCACATTTCAATTCCGCTGATACCCTTGTACACATACTTCCTAAGCCATGAGCTTCCTCACTCATCTTTTGAGCCTATAGAGAAGAGTGATCAATCATTAAGAAAGGTTATAAATCATATGACAAAAAAGAATAATTAAAAACTGTTGATATAAGTATTAAATTAAGCCCTCTGTTGGTTGATTTTTTGGTTTTAAAATATAAAACATTTAATGTGTTCCCCTTCCAATGGAACATTGATCTTTAAAAAAAAAAATCCATTTATAATCATAGAAGGTAGGGTGTTGAGAGTTGTATAATACACTTACTGTGCTAGATTTTCCACTTTTCTGTGTGTATTCATAAAATTGAAAAGGTGACTGTTTTTATAATTATAATAAAAAGGCCCGGGATAGACGAACGCGGTAGACCGCAAAAAATTTTCGAATTTTTTTTTAAAATCAAAGTACGGTTTTTTACAAATTATCTTCTCTAACTAAAAATTATGAAATAAAAAACATTTTATAAAATAAAAAAAAATCAAACCGACTTCATCATTTTAATTTAATAATTTTTATTAACAATTAGTGTGTAACTTCGAGTTGGGAAAGGGCCAAGAGTGCGGAGGTGGAGACGAGAAGTGCGGAGGTCCAGAGAGAGAGGAGAGCCTGAGTCCAGAAGAAGAGCGCTTTTGGAAACGAAGAAAGTATTTAAAGGGAAGAAGTTGCAACAGAATATAGATTAGTACAAATACACACTAATTGTTAATAAAAATTATTAAATTAAAATATAAAATACTATGTTCAACACAACACAATCTTTTCGGAGGAGTCGCAAAATAGAAATGATGAAGTCGGTTTGATTTTTTTTTATTTTTATAAAATGTTTTTTATTTCATAATTTTTAGTTAGAGAAGATAATTTGTAAAAAACCGTAGGTTGATTTAAAAAAAAATTTGAAAATTTTTTGCGGTCTACCATGTTCGTCTATCCAGGGCCTTTTTATTATAATTATATAAACAGTCACCTTTTCAATTTTATGAATACACACAGAAAAGTGGAAAATCTAGCGCGGTAAGTGTATTATACAACTTTCAACACCCTACCTTCTATGATTATAAATGGATTTTTTTTTTTAAAGATCAATGTTCCATTGGAAGGGGAACACATTAAATGTTTTTCCACAATGACAATATTATTCCTTTGCTAAATATTGATGTCAATACTTGTCATTGACTGAATCCTTTGTTAAAGCCCCTGAATAAACTGAAAATTAGCTTTTCCAGGAATTATTGATTCCTTTTTTATGGCCAAAGCGATTGGAAGTCGGAAATCAAAAGCTAAGTAATGGCAACGGTTTTAAATTTAAACGATCCTTGGCATCTCGAAGAAGTCTTAAATTCTGCTTTAAAACGGTTATCAATACTCAGTCTTAAATAAATTAAGAACCCAAAAAAAGTTTTAAAGGGACCACCTTGGGAAAATACTCTACCAGATGCAAAATGTTTCGTTCTAATTGGTCCATCCATCTCGGAGTAATCGGTGGACAAACATAAAAAAAAAAAAAAAAAAAAAAAGGCACATACATATGGAATTGAGTAACCTCCTCTTTCGTTCGAAGTCGGTTAAAAAACGCACTAATTAAAATTACTAATGAAAAATATTTTTGATTTTGGCTTTCAAAAAATAAAAGGAAATTAAAAGTTGTGTATGTAAATATAAATATAGAAGATATGTATTTGTTCCATTTTGTTGCTGAACACTATTAGTTGATCTAATTTATAATAATTTCTTTACTTTAATTTTTATCTATATTTCAAGTTTGCATTTACTGTAAGGTTGATATGTGTTTATATTTTCGAGTATATGTAGGTATGATTGTATATATGTAACTGATTATCTATGTTTTTATATTTTAATATGTACATGGGTGATTCTCAAATTAATTGACCATTTAGTGTCCCCAGTCTTAACATTCATTTTTGAGATATTTTTTCATATCCAAAAAATATTGTTGGATATTTATTTTATAGTTTACTGTTATAGCAATACGATAGGAACATTTAAATGAATCTAGGCCTCATAAAAAACAAAATATCTCAATGTGAAGTTTGAAAATGTCACGAGTGTTACAGTCACCAAGCTGGTTATGCTTAGTTCACCACATCCAGAAATGAACCCCTGATAATTGATTAAATTTGAACAATGAGGTATTTCATTATAATACGGTGGTGTTTCAAGGTGTGAGTGATATGTTTAGTTATCTGTAATACTTCGAATATAAATCAGGAAAATGCATCTGTCCCCAAGGTTAGTAGAAAAATTCAAGGCGAGTTTAGTCGGCTGTTCTGGGCAACACTGTTCTTTGAAAATGTTGGGAATGGCCATGATAACCTTTGTTGATGATACCGGCTATCAGTCGACGTGCAAACTTCGTGAAGAAAGTATCTAATAGGCAGTTATTTGATATCCAATGCAAAATAATGTATATCACAAAAATTAGTTGTCACAAGTGTTACGTTAATTGTATGTATCAGCGTTCATTGAAAAATCCGATGATACCGGCAAAAGATGTTGGTTAGGGACATTTATTCGAGTTCATCCTCTCATATATGTCCGACACTTTGTTTAGCTAAGGATAGAGATTTTTTGTGAAAATGTCACGAGTGTCACGTAACACTCGTGAGGGAAAAAAAATTCTGGGGAAGTGTTGTTATTGTTATGTTTAAATGCCTACATGATTCATTTCTTTTGTATAGCCATTTTAACAAGCTGTAGAAAGGAGCAATAGAGAAAAGAAAAAATAGACTTGGGACATAATGTAAAATATATTCTTAATAAAAAAGAGATGTTGGCCAAGAGAAAGAAAATAAGCAAATCGGCAGCTTGTAAAAATATTCAGTCTACTCAGCTTGTGAAAATACCTCTCAGTCTTTGAATTTGACCTACATGTAAAGCAGTGAACGAATTAAATATGGGTGAATCGTTGACACTGAACTGAGTAAAAACTGTGCTAAATTTAAAAAAAAAAATGTAAAAGGAATTCATTGTGTAGCTGCTGAATGCTATTATTCTGTCTAACCTTTTTTACTTGACCATTTGCTTCTTATTGTTATGTTTCATAAGGCTTTGTTTTGTTTTGTTGAAGTTTGTTTATTATTGTTTTAAAAATCATATTATTTGTATAAAACTATAACTAAAATACGTCTCATGTAACATGTGTCGTTGTTGATACTGCAGCGGTCTATGCACCAGTATCGCTAGAGGCGGTCCTCTGCGATACCACCGGCGGCACAGCTAACATGTATATTGTATACAGAAATGTATGGTATGTACAATATACAAAATAAACTTCCTTCTTACAGGCAGCATTACTGTTAGAAGGAAAATATTAAAAAAAAAAAACATTTCAAAAAATATGTAAATAAAAATACAGAAACGCTCCTACTAAACTCATTTTCGAGTTGAAAAAATAGTTATACTGAACGAACTGACAAACTTTATTCACTTTTGTTTCCTTGAACATCTTATTGATGATATTCAGATAAAATTTTATTCATAAGTTGAATTTTTTTAAACCCAAAATTCCATTTCTAAAAAAGTTAAATGGTCAAATTAAATGAGAATCACCCACATTACTGTTAGAAAAAAAATAAAAATAAAAAAAAATATATATAATACTCTATATCTTATGGAGGATAACAAATAAAAATAAATAAATAAATGTTGATAAAGCTATTTTCTGTGAATTTTCTAAATTGCATTTACATTATTATCAAAATACGTTGCTTTCTAGTCAAAGTAGGTTCGCAAGTGAAGTTGTGTGTTGTGCGCATCATACTATAGATTTTTTTTTATTTTGGAAACCTTAGAATCATGAACATTATTTTTTCCCCAAAAGAGATTTAAAAAAATTTGGATAACTAAAATTTTCTAAAACAAAATATACCATACCTTTTGCTATGTTTTATAAAATATACATACTTTATCTATTATAGATATACATTTAAGAAAACAAGAAAAAAACAAATCTCTTCACAACAAAGTACAAAAACTTATAGAATTTTAGAACAATAAATACCTGTTTTTCCAAAAGATCAGCAGGCCAACCCCGTACATGGTTTACAAGATCGTCCCTATAATGATTGGCAAGGGAGGGTGTAAGGTTCGGTGCTTGGGGCCTCAGCCCTGCTAATGCTGTTCCTGCACTCAGGAGACTGCTTGGAGGGCTTGTCACTGCAACACAGAACCTATCAGAACGGACAACATGCAATATTTCATATAAAAAATCTAAGATATTTTATTTTTATTTTGCGTTAAATGATTTTTTCACTGTTAGAAGATAAAAATTAACAGATTTGCAAAGCGTTACGCGACACAGGCATGTAAAAGAAGATATATTCCCCCCCTTTTTTTTATTATTATGTTCATAATTACAATATTTAGAAATATTAAACGTTTGAAGTAAAGCATAACTTCCTGCAGGGACTGGCCGTACTGGGAACTATGGCCAGTAAGAAGTATGTATACACACTACTGCTAATACTACTAATAATAAATTATTAAATACTTTTAAATCTTTAACAATCATCTTTTAAAAATGGTTCCAAGTTTGGAAAATAGCATGATGAAAACAAAGCTTGGTAGTCGAAATTTCTTACTTTTTCAAGAATTTTTAGGAAAATTCCAGACTAGCAATATTTTCACATACAAGCAGTTATAAATAAAATAATGAATTTTTAATCAATAATTAATTATCAGGTCAAGTTTAAAAATATGTTTTTTTGGCTTCATGCTACGATTTCAAAACACTTTAAATTTTTCCTCTATGTACCTTATACATATATGTATGTATATTTATATATACATATATAAGGGCAATTAATAATATAATATAATTAAGTCACTTTTTTTAAATTTACGAGACGGCATTTTGTTTACTAGGCATTAGGTGTCTTTTGACTTATTACAATTTTTTATCATTATTTCCTCAAAATTAGATTTCCATTATCGTTTTAGGAAATCTTTTTTTTTCCTAAAACGAAAATTCCAACAGAGTAGTAATATATATGTATAAAATATCCTTACTGAGACTTAAAGAAAGAATAACATTTAGTTAATAATGAGTTAGAAAGTAACTGAAGAAGAATATGGAGGCAACAAGACTGTTGTTCATAACTTCTACTTTCAGAAGAATAACTAATTTTAACTGTAATAAAAGTAATTAAGAACTTATAAAATTACAAACCATATTTTTTTTTTTCGTATTTCGATAGAAAAATAAATATTTTGAAAGAAGACAACATACTTGTGCTGCTCAAAATGTTTATTAATTGGAAAAAAAAACTATAAAATTATAAACCGTAATTATCAATTACCACTTCAGATATAGTCTAAAAACAGTTTAAATTTTGATGGGCTGAGGTCAAATTATTTCTAAAATCTTCTAAAAAAATATATATATATTCATAAAACATCCAGGGATATTAGAATTTTTCATTTGAACCGATAGGAGCTGGTTAATAGATGAACATTTTTGTAAATAAAGGATGGGTTCCATTATGTCTTGAATCCTATTGAAGGACGCTTCTGTAACATTTGCCTAGATATGCCTTACTTCGCAACGTTTTTACATCAAAGAAATATTCTTAGGTAGTTGAGGTTGAAAGTTTTTTTTTTTACAAAAACTGTGATCATGCCATTAACCAAGTAATTTTCAAGTCAAGGGACTGTTCAGTTGTTTTGTTTGTATATAATTCCATCAAGCTGGAAGGCATGTATGAGCAAACTATCCAATTTTTCAGTCTTATATTTTTTGTGTGAAGTTAATATTTATTTCTATTGAGTAGATAAGCATTTTTAAACATAAATAAAATTACACTGTTACATTTTTTTTTCATTTCCATGAATTATATAGCAAATGGATGCTTAAAGGCAGAGGCTATCACTTTATCATTTAAAAACAAAGTTTACGATAGTACTATAGACAGTTTTACATCACTATCAAGTAGACTTGATGAACATAATACAACTAAGTTCAATAAATGATGCTAAACCTTTAATTTTAATGTTTATTACTTAGCTGCTAATAATCACTTACCATTGGTTTTTTATAAGAATGGTTGACTAGGACCTACTATGACATATATACACTTTTACATTATATAGCTTGTTGAGTTGAAGTATTTAAACACTTTTTTACTTTCACTTACCTATATATGAAATATATAGTAAGTGGAAGTATTGCGATCGTAAAAAATTTCGACTTCCGGTTTTCAACGGAAATACACGTTTTGGGGTCCCCTGAGTCGAAATAACCAAGTCCCGCGAAATGGTCTGTGTGTGTGTGTGTGTGTGTGTGTGTGTGTGTGTGTGTCTGTGTGTCTGTGTGTGTGAACAGACTAGCTCAAAAACTATTAACCGTGCGAACCTGAAATTGGGTATTAAGTGTATGTATATGCCCGCGATGTGACAGCAAAAATTTCATCAAAATTGATGAAGGGGAGAGGGTACTTTATTAAATAACTTTTTAGGTTTTTTTCGATTTTCTCAAAAACGGCTCTAACGATTTTGATTAAACTAAGTATTTGATGTATTAATATGCCTTAGATGACTGTAAAAATTTCATCAAAATTGATCAACCGGAAGGGGGACTTTACTTAATAAATTTTGTATCATTTTTATGTGTTTTTTTTTATTTACTCAATAACGGCTTTAAAGATTTTGATCAAACTGGCTATTTGACGTATGTATATGCCAAAGATGTGACAGCCAACATTTCATCAAAATTGGTTAAACGGAGGGGGCACTTTATTTCATAACTTTTTTTCCAATTTTTACCTTTTTTTCGATTATCTCAAAAACGGCTTTAATGATTTTGATCAAATTCGTCATGTTTAATGAAAATTAGGTGTTCAATAATATCAGGTAAGTTTTATCAGTACTAAAATTTTCTTAGGGGGCTTAAATGGGGAAGGGGCCTTTTTTGTTTTCCGATAAAGTACCTTTGTTTTAGTTTATATTGAGAAATTAACTGTCTCTCATCGCGCCCAAAAATAAGAAATGGCTAAATATGACATATGAAGAAAATCAAGTAAACATATACAGGAGAAAAAAAGAAAAAAATTCCGTCAACACATAAAACACCTTAGGCTGACGCATGCGCCGTACGCCTTTAATGACAAACCAATGCGTTATAATTAAAGATGCCCTGTTCATTTAATGAAAATTATTTGTTACATCGGAACTAAATGAAATATTCAACAAGTACATAGAGAATTATAAAATCAGACGACTTGGAGTATTATGCTTGCATTGCCGAATTATCACAAGTAAAAACTTTTATTTAATAATAAAAGAAATTAGTTTTTTTTTTTTGCGCAAATGAAAACAAAAATAAGAAATGAATGTGGAAAAATGTGTAACTTTGAAAGTGGCAATTAACAAAACAATAATTTCTAATCTAAGTAAGTTGGTAAGTGAAAGTTGTGTGTTGCGAGCACGCACCAGATTTTTAAAAATATAAATATCATGTGATTTGAGCAGGTATTGAGTAAAAAATTCCCCCTTACTAAGGTTTTTTGAAGAAAAATCCTATTAAAATAAAAAGCTAATTACTAAGAACCTCATGAAATTAAATCAAGAAAAAAATTATAATTAATGCTAGCAGGGCAATATATGCAAGCACGATTCCAATAATTAACTCAGCAGCTTCGCATTTTTTAGTTGACATGATTGGAAACAATATAATAATTACAGAAATATTTTTAAAAATCAAAATCTGATTTTTGTTTTAATTCAAGAAGGCCATTCAATAAAAATTAAATCCATCTTACACTTCCTTGCATCTGTACAGTCTTGTGTCTCTGAATGAGTTGGTGTAGGAGGTCCAGGATCAACAGATAGACCAATTGTTTCTACGTGGAGAGGTTGCTGAGGTGGTCCTGGAGCATTAGCACCCTCCTGAGGGCCTCCACTTGTTTCAGAGGTAGGGGTGCTATCACCAGAGCATATCTCCATATCTGTAGCTTGACCATCAGCAACTCCTAGTAGGCAAATGAATTATCATAGATTGAAAAAGCATGAAAACCAACATGCACATTCAATAATAATGTGAACAGTATATTTCATGTAAATTTCAAAATAGTAGTATGTAAATTCGCTAAGTACATTTCAAATAAACTTCATATCAAGTATAATTTTATGCACAGAAAATTGTTCAAGTTTTAGTTTAATAGGGAATTATTTTGAGGTATCATTTCATGTTATAAGCCCTTGAAAAAAAAAAAATAAATATATCAGTCTAAGATAACAATAAACATGCAAAATTTTGAGAAATTTAAAACTTTTTTAATATAACAATACATAAAGGACACCAAAATACATAAATACATACATAAAGAGAAGTATATATAACATTTTAAAAATTGTTATTTGTTGCTAACTTGAGTGAGTTTTTTTGAACTTATATAGTTTTTATAATATATAGGTTGGCCGTTACCATGATGAGTCTCACCCCTTACATTCGAGTAAATAAACTTATTCATTCCATTTTTTTTAAGGGGGGAGGGGGCAATCATTAACTTGGTTTATTTGATTTTAACATTTTAACACAATGGCTGTTTCAAGTCTTAATTGGGGGGTGGAGGAATTATGAATTTTTTTTTTTTTTTTTTACCGGTTCATCCGATTTTAACTTCTGTCCGGACTGTTCTCCAAGGTGTGGGATACAGAAGATGTCCCCCAAGATTGGAAACGAGGACTAATTGTTAAGTTGCCTAAGAAAGGAGATAGAACTCTGTGAAATAACTGGAGAGGAATTACGCTCCTGTCAGTACCATGCAAGGTATTCTGTAGGGTCATATTAGACAGAGTCGCAGAGAGTGTGGAGAGGAAGCTTTGCGAAGAACAAGCCGGGTTAAGAAGGAACAGAGGTTGTGTCGACCTCATAAATACCCTCCGAATTATAATCAAGCAAAGCACGGAGTGGAGGAGTCCTCTCTACATAACATTTGTTGACTTCGAAAAGGCGTTTGATTCGGTTAACCAGGAATTTATTTGGGAAACTTTAAGAATGTATGGAGTGCCAAATAAAATAGTAACCATAATCAAGAGCCTATATAATGGATACAACTGTAGTGTTCTACATAATGGTTGGGTGTCGAAGGAGTTCAGAGTGGACAAGGGTGTGAGGCAGGGATGTGTACTTTCGCCCACCCTTTTTATCCTAGTATTGGATCGCATCATGCGCTCAACTCTGGGAGGAAGAAAAAGGGGAATACAGTGGGGTTTAAACAGAAGATTGGAAAACCTCAATTTTGCCGACGTCTGTCTCCTTGCACACCGCTACACAGACATGAAGGCCAAGTTGGAGAACCTGGAAGCAGTAGGAAAGCAAGCAGGGCTCAAAATAAACGCCAAGAAGACCAAAGAAATGAGACTTAATGCGATGCCCCAAGAGGTCCTTCAAGTTCAAGGGCGGTCTCATTGTAGAACAGGTTAAATCATACACGTACCTTGGGAGCATTATTGAAAAAGAAGGTGGCGTGGAAGAAGAAGTGAAAATTCGATTAAGGAAAGCAAATGCGGCCTTCGTTCAACTGTACGCCATTAGGAAAAGCAAAAACATTACTAGGTCCACAAAGATGAAAATCTTCAAATCAAATGTAAAGGCTATCTTACTCTACGGCTGTGAAACATGGGAAAACACTGTGAAAATCAAGAAGCAGCTCCAAGTTTTCATCAATCGATGCATAAGACGTTTCCCTGGAGTTAGATGGCAGGATAGGGTTGGAAACAAGGAACTATGGAGCACTGCCAGACAACAGCCTATAGAGGAAGAAATAAGAAAAAGAAAATGGAGGTGGATCGGCCACACGCTCCGAAAAGAAGATGGGGCGATAGAGAAGACGGCGCTGGATTGGAATCCCCAAGGATCAAGGAAACGAGGGCGACCGAGGCTGACTTGGCGGAGGAATGTGTAAGAGGAATGCAGAGCGGCTGGCAAATCTTGGCAGGAGGTCAAGGCGCTCAGCCGGGATCGGGATGGATGGCGAAAATTTACTTCGGCCCTATGCCCCCGCAGTGGTCGCAACAGGAAATAAGTCAAGTCACCCGATTTTAACGTATACAACTGTTATCGTTCATTGGCCCGATTAAAGAATAAGGTGGTTAAACCGGCATAAATGTTATTATAGATTTTTGGAGGGAGGGGAGTTGCGAGGGCAAATTGATACTAGTATCACAATGGGACTTCAAGGTGTGGCTAATATGGTGCTGTTAGTGAGGCCCCGATCTTAACTAAAGAGGATCCTTTAGGAGGTTTATTTATCTCTGAAGAGCGAGCATGAGCCAAAAGCTGGGATCTAATAAAGCTGACCACGGCACTTTTTAACTGAATAGGATGCGATGGGAGTAAGCTCGTGTTAGGGCCACATTACCTCCCAAAATAGGCCACTTCCAGAAGTAGTAAAATTATAGCTTTACCGAATTTTTTTACGTTTTCCATTTTATTTGATTTCAACCCTCCCTGTCTTAGAACTGCAGATTTGCTTTGGTTATTTTAAACTCATCCGATATGCAAAGCTGAAATGCAAAATCCAGTTTATATGGACAGTACAACCACAAGGGTTAATCTCTCGCATGCTCACAGAAATAATCTAATATCCCTTCTACATGTAAAAAAAGAGAGCCATTCCACATCAAATCATCCAGCCGAATTTCTATACTATTCCTTCCCATCTCAGATTTTGATAAAAATTTATTAAGTTTTAATTTTTACTTATTTATTAAGTTCATACACAAATAAGAAAATGACAAATTTTACCCGATTCCCACAAATACTTTTAGAATTATAGTCATTTGAACTTTTGAGATATTTCAAGTTCCGATGCCGACTTGAGCTCAAAACCACCTTGCTTGTATGTGTTAGGACTTTCCTCTGCAGAATGGGTATTAATTGAACTGGAGCTTTCATAATTTATTCGTTTTTTCTACATTTCATGCAGAATGAGATGGATGATGCCATAAATATTAGAGATCATTTTCTTTCAAGATAAAAAATTTTTTTTAACATAAAAACATTTATTTTATCCAAGTAGGAAAACAGTTATCGAAAAATGCATTGAGCGAAAATCTGTCTCCATCCAGCCTGATCAACTCTATATTAATAGAAAGAGGATGAAATACTCTATCTATTGTTAAAATAATTTGAGTGTGTTATAAGAGTTTTATTTAGATTTACGTTCAATACAGTGAAATGATCACACGTCGCTAGAGATCGGATGAGGAGACCAAGCGGGAGCAGGGCTAATCAGGGTGGATACGAAGATGGAGAACTTATTTGGCTCTGCAACCCACGAGGAAAGCGGGGACCCTACGTGATTAAGAAGCACATCAACGATGTGGTCTACAGGGTTTACAAGTATCCCAAAGAAAAGCCCGTATTCGTCCATTACAATCGTTTGGCACCATATGCAGGGAACTACAAAGAAGAACAGGTGCAACGGATTATGGAACAGATCTTTAGTTCGACCTAGGGAGCACGCACGCATGGAAAAGAAGAAATCCAGGAGAAATGTCTCTAAGGAGGGGCAGTGTAATGTTAAATCGATAATCAAATAAAAACATATGGTTTAAAATACCAAACCTTTTGTTGGAACGACTATTGGTCGGAAAAAACTATTGGAGCACGTTGATGGGCCTAGATCTTTTCGATGCAGACCTGGAACCTCCCAGAAGGTTCATTTTGCGACTACATATAAGGAGTGAGACTGGGCCAGTTAGTCTTAGTCTGTGAAGCTTAAGTCATATGATTAGTGTGCTATAACGTTATCATTTTTGTAACCTGCTCGAAAATTTGAGTTGTATTAATTCGTTGGCATTCATAATTGTTATATGTTCGTTAATAAATATTTGTTAACCCACAGAAGTGTTACCATACATTAAAATTGATTATGTGTGCTGTAAAAATCATCAATATTTAGAAAAGTGGAAAATAAAATGATTTTTTCCAGCAACATCAATGAAGCGCCACCCTTAATTATTTCTCAGAAACTGCTAGGAATATTGACCATATCTGGATTATTGGTAAGTATGCTGGTGTAAGTGTGGGTTTGTTTAGAAGTTCTTCATATGTATTTGTTTGCAATTAACAGTATATTTGAGTGAATTTCGTTTATGGGAATATTTGATTATATGAAACATCCCTTAAGACATCATTAGTTCAAATGATCGACGCTCTACTGTAATTCCAAATAACCTTAATATGGTCCTCTCGTTGTATCTATTAACTTTGATTATTTCCAGTAAATAACAGATCAAGCAGGTGAAACAGGATCCTAACGTCACTATATTAAAATGATTACTATTTGTATGAAGAAAAATTTCGAAATTAATTTCCATAAACAATCTTGATATTATTCCTAAACTATATAAAACAAAATGGTCAAGTGCAGGAGAATCTACTTTTCTCATATGACTGGTTAAGGCTAGGCGCACATTGAGACACTCGTGATGCAGAGCAGTTTATGTGAAACGTGAATTAGATAGGAATCGCACACATTGGGACGCAGAGCAGGGCAGCGCAGTTTCCTATCTACCACACGTATTACAAAAACTGCTCTGCTCTGCTCTGCTTCACGAGTGTCTCAATGTGCGCTTGGCCTAATGGTTTCTTGGACCTGACAGTGGTTGATCAAATCATAACCAAATTAAATCAATATAAAAATTTTAGTTTCAAAATTTTTATTTAATCTACTTTTGATAATATTATTGTATCAGTCAATGAATATTCTATAATATCTATTAAGTAAGTCATATATAATAAATACTAGAGACAAAATAAAAGAAAGATTTACCTGAATTGTTAGGAAGGTCAGTAGCGGGCTTAGATGTGTTAAGAGACTCATGGTGTACTCCAGGCCAATAACTACTGCTACTTGTGGTAGATGGTAGTTTATCAGTTCGAGCAGTGCTGCCAACTGCCACAGTCTTACGGCTGTTTACGGAATGTTTATCCAATACTGTTCCAACGGCTGTGGGTAAAAAAAAAAAAAATAAAAGAATGTTTAATTTTTTTTTCTCAATATTTTACCCATTATGTACATTACATTAGTTTCTTGTAAAAAGAAGGATGAGTTAATCAGAAGCCTACACCTTTTTCTCCAAAACTATTCATTAAATATCATTGATTTTTCTTTTTATGTGTTTATAAGGGATTTGTGGATATTTTTACTCGTTTTTGAGAGGATATTCAGATCGGGAGGGATTCACATCGATTTAAGTCTGAAAAACATGGCCTGCGTTCAATGTACCTTTTCATAGCAACCATTCACTTAATTTTGAACTTTTTTTTTTGAATTTGTATATTACATATATTGTTATAAAAACTTCTTAGGCCTTTGGTTTCAGATCATCCTCACCAAGTGTTATTCATGGCCATTATACGTCTCAAGTTCATTCAGTGTGATAGACCTTCTCAGTTCCTTTGTCAATTTTATTGTAATTATATTTTTAAAATGAAGCAGTTTAAGGGGATTACATTTTATTATTTTCTCATGTCACTAACTTGACTATCGTATCTAATTAGATTTCTTCTTAATTTATAACTTGCTATTTATAACTAACTATTTATAACTATATTGTTTTTTCTTCAGGTTTTTTAAAGAGATTTGCAAACAATTCTTCATATGATTTAAGCGATATTCACATCAGGAAAGTTTTCAAATCGGAAAATGGCTAAAAGAAAAGGTCATGTTCTTTGTACCGTTTTTCAGTAACCTTTTGCAATTTATTTTTCTTTGAGTTTATGTAGTTTGACAAGCTATTTTTTCTATTTTTTGTTTTAATATTTTTTATTTTTTTACAACATTTTGAAATTAAATTTCGACTTAATTTCAAGGTTCAATTGTATTTTTGTATTAGATCGGTTTTCTGAAAAATAAAATAGCCCACACTTCTTTCATTTTAATTTACTTGTTTTGTAGAAAAAAAATATTATAAAGAAGCAATGTGTGAAATCCAAGAAACTGAACATCAAAAAAGGAAAAAGCTTTTTTAGGAAATGTGTTTAAGAACTAACAAAATAGCAGCTAAAAAAAAAAACTTAAAAAATTGAAATACTCTCCAGGAGCATTTCAATTTAACCCTTTGCAGTCTATGTCGGGGACCGGCATAAACTAGTTATTCATTCCATTCGTGAGTGCCTATCCATCACCAGTTCTATTGGTCCTTTGACGTGCTAGGACTGGCAAACATTTAACACTTTTTAACAAGCAAACATTTTTCTTCTCTCTAGTCTTTTGCTGAGTCCTTGGCATTTTTGAATACAAAGCACTATTCTAGATGATCAGCTGATCATTTTTGTACCAAATAATACCCTCAAAACCCGATAGATTCTCTGTGAACTACAGCATTCTAAGGTTAGTTGTTATTTCTTAATCCTTAAAACTTTTTGGAGTCAGTTTAAACATTTTCATTGTATGTTTTGATTATTTTTGGAGCTTTATATCGCTTAAATATTTAATAAGTATATTTTGTAAAGGAGGATGAAGAAATTTTAAAAATTTTGTGTGAATTATGGGACGGGTGGAAAGATTGGCACGATAGTGAGTATTCCTTCTATTGTTGAAGAAGTGATTGACCTTATATTACTACATCATAAACTACCTAACTAGCGGAGTTCACTGGTGATGACAGGGTCACCAAATATTTGACACATGTCCACTGCCACCCACCCATTAGCCAAGAAAGAAACATCTTATACAAGTTATTTTTAAAAATATTTTTTCTGCTTGGTTATCTGATTTTTTTATTATCTAAACCATGCTTGACAACATTAATTCATATAACCGATGCTCTACACTAAATTTAAAAAAAAAAAAACCTTTTTTTTTTTTTTTTTTATTAGAAAAGTTTTAATTCTATTGTGGGGCTGCATGTGTTAATAACAATTGGGAATTTTATCTCAATAATAGCCTTAACAGGTCAAATGAAAATACTTAGACCAAAAAGCAAAGTGAACATCTTAAACAATTTATAAAAAAGCAACACTTTCTAAGCTATAATTTTTTTTAAAGACTTTTAAACTAACTAAACTTAATAAACATCTATTTTATCACTTCTTGTTAAACAAAAAACCTTGCATTATGGAACTCTTTACTATTCAGTCGTCACCCATTCTAATTCAATGGTAACCTTTACCATTTTAATGGTCACAATTTAAAAAAAATATTAAGGGTCTGTGCAATTGGTAAAGTCAGGAGCTCGTAATTTCGTCCAGGATAAAATCATTACTCAATTTTTTACTTAAATTTTTTTTAAAGTCTTTTAAACTAACTAAACTTAATAAACATCTATTTTATCACTTCTTGTTAAACAAAAAAACCTTGTATTATGGAACTCTTTACAGTTCAATACAATACAGATTGGTTTCATTTCTGTAGAAGAAATGTATTCACATTGTTTGTTATACTATAGGTAGTTTTCAAAATAAAAGCCTGAAAATAAAAATAAATATGTTTTGCTGCTTATTTAAAAATAAAAATGTAGTTATGTTTAAACTTTTTAATGGTAAACCTCAAATTCATAATTAGCACACTCCATGGGAAAACGAAAAATCAAATCTTTCCGGGCAAACCCCTCTTTTTGATAACTTAATCCAAAAATTTGCTATACAGTTAAAAAAAATTAAAGAACTTAAAAATATTTACTAGTTCGATTTTGTTGAAGTGGGGGTGGATATGGATGCCTTTGAGTTTGAGGTGGTCTCGGTTCCATCCATTCTCGTGGCTTTTCCCATTGTGAAACTTCCGTTTTACAATTGTAGTAATACTTTTTACCAGAGGAACTTAAATGTTCAGACCAATCTCCACATCGCACCACTCTATCTCTTTCTTCTCTTTTTTCTTGCTAAAAATAAAAATACAAGCTTAACATTCAAGAGTTTTAAAGATATCATGTTTTAAATGATTATGAAAACTAGATTTAATTACCAGAATTCTTCTTCTTTCTACATATTACAAAAATATATTAAATATAAAATAACTTAAATTTAGGAAAATATATCAAAAGGGTTTTAAGCTCAAAAATTGAAGGAAACACCATTACAAATTTTCATAGAAAGAATGAATGATGAAACTGTCAATAGAAATGAATTAGGGAGTTTAAAAGGTAGAGATGAAGAAAAATCATGGATAAAAATTTTTAGATTACTTCAATGTTAAAATATTCCATTTTAATACTGGTCTATAAAGACTTAGGACCTAAATATTTGTTTGATCAAAAAAATATATAAAAACAGAAACATTCAAATCTGGTGAAAACCATTTTATCAATGTGCAAATTAAAAAAAAAAAAAATTGACTTCATATTTTGATTTTTACATGCCACAGTTGATTTGACAAGTGAAAATCAGAAAATTTTAAGATAGCTACATTAACTTATATATTAATACAGTGAAAAAAATAAATAAATTAGAATCTACTAGTATTTCAATAATACTGTGTTTCAATTTCAGCAGCTAAAGAATTGTTTAATATATTTGTTTACACTATGAAGTTCATTCCCCAATTTTCTTATTGTTTTTAAATATCTAGAAATATTTAGGTCATTTGACCTTAAATTTTAGTAATATAACCTATCTTAATTTATTTAGGAAAATGGAAAGAAAATTTTGATGTTCTGACTTCAAATTCGTCTCTGCTCCTTGGGCTAATTCAGAAGGACAAATTAGTATTTTCTTGTCAACCAGAGCCTACTTGTGAATAGAAGGATGCAACAATTTTGGCATTTAGTTCAATTGAGAATAAATGAGAGCTTCTTAACATTTGTCCCATACACTATAGGGTAAATGGAAACAATGATTTTCAGGTGGGATTGGCATAGAGCAAAACCCTACCAACACAGCCAGTTGGGAGTTTCAGAATTCCATAAACTTTCGTGATGAAAGCAGCATGTTTCCATTTACCCAGTGCTATGCTAAGAACGTGTGCGAGAGCTATCTAGTGCTCGCGAGGACAGTCGGGTCAGTGGTAGTCAAAGGGGAGGGGGTGTGGAAAGTAGGGGTGTAATAAAAACACTGTTTTTCCATTTTGGAGTCTTATTCTCTTCAGCTTATCTTGCTTAGATATTTCGCTTTTTTATAATTAAATGTTTATATAATTTTTTTTTTTAAGTCGTTTTTCTTCATTTTCTCTGTGCCTCTTAGAAACATATAGTATATACTTTTTTAAGAAAAAATTGGGATGTTTATTTTGGTCTAACAAAAAATATTAGCAAATATCTAAATGGGCCTGTTTTTTTTTGGTGGCGAGTGAGCTTTCATCACTAAATATTATCTTTTTTAAATACTAGAAAGCTTTATCTTTCTTTCTTGAAGCTTTCCAACGATATAACACACACATATATGTGTGTGTGTGTGTTTGCGTATATTACTACTCTTATTAGTGCAAAATTTAAATCCGATTTTTCTTAAAAGAATGGCTAATAAAATCAGAGGCGGATTTCGTGAGTACACTTGTGCTGACTTACGGACATATAGCACATACACTTTTAAGTACGCCAACCAACACACTTATAAAATATTAGTCAGAAATAAATTTGTATTTGAATCATTATACGTCTGGTCCAGCAATAATGAGTAACAATAAACTCTAGGTTAAAAAGAGCTAATAAACTGTAGAAAGATTTATGGGAGGATATTAATGCAACGAGGAAGCAAACTTTTATAAGTAATCCCAACTTATGTATTAATAAGTGGGTACACCACTTCAAAAACCTCCAAATCCAAACCTACTATTAAGCCTTTGAAGTATGAAGAGGCTCTGTATGGAAGAATCAGTTAATATTAATATAATTAATTAAATATGATCTGTGCTACATAGACCTTTTGAACAAAAAAAAAAAAATCTATATAACAATATTTAGAGGTGTGTAATGGTCAACTATTTTCTTTACGATAGGATGATTAATTGTCAGGATTTTCATTAACATAACAAGGTAATTATCAGATTTTATTCTATCATATTTCAATAATTCAATCAATTATCATGATAAACAATTAATTATCATCTTCAAGCATATATAATTTACATGTTGCTCATACATTTGTCTTTATTTTAGCCCAGATGAAGATCCACATGTGTTCAGTCTCAATATATATTTTCAAATCAGAATTAGCCAACTGAGCTTTCCCGCCAATTGCACCCGCCTTTCAAACATGTGACTTGATGTAAGTAATCTAGAATATAGTCACTTGAGAAGGCACTCAAACAGCTGACAGCAGCACCAACGGCCGATCTGGCTATTCCCCGCCATTCATTTAATCTCGGAGAGACCGCATGGTTAAGCGTCACCGGCAGTTATCGCCCGAATCTTACAGTGAAGATTGACAATTGTTTCAAATCAACGTATCTTCACCGATTGTGGTTCAGCACTACCCTAATGAAGAACGGAATGGTAGTATTCGCCTGATTATAGTGAGTACAATCAAACTTATTTCTCACGCTCCTCTGTGGAAAGACATACGAGCATTTGCCCATCATAGACTATTATTACAATATTCAGCATTGTAAAATTAGTGAAGTCCAAGTGTTAAGTTCGCCGTATGAACATGAGTTGTGAGTTTGCCAAAAATATACAAGTCAGTACGCCGTTAATTTTCATAAAGTTGATTGTAACCAAAGCAATTGCTATTTCTTATAATTATTCAGTAATTACTCTGTTTATATTACTATAATTATTTAAATAACTTATTACTATAAGTTATTTTGTCATATAACTTTAATTACATGGGCCCCTTTTGGCATGCATGCCTCATTGTTTTCTTAGGTTAAGGTTAAGTGTGTTCAATTATTTTTTTATTTCACTACTAATCATTTAGAGTTCATTACATTTGTTTATTGTTTCATTTCATTTTATATTTGTGTTTATGATTTTATTATTGTATTTTATTCCACAATTAAACATAATTTTTTGTCAGCACTTGTCGATTGATTATAATTTTTTTATTCTCCACTTTCCTTCTAATTTAATACATTGACAGCTTAACAACTTGCATGGATTGAAAAGTTAGCTTTCCAAATAAAAAATGTTTTGACTGAAAATCCTGACAATTAATCATCCTACATGACAATATCCCTCCACCCTTATAGGATATATTTAATTGAATTAGTGATAAGGAATGATGCAAAACTTTTTTTGAAGAGTATTAATCCATCCAAAAGAGATTAAGAATTGCATGGGGAGGGAGGTCCACCACTCAAACTTGCTACACTATGCAAAGAATAAAAAGATGGATGATAATGCAATGCATTATAAAGGAAACACGAGGAGGGTTTAGTACTGTACCTGAAGGAGCATCAGGCTTTATATATTTCTCATGTCAAATATTTATTAAGATATCAAGAACTTAGTGGAGATATAACCCTGTTTTGAATGAATTGAGAAAAAAAACTATTTTAGAAAGAAATACAGTAGACTAGGGGATATTATATTATCACCTAATATATTTTAAATATTCTAATAGCAGTAGCGGATCCAGAAAGTTCTTGAGGCGGGGCGCACTTTTTTATTTTGAAATTTTTGTTTCATAAGGGTTCTAATTTAAAATATAAGTGCATAGTTACTTTGCAAATTACTATTAAATATTTAAATACAATCCATTTTTCATTTAAGGAGTTAAAAAAAAAAACCAAAGATAACCCTTTTTATACAGAAATAGTAATTGCTAACTGGTGCCCTTACTTCTCAGGGGGGGGGGGGCCCGCGCCCTTCCCCTGGATCCGCCACTGTAATATAGCGTGGGCTCAAATCAAGTGAAACTTGCCATATATTTATACAAAACAGTAGTAGATAGAAAGCTCATTTAAAATAACATTGTAAATTATAAAAACTAAAAATGAGTGACAACCAATGAAAGGTAGACCAACATATCAGCTCTACAGAATTCTAGCTGATATTGCCTCTACATACTTTACCATACCCTATGCAGAAAAAGAAAAAGTGGAAGAGCATTTAACATTTAGTTCATGATTCCTATACTTGAAGATACTCCACTAGTATTGAACTATTACAACTAAATTTTAACAACCTCTAAATTATAATTTACATAACATAATAGTGATATATAATATAATATACTTGTATTGTACAGTAAAGAAAATTAAAGATAAAAGTTTAAATCACTTACCTGACAGGTCGAATTTATTTTACGTTGAGAGGTATCTCGTGATGAATTTTGCGACAATTTTAATGAATGTGAATCATTTTTCTATAACAATAAAAAAATAATAATCAGTAACACATTTCAGCTTCATTTGATTAATTACAGAATGAAATGAAAAATTGCTGGTAAATATTTAAAATCAAACTTTAGAAATAATCCACTGAACCATATTGGAATGAAAAGGAGATTTACACTTAAAATATCAACAATGTAAATAATAAACTCACTTCAGTGCTATTCCTATCATGGTTGGTTCTATGTTCAGTTTCCCTTGACTCCCGCACTCTCTTTTCCTTAGGAGATCTACTGACACAGTCTAAAATAAAATAAACATTATTTCAAATCATTAGGCAATAGGCTAAAAACAATTAAAATTATAAGCATATAAATGTATGCTTGGTGTGAAACAAGTCATTAAAAAATAATCTACTTTTTAGCCAGTCCAATAAGTTAAAACATATTAATAAGAACTATGAGTACATTAGAAACACATTATATTGTCGGCAACTCATACATCTCGAGCAGATCACACTGTAAAAAAGTTATTTAAGATCAATTAACTTAATTAAATTGCAATTCTAATTATTAAGAAGTTTTTCAAGAAATTCGAAGTACAACTTCACGAGGTATTATATCTGCAGGATAAAATAGGTAAATTAATAAAAATATTAGTAATGACATTGATACAAAAAAAACAAAAAAAAAAAACAAGAAAGGACTCCTTGAATAAGTCAAAATACTATTTACTGAAGGGATTAACAAATATCGCATTAAACAGAAACTCTAAATAATTGGAACTTAAAGGGCATATTTCTAAGACAACCATTCAACATTTTTATATCAAAATGATCTAAAGCATATCTTAAGTGAGTTATTAGTATTGTATATCCTTTATGATATATAACACTTGATAGAAAATTATAACTCAATCCCATTCAGCTTTGATTACATGGTTGGAGTAACTAAAAGTTTAAACAATAGTATTTTAAAATGAACTTTTTGGCTACTATGCCAAAGAAATCATTTGCTCCTAATAAATTTGCTATGAAACGATAGATTAATAGTATCGAAAAAAATAATATTTAAAAACATTATCGATCAAAAATACAAGGCAATGTAAACATAAAAAAAAACCTTGTACCTGAGTATTTATCCCTATTTTTATAGTCTCTGTTCTCCCTCTCCTTTTCACGGCTTTTAGACACATACAATGATTTACTATGATATGATGATCCTCTGTCTCTCGGGCTGTCACATTCTGGACTTTCTGATCTGTAAGAATTCCCATTGGGAGAATCCCTTTCTCGCATTCTTTCTCGCTCATAGTTGCCTTTGGAACTGTATTTTGAATTCTGGCAAAAAAAGAAAGAGCAAAAAGGTAAATATACTCAATTAATAAACACTTTTCACAATTCTACTGATAAAAGTGTAAGAAACATCAGAAACAATGAAATAATTTAAGGGATATATATACTACACTTTGTTTTTTAACTAGGTTCTAACTAAAGAACAACAAACTTGACAAATGACTCCATTTATTGTTAGAATTATTAACAATGAATATAAAACACCCATTTTAAATTTTGAAAGGAATTTTGAACAGTAAATAGGATCAACTATTCAACAGTAGTAAAAATTAACAATAACATCAAATGTTTGATTAAAACATGTTACTGTGAGCTGTTAAAAATGCAAAATTTGTTTAAAACCTGCATGAATTAGAACTTGAACAACCATTTCACTACAAACTAACTTTAAAATAAGATTTAGGTAAAAAAGGGAGGCGGGTGATTCGGCGAGAGAAGCATAGGTCTCAAGGTAGGACCTATTATTTTGAAGCATCACATAAACAAGCTTTAATTACTCTAAGTCATTACCTGGTACGGATGGGTCTGGTGTTTCTCGAAATACCTGAAAACAAAAAGTCAATAAGATTAATTAAAAATTAAAAGACATCAATACGATTTTTTCTGAATATGGCGATAAGAGGTTGTACCAAGCAAACTAAATATGATTGAAGTGTATTTACCCATCGCCGATCCGTTGAGTTTTCCTTGCATGCATTACCATTAATGCAGGTCTCTTGAAATGTGAGTGGCTTTAATATAAGCCCTCCCGTAAAAGAAAATTCATGGAAACAACAACATAAAAGGTATTTAATGACAAACTTTCATCCCAGACGCCATGTCACATTCTAGACATGAACCGCAAGGCAAGTCAAAAGGTGATCAAATACTGATATTATTCAGCAATACAAATAAATCTAAAAATAAAATGTATCCACTGTTTTAAAATAAAAAATTAAAATAGTTTCTAAGCTGAAACTTCAAAAAATTAAAAAAAATTATAATGATATTAAACACTTAACATATGATAAACATTTATCAGGTGACTTTTTTTAATGCTTTAGTTAGTTTCAATTCCTGGGAGGGCAGCACATGAGTTTTGAGGTTTATCACATATTTTCTACACAATAATTTTTTATTTATTACTTATAATGCCCCGTGTATTTGGGCAAAGAATTATTTTTTTAGCATAACTTTTTAAGGGGGAATAAACCTTATCCATAGTTGTGATGAGAAACTTATATTTTTTAAAAATTAATACATAATAATTTAATTGTGAATTCCAGTTATGTTTAAAAGTTAAGTCAATTCTGTGATCAAGATGTTCAAATTGTAATGCCTTGCAGGTAATAGTAAGTTAAATTTTCTTTTCTGTACTCTTCTGATATTCAGTGTTTTTTGTTTGAATGTTAAAACCTATGTATGTTCAAAATTGGTTTGAAGAAAGAATATTTTTGTCTTATTTAAACAATTTGTTACTTAATATTGGTTCAAGTTCCATTATCAAATATTTTATTATTTAAAGCCTTAGTGGTTCTAATTTATTTTATAGCTTTATTCAGGAATGAATACCAGTCCTTTGTTTCATTATCCAGGACTTATTCATTTATGTCATAACAGTTTAAGTTTGTTTAGCTGTTTTTAATGATTGTGTATTTATATCCTGGGAATAGATATTAGAAAGTTTTTACATTGATTTGATGTTTATTATGTGAAAATTTATTATCATATTGTGAATCATGATCATTTAATTTATGGTATATTTCAGGGTAAATAATAAAAAATGTTTTGGAAATATAATCAAACATCTCCTCAGATTGATACAGTGCTGTTCAAGGAGGTGAGTTGATTGTTCTATATTTTAGAGGTGTTATAGGTTGGTATATTTGATATTTTTTCTGTCATTTAGTTTATAATACGATAATATCCCTGCTATCTTATTATCCTTGTTTAATGTGATATATAGCAATATTTGAAGTTAGGAATGCATTTCTCATTAGATTATTCTATGAAGTAATATTTGTAAATATGAAGAATTGTTTTTGAAAACCTATTATTTGATGTGCAAGAATGGCTGTGTTAAGAATTTCACACACCAATCAGATTGTAATATAATGGGGCTCTGTACATCTTTTTAATTCTTACCAATCCTACACTAGAAATCAAAATATGTTGTGATAAAATGTCTGATGAAGGTCTAATAGTTCTATTTAAAAAAAAAAAAGGAAAAATCTAGTTATATAGTGTAGTAGTTCTGCCCAGTAAGAATAATATTACTAAATACGTATTTATAGTCCAATATAAATTTCTAAAGTTACTGTTCTATGTGAGTTAAAAATAATTGAAAATGAGTGCTAAAATTCCATAAATTAAACTTTTTATACAAAATAATTACTAAAAGTATGCCAATATTATCATTTTCACACGGGTAAACATAAAACAAATGATAATATAGGCTCCACTAATGAGCCAAGAGAGAACTAAGTACATTCGGTCGTTATAACGCTGTGTACTTATAAGAGAACTAAATGCCTAACTCCCAATTTTGAGGAAACTGAGGGTTAATTAAATTAAAAATTTATTAACTCTATTTACTTAAACTATGTTTCCTCCAACTCTTTTGAACTGCAACATATTTTATGGTCCCTCTTATATTATTCAATTACAAGCTATTGCTATTAATAAAAATAAGAATAGGTATATTTTCTATCTTTGATAAAATGGTTTAGTAATTATTTCACTTAGTATTATACCAACCATTCATTGAGAGAATCAATAATCTTGATAGATAGCAACGATGAAGCGTTAATGTGTCCTTTGGTTAAGGTATATATGGAGATTTTGAAACTTCCTTTTAACGAGCTTCTGTGTTCATAGAATTTTTTTTTACTAATATGTTTAGGAAAATCAATTATAATAAGGAGTGCCTAAGTCATTCACCAACTGTTACACCAAGTTGAAGTGCCTTTATCCCGCTTACCGGCGACAGTTCCTTCTTGTTTTCTTTCTTTTCCATATCCCTAAATCCAAAAAGCTCTGTTACATTCTTGAGCTCCTTATTCTTCATTCCGCTACTTCAGTACTTAAATACAAGATTCCAACTTAATGGTTTATATATCCTGTCTTACAAAACTACTTCCTTCAGTATATCCTGCGTCATAAATGCTGCCTCCCTCTGGAATGCCCAATCGAACTTTCCTTCAAACAAAAATTATTCCCCCATAATCAAACCACTGTGCTATTGTTAATGTTATTAATTTGAATAACAGCAATATCATATTGTAACTCTTATGTGGTTTAAACAATTTTTATTAAACAAAAATAATAATATACAATGCCACATAAATTATTGAAACACAGGTTACAAAAATTATCACAAAAATAACCGTAAGACTTGAGCTTCAGAGCAAGATTAACTCTCCAATCCATCACTCCTTATATTAGTCATAAGAAGTACAGCCTCGAAGGTTCTAGGCCAGCATAGATGGTACTCGAACATCCTAGTCACAAACATGGACTGTAACAAGTAACAGTTTGTTCCAGCTGTTAGTTCATTCCAACAGCAAGTCTAGAACTATTCTAAACCCAATGTTTTGTGTTTTGTTTAACATTACAATATGAAATTTATTTTATTATGAATACTATAATTACATTATAATCTTTATTACCAACGTCAGTCTGACAAATGTAATTTGAAATAGTAACTTTTTAATTATTCAGAGGGGAAATTATAGTCCGGCCGCTGAAAGAAGCGACACGGACTTGCCCCCCCACCCTCGGCAGAAGGTAGGCGGAGCCTTCCCCTTCCCTGCCATCTCTCTCACCTAGTTAGCCTTAGTGAAGGGCTCATAAGCCGCACTTCAGTACTAGTATTGTTCATTTTTTATAAAACAAAAAAATAAATTAACAAGATTAATAACAACATAATATATTGTTATGTTTTATAAAGGATATTATGTTTTAATTGTTGTAAATTTTATGTTGAAAATCAATTATCCTTCGTTTGTTTTAGTTGTTCATGCTTTTAGAATAAATAAGAACAATAAAAAATATTTTTTTTAATTTTGTAAATAAATTAAATTTCATTTTTTATTAAATAAAATCACAAAAAATAAATTAACATAATCAACAACAATATAGTATATTGTTATGTTTTATAAAACATACCTATTATGTTTTATCTGTTGTAAATGTTGAAAATCAATTATCTTTCGTCTGATTTTGTTGTTCTCGCTTTTAGAATAAGATCAATAAAGATATTATTTTTTTTAAATAAATTAACTTTCGTTTTAGTTGTGTTTGTTCATTGTTTATATATTAAAAATGCAAAAATGTTTAAAATTAAAAATATTCAGTGTTTTTCGACGTTACAATAAAAAAAAAAAAAGTTGAGCCGGACGGAGTAGCAAACCGAGTGTTGGGGTGAAGTCGACTGCTCTACCTCCCCTCCTGGAGGGGGTAGCCCGTGGAGGGGTAACCCCTACCACTCGTGTCGCTTCTTTCACCGGCCGGACTGTAGTCCCAGAATAAAATTATTTTTTTATTTTGATTTTCAACTACTTATATAGTAATTATTTAAAAATCTAAATGTTTGGTGTTATGAACAATATAATACCACACTTAAATGCAAACCATTAGTGATACATGCACCAAACGCAACAGACTTGGTGATCACCAGTGGTAGGTGCATGTTCATACATGTTAAGAAATGTAGAATGTGAAACTCTACAAGTACAAATTTTTAAATATCTTCTTCTTTTGGTTCTCCTTATGGAGTCTCTCAGCGTAGAAAAGTGCTTAGCCAGAAGTTCTACTCCTCTCTGTTCCTTACCAGATTCCTCCTCAGCATAGAGGAGTGCTTCGCCAGAAATCTTACTCCTCTCCGTTCCTCACCGGATTCCTTCCTGGCCTGATGGAGATCTTTGCCTCTTCCTCTGAAAAGTCTATCAAGATATGACATTCTTGGGCATCCTCTAAGTCTTCTGCCCTCTGGAACGTATTCTGTCGTCTTCAACATTTGTTCTCCAACCTAACTACATGGCCTAGTCATTATTCAATGTAGTCGAATAGATTTAAATAAGAGTATTTGAATTTTTTTAGGGAGCTCCTGGTCAGAACTTTAATTGATCTATTGTTAAAATATTGGTATTGCATTACTAATGTTTTACTGTCTCTAAGAACTGATTATATAACTGTAATAATATAACTTCAATTGATTATCTCTACTTATTTCTGTAACCTGAATAATATTTTTTTTTCTTTTTTTCTTTTTTTAAGGATACTACCTTGAATGAAGTGTTGGATCAGGAAAATGTATTGCAAGAATTGAAATCTCAGAACAAAAAATTAATTGAGTTGTAAGTAACTATTCTTGAAGAATTTTAATAATTATTGTACATAAAATTAGCAATATGTTCTAATAGATTATAACAGTATAGAAAGTAAATAATCAGTGTGAAGTTAACATGTAGGGAAAATATTTCTGTCTTTTATAAAGTTATCTTCACCAAGATAAACAATTTTTCCTTAAAATTAGTAGAACTGTGAGTAATATATGTTCTTCTTTGAATTAAATGAGGCAATTTCCATTACAAGCAGTTTGTAGTTTAATAGCTTAGCTATCTATGATTTAGATGGAAAATGACAATTTCCAGATGAAACGTTTCTCTAAAAGCATATGGGATGAACTATTATTTTACATTGACTATGTTTTCCATATTTGCATTTGTTTATTAAAGGATGTCTATCAATGAAGATATACCTGTGCGGGAATTATATGCAAATTATTTTAGAAGCCCATACTGCTAGATATCGTGAGCGAAGTAATCAGGGGTTTGGGCATTGTCCATAGGTGAGATCAAATTGACAGAAGATATATCAAACATATATTCATTAAATATCGATAGTCATTATTACAATAATTTTATAATTGAGGAGAAAGGATTGGCCTGTATTTAAATCCGAGTCTCTGCATCACCATTGCAGTACTGACCTTCGAAGGACAATCTTTTCTCTTCAGATAAAATTACTTATGCTATGACTTTTGGAATATAATGAATAAATGTTTTATAGTGACAGTCTGTCAATTAGATCCCACTTTTGGAGAGAAATGGACCTATCTTAGATCTTAATTATAGCAACTCTCATCTCACATTTTTAAATTAAATAAGAATACATAAAAACAGCAGTAAAACGTAAAAATCTGGTGCGATGCGTGTGTATGTAATATTTTTTGTATTTTTTTTTTTAATGGTTTAATTCGGTACTAGTCTGTTATAGCCCCTCATTGAAGATATACCGAAATCGATACATCGATACTGAATCATATGTGAAATATTGAACGAAAACTTTGTTTAGGTTATGTAAATACATTAATAAGAAATTAAATAATAAATTTATTCTTTAAATAATAACGTTTATATACAATATTTTTAAGTTCATCTTGAAAACTACAAATTTCTTTCAATATTTCTTCAAAAGGATCCCCATTTTCTGGTACCTTCTTTCTCCACATAAATTCTGCCATATATGAGGATAATAAATCTCGCCTTGCCCCTCTTCTTTTTTTATTGCCCCACTTGACGCTACCCCAAAGTCTCTCTCTCTTTTCATTCTTGATTCTTTTGACACCTCCACCTGCTTCTTTCTTAGTTTATTTTTAAAACCATTCCGTGACCGTTCTCACAAATCATTCTCTTAGGGATAATATTTTTATCTTGTAAAAACTTTACAGCTGTTTCCTCATTCACAACTAATCGAAATATGGTTTTCAGAGTATATTTTTCCATGTTGGGCACAATAATAAACAATAGAAACCTATTAGGATACATATCTTGTATCGAAACATATTTCATTAGGTATCGATTTCGGTATATCTTCGATGAGGGGCTATAACAGACTAGTACCTTTAATTCTATCACCTGTTTTGGCAAGATATGTTAATGAGATATAATGAAGTTATGAGTCAGTTTTTATGTAATGTATTGATGCAATTAAATGAGTTTTTGTTTAAATTATCAAGTTCTTGATTAAATACATTATATTTGGCAACGTATTCGCTTGAAGATAAGTACTTAATTTTTATTTCTGTATTGTAATATATTTTTGCCAAAACCAAGGCTAACAGGTTGGATATGCCAGGGGAACAAGAAAAGTTAATTTTAGATTGAAGGACAAGGTGTGGGTGATGGACTATGAGTGTCCTAAAAGAACTAGGAAGAAGGAGATAATTCAAGAAGTGTTCGGACAGAGACGATTTCGCGTGTATGTGTCAGAATTGGACGGATGTTGGATTAGGCACACAAATCAAATAAGCGAGAGGAAGGAAGAGGAAGAGAAGACAGATGTTATAGAAGACAGGAACAACTCGAGAAGACTACCAACCCCAAGGGACATGGGCCAGGCAAGTGAAAATGTTAGAGCTGATCCTGAGCCTCTAAGGTCACCTCAGCCTGTTAGAAACCGTCGTCCATCTAGACGTTTAATTGAAGAAATTTGAATCTTGATGTTGTATATTGAGTCTTGATGTTGTATGTTGAGTCTTGAGGTTGCTTAAACCCTGCTAGTAGTCCTGTCTGTCTCTCAGCCTGTGTTTGCCGAATCCATTTTGTATGAGGCCCATAAGAATAAATTGCTTGCTTTAGAGATAGATCATTAGAGAAGATGTTGTGGTACATGCAGGCTATATAAAGTTCCTGATGAACTGATAAGGATGTTAAGTAGGAGCCAAATTTAACATCCTGAACGACATCAGCGAAAGAAGACTGATCTGAGATCTCACGAAGGAGGATTGCTTAGACAGAGACTTCTGGAGAAATAGCATTATGAGGATTTAAATGTGACTTATGTTAGTCACATAGCCCAAAAAAATATCATTATCACTTTTGAGAATTGTTTTTAAGGAGTTTTTTTATCTTCTAGGTTAGTTAAAATCATTAGCTGTAATTTACATGCAGCCTTTATATTTCTTAATTTTAATAGCTTCTGGTAATTTATATCTCTCAATGTCCACTTGTTCAAGATTTTAAATTATTTCTTATTGAAGCAGGTTATTTGTCTGTGGAGATTGAAAAAATATTCTTATAAAAATTCAATCCAACCTTCCTTACAAATTACACGAGTTTGGTTTCTTTGATATTTTTCTGTATTTTCAGATGTATTTGTATTTTTTTAAGAAGATTGATATTTTTTTTTGTAAATGAACATTTCATAAATAAAGTCTTATGATTAGTTAAGATTTATCATTTTATTTTTCAGCATTACTAGAGCTGATATATTAAATCAGTTAGTGTGTTTTGTTACTGAAGAACCTAGTGAAGAACTTGAAGAACATGAAAAATATAGACGTCCTAATCTTGCCTGTGAAGTGTTAACTACTGATATTCCTATATTAAATGAGAGGCTATCTGATAAAGCATTACTTACTAAGTTATATTCCTTCTTAGAGAGAGAACCTCCTTTGAATCCACTTTTAGCATCTTTTTTCAGCCGAACATTAAGCATGTTAATTTGCAGAAAAGCAGATCAGGTTTGTACATTATAAAGTATTGATATGGTTTTTATTAAGATTTTTTTAATGAGAAATTTACCTTGTTACATTCTTTACACCAAATGATATTAATTTTATGCTATAAATATTAACAATACCTAGATGTTCTAATGTCAGATATGCTCCTTATTTTGATCTGCTATTGATATTAATAAATAAATCTTAAAAAATATTTCATTTCCTGCCTTGATGCTATGCGTGCAAATTCCTGCTGGTAATTATGCTATCAAGAACATAGCTTATGTGATAACAATTGACAATAATTATTAAAAGCCAACAAAATTTGTTACATTATTTTTACACTTGCATTTAGTAAAGGTGATAATATTCTGAAGAGTGTCAGATACATTACATATATAATATACAATACAAATATGTACAATAATATTAAATCTGTTTGCTTTCTTCTTATATTATACATTTTATTTTTATATTCTTTAGATGTTATGTACACACTTAACATTGCAAACTTGAAGTTCCCTTTTAAAATTTTGAATAACTAAAATTAAAAAAAAGGGCTATTTTTTTAGTGAAAAAGTTCCTGAAGTATTATAAATTATAAAAAAAATCGCTGAACATGCTGAATGATTTTAAAGCTTATTGATTATATTAGTTTTAAGTAACAGAAAAATGTGTTAATACCTATAGTTATTTAGTAATGATCCCTAAGCTGGGTCCATTAGTGGATTGTTTAACTTTAATAACATCCTGTCCCATAATTCTCTTTATAGTGATGCAAATCTCCCTTTCAGTTTATTTTTTTGTTATTATTATTTTTTTTTTTTGTTATTCAACGTCTTCACATTCAGTACCAGGGTTGTCTTCATGATTTATAAATATGTTATGTTTAATTCATGATGATAAAATAAAAAAATCTGGTGCGTGCGCGCAACACACAACTTTCACTTACCAACTTACTTAGATTAGAAATTGACGTGTTTTGCTAATTATCATTTCCCAAAGTCACACATTTTTCTACATTCATATATTATTTTTGTTAATCGTTAAAGCCGTTTTTGAGTAAATAAAAAAACCCGTGAAAATGATACAAAATTTATTAAGTAAAGTCCCCCCTCCCGTAGATCAATTTTGATGAAATTTTTACAGTCATATCTCGGGCATATAAATACATCAAATACCAAGTTTGATAAAAATCGTTAAAACCGTTTTTGAGTAAATAAAAAAAACATGTGAAAATGGTACAAAATTTATTAAGTAAAGTCCCCCCTCCCGTAGATCAATTTTGATGAAATTTTTACAGTCACATCTCGGACATATAAATACATCAAATACCAAGTTTGATCAAAATCGTTAAAACCGTTTTTGAGTAAATAAAAAAAACATGTGAAAATGGTACAAAATTTATTAAGTAAAGTCCCCCCTCCCGTAGATCAATTTTGATGAAATTTTTACAGTCACATCTCGGGCATATAAATACATCAAATACCAAGTTTGATCAAAATCGTTAAAACCGTTTTTGAGTAAATAAAAAAAACACGTGAAAATGATACAAAATTTATTAAGTAAAGTCCCCCCTCCGGTTAATCAATTTTGATGAAAGTTTTACAGTCATATTTCGGGCATATAAATCGATCAAATACTCAGTTTAATCAAAATCGTTAGAGCCGTTTTTGAGAAAATCGAAAAAAACGTAAAAAGTTATTAAATAAAGTACCCCCTCCCTTTGAGCAATTTTGATGAAATTTTTGCTGTCACATCGCGGGCATATACCTACACTAAATACCCAATTTCAGGTTCCCACGGTTTATAGTTTTTGAGCTAGTCTGTTCACATACACACACACACACACACACACACACACACAGACCATTTCGCGGGACTTGGTTATTTCGACTCAGGGGGTCCCAAAACGTGTATTTCCGTTGAAAACCGGAAGTCGAAAATTTTCACGATCGCAATACTTCCACTTACTATATATTTCATATATAGATAAGTGAAAGTAAAAAAAATCATGTGGAGCTCATGGATGCAGAGTTTATATGAAATTTAGGGTATTGAATATTTTTTGTTTACTAATCATTGCTGTAAATTAGGATTGTTATAAATCTTTTAGAAGCAGCAAATGCATGAGAAAAGTATGTATATATTTATGAAGCTCAACGGATAAGAATATGAGTTCATTTCATCCCCTTAGGATGGTTTTGTTCCTACTAAAAAATTTTTTATCTATATATTCAGTTTGTTTGTTAGTTCATTATAGAAATCCATACCGTTTGTCCTAAATTCTCCAAATTCCGCTCAGTGATTCTTTGATACCAGGTGCGAACACATGTCAATATTAAAATTGCATAAATTCAGCCATTCTCTGGGTATATTCTTTATTGTTAGAGAGACGTATCCGTTGTACCTCTTAATCCAAGTGACTACTGGAAGGTTAAATATTGAAGTTGTCAAAAAATCTCACTATGCTTTTTTTTTAATAATAATTGTATTAGTTTGCTCTAACCATTAAATTTGATTATTGTTTAGAATTTAAATTAAAAATTAGTTAATGATTTATCATTTTATTTTTCTAGCATTGGTACTCATATCAGTTTACATGCCTTCAAGTATTAGATTTCTTGAAGACAAAAGAAAACAGTCTTAATCTGTTACTTAAACATTTAGATACATCTGCTGTTATGGATTTTACATTTAAACTCATCACTCAAATAGAAGGGAATGAAATGCAGCAAAACTTAATTAGTGTAAGTATCGTGATTGAGAAATTAAATAAACTATCTTTGTAATTTGATACTTAAATTTTATTATTAATTTTTGCATTTTTTATTTCAGTGGCTTGAAAGTGAAGAACTCATTGAAAACATTATTGAATTGTTTGACCCTAATGTGGATGAAGGCAGGCACTACAATGCAGCCCAACTTCTCTGTGATACAATTAGAAAATGTCGTGAAATAAATGAAAGAAATGATCTTGGTCCCATACTCTCAAAAATTCAATCGTCTGTAACTTATTTATTTATATTAATTTAATCATTATTGTGGGTAACCACCTTGTTTTTAAATTATTTTAAATAATTTATTTTTGAAGAGAAAAGATTTGGCTCTGCCGGAAATCGAACCCGGATCTTCTGCGTGACATGCACGGTATGCTAACCATTGCACCACGGAGCTCGATTCCAAACGGTGCCAAATCCTTCCTCTTCATTCCTTCAATGGTTAGCATACCGCGCATGTCATGCGGAAGACATGCCGGGTTCGATTCCCGGCGGAGTCATATCTTTTCTCTTAAAAAATAAATTATTTATTTATATTTACTAAACATTAGTTTAATTTTTATATTTTTTAATCTTTTTACATTGTTAAGTAAAATATAGTCAATACCTGATTATTTGTGGAATAGGGTGGTTCGATCGCCACTTATTCACATTATAATCCACGAAATGGGGGGAAAAAAAAGAAAGGAAAATACTTTAAAATTTAAACTTTTAACACATTATTTTATTCAATTTTTAAATAATATTTAAAATCGGAATTTTATATTTTTTAAAATCGGAATTTTTCTTGAATAGAGTATACAGCATTTTGGCTTACCGAATATACCAAAAAGAAATCATTTTGCACAAACATTATTTTGGTCAGTCTCATTTATATAAAAAAATTATAAATTAAAAAAAATCTTTATTGGCATAAGGTCAAACCTTCCATGGCTCTGGACGATAGATTTCGCAAAAAAAAATGGGTTCCCACAAGCAGACGACGAGATAACTCGTCATGTGCCGCCGGTCCCCAGTAGCGGATGACAAAATATCTCGCAATCGGTTTTCACTTATTTTACGTCCTCAGCTTCACACGAGATAACAGAGACTTAATAAATACATCTAGCGGCTGCTAGGATGTAGGGGTTTCTCTATTGCAGAAATATCATCTGGGTCGTCCGTTTGGGAAAGCCCATCTTACCCCGTTTTTATCTGCTAAATTTTTTTTTCCTTTCCATATCTATCCCCCAGCTACTGTCAGGAGTCTTGAAGGACATATTAACCATTATTCATTTCGAGTTCTAGACGCTCTGAGTGATAGTCCTCTGTGTTTTTTGGTGATATTCAGTGTTTTATTTCACTATTATTTCTCCACGTAATGTGTTATAGCAATGGATAACCTAGCATTTTAATTTATTAAAATAATGTTAAAGTTATTATAGAATCATAAAAAATAAATAAAACATTAAGGAATAGTCAGAGAAGGTTATGAGGAGTTGAAGAAGTTGAGGAAGTCAGCGGCGGAAAGTGGCCTGCACGCCTTAGCTTGGGGGGTGTAAAAGCCGGCAGACCTGCTTAGCTTCTGAGTACAACTTTCCTTCCGAGTGCTTAGCTGTTAAAGGGTTAACAGATATTATTATAATTAATGTAGATATTATATGTCTACATGTCAGTACTTTTTACTTATAAGAATTCACTATACAACTTCAAAACAAAAAATTTATGAAATTGTTCAATTGTTTTTGTAGTAAAAAAACTACTCTTCTTTTTTTTTTTTTTTTTTTTTTGCGACTTGATTCACCGCGACCTCCTTGGGTCTATTGTGCGCCTGTCTATGCCCGTGTTATTAAATTGGAATCTTTAAAACATCGGTAAATTTTAGTATGCTTGTTGGGTTTATTAAGTCGTTGGAAGTTGGATTGGTTATATTTTCCTCTCCAAATATTCCAAATCTTAACCGTACAAATCGGTCACACCAACAGATTATATGATAGGTTGTTTCGTTTTCTTTGCCACAGTAGCTGCATATTGGTGTTTCTGCCAACTTTAGTTTATACATGTGTTTGTTTAGTTTACAGTGTCCTGTGCAGATCGCTGTAATTTTTTTAAGTGCCTTCCTGTCAAGATTTAGTAGCATATTGCTTCTTTTGACTGAATAGCCATCTAAGAAGAGTTTGGAGTGATAATGATTTTTATCCTTCCAATATTGTTTTTTGATAGCTCCATATATTTCCCCGACCCTTCTCCCTTCCTTGAAATTGTTCAATTGTTTTTGTTTTATTTTTGTAGTAAAAAAACTATTCTCCTTGAAATTGTTCAATTGTTTTTGTTTTATTTTTGTAGTAAAAAAACTATTCTTATTTTTGAAGAAATCGTCGGGGGTTCGGTAAACTATTTGGCTCATAAATATCTGCATTTTGTGCGTTTTATAACCTATCAAATTTTTACGATTCAATGTTTATTTCCTAGCTAAATAAAAAAAATTATTTTCGAATGAGTATACATTTTTTAATTGCAATGTTGGCAGTCAATCATGTTGGTAATTCAAAACTCTGGTGTTATTAGACTGTTATTAAACTCTGCAATTGTGAATTGTTTGTTTCAGGCCTGAGATGATTAAGAAAATGCTGGATAAAATGCTTAGTGGTGAACATGTAGAAAGTAGTATCGTGGGTGGAATTTCTGTTCTTCTCACGTTACTGGAACCTCCCCCTAAGTAAGTAGTTTTGTCTGGCTTATTTAAATTTACCTAATCGCTTGTATGTGAAGTTTTAGTTATAACAGAGAAAACCTATAAAATAAATCTACACCTGAATCATCTTGTTACAAATAGGTAACAGAACCAATAAATTCCACAATTTAGGCAAAATCAATAGCTTTCTACTTAATTTAATGAGCAGCTTTTTTTTCTTCAATGTGAAGCTAGGTTTGATCCTCTGATATGGATGAGTTAGTGATATAAAACTATCGATAGTATCGGGCATAAAGCTATCGTTATTCTGAGGTGATGATCAGGGGGGGGGGGGGTGTAGAATAGTAGAATTTTTCATTTGGAACGGTAGTAGCTATAATGTAAGTCTCCATTTGCAATTTTTGTTTCCTTTTTTATTAGGGAACTTTTTTATTAGGGAATAAGGTAACTATTTCTGTGAATAGAGGGTGGGTTCCATTATAGCTTCAAATAATTTTTATCAGTTTTTCAAGCTTAGTCGTAATTGCAAAGACTAAAAACTTTATAAAAAGATCAAACAAACTTATTTAGAGGAAAGTAATACCAACCCTCTTCAAGTAACCATGCAACCAGGATTCCCAGTTGTCGAAGTAGTTGATTTGAAATGACAACATTCGGAGCGCAATCCTTGAATGTGTCGGAGTTTATGAAAAAAAGAATGTTTTTGGGACATTTGTTTAGACATATCTCACCTTGGAACTTCAAAGAAATATTGATTTAGATAGGTTGAAAATATTTTGTTAAAAAACTGTGATTTTGTTTCTATGCCGTTAACTAAGTAATTTTCAAGTCAAGGGACTGGCAGGCTATCAGTTGATTTGTTTATATATTATTAAATCCAAAGTTGAAAGGCATGTATGAGCAAACTATTCAATTTTACAGTCTTATATTTTTTGCGTGAAGTTAATATTTTTTTTTTTATAGAGTGGATAAGCATTTTTTTTGAGAAACATGCATAAAATTAAACTTTGTTTATGTTTTTGTTACTTTTATATTTTGTTTATTTTTCATTTCCATGAATTAAATAGAACATGGATGCTTAGAGGCAGAGGCTATCACTTTATCCTTTAAAAACAGTGTTTTCGATAGTACTATCAATAGTAAAAAAAAACTATCGTTAGCTTTACATCACTAGGATGAGGCAATTCGTTGTACCTTTGTAGTTCATATGTTCATAGTTAATATTGTTTATAGTACATATGTCCATTATAATTTTATTACTTTCAGTTACCTTCACTACCAAGTATATATGAAATATATAGTAAGGGAAAGTATTGTGATCGTGAAAAATTTCGACTTCCGGTTTTCAACAAATATACGTTTTGGGGTCCCCTGAGTCCAAATAACTAAGTCCCACAAAATGGTCTGTGTGTGTGTGTGTGTGTGTGTGTGTGTGTGTGTGTGTGTGTGTGTGTGTGTGTGTGTGTGTGTGTGTGTGTGTGTGTGTGTGTGTGTGTGTGTGTGTGTGTGTGTGTGTGTGTGTGTGTGTGTGTGTGTGTGTGTGTGTGTGTGTGTGTGTGTGTGTGTGTGTGTGTGTGTGTGTGTGTGTGTGTGTGTGTGTGTGTGTGTGTGTGTGTGTGTGTGTGTGTGTGTGTGTGTGTGTGTGTGTGTGTGTGTGTGTGTGTGTGTGTGTGTGTGTGTGTGTGTGTGTGTGTGTGTGTGTGTGTGTGTGTGTGTGTGTGTGTGTGTGTGTGTGTGTGTGTGTGTGTGTGTGTGTGTGTGTGTGTGTGTGTGTGTGTGTGTGTGTGTGTGTGTGTGTGTGTGTGTGTGTGTGTGTGTGTGTGTGTGTGTGTGTGTGTGTGTGTGTGTGTGTGTGTGTGTGTGTGTGTGTGTGTGTGTGTGTGTGTGTGTGTGTGTGTGTGTGTGTGTGTGTGTGTGTGTGTGTGTGTGTGTGTGTGTGTGTGTGTGTGTGTGTGTGTGTGTGTGTGTGTGTGTGTGTGTGTGTGTGTGTGTGTGTGTGTGTGTGTGTGTGTGTGTGTGTGTGTGTGTGTGTGTGTGTGTGTGTGTGTGTGTGTGTGTGTGTGTGTGTGTGTGTGTGTGTGTGTGTGTGTGTGTGTGTGTGTGTGTGTGTGTGTGTGTGTGTGTGTGTGTGTGTGTGTGTGTGTGTGTGTGTGTGTGTGTGTGTGTGTGTGTGTGTGTGTGTGTGTGTGTGTGTGTGTGTGTGTGTGTGTGTGTGTGTGTGTGTGTGTGTGTGTGTGTGTGTGTGTGTGTGTGTGTGTGTGTGTGTGTGTGTGTGTGTGTGTGTGTGTGTGTGTGTGTGTGTGTGTGTGTGTGTGTGTGTGTGTGTGTGTGTGTGTGTGTGTGTGTGTGTGTGTGTGTGTGTGTGTGTGTGTGTGTGTGTGTGTGTGTGTGTGTGTGTGTGTGTGTGTGTGTGTGTGTGTGTGTGTGTGTGTGTGTGTGTGTGTGTGTGTGTGTGTGTGTGTGTGTGTGTGTGTGTGTGTGTGTGTGTGTGTGTGTGTGTGTGTGTGTGTGTGTGTGTGTGTGTGTGTGTGTGTGTGTGTGTGTGTGTGTGTGTGTGTGTGTGTGTGTGTGTGTGTGTGTGTGTGTGTGTGTGTGTGTGTGTGTGTGTGTGTGTGTGTGTGTGTGTGTGTGTGTGTGTGTGTGTGTGTGTGTGTGTGTGTGTGTGTGTGTGTGTGTGTGTGTGTGTGTGTGTGTGTGTGTGTGTGTGTGTGTGTGTGTGTGTGTGTGTGTGTGTGTGTGTGTGTGTGTGTGTGTGTGTGTGTGTGTGTGTGTGTGTGTGTGTGTGTGTGTGTGTGTGTGTGTGTGTGTGTGTGTGTGTGTGTGTGTGTGTGTGTGTGTGTGTGTGTGTGTGTGTGTGTGAACAGACTAGCTCAAAAACTATAAACCATATGAAACTGAAATTGGGTATTTGATGTATGTATATGCCCGCGATGTGACAGCAAAAATTTCATCTAAATTGGTCAACCGGAGGGGGAACTTTATTTCATAATAATTCACAATATTTCATGATTTAATTCTTCCCATTTTTAGATTTTTTTGATTTTCTCAAAAACGATTTTGATTAAACTCGTCATGTTTAATGAGAATCAAGTATTCTTTAATATCAGGTAAGCTTTATCATTATTAAAATGTTCTGAAGGGGCCTTTTTTGTTTTCCTATAAAGTACCATTGTTTTTGTTTATATGGAGAAATTATCTGTCTCCCATTTCGCCTAAAAATAAGAAATGGCTAACAAGGGGAAAAAAAGAAAAATATTCCGTCAACTCATAAAACACGTTGAGCTCACGCATGCGCAGTAAGCCTTTAATGACAGACTAATGCTTAATAATTAAAGATGTTCTGTTCATTTAATGGAAATTGTTTGTTTCATGAGAACTATATGAAGCTGTCAACAACTACATAGAGAATTATAAAATCTAAGGACTTGGTGTATTATGCTTGCATTACCGACTTATCTAGTAAAAACTTTTATTTAATAATGAAAAAAAAATAGTGTATTTTAAAGAGCAAATACAAACAAAAATAAGTAAATGAATTTGAAACATTGTGTGACTTTGAGAAACAGAATTTAACAAAACACGTCAATTTCTAATCAAAGTAAGTTGGTAAGTGAAAGTTGTGTGTTGTGCGCATCGAACCAGATTTTTTTTCTTATTTTTACATAAATTTTATTTATTATGACTACACACACATCGTTGTGGTTATTATGGTGGTTTTTACTTTGCAATACTTTATTGGCGACAAGGATGGGATGGGGAGCAGTCCTTTTTTGCATAATGGCCAATTTCTGATGCCAGGATTCAAATCAACTGTTGAGAAAAGGATTTGGATGGGGAAGGACTATGACAGGAACGGCAAATCTCATCAATTTGAGAGTGATGACAATATTTAGGTCTGTTTATTTTCTATCAATCCCAAGGATGGAATTAGGATTGTTAGTCGAAAGGACTTCAAACCTGTCATATGTGGTCCTAGTCTGTGACAAAGGAGAAAGGAAATATGCTGGGCCGCTATGAAGTAGGGAAGGAGTGATAAAACCTATGGAGCTGCCTTTTTACAAGGGTGGAAAAGGTTTAGTATCTCTTGGCTATACCTGTTTATTATAATTTTATTTTTTATTTTACATTCTCATTGCTATGGTTATAAATTCAATAAGGATAGCCTGGAAACTGTTGTAGTTCTTAATTTGCGATGGTCAATTGCTTTCACAAATCGAATCAAACTGCGACAGTTGCTCGGAGTTAATAGTAGGAGATATGACAAACTTTTTTTTAGATGATATTAGAATGATGCCTGCAGCAGTTTTTTATATTGTAACAATATTTTTTTCCAATCACTCAATTAATAATCAAGTATGATGCCTGGCTTGAAAATGGCTGTAGAATCCGAAATGTTGCCTAGCTAAATGTGACGTTTCTTTGGTGAAAATTGGCCTAATTTTTATTTATTTCATCATATTAAATTAATCACCAAACTTGAATAAGATGATTAGATAATAATTAGATGATATTTTTGTTAAAATAAAGTTTATAGTTTTTATAGTTATTGAACACCTTGGTGGTCTTATAGTTGAATTCATAAGGTATGAATAAGGTATTTTATATACTGATTGATATTTTACTTATGATATACTCATTATTTACATGATTATTGGAAATACTCTTTGATTATTACAGTACAGACCAGCTCAACAGGAGAGGAGCTTACAATAACATTGAAGACAGTGGTTCGGGTGAGCCTCCTCCCACTCCTAATCCAGCTCTACCATCAATTATATCTTCTATTTTACCATACCTTCCTGCCTTGCATAATCTGCTCATAAATCCACCACAGGTAAATATTTTTAAATTGATTATGTAAAATAAATCTTTGTGATTTGAGGAACTAGTATCTATTTAAAAAAGAAATCTTGCTGAAAAATGGGCATAGATGGCTTTATATTTTCTTCTTACACACATTTAATGTCCATAGTTGATTGATTATTATTTTTGAATCATTTTATTGAAGAAACTTTTGGTTAAATGTTTTTTTAATAGTTGAAGTTAAAACTCCAATAATACGTTACTTAAAGAAATATTTGGCATTTTATAGTCCTGTTTTCTTAATTTGGTGCCATAATCAATTACATCCACTGGCGGTGTTACCCAAAATATTGGTTAACAAAATAAAAGTGCCTATGCTCAGAGGAGACGGCCAGGGTTCATGGAAAGAAGAAGAAATATCTTTAGGGACAATCAGTACGACCTCTAAATTTAATTATTCGTTTATATCTTTTTCGGACGCCACACTATTTTTTTCCAAAAAAAAATACCATTTATTTTTCTATTTGAAAGGAAAATAGTGAAATCACTTCGAAAAAGAATAAATAATAATCATCACGCTAATAATACCATGCAGAGGGAGATTCGAACGCAGATCACCTGTGTGGGAATCTGTTACCTTACCTTTCGGCTAAACTAATTATTTAATACCATCTTATTACTTCATTAACCTTTCTGGGAAATTCAGAGGTGTGTGAGTAAGAGTCATAATTGAATTAATCGTTACCTCTAAACAGAATTGCGTATATTAAACAGAAAACGAAATAAGAGACCAGAACAATACATCAATTTATTAGAATGAATTTATAAAGCATAATAAAAATTGAACCAGCTGGATAAGACACAAAAAAAAAAAAATATGCCTTTTTCTTACTCAACCTAAACTAAATTTTAATAAATCTTAATACTAAAGCCTTAAAAACTAATATATATTTTGTTTATCAAAATCACTAAATACAAATATAGATATAAATTACTGTGATAATTGTCTTTTTAATGAACAGAGGGGCTGATGAGGCCGTCCTAGGGTAGGTCCCTCGTTCCTCGTCTCTCCACCGTGATTGGATGTGATTTCTTTGGCTACATCTCCTTACGGATATTATACCCAACCGTCTTCACCATTAAGCAAAAGCCACAACCAAAAAAACTCACTGAATTCGCTCCGACGAATCGGTCACCACGAGGTATAGCTCTCCTCACTTCACACTCTTCGACTGCTTGCCTCGACCCTGGTCCCTTCTTGCAAACAATGAAGCTCCGGGCCCTCACACGACACCAATTTTTCCCTCCGCCAAAAAATGATTAATACATACATTTGTCGTAACTTAAAAATAACCAATTTACAATATTTTTTTTTTAAAACAATTTTTTACATTTATCTAATATTTCATTTACATTTATCTTTAGTATATTTTGACTACAATATACACCTTTTCCAACTCTGAATTTCTTTTCTTTTGTTTTAATTGATAAATAAATTAAATTATAATTTTTTATTGTAACAGCTATAGGTCACCAAAAAAGTTTTAATTTTTATTATTAAAAAATCTTTACAATGACATTTCAGCCTCTTTGTGCCTTTTCACACTTTCTGTAATCATTATATCATTTTTACAGTTTTAAAATTTATTACAAAATAATATTTAAGTTAATTTGAAAATACCTACCATGCACATAGTTTCATTTTTCATTTATTTCCACATCAAAATAAAATATAACGAATAAAACGAAAATAAAATAAAATAGGACGAATTTCCGTTCTCTATTGATGTGGAAATAATTGAAAAATGAGACTATGTGCTTGGTAGATATATTGAAATTACATTAAATATTATATGTTATATATTTAAAAAATACATTAATAATGTAATTATTACAGAAATACTTGAAAAAGTACAAAGAGGCCTTTTAAAGACTTTTTAGTAATTTTTTGAGGTTTTATCTGTATAAATGAGACAGTTGACTTTCGGTGCACAAATATTACAAGGTGAGTGTTCCCACTTCAAGGGTGTTTGATAGATATGTGAGCACTGGAGCAGTGTCCATTGTGAAAATGTCTAAGAAAAAGTTCTCTGTCATTTGTTCGAAGTCTTTTTATTGAATTTCTTGCTGCTGAGGGTGTAAAACCAGCAAAAATTTTGAGGAAATTGGCTGCGCAATTTAGGAAGGAGAAACTGTTACAAGCTTGAGTATTTGCATGTTACAAAACATTTTTGGAGGATCGAAAGGGTGTTGAGCTATGATCGCTGATTCTTCATTAGCATCACCAATGACATATACCATGTTCGGCAACTTTTTTACAACTTTCCATTTTCAAAGAGGAGTTAGCATTTCTTAAGGTGTTTGCCATTTATGTCGCTACCCTTCTGACAGCTAAGCAGATATCGTATCATTTCCTGGTGTGTGAACATCTCCTTGTGAAATTTCAGGCAGAGTGAGACTGGTTCTTCACTCACAATATCACCTTTGATAAAATGCGGGTGCTCTACTACATGGACTCTATATTATTGCCATAAACTATGCTATCTCCCATTGAGAGAATGAATGAAACTTCTTCCTGACCATGCTCATACCTATATAGCAGCCCAGACCAGAGGAAAATTGGAGCAACTGGGTTGAGGGACACTTGAGCATCCTCTTTATACCTTGATCTGTCGTCTGCCTCTTTCATGTGTTTAGTCCTCAAGGAAAATTTGGAAGAGCAAACAGTGATGCTGAGGTTGAAGCCTACGCGTTTTGGTTGTATAAATGACCTACTTCATGCTACAAGAATGGCATAACAAAATCAGTAGCTGGAGAATATTAGAAAAATAGGAATTACTTAGAAAAATAAAGTGTAATTATCTATTTTTTTATATATCACAATAAAAAATACTAAATAAAAAAAAAATCATTTATATTTGATTCAGCCTCATAGTTATAGTTTCGTAATTATTTATTTAATATTTATTTTTATGAAGTTTATAATTTAGGTCATCTTAAGTTTCATTTAAAAGGACTGCAAACTTTGTCATTTGTTACTAGAACTAATTACTTCTCAAATTTATTCTTAGATAGCATAAGTCAATGTGTTATCCTTGAAGTTTTCCTGTCAGAGGTCTCATAATGTTATCAAAACTTTTCTATCTGCCTGAGATTTCCCAATTTTCATTCTCTTACACTAGTCATTTTGCAGTTTGATTTTTATTATTTTAACTTCTAAATCCATAAATTTATATTCATATTTTCACCCGTGATTTGTATTAAATATGCACCAAAATAGAGCATCAATGTGCAAAATTATAAGTGATGAGGAATTAAGAAACAATTCTGTATAGCAAGAGAGGTTTGTAAGTTCTCACTAACTCAAGACACTTAAGATGAGATAGTTAGCCCCCGCACTTCCATTCATGCTTTATTAAGAAGTTGGTGATGTATATGCTTATAATATAAACATACATATCAACATTTTCTTATATATTGTATAAGTTACTCAATTTATTTTGAAATTTTTGTTTTTATTGATTTACAACTTCTTTTAATTTTTTTTTTTAATCAGTTAAAATTTCAACCCCTGTGTACTTATGGAGCTGTTATGTAGGAAGGTGGGCACAATACTGTTGAAGCAGTTAAGTATTCTCTCCTTTTTTAACAGTTGAAAACAGTCAATTGCTAAGGCAGTTCAAACTTGTGGGTATCTAATGGTGGATTAGAAGATTTATAGCAACTTTGTACAGTATGGCTTCAGAGTACGAAATTGGGCTCACATCCTTGCACTGACACTAACCTCTCTTCCCCCCCCCCTTTTTTTTTCATTTTTATTTTTTATGCCAACTCTGTAGAGGGGCTTTTCCAAAACCTAATACATTACAAGTTAATCATTAATAATTATACTTTAGCAAAATTTAGTCCCAAAGTATATTTTAATAATTAAATAGTAACTTAACACTATTTGAAAATGTATAACAGACCATAATTTGAAAAATAGGGTTCAACCTACTATGGGATGTCAATACCCCTTCAATGGATTCCCTTTATTGAAATATGGACCATCAATCAGTTGGAAACTTGTTTATTGATTAAGAAGCGGGCTACCGAGCCAGTTGGGGATAAAATGGATTTATCCGTTAAAAAACAAAAGATTTAAAATAAGAGTATAAGAAATAAAAGAATAATGACTATTTTCAAGATGTTAATAATCCTCTATAATTGTTAAGAAGCCATTATAATTCATAAAGTATAACAATCAGAAACTGTTTATATAGTGGAAAATACATTTCCTGTGAAGTTGCTCAATACTGCAACGTGCAACTGCTTACATATTGAAATAAAAAAAAGTAATTTCTATTCTTTGCTGGCTGGTTAAGGTTGTGTTGTGTGCAACGCACCTGCTTTTTTTTTTTACTTTTACTTACCTTTATATGCAATATACCCCCCCAAAAAAAAAAAAAAAAGTAATAATAAATCAAAAATTACTGACGGCTATCGGGTTTAGCAAAAAACCCACCTAAATTAAATAATGCTGTTCGTCAACCATGCAACTATTTATTAATTAGGTGTAGGAACTTACTAAATGCTTTTACCTTTCATTAGCTTCTTTTGTAATTTATCAGTAGAGAATTTTAGTTTAAGCTTCTAAAATAAAATATTAATGGCTAAGTCGATTACAAAATAATGGATCACAGTCACGATGGTTAGTAAAACTTCATCATTTAAGCTAGTTCAATAGCTCTAGTACAAACTTTCTATAACACAGCAAACATGTAGTTTTCTCCCAACTGATGTAGTGCTTTCCTTGAGATGAAATCATATTATTTTTTTTTTTTTTAAAAGTCGGTTATAACTACATTTTAATTCTTCTAATTAGCCTACCGTTTTTCGTTGCTATAGACAAAGAAAGAAGAAAAAAATGGATTCAGATGACAGAACTGTTGCCAAGCAATTAGCAATAATTGAAGATAAGCTATTATTCAGGCTTTGCTGAAGATTAAAAGTAAGTATCCTTTCTTTTATCATCTTAATGGTAGTACTGTCCTTCTGAGATGCCTCCGATAATGCACACATTTTTCCTAGTTCCCCATTACTTTTATTCCTTGTACCTCACAACTATTGTTCCAATTTTTATTAAAAAATCATAACAATTTTTTTTTGTGAATTTACTAACTAGATTCATTTTAATGGTTCCTTAGTTTTTGATTAGGCCAAAATCAAAACAGATTAATTATTTCTGCTCATTACTTATAAATAAGTTTATGTAGTAAATTTGATATCCATCAAATATTATAATTCGATATCTTGAATCATAAGTATAATAGCAAGTTGTTTTTGATGTTATTTTTGTTTATTGCTGATAATTTAAGGATAGGATATTCGAAATGGGATTGATTTTTATGTTGGTTAAATTCTTCTTTGAGTATTGAATTTCATCTATTCTCTTTTAGCTTGATAGATTCTGTTGTTACTGATATTCGAAATTCATTCTTTATCATAAGTGATATTTTGCCTCTTTTTTCTGCCATACATTTCTTTTAAATTAGAAGTATTTGAATGTTTTTAATTATTACTTTGCCATCATGTCAAAGTTGCAGTTAATCATACGCTCATCCAACCACACTTCCATTTTTTCTTTTGATTCTCTGCTCTTATTTTAATTTTTCGACAAGACATTTCTCTTTGTCTATTCTGATCCCTAGCTTGAATTCAATGTTGTTTTTAACTGTTACCATACTTATGTCTGTTGTAATAATTAAAAACCTTTAGATGCCCTTGATTCATTAAGTTAAATGGTGTTCTAGAATATTGATACCATTCTGTGTTGGCTGGTAGAGATAGCTTAACATGAAAATTGGCAAACTTCTGTCTCTTTCACATTAGGTAATTGGTTACTAATTTTCAATTGTCACAATAGAACATAAAATATGATTGCTAACCATAATAATAACTATTTTTAATTAATACTTATTTCTGAACTTAATATTTAAAATATTTTTTTATAACATGCTGAACTTAATGAGGGACTACTTCAAAAAAGTTTTAGTTAATAATTATCTTTATTTATTTACTTCAGCTTTGTTGACCAACTCGCTATATTTTGCTTGAATAACCATACTTCAAGCATCAAGGCATTTCATTAAAAATTTTAACTTGTGACTTCCAATTTTTATGTAATAATGAGGGATTGTTGGTTTACTGAATATACTTACTCTTGATTTTTTTGACTTGCATATATTCAGAAAATTGATTGATTACGAGCTATAATTTATTACAAATTAGCCATTATTCATGTATAAGATATTGTATGGTGCATGGTAAGCTAACGGATCTGAAACTATCTGGTTTCTAGACTATTTATTATATTTTGTAAAAGACTGGCATTTTATACTTTTATAACCTGTCAACTTCATGATTTAGTCCTTCCTGGTAGAATAAAATAATTCATTTTTTAATGTAAATTTTTTATAATTATGATATAACTTCCAATGTGATCTTCCAAGTGATTCAAACCCCTGACACTATTGCAATTATTACCAATGTATTCCTCATCAAAAAATAACATGAATTCTATCTAGAAATCACAAATTTTGATAACGGTAAGAAACTGTTTTTTGGCTCTCCTGAAAAGTTTAGTTTCTGCAGATTTGCTAGTTTATCATACCCATGACAATATATTACATTCATTGATCTTGTCTAGTAAACTACAGACAAATAAATTGGCTAATAACCTTTTAATTGTTACTCAAAACTTTAAATTTTTTTTTATTAACCACTTCACCAACTGTAATCACATTTGCTGTTTAGAATAAACTTTCCTTTTAATTTATTAACATTTATCATTTATTTTTTACCACAATATAAGTATTTTTCTACTCTTATTTCAATATCCTTGCATGGTTCAACTTAATAAATTGTTTACCCTTGCACTAATACTGTTATTTAATTGTTTTAAAATAGTGCATTTCTTAATATTGAACATTTTTTCCTTTGTCATTTGTCCAACCTTTTTTAATAGTATTGAAGATTTTTCTGGATATTGCAGATCTACTTATTTTATGGCTGATTAGTTTCTTAATATGTGTCTTACAAACTCAATATTTTTTTCAATTGAAATATTTAATTAATAGCAAACCATATTTCTTTAAAATGTTAATCCATTTTTATTAAATCAATTAGAAAAAAATTCTCTGGTCAAATTCTGCTTCCTTCCATCCTTAACCTTTCCTCTCAATTTTTTATCCTCCCAAGGACAGTATATGCCTTAATAGATGATTGAAGAAGATTTTAGCTTAAAAAAAAGAAAAGAAACAAATCCTGTACCACTTTAACCCATGAAGGGTCTTTGGTGCAGAACTGGGTAAGAACTAGTGGTTGAAAATTACTTTTCACCATGGTTAGCTAAAATTAAGGCAACAACCATCGGTAAAATATTAATCCATATTTAAGTTGGCGTTTATTTGTTATCAATTTTATTTCATAAAAACTGTTTTTTCTTTCATTCTTTTCAGACTCATTGAAGACCAAAATTTACTTATCACTCATTAAGTTTTAATATAATTCTCCTGTACTATTATTCCTGTCTGCCATTTTTTTTATTTCTCATTCAATAGAAAGCTGCTCAACTATTTCAGTAAACTTAATTTTCATTGTAATTATCAGGTGTAAGAAGATTTGATCAATGTCATTTTGCTGTGTGCTCCATTGAAATACAATATGTGTTGGTTTATTTATCTTAAAAAGAATTTCAGAAACATTACATAGTTATCTACAAACATAAGTCAAAGTAGTGATAGTAACAAATTTCAATTAAAAAAAAATCAGATTGGTATTCCTACTACCAATCAAAGGGCCTGTAATTGAATTTTTACACCTTTGAAATGCATGTCACAATCACTTATCAGGGTATGCTTATTCCAACTAAAGGAGGCTTAGACTTGAGCTTAGGCTGGAGAAGCTTGACTTTAACCCTTTGACTGCGCAATGCCAGTATACTGGCACCGGCCGACGGTGCCCTCAGTGCGCTGTGCCAGTATACTGACATCGCTGTTTTATCGTATAACTGCGAATGCCAGTATACTGGATCTTTAGTGTGGCGATCTAGTGGATGTTACTCGAACTTGTAAGTCTAGCGATGATCGCTAGATCACATGAGACTTCAGAAATAATTTCTGACTCATAAGTTGTGCTTTCCAGCTTTTAACGCTTGATAGCATGAGCCTTCAAAAATAGGACCGGAGACTAAGCCTGCCAATATACATTCTGGTTTGGCCGGTCCAAAATCCCGGATCAAAAAAGGTGATAGAAACAAATAGAAACGGATCAAAAAATATAGAAACAAACAAATAATACCTTTTCTGGGAAAAATTTGTTATTTCATAATTAAATTCGTTATTTATTAAAAACAGGCTAAACTAATATTATAATAATATAATAACTGGAGATTAACAAGTAATTTTTTTCATTAAAACAAATAGGAATCTAAATGAACAGCAAGAGAAATAACAGCGCGAGTGTCAGGGGGTGTTGAAAATTCCGCGCGCCAGTGGGTAGTAACCTTGAGACAGGCCGGCGCAGCCACCTATCCCCGATCTCATATCACCTCGCGCAGTTAAAGGGTTAACAACCAAGTAATATAACTTTATGTTTCCACAGAACTCAGTGGGTCAGAATTTACTTGGCCTCTCCTATCAAAAGAAGGGGATTTCATGGAGAAGTTTAAAGATTCAATTGACATTCTTAAATTTAAACTGAAAATTTAATGAAAGTTTATCAAACAAGAATCTTTGTGTTTTCTAATTAATGGTACAAGAATGGTTTTCTGATCCTCCAACCATGGCACTAAAGTGACCAATTTATTACTTGGATAATTTCCAGCTTTTGAGTATTAGAACCTATACATCTAGATTAAATGGTGATGTTGCCTATGCTTAATGAAATTAAACTATGCATATACATGACTATAAGTTATTGTACAGTCGACTCCGTTTAATTGGGCCATCGGATAATTGGGACCACCGCTTAATTGAGCCATTTTCAATAAAACGGAATCAAATATAGGTAAAATATCACTGCTTTATTGGCACAAAACATCGGCTAATTGGGCCAAAACTTACTGGAACTTAATGTAAAAAACTATAACCTGTATAACTATAAAACTAATACCTGTAAGTAACTGAGACCATGCACGTTTCTCAATTAGAAGCAAGAAACCTCATCAAAAAGGATAGTTGCTTTTTTTCCACAAAAAGGAAATGAAGAAAGTCCTTAGGCATACTGAAGAAGTGCGCTAATTATGTTGGTCGTTGTTTACAATGAGTGTGACAATGAATGCTTGATTCTTACCTGTTAAAAAAATTGACGTAAAAACATGTTCTGATTCATTTCTTATTTCGTCTTTATCAGTATAATTTATATTGTACACAAATGGCTATTTTATTTTCTTTTATCTTGTATATTTTTTATATTAAACCACCTATTTAATAAAAATACATTTTAAGAGTTAAATTAATCGTATTATTTTGACCCCATCCAGAAGAAAATTTAATAAATTTAATTTAGATTTACATGTGGATCATGGTCTCTGCTTCATTGGGTCCTTCGCCTAATTGGGACAAAACAAATTTTCCCTTTATGTCCCAATAAAACGGAGTCGACTGTATACGTAAGAATGGCATTCTGATGAAAATAATGAAGCATAAACACATCTTTCCCCCACCCCCATATTTTTGGTCTTTCCAATTTCTATTGATAATTGTGAGCTTCCCTTCTGTAGTCCATTCCACTTCAACATAGCAGTTGCCAAAGCTTAAAATCTACCCGATTTTCACGTTAAAGTTCTGAAAAACTTAATTCTATTTTTTTAACTTTCTTGCCCAAACTTCATAGACTGATATAGTACGAAAATCTCAGACTACTTTTTAAAAATTGAAATTATCATTTTTTTATTTCATTTTATTAAAAAATAGGGAAAGGAAAAAATTAAAACCTTTTGCTTTCTTTGTTACAAGTTTAGGCAATGTTTGGTGTCTTTATAAAAAATTTCAAAGAAATTTCTCTAATTACAAGGACACAGGGACGAGAGAAAGAAGAATTTCCATTAAATTTTTTAAATAAAAAAATACCAAAAATATTTATTGCGATTGTAGATTTATCTTTAGTGTTTTATTTTTAGGATAAGCTGATAGAAAATCAAATTATGCACATTATGAAAGTTAAAAAAATAGAATTAAGTTTTCATAATTTTAGCGTGAAAATCAAGTAGAATTAGGTTAGGCACCGCTCGCTCCCCTGAAAAGAACTTTCATAGGCTTCTTTCCATAAGATTCGTTAACTGCAGATCGGAATGCTTGAGAAACTATGGGATCTGCTTGTCCCAATCTCGCTGATGGTCGGAGGCTACCTTGGAAAGGTATTTGATGAGGATTCAGTTCATCAGTTGTTCCATTCCATCAGACGATGGAATGGAGGGCTGTAGTCATAGTTTTTTTAATCCTCTCTTTTGCAGACTTCCTGGAATAATGTGTTTTCGAAGTTCCTACCCTGATCTGAATGTAGTTTTTTCTAGTGGTAATCCGAAACATGTGATAGATAAATTCCTTTACCAGAACGTCAGCCAAGGTATCAGGTTATAGACGTCATATGCTTCCATAGTCAATAGTTCAATAGTCCATGATAACACATACGTACTTATTTGAAGCATCAGTTTCTGGGAAAGGTCCTAATATGTCGTCCATGGCTACTCTCTCGAAGAGACTCTTCACAATATACTGCTGCATTCACGCGCAACGTTTGCGAGCTGGTCCATTGATTGCAGAGCTGGTGTTACATTTAGGACTCCAATCCTTAATTTCAGCAGTTCACTCAGTAGAACCTCTCACGTACTTTCTGGAGTGTTTTTGTCACACCCAAGTGTCCTCCTGACAATTCATCATAAAGCTGACGAAGCACCTCCGGCATGCAACACCTAGGTATTAGAAGCTGCTTTCTGGTTAGGCTGTTTTAACTGTTCCTTCAAGGTGTCAAATGCTACTAGACACTCGCTATTCCAACTAAAAGGTCTATCTTCTTTGGTCAATCAAGTAAGAGACTTCACGATGTCCCCAAACTTCCTTATGTAACAGCGGTAGTAGGAGCAAAGGCAAAGGAAGCTTCGAAGCTGCTGTTATTGTCTACTCAATTTACAGAGCTCGTGTTTCTCTTTTAATCAATTTTCCTATGGGCAAGATTGTATGTGTAGCCACATTGAAATACCTCTGCAGTGATGTATTCAATCTTTAGAGCCTGCTGTCTGTTGAAAGATATCTCCTCATTTCATGATTGATTTATTACTCTCAGTAACCAATATATGAAATATATAGTAATGAAATGTAATGCAATCATAAACAATTTTGACTTCCGGTTTTCAAGGGAAATACACGTTTTAGGGTTCCCTGAGTCCAAATAACCAAGTTCCGCAATATGGTCTGTGTTTGTGTGTGTCTCAGATATTTAAATAAGCTATATGCCCATGATGTGATAGTAAAGATTTCGTCTAAATGGAGTAAACGTAGGGGTACTTTATCCCATCATTTTTTCTCTTTACAATTTCTCTAAAACGGCTTAAGGTTTTGATTATATTTTTCAAGTTTAAATATCAGAGAAACGATCTGATAGGGCTTAAGTGGTTGAAGAAAAAATTCTTCCTATAAATTGCATTTAATTTTCTTTATTTGGAGTAAATAACTGTTCCTTACTATCCCTAATAACAAGAAATAGCTAAATACAAAATATGAAAGGATTTAATAATCAAATAAAAGGGAAAACAATATTTGATTTTCTAAAATAATAATTTCAATTCCCAATAATAAGAGTAGTATACGGTAATATATGTATTATATATCATTCGAAAGCTTAGAATTTAAGAGAGAATAATATTCAGATTAATAAGTGGTAGAAGGCTGCGGAAATGAAATATTGGCATATCAAGAAAATAATAATTAAAACTTTCAAATTATTCAACAGAAACTATTGGTATGCATGGTACTAACCGCAACTGTCTTTAAACTAATTCAAAACTTAAAGAATTACAAATAATCTTTTTAATTTTGTTTTACAATGGAAAACAAAGAGAACTGTGCTCCTCAAAATGTTGAATGATCGAAAAAAAACATATGGTTATTCCTAATAAATCAAAATTGTATTCTAACTAGAACTTAAAACACATAGAAAACTCTTTCACATGGGCAGTAAGCCTTTACTAACTGCTATATAAAAATCTATATGAATAAAGTTGAAATTCTGTTTATTTGTTCTTTATAGAAATCCATACCGTTTGTCTTAAATTCTCCAAATTTCGCTCAGTGGTTCTTTGATACCAGGTGCGAACACCTGTCCATATTAAAATTGCATAACTTCAGCCAATCTCTTGGTATATTCTTTATTGTTAAAAAATTCGTCATGATCTCGCTTTACAATGTTTTTTTTTTTTTTACGAAATCGACCGTTTGAGTCGAAAAAACGGCCTAAAAAATCATTTTATAGATTTTGAAGAGGCCAACAAGGCCCGGTAAGACCGTCCCTTGGTAGGCGTCGAGTTCTGGGATTTTTAAACCATAAGTTTTTTTTGTTTTTTTTTTAGCATTACAATACTTTTATTTACATGTATGCTGAATTTTATTTTTTATGAATGCCTCCTAAGAAGCGAGCTTCAATAGGAGTAGTGAACTCAAAAGCTAAAAAACAACATCAAATACGAGCAGCTGAAACTCTCAACGAACATCAAAATAGGATTGAACAACAGAGGCTTAGACAGGCAGAATCGCGGGAAACTGAGTCTGCCCAGGAATACGAGGCCCGCTTTGCGCCACAAAGGCTTAGGCAAGCCGATTTGCGAGAAGCTGAAACTGCAGGCCAATATTTCTGTTTGTTTGTTTGTTTTTTATAGAAATCCATACCGTTTATCCTAAATTCTCCAAATTTCGCCAGTAGTTCTTTCATACCAGATGCGAACACCTGTCCATATTAAAATTGCATAACTTCAGCCGATCTTCAGCTGACAGTCTTTATTGTTATAGAAATCGTAATGAACTCACTTTACAATGGTTTTTTACGAAATCAACCGTTTCATTAGAAAAATAAAATTCCCCGATCAAACCGGGTTATACAGCTTAAAGATGAATTTCTGTTAGTTTGTTTTTTCTTAATAAAAATCCATACCGTTTGTCCTAAATTCCCCAAATTTCGCTCAGTGGATCTTTCTGACTAGGTGCGAACACCTGCCCATATTAAAAATTTCATAACTTCAGCCAGTCTCTGGGTATATTCTTTATTGTTATAAAAATCGTTATGATCTCACTTTAAATTTGTTCACGTTTATTAGAAAAATGAAATTCCCCGGGTGAAACCGGGATATACAGCTAGTAACTTAAGAATATTAACTTACTTATAAAATTAACCCCTAAAATAAAGGCATGTTACGCATGGGTAAAGAGTTTTCAACGTGTTTTAAGAACCTCTTGAACATAAATAAACTATTTAAAAAATACTATCAAATTTCCCTGCCTGAGAAGAATAAATATCGTGGTCGTTTTCTAAAAATACTCAAGTGCTAAAAATTGAAAATTTAGTTCCGATTTATTATCGGTCGTTTTTATGAATCCTTGCTATTGATTTGTGATAAATCATTAAAGATTTAATGAGAAACATGACTGTTCAGTCTAAAATTTGATTATTATTTATATAATTCCCTAAAAAAATATTTATATAAAAAAACTAAACCGAATCATTAGAGAGTACAGTATTGCCATTAGTAAATCATTCTTAGTACTCCACTGTATGAATTAACGTCGACTGTACCCACTTTCCAATAAATGAAAAATATTTAATTGAGGAATAAATGTAGTGTTCCATCTCCGGTAGCACTTAAGTATGCCATTTTCAAAAAGTTTTATATTTTTATTTAAGGAAAGAGGGGGGGGTAAGTGAAAGTTGTATGATGCGCGCACTGCGCCAGATTTTTTTTTTTATTTCGATGAAAATGGAGGTGCATTTCAATTTTATGTACTAATAATTGATGAAAATTGTATATTTTTGTACAAATTAAGTTTTCTGTTCTTGACTCTCACTATTTATCGACCTGGAGGAGAAGTTAATCTTCAAATTAATTTGAGGAAATATCAAAGAAGATATTTACTAAAAAATTTCAAATAATTAAAAAAAACAAACAGAAAAAGGAACACCATAGAGCAATAATATATGATGATGAATTATTTATTCCATATTTTCGATTATAACTAAAAGCAAATTTTTTATATTAACAGGTAGGGGGTTAGTATGTTCAATGTGAAATATTGATGTCTAAGAGTGACTTCAAATTTGATAATGGATTAAGACAATCGCTTATTTCTGATATATACATGCTTGGTTCAGGTGATTAGTTTTTTTTTTTTTAATCCAATCCTGGTTCTGACTCATTTCAATTAAGTTTTATATCTGTCCATAAATGGTTAGAGGGTAGGGAGGGGAGGTTCCGTCTATAAACTATTTCTAACCTGTTATATTTTTTCCTATTTGTTTAACTCCTTTTCTTGGTTCAAGAAATCATTGGAAGCAATATGATTTGAGTTTTTATTTTTGAACTTGTTATGGATCTTTGTTTCTATCTTCATGGATTGCTCTACAAGTGATATGGTGCTTGTTAGCCACATAATATTATCTTTTTTAACAAAAGTGGCTTATTTTATAAAACTTGCTTAGTTTGTAATTTTTAATGTTTATGCTGTCAGCTCATTATAAAATTCTTAATTTCTATGAATTGCACATATTTCATAAGAGTTCAAATTGGATATCTTCCTTTAAAATTAGTATTTTTTTTTTTTTTTGCATTCATTGAAAACTGTTCTGATACCTTATGGGTTAGATTGATGAAATAGATCATATATTTAATGAAATACTTAAGTAATTTAATGAAATACTGTTTCAGAGTCGTTTTGAATCATATGAGGCATTTGAAACTCTTAGGTTTGAATTACCAAGTTATGCTCCTATACAGTCTCCATTAGGAAACACAAGACTAACAGTAATTAAATTTATATCTGCACTGATCGCTACTAACACTCCTGAAGTTAATGAAGCACTGAATTCACTCGACACAGTTCATGTTTTACTTGTAAGAAACATAAACTTTTTTAAATATATTATAATTAGGATAGTGGAAAATTGCTGCCTTGTTAATGATAATATTTTTGCAGGATCTCTTTTTTCATTATACCTGGAACAACTTTTTACACTCTCAAGTTGATAAATGTTTAGCTTTTGCATTGAATGCTGGAGCCGAATCAAGCAAAAACCCATTAATACACAATGTAATGAATTACCTTTTTTTAAATTTAAATTTAGAACTAAATTTGTTTCACTATTTTGATAGATATTAATCAATTATTTTATTTTAAAGATATTTATCAAATGTCGGCTTCTGCAAAGGATTCTAGAAGCTTGGAAAGAAAATGAAGATGAACAGTAAGATTTGATTTTTTAAATTTATATATACATATATATCTTAAAATTCTTCCTTGCCTTTTTGGCTAAACGGGTTTTTACCTGGCCAGGCTAGAGGGCAGGGGATTAATGCCGAGTTACAAAAGGTCCACAGTTACAGTTTTTTAACTCACTATCTTCAAGTTTTTACCACAGCTTATAAGAAGATAAAACATGTGCCTGCTCTGCTACCCCACACCCTATTTTAATATATTGCTTTTCCATTAAGGATTTAACCTATGTTTACAACAGTTGACAGCTTTTATTCATGCGTTGGTAGCTTGTATTCATGCTTTCTCGCTTCTACCTCTCAAGGTTTAATATTTTAAGGCCTACAGCGATACATGTTAATAAAACCTATTTCCTTTATCCAATGGCAGTTTTATTATTTAATGTTTTGTTTTTTGAGATTCAGTAATATGTATTTCAAATTTTTTATATGGATATAATTTTGGTGACAATCTTATTATTGTTTTTATTGCTATTTAGCCTGATTTTGCTTAGTTTCATCTGTTTTTTCTAAACAACGAGAGAGAAACAAAATTTTCTAGTAAATTTTTTTTTTATATACTTCTTAATATATAATAAAACTGTCATTGGATAAAGGTAATAGGTTTTATTGATATGTCAATCACTGTAGGCCTTATACACCTTGACAGGTTGAAACGGCAACGGTCTCGGCCCCTCCTACCAGTGTATGAGCATTAGGAGACCTGTTAACGGTTGTAAACATAGGTCTAATCCTTATTTACATAATTAAGGATTATATATATATGATGAATCTATATGCTGTTAATTGACATATAATACAAATATGTCAATATTTTTTTTTTTACTGATAACTTTTTATCACACCTGTCAATAATAACAACAACATAAATATATATATATATATATATATATATATATATATATATATATATATATATATATATATAAACAGTAATTAATATACTAGATTTGATATTTCTCTAAAAAAAAAAAAAAAAAAAAAAAAAAAAAAAAATTAAAACAACAGTTTACTAAAATATAAATACAAAATAAAATATTTATAAATTTCCCAAAGAGAAATATTATTTAATATGCTTTCAAAGTGTTCAATTAAAATTTAAAATGCCTGTCAATTGGAAGGCTTATATTACAGATTACCCAAATGATAATTTAATAATTTGTACTAATACCACACGGATAACAAAATTAAAACATTTTATTATAAAGAAGTATTTCAAATAGTTAGATATGTTTTCAATCACATTTTATCACCCCTCATAGTTTAGGATAAATAAAAGAAATATGGTAAAATAAAATTGTGCCTTCAGCTATTTTAGTTTAAGCTATATTATTGTGACTATATTATGGCATTGTAGGTTTGTCATTCTGATTGCAACGGTATGTTATGTATTACTCAAAATTGGTATATTTCGAGTTGTAACCATCCGACGTGCAATATCCAAAAATATATAGGTCGATTAATCAGAAATAAGTTGATTGTGGATTTTTCTGTTAACTGTCGGTCTAATATCTATGTAAATATTATTTCAAAAATCTTTAGCTAAATACAAGTAAAATTTAATAATATATTTACAAAACCTACAAGAAAGTTAACAAACATTACGAATTGATATGCAGGTGTTAATTTGTTACAAAAATTAACTAAATACATACAAAAATTACATCATTCAATGAATAAATATTATCACAGAAAATTGATCAATTTGAAATTAATGCCCAGATTGTCTGCAAAGTAATATTTTTAATGAATTTTTTACTTAATATGGTAATATAAAGTAAAAACAGTTATGTACAGTTTTTACGTATCTAAATTGAATGGAAAATTCACATGGCATTGCAGTCTGTAGATTGAAAGTTATCACCGATTATAACTGCAGCATTGGGGGGGGGGGGGGGGGCGAGCCTCCAGTAGTGGGCGCCTAAGATGAACTCGAAATATCATTTTTTTAACTGAGACATCACATATTTCAACTATAATCTAATAACTTATTATCAGTCGAATGGGCTTATAGGATTCAGAATCAAATACATAACTCGACACATTTGCAGCAAGATTAATTTTTTATTTACTCTTTTCAACCCCCATAAAATATATAGGTTTCCTTATCAGGGCGAACTCTCTAGATCTCGAATTTTACTATTAATACCAAATTTAAACCCAAGTTTCAAGAAGGTGCTAATTTTGTTCTATATTTCCTTTAATATTGTACTTCAAGGTTTTCTGTTATTAAAACTATCACTCAACTCCCGGAGCGAAGCCAGTTAATGCTTAAGGTTCTGAATTATTTTTTAAAATTTTAAATAGAAACATTTTAGTTTCAGTAGTTCAATTGTTTAAATTTTTTTTTAAACATTTTTTCTGCTAACTTGAAACCTTCCAGTATGTACATTTCAGAAATGTGAAATTTGAAAATTCACATTAAATTACAGGATTTACAAGAATATTTTAGAAAATAAATTATCCATTTTTAACTAATGTTTTGTATGTATAATGTTGATTTAATTGAAGTAATTTGTCTAAAGTAATTAACTAAAAGAAAAATTTGCCAATTTTTTTTCAATTTTGACCCCTTTATGTCTCAGAGGTACACTACCGAAAAATTGGGTTCTGGAAGGGCAATAATTTTTAAATTACCTGTCGTATATTTTTTATATATAAACCTATAAATAGAAAGAAACCCCCAAAATTGATATTATTTCTACCCCTGGGACGAAATGGGTTTATATAAATTAAATCAATAGACAGAAAAAGTTGGATTTAAAATCTCTGATCTCATAACTTTACATACTAATGTTTTGTACTTTGTACTACTTGTTTGAATTTAGAAATAAGGCTGGTGGAAAACGAAGAGGTTACATGGGGCACCTTACCAATATTGCAAACTCTGTGATAAAACAAGAAGATCTCACCTATTTCATAAATGAAAATATTGATCAAGAAACTGTTATGTATTGGGAAAAGTTTGTCGAAAACACACTTCAGCCTATTAATGTTCTACATCAGCAATTCCTTGTTAGTTTCTTTTTTTATTATTACCATCTTAATTTCAGATTAATATTGAATTCATTAGACTCATTTTTTTTTTCTTTTTTTAGGGTGGTAAACATCCTGCTCATATTAATAATAAAGATGATGATTTAGGATACAGAGATGCCAATTTCTCAACAGAATCTATTAATCAGGTTGGTTTCATTTTCTTATTTATTGGCAATTTAATGTTAATATTATGGTCTGAGGGTAAAATTATTTGAAAAATGTTAATTTTAAGTTATATTTTCAGAGTATTAGTGAGTTTGGAACCAATGCAGCTCTAACAAGCAATTTCATTGAAAGCTTTGCGTCTTTTGATGATCGTAAAACTTCAAAGTAGGTACTTTTTGAGAATGTATGAGCAAACTATTTATTTTTATTGGAATAATTTAATAAGAAGTGAGGTATTTCAGTGGTAAGGTGCTGAATTACTATGCTCAATGTTCTGAGTTCAAATCTGGGACTACGGCAGGTTACTTTTTATCTTGCCATAGTTCTTTCCTCGAGTCGCAAGACCTTCCTGAGATACTCTGTCCAGTCAACTACTTGTATGACCCTGTTAATAATTTCAAATCTGTTACATCACTTTCAAATCACTGTTTAAAATTTCATTCATCGAAGAAAATAAAAACGGCTGAAATTGATTATATATGATAAAGAATGTATATACTAAGATTATAAAAAACTCACTCAATACCTACCTCCTGCTTGCTGAGGATAGAGAAGAGTGATGAGGACAGAGAAGACTCAAACTTCACACTCCCACTCATTACTTCAATTATCTAGTAACTTATTTTGCAAATATAAGAACTCTTTTCAAATGGTTGCATTGTATAATTCTTGCTTTTGCATTTATTTTCATCATTTTTTACATTTTTATCTTACTTCCTGTAAATTTGCTACCTATTGCTTTTAGTCTTCAATGAAAAAAATTATAGCTCATAAGTATAATAAACTGCTCAAGTGGACCGCTTATAAAAATGGAGATCTGACTAATTTTCAAGCCTATAGGTTATTGGGTTTAAAAAAAAGACACCTATGATTGACAAAAGAAAATCTTTGTTATTATTCTTTTTCTTTAATAATTATGAAAAATTGTATTTACAGTAAAAATCATTGTTTTCTTTTTCACTATTAAACATCTTGAATAGGATATAGAACCTCCTCTGACCAATTATAATTATTCCAATATTTGTTTCGTACTGCTAATGAGGCTTGAAATGTAATTAATGTTGGAGCAAAGAAGACCGTTCCTCAATTGAGAGTTATTCCAAATTACCTGGACTAAGTGAACGCATGTGTGACTGTGTCTCCCCCCTCGCCACTAAAATAAAAAATAAATGAATACTTTTTTAAAAACGCTGTCCTCTATAACATAAAACTCGATAAACATAAAGAAATGTTACTATTTTCAATATGATAGCACCCCCTCTCCCCTCCTCACTCGAACGTTAAAATAAATATTAATCTTAATGAATACCTGGTCATGATATAATATGTTTAGGTAAGGGGTTAGACCGGACGAACATGAAGAAGTGATGGAATTTGACTTGGAAAAGGTTATAATTGAAATAGAAAAGGTTGAATTTGACTTGGAAATGCTACATAATCCATCAATTCAATGAACGAACAAAATGATATTTTTTAGAAGTTTAGAAACAGAAATGTATTCGATTATCAAATAAAAGTATCGAATAGTTTATAGATACAGATGATTACTCTATTCGAGATACAAAATACTTTCTATTGAATAAAAAAATATCCTTTATCTTTGAATACTTTTTTGTACTCGATAAATTTAAGTTTTTTGTAGAATAGTTTTCATATTTGAATATAAAATCTTCGAATAGTACCTAAATACAATTTATGCCCACCACTGATGGCGGGTTATCAAGCATTATTATCAACAAGAATGATTTTTTTTTCTGATTGCCTGTGATAAAAAGAAAATAACAGACCTCATGACATTTTCATTATATGACAACAGTAGAATATTTGTGTGTTTCATTCCTAAATAATATCATCTGAATTTTTCTTTAGTCCACATCCTTGCCCTGACTGACCGCACTGGTTTAGTCATACCTACTTTAAATAAATGGTTTTGCTCTTTCCAAACTCCAAAACATCAATTTTGATGATGAAGATAAGATTTTGATTCACTAGTAAATAAGCAACGGTCTCATTCCAAATCGGTTCAATCAGCATGTTCACGGGCCCATCAAAGAAGTGCTACATTTTGTTGTCTTGTTAAAATAATTTGTTTTCTTGTTAAAATTACACTTCTCGCTCATCTTCTTGCCTTTAAATCTGCTTCATGGAAGTAATTTCTACTGTTCTGCTTCATGGAAGTAATTTCTACTGTTCTGCTTCATGGAAGTAATTTCTACTGTTTGAGTACATGTGCAGATCCCTGTTGCATTCTAAAAAGTGCTTTGCAGTTGTCAAAGTGTTGCCATGGATCTGGACTTTCCAATATCACTCCTGTTTAAGTATAGTTTCCAAACTATTATTTTTGTAAAAATGCCTCTTCTATGAGTTTTTCTGTGCTGTACCTATTAGAAATATTAGATGGTATGGTGACCAGGTTCTGTCGACTACTATGTGATAGCAACTTTTACACTGAGAATGGCCCAACTTTAAAAGAAACAAAGCCCGGGTTCTTCTTCATAAAGCCATTTTAAAAAGGTTTCTGGTACTTCTGCTTAACAAATGATGATGGTGAAGAAGAGGCTTATACAGACCCTGTTGCTTGAATGGAATAATTTTTCTTATTTCTATTTTTCATTTATCTTCAAATAGATTAAGATTGTTAAAGTTAATCATTTAGTTCAGTTATTCAGTTATCCAGTTCACTGAAATACAGTCACGAAATAACCATATAGATGGCATTGTTTTTTTTTTGTGTGCTTCTTTTTTTTTTTTCTGGTCTCACCGCCATCTTGTATTGAACTAATGTCTACCATGCTTTTGTTTGTGTTAATGCACCTTATAACTGTAAAAGGTTATGGGCCCAGTCGCTTTATATAGATGTTTTGTTCAGTATTTAGTAAATCATTAAAGTTCGTTTGTTTAGTGTGAAGTGTTGCCGAGTCCATTGGTAAGATGGAGTTTGCTAAGCACATTAAACCACTGACCAGTGCAGCAGATTGGCCAGTTTGGAAACGTAAAATTCGTGATTTACTTGATTATCATGAAGGTGCATTGGATTGTATCGATCAAAAGTTATTAAAACCAGATCCATTAAAAGCTGATGCAACGAAACAAGAAATGAAAGAACACAAAGAAGCTTGTGATTTGTATAGGAAAGCAAATAGTTTTGCTAAGTCCATGATCACTAGTACGGTTTCTGATGCAGTTTACCAAAAGATAATGGACAAAGTTAGTGCAAGTGAAGCTTGGGAAGCTTTAAAACAGCAGTTTGAGGCAACATCTAAAGACCAACTCTTTAAGGTATGTGCAGATTTCTTTTCATTTAGTTGGACAACAGGTGATGACGTTTCTACTCATGTTGCTAAGTTGAGGAGTCTGTGGAATGAGCTAAACAATGGCTTAATGGAGATAAATGAAAACACCCTTCCGAATCTGCTTTTGGTATGTAAAGTTTTGCATATTTTACCAAGTTCATTTGAAAGTTTTAAATCTAGTTGGATGCTGCTTACGAAAGATCAAGTATGTTCATTTGATGAATTAAACATGCAGCTATGTGTTTTTGAGCGAAATATGAAACCCATCACAAGTAATGAGAGTGATTCTGAAGCTTTAGTGGCTAGGTCGGATAAACAGAAACAGAGTTATAATAGCAACTCTACCAATAAACCTAGTTCCAAATACACTGCTCAAAAGTTGAGGCCAGGTAATTGTAACTATTGTCACCAGCCTGGTCATTGGGTTCGTAAATGTAGAAAATGGATTGCGGATGGTCGTCCTCGCCCTGATAATGGTAGTAATAACCCTCAGAGTAATATAGCAGATTCAAGAGTTCCTGCAGGTATGATTGCTCTTGTGTCTATCCACAATGAAGTTTTAGCTGCTGAGCCTAATACAGAGGATTGGTGGGTAGATAATGGTGCTACCAAGCATGTCACAAATCGTTCAGATTGGTTTAGTTCTTTTAATAAGTTCAAGAACTCGTGCAGCATTAAGGCAGCTGGAGATGAAAGTTTAGATGCTGTTGGCAGTGGTATTATTGAGGTCAATTCCATGGTTAATGGTAGATGCCAACGTTTGCAATTGAAGGATGTTTGGTTGGTTCCTAGGATTGCTAGAAATTTATTCTCTCCATTATCTGCACATGTTAAAAACCCAAATAGCAAGTTCCAATCTACAGTTTCCTCCTGTTCCCTTTCCGTGAATGGTGCTCCAGTGGTGGTAGGTTTTCGAGAGAAGAATGGAACATTATATAAAGCAGATATTAAAACTGTGTGTCCGAGTAGTATTAACTATATAGAATCAAATGACACACTTCAGTTGTACCACGAGAGGTGGGGACACCAAGATAAACGTCACATAAAAGAAAAGCTTGAACGTGAGCTAAATATTAAAGTCAAGCTAGATGATAAAGTATGTGAACCTTGCATTTATGGCAAGTTTCATCGATTGCCTTTTGGTACTAGAAGAAAAGCTTTGAAACCAGGAGAGCTTATGTCAACTGATGTTTGTGGACCTTTTGCTGATTCATTTCAGAAGAAGCGTTATTTAGTTGTATTTAAAGATAGTTACACTAAATTTCGGTATGGTTTTGTCATCAAAGAAAAGTCAGAAGTCAAAAATGTTTTAGAACAAATGCTTGCTCATGCAGAGAAACAGGGTCACAATATCAAAGAACTTCTAAGTGACAATGGTGGTGAATTTGATAATGCAAATGTACGAGAGATTTTGCTAAAAAGGGGAGTCACACAGAGGCTAACAGCTCCTTATACACCACAGCAAAATGGAATTTGTGAACGAGAGAACAGAACAATCGTTGAGATGGCAAGAACATTTATGTACTCGAATCCCAATGTTCAGTTTCCACAAGCAATTTGGGCCGAGCTTGTGTCGACAGCCGTCTACATATTAAACAGAACTAGTAAATCGTCTGTAAATGGAGTAAGTCCTTACGAACTTTGGTTTGGTAAAAAACCGAGAATCAACCATCTTCGTATTATCAGTACAACCTGCTACTTACATGTTCCTGTGCAGAAGAGGCACAAGATGGATAAGAAAGCCCAAAAAGGTTACTTAGTAGGCTATGATGGTGAGGAGCGTTACCGTATCTATATTCCAGAAGAGAGACGAGTCATGTTATCCCGAGATGTTCAATTTCAAGAAATACTTCATGATTGTGCTCAGGAAGTAAAAGTACCTTTTTTGAGTACTCCATTGAAAGAAGAGTCACTTGAAAAATATCAAGATGATGAAGAAGAATTTTATGGTTTTTCAGATCAAGAGGAAGAAGAAGCAACAACTTCTATGGAACTTAGAGATAGGAGGAATCTTTATCCACCTAGTCGTTATGCTGAGTATGTTTCTATGATAATGACAGAATCTACAAAAACTCCAGAGACCTATGAGGAGGCAGTTCGTTCAGAATGTTCCAAAAATTGGAAAACTGCCATGAGTGAAGAAATAAAAGCTCTCAATGAGAACGATACATGGGAACTCGCTGAATTACCTGAAAGTAAAAGAGCTTTACCTTGCAAATGGGTATTTAAAGTCAAGGAAAATCCAGATGGTTCAGTGGAAAGGTATAAAGCTCGCATAGTTGTAAAAGGGTTTACTCAACAAAAAGGAGTTGACTACAGTGAAACATTTAGTCCTGTAGCTAAACTAACCACAATAAGGACAATTTTAGGAATTGCAGCACATAAAAGAATGCATCTTGCTCATTTTGATGTTTCGACTGCATTTTTGTATGGTAAATTAGAAGTCAGTGAGGAAATATACATCCAGCAGCCCAAAGGATTTGAGGATGGTACCAGCAAAGTATGCAAGCTAAAAAGGAGTTTATATGGATTGAAGCAAGCTGCCAGATGTTGGCATAAACGTATTTCTAGTTTCTTTGAGAAACTTGGTTTTAATCGCAGCAATGCGGATCCATGTTTATTTGTGAGAAGGATTGGATCTGAAGAAACTATTGTAGCTTTATATGTTGATGATGGTCTTGTGGCGTCAACAAGCAGGAAAGATTTGGAAGATTTTTTAAGAGACTTGAAGGCAGAGTTTAAAGTCACTTATAAAACACTTAATTATTTTTTGGGTCTTGAAGTAATCCAAAGTCAGGATGGGACTATTAGAATCCATCAAAAGAACTATGTCAAAAGAATCTTATAAAAATTTAACATGGACTCATGTAAACCAGTATCAACTCCAATGATTGATACACAGACACAAGAAATTTTTAAATCAGGGAGAGAGAATTCTGCTAGTGAATTTCCCTACCGTCAGGCCGTCGGGGCACTCATGTATTTGATGGTCTCAACTAGACCTGATATAGCATATGCAGTTGGGATAGTTTCTCGCACACTAGAGAATCCGTCCTCAGAGGATATCATCAAGGTGAAGAGGATCTTCAGGTATCTTGCAGGAACTGATAGTATGGGAATCACATATAAGCCTGGAGATGCCTGTGTTCTTGAAGGATATAGTGATGCTGACCTGGGTGGTTGTTCAAGAACTGGAAGATCAACTACAGGAGTTCTTTGCAAGTATGCAGATGGGCCTATTTCATGGATGAGCCAGCGCCAAGCGAGTGTTGCTCTCTCAACAACGGAAGCGGAACTTGTTGCTGCAAGCGAAGCCGCCAAGGAAATGGTATGGCTCAGAAGATTGTTGGACGAATTGGTCGGTCAACAGGTAAATGCTACCCTGTATATTGATAACGAAGCAGCCTTGAGACTTACCAAAAATCCCGAATTCCATAAGAGAACCAAACACATAAGGATTCGCCACTTCTATGTGAGGGAGGTTGTTCAAGAAGGGATTATCAGCGTTCAGAAGATAACCACCAATGACCAACTTGCAGATATGTTGACGAAGTCACTACATAAACCGAAACTGTCTTTTATGATTAGTGAAGTGGGGATGTCATGCCTGTCTATTCAGTGAGGGAGAGTGTTAAAGTTAATCATTTAGTTCAGTTATTCAGTTATCCAGTTCACTGAAATACAGTCACGAAATAACCATATAGATGGCATTGTTTTTTTTTTGTGTGCTTTTTTTTTTTTCTGGTCTCACCGCCATCTTGTATTGAACTAATGTCTACCATGCTTTTGTTTGTGTTAATGCACCTTATAACTGTAAAAAAGATGAAGAATGTGGACAGGTTTGAAAATAGTTTATTCTTATTTGGAAATACGCAAATCATCATTATAAAAGATAAAAGTAATAACTTCATTATTGTAAGTAGTCCATTCGTAATTTTTAAGCAGTTTTTATTTTTAAAAATTTGCTTGAATATATTTGTTTTAAATAAGTTCTCAGGATGAAAGTGATAATGATCAAAAAGCAGAAATGTTCAAAAAAATCTGCTCACAGAAGGAAGGCTTTGGAGACATGGAAACTACGATGGAAGAAGAGGACTCCTGGGATTACAAGTAATATAAATACAAGGAGTTTAATAAATACATTTTAGTCCCAACAATAAGTTTAAATTAAAATATTTAAAAAAGGGACTAAAATGTATTTATTTTAAACTCTTTATTAAATACGTTTTAGTCCCAACAATAGATTTAAATTAATATATTTACATATATATGATTTTAACAGAACATAGATTATTCCTAACCAAACCCAGGTAAAATAAATAGATTTTTAGTTGGTTAGGATTTTTGTAAAATCTTAAAGCCAAAAAAAAATGTTCACTTACAGCATTTAAGCCTATGGTCTTATATATACCGTGTTAATTTTTTTCGATGCGAGGTCATGGAAATTTCCAGAATGCAATCTGCGTTGTGATCTTATGCAACACTTCTTCCTTATTCCATAACGTAGATGTTTGAAGACTTGTTTCTTACTAATCTTTTTGTAACAATTCCAAGTTTGTCTAAAATATCATAATAATAATAAGCAATATAATATATTATCTAGTATATAATATTGTAATAAAGGATGTATTATTTTACCATATATTAAATTGTTTAAAATTGTACTGGAACATAAATAGAATTCATTATTAAATGTTTACCTATATGTATATAGCCATTTTCAGGATTCTTATTTGCGATCATGAAAAACCGGTCTGATGATAAGAATCAATAACCGAAATGTTATTTTAATATAAAAAATCATTATTAGGGTAATTATGGAAGTTATTTTTCTCTTGGATTCAAAAAATTCGATACCTATATTACTTTTTCCTTTTGAGTATAGTTGGCAGACTTTGGATGTATTGTGTTCTTCTCAATACCTTTTAATTTTTATATGTTAGCTTTGTGGATTGAATAGGTACAGCTAGCCTAGCATTTTTATATCCATTGACCCTGCTTGGATCTTAAAATTTTCTTTCACTAAAACATCATGAGCTTCATCAAGGTGAGAACCTATCGTGTAGTTGCTACTTATTTCCATTCTATTCTAAAATCAATACCTGAATCTATATATATATAAAATAGGAAATTAAAATTAAAATACAACTTTACAGAAAACCCTTTGAAGTCTTTTCAAAATAGTTATACGTCATTTCATGCTTCAATTAAGATAGAAATTTAATTCTGGAATCCAAAACTACTATCTCAATTTTCTGTTTTTATTGTATGATTTTTAGTTTAAAATTTTGTTTGGAAAATTTTGTTTATATACTTTGAGTGTTTTTTTTTAATCTCTTGTTTTAATCAGATGTTACAGATGAAAATCTTGTTATGAATCACTCTTCAAATCAGTGTTTATGATTTTTACTATTGCAGGTTATACTAAAGGAGGAAATAATAAATAAAAAGACTATAAAACTATAAAGCAGACTATAATAATGGATTAAGGAATATGCTGTATGAAGGAATATTCTTAATTACTATAAACTTAAAATGATTTTTAGATATTTTTTTTCTTCTGTCTAGAAAGAAAAGAAAGGGTAAAATAAAAAAAAAATAAAAAAAAGCCAAGAAAGCCGGAAAAAATTAAAATGATTTGCTTACTGGATAAAAGAACTAAGCTTACAATTACATATTTATTTCATTTTGGCATCTTCCTTTTTCTGCTTGACTGCCATTATTTTTTTCCTTATTATGAAAGGTTTTCCTTTGCCAAAAACATTAGGGTTTTTCCTTTATACAAAAAACTTATTATTTTTTTAACTTACTTTTTGTATTACTTTTAAAATTAAAATTTTTATTGGCCTTATTTTTAGCTTATGGAATAACTCAGAAGATCATTCGAGCAGTTCTGATGAAGAAGATAAAATATGTACAAACACAAAGGAAAAGAATGAATCAGCTGGTATGTGTCTTGATTGTGTATCTAATAATTAAAATCATTTGAATGATTGGTTATATTTCATTATTAGGGTTGTTGCTTTTAAAACCAGTTCCATCCATATGATTCTAAAAATGCCTTTTTTTTCTGCTTTTCACATGTTATTTATTTATTTATGTTATTTCACATGTTTTTGATGCTCTGCATCGTGCTGCTCAGTACCTGTTCCTTCACTGTGCAATTGCATTAAAATTGATGGGTTTGTGGAGTGATATCACAAAAGTAAGCAAAACCAGCTCCATCTAATATTCCTTTCTTAGCTGCAAGATTGCTTTTAGGGAAGTAGGTTATTGAACATTACCAGTTACTCTTATTATTTCATCAAACATTAACTGGCCGATCTTCTCCCGGTCCTCCTTTTCAATAGTTTTAAGGTATTTGCCATATTTGTCGTTCTTTGTTTTTCTGCAGCCTTTATTCCAGAATTTACAATAAGATCTGTTTATCCATCTGAGTACATTTTGTTTTCAAACATTCAATTTCCTTTATAAGCACCAGAATTTATAGCCTTATGTCACTACTGGTCATGTGACTGTCTTATGTATCAGGATCTTATCTCTGTACCTTAAACTTCTGTACTTGAGTGGCTTCTATTGTACGAAAAAACTCCGCAGTCGTGCTTTTATTTCTTCCATTACCTCATTTTTCTCCATAACGAGCGCTCAAGTATTTTAATTGGTAAACCGACTTAATATGTATAACCCAAGTCTTATTTTTGGTTCTTTCCTTGTTGGTCCAAGGTCCAACAAGATCTTGGAGATCTTCCTATAAATAGATTTTTCCTCAATGGCTTTCAAACCCAATGGTGCACTGCACGTTCAAGTTCTTAAAAAATACCTGAGAAGGCTGCAACTGATCTCACTAGTACCACTACTTTATCAGCATATGCTAAATGCTTGTCATCCTATTGTACATGGTGCCATTTCCATATTGGTTTGAATTGTATGATTGGCCGTTTCAAGTGCCAGATTGAAAAGAGTTGACCACAATTGCTCTCTTGTCTTTGCCCATCTTTGCCTGAAAATTGGCTGGACATTATTCCTTGTATTTTGCCTTTACAAGTGGTCCCCATTAAACTTTCCAAGACTCACGAATTCTTTATACTGCCATATGCCTGTTTCAAGTCAGTAAAGAGATGGTGTAGATCGACTTTATATCCGTAAGTCTTTTCCAGAGTTTTCCTTATAGCAAAGTTGTGATCAACTGTTGATTGACCTTCCCTGAAGCCGGATAATCTTCCAGACCATTTTTGATTTAGGAGAACATTAAATATATATAATCTCCCTAAAAGAGGTTTTGCTCTGTAATTGACATATTTTTTTTTTGATCTCCTTTCTTATAAATAGAATATATCACGGGTGTATGCCATTTTGTGGCATATCTTCATGTAGCCACTTAACTTTAACACATAGCTCTTTATGCATCATTTCTCCATCTTGCTTGATTTTTTTTAGGATCTGTATTATCATATTCCAGTGCTTACAATTCCTTAAAGCCTGTATAATTTCCAGTTGTTCAATATCATCTTCATCTGCCCGGTTCAAAGTGAAATCCCTCCTCTCAGCTCTTTTATTTCTATTTCCTTTATAGAAATGCCAGGCATCAATGACTTTTGCTGTGGTACCTACCCCAAGGTTTCCTTCCTTATTCTTGCAACCACCAATCTTTGTTGAAAGCCATTTTGGAATTTCTATATTTTTACAGTATTTTGTATTGTTTTTTTCTCATTCTGCTTGTAATGCTTCCAGTTTTGCCTCTTCAATGTTCCTCTTTTTTCGCATATTCAAACTTTTGGCTATTCTTCATTTGGCTCCATATATTTCATTAATTTGTCTGATGTTCCTATTCAGAATCACCATCCTTGCTTCATTCCTTTCTCCTTCAGAGCTCTTTCACAAAGAATATCTCTGGCTTAGCTTATCAGTGAAGTTGTTATTCTTTCCTAATCATTTTGTAAATCTTCACATATTCTATTCTTCTTGATTTACTTTTTTTAGGATTTATTTTCTATATTCCTTAACTTAGTGTATCTATCAACATGCTGTTGTACTATACTATGCTGTCTATTTGGCTTTTTTTTAACTTCCCTCACCAATCTCTGCTGATATGGGACTCTCACTAAAATTGAGTCTAAATATGCTTCTCTGTAGCTTCTAACATTTCTCACCTGTATGGTATTATGCCTAGCATCTGTATATGGTCAATCTAAGTTTATTTTTCCCATCAGAACATCCCAAAAACAGAAACATTAATTGGGAAACATTCAGCATGGAACTTAGTTCTTTTGATGCTAATAGCAAAAAGTCCTCAAAACCGATCAACATGTCAATGTTTGCTCTCCTGAATGGTGCTGCTTTTGAAGCTACAAGCCTCATATAAACAATTTTTTTTTTTAACTATTATTTTATTAACTAAAAATATTGTCTAAAATTCACCTTTAAATCACACCTCTGTAAACATTTTTGTATGCCATTAAAATTACTTATGTTAATACTTGAAGCACTGGAAAACTCAGCGAGATGCCTGGGACTTAGCATAAATTTTGATAAAACGAAATACGGGAGTACCCAACCTCCAGAGGAAGGTGCAGAAACATATGTTACGATAGGTTCACGCCGAATCGAAAGGGTAAAGTCATTTATCTATTGGGATCCCAAGTGAAACACCAAAATGATATACAAGATGAAATAGAGCGGCTCATTCTTTCCGCGAACTGCACATACTTTGCACTCCAAAGCACATAAGGAGCAGCTTATTGTCTAAAGCATCTAAAATTAGAATCTATCTATCTAGAATTTTAGACCTGTACTTAAGTATGGCTCAGAATGCTGGATGATGACGGAAGCCCAAGAAGAAGCCCTCCTGAGATTCGAAAGGGGACTCTGCAGGATATATATATATGGTGGCACCAGTGGATTGGCAATCCTTATTGGAGCAGGCTATGACTCATCAAGTGGGTCGTGATGCCAGATAAGAAGAAGAATATTTGAATAATAAAAACTTATACAGGCAAAAAGTAGTGAATTCCGTGCGCAATCAAGCATTGAAGGCTATGATGGTAATATGGGAAGGTAAAGGTGCACACTTATCACCTTTCAAGCGACTCAGTTATCATATCTCAAATGTTATCTTATTAAACAGGAATGAAATAGGAAACAGTAAAAAGATATGGAACTTTATCTGGATTGTCGTACCTTGAAGGCTATCTCATTATCATTATTAAACAAGAATGAATTAATTACAGTCAAAAAATAAGGAATTTCGTCTTGAGTTTAGAAACTTAAAAAAACAAGTGAGAAACAAAGAACCAAGCGAACAAGTGACCGAAGAAACAGGCGAGTTAAATGTCGTCGTTTGAGGCATAAAAATGCCCTGATGTCCATCTCATTAAATAGGGAGCAGTAAAATAATAGTGCCATTCCGTGCGCAATCATACCTTGAAGACTATATTAATCAACATAAAGGTAAAGACGCTCGCAAGTTTCCTTCAAATATGAAATATCCAAAAATAGGGATTTCATGCATCAAATGTGATGTGCATTAGTTTAATAAGACGTGTATTAGGACTTGTCACAGAATATATAAAGAATTGATTATTAATATTATTACTTCAACCTTTTTATATTCTTCTCAATGATTAAAATATGTTTAAATGTTGCATTCTTTCTCTAGGGGCCTTACCACTGGTGGAACAAGTAGATCCTTGGAGTGAATCTAAAAGAACAGAAAATATCTCTGATGAAGAAGGTTGGGCAGATTTCACATCTTTTGATGTACAGTTTGAAGCTGTTCCTGAGTCACATAATGGTTTGATTTTAAATCACATTGTATTATTAAGTTTAAAAATAAAATCCTGTTTATAATAATATATATGCTATACTCATTCTTTTTCCACACTGATGGTTTTGTATGTAACATTATTCATTATTACGTTTTGGTTTCCCAGTTATAAATGCTCTTAATATTTTTCACATTCAAGTTAAATACTTATAACATTTTGTTTTATAAATATGGGTCAGGCTAGCTTGAAGTTTTAAGTATAATAATGGCCATGAACCATCTGATTGATTCCCAACAGGTAGGGGCCTAGAAATTTTACATTGTTTGGACAACACTTTTTTTTCACTCTTTTGCTTTGGTTTCAAGTTTCAGAATGCATAAATCAAAATGTTGGGCTACAATATTTTCACTTTTTTTTTTTATATTGAACATGGTCATTTGTATTCATGACAGAAGCAATCTTTTATAAGTATATTATTTCTAAATGGTTTCCATTGGTAATCTATATCTTTCTTCCTATTTGGTAATATTGGATGATTGAGGTATCATTCTGAAGATTTCCTTCCCCTCCAGTTTGGAAAAATAGTTTGATCCTCCAGAAGAAGAGCTATGAACAAAAGAAAACATTATTTGAGCATTACAAAAACTATCAAATTTTTGTCAATTATGCAATTCTACGAAATGAAAAAAAAAATGAAAATTACACCATTAATTTGGAAGTTACGTCCTTTGGTATTCTGTTCATGTTTTAGTTTAAAGAACTTTTAAAAAAAGTCTCTTTTGTGTAATATGGTATATGGTGTATATTTGCTTAATGTCATCAATACGGTATGTGATTATTATTATTTGTACCCGTCAACTAGTAAGATAAAAATTAGATTTGCTAAACATGAAACCTTTTATAAACATTTGTATGGCCGAGCACTGAATATTTCAATGGGCTTCATGGAATTAACAGTCGATTCCAAAGCGCTGCTGGTGACTATGTGCTTGGCATTCCCCACATAACTTTTTCGTTTGAAGGTTCTATGTAAGTATAATGATTAAGTAATGTGCCACTTATTTCACAATTAAGAAACTGGGTCATTGCCATGGCTTCAAGGGTTTCCATCTTATTATTGGTTTACTGACCTTCCACTTTTAGCATTCTCAGTATACCCAGTTCAGTTTTGTTATGTATTTTACTCACTCAGCTTGCTTCTGGAAGGTCTCTCATTTCTGGCAGAAATTCCTCGAAGCCTCTCTTTTGGCTCTCCTGACAGATTTATGATATTTTGTTTGAGCCTCTTTGTGTATATCCCATCTGCCTGAGTTTTTCGCAGCATTGAACAATCTTCTGCTGTAGTTCTTTGCTTATTGAATTCATCGTTACACCACAAGACTTTCCTATTGTTTTTTTTTAATTTTTTGTTTGTTGCTATAATAGAGTCATTCTATCATGGCATTTGTTTCTGATGAGTGGAGACAGTCCAATTGCCAGGCCTTATGTGCTTCGATTGGGCATTGTCGAGGTTTGTTCAGTGCATATCAAAGCCTTACCCTATCACTTCCCTACAAGAATTAGCTCCTCATATTTTTATTATTTTTAACGCTTGATTTTATTAAATGTTTAAAAAGTCAAAAGGGTTTTTGGGACTTATTGGTTATTTTGGTTGAAAGGTGATTCAATAAGTCCCACAAGGTATCTCCTTTATACATATATTTTGGCAATCCATCATCAGTACAAAAAAAAAAAAAAAAAAAAAAAAAAACTTGTTATAAAACTAACTTTTTATTTTATTTTAATGTTATGTTGCCTTACGTTCATACCGCATGTCGGCAAGAAGATGGTTACAACTAAAAAAACTTTTTTTTTTTGGATAATCACATGTGAATTCGTGATGTGAATGTCAATCGCATTGTCTTTCATATTCGTGATATAAGTTAAGTAGTTTTTTGTTATTGTAGGATCTGAATTTGATAGTGTTATCATCATAATGTCCTAATGCGACTTTTACCTTGTTCATTATATACAAATACTTCAGTCCATGAAATAATTCAATTCTTGTTATTACTTTATCAACTTTTGTTTCTTTAGTCTTTATATTTTACTTGAGAATTTTCTTCTTTTGGCCCTTCTTCTAGGGTTATCTATTGTACATTTTTTAGCACCATCGCCATTTGTCTTTACATAAAATTCTTCAGCATAGTTAGAAACAACAGAGTTAAGTGCGAAACCAACGGTCTGGCAGTGATAAAATTCTTACTAATACCTTAAAAATTAATTTGAATAATTAATTTTTTCACAAAAATTCACTCATAAAACATACGAGTGGATGGATGGAATATGGCTTAATCGTTAGGTTTTTATTTCTATATAGAAAGGGAAAAATCGTCTGGCAGCGATAAAGCTCTTACTAGTGCCTGCCGTGCGCGAGAATCACAAAAACTCACCCGTAAAACATACGATTCATTCTTGTGCCAGTTGATTCAAAAAGGTTCCTAATCACGAAATTCGGTCATTACCAGACACGCTTATAAGTCAAAAAATCATTTCGATCCAGGTGAACATTTGCTTTATTTTTATGGTCCTAACATTCCAGTCGATGTTTTTTTTGCTCCAAAATAACTTCCTGTATGAGCATTGATTAGTCAATGTGAATATATAAATGTAATGTTTTAAGAAAATTCTTTAGTATTTACATCACCTTTAAGAGTTTATTTTTTATTGATAAGCCATATTTTTCTAGAATTTATGTTTAAATTGTTTAATTATAAGTACTTCTTTGAGTAGATTTAATGTAAAAATTTTCATTCTGCCATAAAAAGAAATATTGTTCTAAAAATATTTAAAAAACAAAAACAAACTATTTTATTATGAAATATGGAAAACCGAAAAAAAACAATAACCGTTGTAGGAAAATAAAAACCGTATATATTGTCTATATAAGAAACGAGTTTTAATTTAACACTAAAATATAAACATATTAAAAAAATGGATATAACAAATGGATATACAAAGGGTACTACAAAAGTTTTGCAATGTGACTTAACAGAAAGACCCAGGAGGCTGCAAGTTACTGCATGTTCAGACCTATCGATGCCTGCATACTAGCTGCCAGTATCACATCTCTGGGCTCAGTTGTTCATTAGCAGTGACAGATTAAAGTACGTATTATGGCATCGTGGTCACGTAGTGAAGTAAGGGCAGTTTTGCGATATAATTTTGTGCGTGGTTTAAGCATAGATCAATGCTTAGAAGAAATGAAGATTGCATTGAATAATGATTGTCCACATCGTACGACTATATTTAGATGGTACAGAGAATTCGAAAGGGGCACTTTCATGCCCCATAGTCTAATGGAAGAGCAAATGACTCATCATGTGACTTGGTACCGAAAGATGCTGAAACTATTTGATAAGGGACATTCAGAATATGTGAACAGCATCGTGACTGGTGACGATACTTGGCTATACTATTATGATGTGCCGACCAAGGCTATAAATAAGGTATATTTGTATATGACACAAAAGTGTGAGTTGACAATAGTATATGATGTAAATATGAACAGTAATAGTAAGAGACAAAATATCTAATTGTTTGGCTTATATCAGCTAATAATATTTATTTGGTTATAAATAAGTATAAATCAATATAACAATGTTGTAAAATATAATGTAATGGTAATATTGATATATTTTTATAGTATTGTGAATGGGCAAATGTTTAGTTGAGGTTTTATATTATAAAAGAGTTAATTATCTTCAATAAAGAAGGAATATATAAATGAATAACATTATAATCCAAGAAAAGTAATTTTATAAGTGCATTTTCCTGAAATACTATTTTTTTTCTTTTTCTTTTTTTTTTTTTTTTGCTTGTATAAAGAAATTATTCGATATGTTTTTGTATCGTTATAGATAACAAAGAGTCTGACATAGCATCTGCTGTTCTATCTCAACAGTCAAATAAAGATCCATTTGGTGGTGAAGAAGGTTTTAATAGAAATATTAATGCTAATGATTTAGTTTTGGAGGATGTTCTTCCAGAAGAAGACCTAATTGATAATTTTAGGTATGATATTAATATATCAGTAGCTACAGTTGACTTGGATCTAACAAAATACCAATATATTTATATTATTAAATTATCCTTCAAAAATTTTAAACTGTAATCAAATAACTATGAATTTTAGTATGATATTGGTAAATCATATCTAAGAACATAGTGATATATTTATCAAATCCTTTAAAAATTTTTAATGTTATCAAATTAATATGGTAACAATCTTTTTAGTAGATCCATACAGGTAATACTTGTGTTGTGGAAGATTCTTAAACTACATATTAGTGAACATTTTAAAAACCTGTTGCAAATAGTTCTGGAACTATTGGTGTCTGGTGGGTATTTCATGATGAGGCAGGGTGATGAAATTATGTGGAGATTAAAAAAGATAATATTTATTACAATATCCGATTATGAAATTAAAATAATTTCAAAATGAATTCATTTATATTAAATCAAAGTTTGTTAAAAACATTTTTGTATGGATGTGGTTACATGTATGTAGTAATCTTCTTTAATAGTTTTCTTTCATTTAAATTTACTATTCCATAGGTTTTTATCTATACAAGGCATGATTTCTGAGAAAGTGAATACTAATGCTGTTAGCGAAGACACAAAGACCGTGAAAACTATTGAAGAAGAATCCAAGTACGTTACCTTATTAATTAATGATTACTCATTAATTTATTTTATTGTAATTTTAATTTAATCCCTGAAGCATTTTAAAATTTAATACTAAATTATTACCTAGCTTTAAATATTCAGGATAAGATATATTTGTAGAAGAACCCTATGAATGATGGAAATGACACTGGCTTTAGGTAATATGGAAATCAAAATTTTATTGATTTTTTCAGTAGGAGGGGAATTATTTTCCTTTTTAAAATACAAAGGTTTAATATAAACCACAAATCATGTATAATTTCCAGTAGAAGTAGGATAAAGCCTAGAGTTATTGACACGGTCCCATTCCTTAGCAACCTTCTATAAAAGTGAAAATAATTAGGATTTAGGAGGCAGTTAAGCAAAGACGATGGGTTAGGATGATAGCGTCACTTATATTTACCAATATAGTTCAATATCATGAAAATATCAATCGCATAAACCATGCAGAAGTAATCAAATCATTAGTTATTCCAACGCTATGGTTTGAGAGGGTCATCTCTTGTGTAGGTCAGTAAGCATGTCATTCCAGTCATATGTACCTTTTTGTGTTCTTATTTATGTTTTAAAGAAAACTTTGTGCATTTATATGCATACAATGTGAAAGCAAACATTTCTTTGAAATTGATCAAATGGAGGGGGCACCTTATTTCATGTTTTTTTTTTCTCATTTTTATGTTGTTGTTTTTTTTTTTTCGCATCACAGCTCCAATGATTTTTATTAAACTCATCATGTACTCATTTACTCATCATGTATTCATGAGAATCAATTACTCTTTAATATCAGGTAGGTTTTATCATAATAGAAATGTTGGGAAGGGGCTTAAATGGCAAAGGAAAAATCTGTTATTTCTTATAAATTACCTCTCATTCTCTCATTATGTCTGAAAATAAGAAATGGCTAAATATGAATAAACATGAAAAAAATGGATAAACATATTCAGGAGAAAAAAGAAAAATGTTCCGACAACTCTTAAAACAAGTTTATTCCACGCATGCGCAGTACACCTTTAATGACAGACCATTGTTTATAAGTAAAGGCATTCTCTTCATGGGAACGTTGTCATCATGTTTTGGAACATACATATCTGGGGTATCCTGACATCTTCTGGGATCGAATACCCTATCCAGGTCCCCAGGTTGAAAACCTCCTTCCTTGGCCTTGATATTGTTGCGCAGAACAAAATTCTCCACCTTATCTTCCTTCATCCGGTGTGAAGGCAAACTTCACAACAAGTCTCAAGGAAAGCTAACTTCTCAGCTGAATAACACGTCCACAGGAGTCTATCTAGTCGTCTCATGAACAGAACTGCCATATGCAAGCAAGGAAAGATGTACATACTGATCCCAGTCCCACTGATGTTCTGATACAACTTTCGACAATTAGCGGTTGACAGTTCTAATACATGTTCTCCACCATGCTATCAGATTGTGGATGGAGTGGTGTCATTTGTGTCTAGTGCAGGCCTAGTACTTTTCCCATTCTGGAGTTTCTTCCTTGGACTGAGTGCAGTTCCAAGGGAACACCTAATTGACTGATGAGCTCATTTACAAAAGCATCATGCTACTTTGGTGGTTTCCTGATTCTTCAATGACCATATCATATTGCTTAGTTTGATCTTTTTTTCTCTTAGTTGAACCATTGGAGATAGATCAAGAGAACGGAACAACTGCTCAATGGACACATAAATTCCACATTTTCAGATGTCTTTGTGTTACCATCTATCTATAAGGCATCAATTGTTTTACAATATGTGAAATTGTCAATCACGGATCAATCGATATCATATGTTTGTTCTATTATTAGTTTTTGAGTGATCATAGAGATCTACTTTTCATAACTGTGTGTTCGATTCATATTTCAAGACGCTCTAATTAAGTTATTAGCTAGTAGAGTTAATTTATACTACGAGGTCCTTTCCTTGTTTCTCTTTGCAGATACTCCCCGTTTCTCTGAAAGTGCAAAACCACAAAAAACACATTACCGCTCGGGAACACAACCTCACAGACCAATATCAAAGTGACTGGTAAAAAAGAACATCCTTACAAGCATTGACGTAAATAGGATTATGAATGTTAGGGCATGTAAGCAAGCAATCCACGGAAAGAGATAAGTGGAAGAATGTCTTGAAAATATTTAGGTGAAGGAAAACCTATTAGTGGAAAATTCTTTAAATAAAATAAAAGTTTCTTATCTTTAACTATGAACCTTTGTAATCTTTTAAAAAGAAAAAATCAACTCCTTGAATTTAGGATTCATTGCATTCTATTTACTAAAAATCTAATAATTGGATTTAAAAAATCATTTTTCCATTATTTCTTACCTTCGATTTAATTAACAATTTTTAGACTGCCTACTATCATGTAGGCAATCAAATTTGTATCCATTCCCATCAAATTTGTTTGCTTTCTAGGTATAATATGAATGTATAGATTAGGGGAGAGTGGTTGGGGGTGCTGGTGGGCCCCGCCCCTACCCCCTTATTTTTGGTCTCGCCCAATTTCCATCACCAATAGTTAGCTTCTACCCTTAGATTAGGGGATGAGCCGTCGGGGGTGGTGGTGGGCCCTGCGCCTACCCCTGTATTTTTGGTCTCGTCCAATTTCCATCACCAATAATTAGCTTCTACCCTTAGAGCCGTGATCCTGCTTGATTTTTTTTTTTTTTTTTTTATACACTTTCGAAATAGTTAGCTATTGTTAAACTGCCTCCTAGTCTTTTCCCGTCCAATTGGTAAGCTGTTTAGGTATGATATTTAAAGTCATAAAACATTGATAAGTGGGGAGGGTGAGGGCCGGTTACACCGATTTTTAAACATATTACTGACATGAATTACTACAAAGATATAAATAATTGAGATTAATTATTAACTCCGATTTTTATGAATATATATTACGAATTAAGGTTTTCAAAAGTAATAAAACATAGTAGCTAATGGTTTTATGTTTATTTTTGGTTTAAACCAAAATACATTTTGGATGCGTGATTCTTGATTATGAGAAATGTAATAACCAATGAAAGGGAAAATCTCGGAGAACGAGAGATTTGTGATATTTCGGAAAGAAAATTATTATGTCTCATTAGTTTGGTTTTTTGCATATTCATAACAATGTTGCTAGTTGGTCGTATTTGGAAAATTGAAAATACAAACAAACAAAAATTACCAAAATGTGTAAACACCACAGTTTTTGAACCTATCATTACCTTATTACCTATTATTTAATTTCTCACCTCATACTTCTATTTTTTATGCTAATGATAGTTAAAATATTTTTATTTCAGAGAAACCAAGCACAAAGAGAACAGGACACCATGTGAAGCCCATGAAGCAGATCCTGTTTGATATTGGTGCTTTCACGACCCTCGCATATCAGCTGTACTATTCATCAAACCCTGTGATCATAATTCCATTATCCTCAATTATAGGTTTATTATACTGTGTACATTTCTTTTTTAGGCTATTGATGAAAGTAATATTACAAGTGATATTTTTCTTTATATATATTTTTTTTGTCTTTTTTTAATTTCTCCATCCATTAAAAGAATTGTAATGTTTAGGATTTATAATTTAAAAATGAAGTGCAAATAATGAGATTTATAATTATATATGTATTTGTACATTATATGGATTTTTAAAACGTGTTGCTGTTACTGATCCTTTTCTTATTTGTTCTCACAACAATTAAAATTAAGTTTATTTAATAACTAATGCAATGAAAAGTTTCAGATAAGATTAATGTTGACTGGAGTGAATATAGAGATCCTAGTATTTACATTTTTACTTTCACTTACCTATATCTAAAAGATATAGGAGGGAAAGGGAAAGTATCAAGTAGTATAAAGTGCGATCGTGAAAAATTTCGACATCCGGTTTGATCCTAAAATTGTTTATATTATGTATTATATGGGTCATTCTCCCAATACATACAAATTTATGTCCCAATGAGATTATATTATTTGTGTGAAATTGCTAATAATTCAATTGCATCCACTGGTTAATAGAAGACCTCAGCTTGTTGTCAAGAATTTTTATCTCAGTAACAATTTGTTTATAGGCCTAAATTTAAACTTAAAATGTCAATATCTATCTCCCTCACCTGTCCCAAAGCTCAAGTTGCTGACTTTGATGGCGGAAAAAAGATATATATTCTTTTATTTATGACCTACTTTTTTTTTCATACTTGTTAGAAGGTCTTAATTATTTGGTTTTACGGTATATGCTATTTTCATATTATTGAAAAAAAGTTGTGATCCATAATCTACCTGTCCCATAGATGCAACCTATTTCCCTCACATTGTTTTGAAATCGGGCCTCAAAACTTTGGAAACCTTTATTTCATTATAATTCATTGCTGGCAAACATTGTAACAGATTCCCGTCTCAACAAGGATAAACTTTTTCACAGAAGTTCTGCTCTCGTTTCCTTGTGAGGGTGTTTTTATCGGTTAAAACAGTGAGTGTCGTTTCATTTCCTATCTCCCTCACCCACTGATATTTCCTAAAAGGTGAGTTTGATTCACGTTATATTACGGTTAATTTTTAGATTTACAAGGGATTTCAATAACCCATAAATGTTTTTCATAAGAGACTAACATGGAATGGTCTACTTTAATATTACCTCAAAAACCTATCTCCCTCACATCTATTTCCCTCACTCCTGTGGAATGAGGGAGATAGACTTAGAGTTGAGTTTAGTAAAACCTGAACTCTAAACTTATTGAAATATTTAAGGGAAATTGATTTTCAGGTTTCTTTAGAGCACTTTATTATAATATTTAGAGATTACAAAGACTTAATTAGTTGACATGTTGTTTTGTTTAACATCCCTTTATGCAACTTAAGCTAGCTGGATGATGCTACAGTGGGAGTCCTAAATTTTGCATATCCAGGTATAATTAGGATAGGGATCTTTAACCGTACCGAGTACCGGACATCGCACAGGCTCGAGTCCTATATTTTTCGTCCTATCCGAGGGACGCTTTTCGCTTACAACTCGCAAACGAAGGGATTAATCGAAAAAATGTATATGACCGAAAATGTTTTCCTTGAAAACCTGAAAAGATTGACACCATTTAGAAACCACTACGACCATTTTTTCGCTAAAAACGCGGTTTTGCGCTTATAACTCTCAATCGAAGGTTTGTATATTTTTCCGGTATAGCGGTTAAGGAAAGCTTTATAATGGTGCCTCGTTCATGAAATTTGATAAGCTATTAAGAAAGTTTTGGCGTAACGACAAAAAAAGGCCTAGAGAAATAGTATGTATATGTTTCTATGAAGGCATTTTTTGTAAACACCACTGTGGAAAAACATCATTGGAAAATGTAATTTTTTCTCATTGAAATTAGAACAATGAAATTGGAGAATGATCCATATGCCCGCGATGTGACAGCAAAAATTTCATCAAACTTGGTCAAATGGAGGGGGCACTTTATTTAATAAATTTTGTCTTATTTTTACATATCTTACTTTACCCCCCACTCCCCTGACTACCGCGACCAACTTTGTCCATGGAAGCTCTAGTTAGTTCCCGTAAACTTAAATTTTCAAAACGTAATTAATACGATTTTTTTCGTGACTAATTACCTCTCGCATAGGTAATTAGTCCAAAAATCTTTTTTAGGTAAGACTATAAATAAGTGAGGGAGGTAGGGTTTTCTCCGACCCCACCAGGAACCACCACTATCGCCTACTCGATGCCCTCACGTTCAAGTTAGCTCTCGCACTCATAAATTTTCATTAACTAATTACTATGGATTTTTTCTTTCCTAGCTAATTACCTCTCGCTAAGGTAAATATTCAAAAAGTCTTGTTTATGTGGTGTAGTGGTGGGGGTGGGGCTTTATCCCCCACTCCCCTGACTACCGCGACCAACTTTGTCCATGGGAGCTAGTGATGAGCAAAACTGTTAATTGTGAGAAACAGTTGCAACTGTTTCTGCTACTTTCATTAAACAGTTTAAAAAAAAAGAGATACAACTGTTTAAAATAATACTATATGGGAAAAAAGAAAAAACTGGTCCCACTTCGCATTCCAGCATTCTTTTAAATTATTGAAATATCTAACAAGTTCGAATGACAATTACTCACAAAACATTTAATATAAAATTAAGCTTTATGTAAAATAATTAAACAGCACTAAAAATAAATAATAAATCAAAACTTGTAATAGGCATTGCATTGTTTAATAAAATAATAGGCATTGTTTATAAAATTATGGTTTAATTGAATAATTAATCTGGAAAAAAATAATTTAATAATAAAAAAAATCTGGTGCGTGCGCGCAACACACAACTTTCACTTACCAACTTACTTAGATTAGAAATTAATGCGTTTTGTTAATTGCCACTTCTCAAATGAACAGAACGGCTTTAATCATGAACAATGGTCTGTCATTAAAGTAGTTCTCCGCATGCGTGGGCTCAAAAAGTTTTATGAGTTGACTTTATATTATTAATATTTTTCTTTTTTCCTCCTCTATATGTTTTCTTTATTTTTATCATAGCTCATATTTAGCCATTACTCATTTTTAGGTGTAACGAGAGACAGTTAATTTCTCCATATAAACAATAACAAAGGTACATTATAGGAAACAAAAAAGGCCCCTACCCCATTTCAGCCCCCTCAGAACATTTTAATAATGATAAAGCTTACCTGATATTAAAGAACACCTAATTTTCATTAAACTAGACGAATTTGATAAAAATCATTAAAGCCGTTTTTGAGATCATCGAAAAAAAGGTAAAAATTGGAAAAGAAATTATGAAATAAAGTGCCCCCTCCGTTTGACCAATTTTGATGAAATGTTGGGTGTCACATCTTTGGCATATACATACATCAAATACCCAGTTTGATCAAAATCGTTAAAACCGTTTTTGAGGAAATAAAAAAAAACACGTAAAAATGACTGTTCACACACACACACACACAGACACACACACACACAGACCATTTCGCGGGACTTGGTCATTTCGACTCAGGGGACCCCAAAACGTGTATTTCCGTTGAAAACCGGAAGTCGAATTTTTTCACGATCGCAATACTTCCACTTACTATATATTTCATATATAGGTAAGTGAAAGTAAAAAATAAGAGCCACATAACTCAGAGCAGAGTTCGGCATATTTATATTTATAAATACGAATATGAATTTATTTTTATCTTAATTTTAATGTGAATATGAATATAAATTTATTTATATCGCAATATTTGTGAATATGAATATAAATAAATTGGTATTTACAAGTGTGAATATAAATTTTTCTGTAAATAAAAAAAAAATTCACAAGGAAAATTGTGAATATTCACAAAAAAATGTGAATATTTATATCACAGTCTGTGAATTCTGCCGTATTTACAAATAGAGAGAATATGGAAAAAATTCACAAATTGAGATGTGAATTTCTACCAAATTCATAATTTCCCAATAAATTAAAAAAATTCTTTTCGGATTTCTCCATATTGGTACACATTATAGAGTTAACCCTTTTTATGGAAATCACATCAGATATTACCTGATATCGATTACTAGGTTTTTTGGGATGCTGATTATGAAAAAAATATCGATTTTGAGATTCCACCGCCAGGTATCGATTTATTACAACTTGCGCGATATAATCAATCTCGGTGCCAGCTATAGGGTTATCTGAGGTGCTGATTTTGAAAATGATATCGATTTTGAGATTCCGCCGTCAGGTATCGATTTATTACAACTTACGCGATATAATCGTTCTTGGTGTCGGCTATAGGGATAGCTGAGGTGCTGATTATGAAAATGATATCGATTTTGAGATTCCGCCGTCAGGTATCGATTTATTACAACTTGCGCGATATAATCGATCTTGGTGACGGCTATAGGGTTATCTGTGGGTACAATAATGATAATAATAATAATGATTAAATTTGACACATATCGACATATAAATCTGAGTATAATTAAATTCATATTCGTATTTTAAATTAAAAATATACCTATAAACCTATAGTTAACCCTATAGATTATATACCAAGATAGATTATATCGCGCAAGTTGTAATAAATCGATACCTGACGGCGGAATCTCAAAATCGATATCATTTTCATAATCAGCACCTCAGATAACCCTATAGCCGACATCAAGATCGATTATATCGCACAATTTGTAATAAATCGATACTGGTGGTGGAATCTCAAAATCGATATCATTTTCATAATCAGCACCTCAGCTATCCCTATAGTCGACACCAAGAACGATTATATCGCGTAAGTTGTAATAAATCGATACCTGACGGCAGAATCTCAAAATCGATATCATTTTCATAATTAGCACCTCAGATAACCCTATAGCCGACACCAAGATCGATTACATCGCACAAGTTGTAATAAATCGATACCTGACGGCGGAATCTCAAAATCGATATTTTTTTCATAATCAGCATCCCAAAAAACCTAGTAATCGTTATCCGGTAATATCTGATGTGATTTCCATAAAAAGGGTTAACTCTATAATATGTACCAATATGGAGAAATCCGAAAAGAATTTTATAAATTTATTGGGAAATTATGAATTTAGTAGAAATTCACATCTCAATTTGTGAATTTTTTCCATATTCACATCTCTATTTGTAAATACGGCCGAATTCACAGACTGAGATATAAATATTCACAATTTTCCCTGTGAATTTCTTTTTATTTACAGAAAAATTTGTATATATGAATAAATTCGTATTCACACCTGTGAATATGAATTTATTTATATTCACACTTGTAAATACGAATTTATTTATATTCATATTAACAAATATTGTGATATAAATAAATTTATATTCATATTCACATTAAAATTAAGATAAAAATAAATTCATATTCGTATTTATAAATATAAATATGCCCAACTCTTATAGTCCATTATTTATTGTTATAAATAACAACTTACTAACAAGGTACTTTTTCCTTTTCCTTTTTTATTTGTATTTAAATTAAATTACAAGCTAACCGCTGAAACACTTTGCTGTGGCCCACCCTGATATCAACTTTTAGTAAAGTAAATACATTTTAATAATTTAAATTAGGCTATTATTTGAAATAATACTCTATAAATGTTGTAACAGCAACTACTGTCATAGGTGTAACCTAATAGAAACCTTACTTGGGGAGTCAGTGTTGCCAAAAATTAGTGAGACTATAGTGGCTACACTGCGGGTAACAGTCATAAAAACTCCCTGGGTGTGTTTTGATTAGGTGTTGTGGGTTACTTTGTGATTTGCATGATTAAAGAACTGCATAATTAAGACTTTAATATTATATTTTCAGTTGATTTATTTAACAGAAGTTTCATTATTCGTTTTGTTATTATTATTTAAGTACAGTGTTTTTTTTATTTTACCAAACCTTTTTATCATTTTTATCCCGAGATCTAAAATGTAAAATTTAAAAATGTCAGTGAAGATTTGTAATTCCTCCTTTATCAACAACAATTTAAAGTTGAGAAAATTTAATCCCAATCGAATAGAGGATGTTACTTCCTGTTCAGCAGAGTTGTAATTATCTTTAAATGTAAAATTTAAGAAATGTTAGCGAAGATTTTAATCCTTTCTTTAATTTAAAGTAGGCTATTATTGGGAATGATATTTCGTTGTTAATTTTACCAGAATACAATTTTTTACTTATCTTTAAATGATTGTTGATTAAGAAAGGATTAAAAATTGCGGCATTTTTTAAATTTTACATTTAATGATTATTACACCTCTACTGAACAGGAATAATTGTTATTTGGGTAACTTCAAGTTTCAGATTTATCCGCCATAAATATGAGAGTACTACTGCAAAATAATCCATCGGCAGATATATTTTTTAAACAATTGCTCTATATTGGAAACGGTGAAATAGAGCTGCATCGAAATTCAAAATTTATCAAATTACCAGAAAATTTCTGAACTGTTGTAGAGACGAAAAATGAACTGTCTACGAAATATAAAGTGTCTTTCCTGATATTTTGAACAATTATTTGGACTATAATGGACTCAGAGTAGCAGATTTGCGAATGAATGAAACAGATGCAGCACGGGCGAGAGCTGTTTAATAAACAGTTTCGAGAAGCAAGCAGAATTAGAAGGTTAACAGGCTGTTGCGAGAATTAGCAGGTTAGCAGGCTGTTTCATTAAACAGCCTATTAACCGAAACTAGGGACGTACGATACCAACAAAGTATCGATACCGATACTCATTTAAGTACTTTCATCAAATATTCGATACCACCAAGGTATCGAAAGGAAAGTATCGATACTTATGAGTACTCATATAAAGTACTAACAATATACAGGGTGTTTCGGAATTGCACGGCACTATTTTAGGTACGTGTTCTCTAACACAAAATAAACAAAAAAGTTCATATTAACATGTATCTCAAACTCATTTATTAAACAGATATCAAAGGTTAAAGATTTATTATTACTATTTATTTATTATTATTACAACATTTAGAGTAAATGTTCAAAGGCGCCTCCGTTTTGTTGAATGCAACATTCAGCACGACAAATCCATGCTTCTCTGGCTCTTCGTATAGCATCAGGATGGTGGTTGATAGTTACTGCGGCTTCCACGATCCGATTTCTTAGCTCTTCTTGCGTGTCAACTGCCGCAGAATAAACCATAGACTTCATCCAGCCCCACACAAAATAATCTAATGGCGTTAAATCCGGAGATCGTGGTGGCCATTTAACAAGTCCGTTTCGACCAACCCATCGGTCTCCATAAGTTGCATTTAAATAATCAGTGACACTATGAGAAAAGTGAGCTGGAGCACCGTCATGCATAAACCACAGCCTTTGCCTAATGCCTAGCGGAATATCTTCTAGAATATCATGCAGATTATTTTGCAAAAAATGCAAGTAAGATATACCTGACAGCCTAGGTGGCAAAAAGAAGGGGCCGATGATTTTGTCGCTTAGAAGACCACACCAGACATTTAAAGAGAACGTATGTTGGTAATGTCCAAAGGTGCCTTTACACCCTACGAACTTTACCTTCGAACACCACCATCGAACAACCTTCGTGAAGCCTTCACGTCGACTGTTTGGGTGCTCTAGGTACTTCATCTGTTCGCCTTGGTTCGGGGGTAGCGCTAGTGTCACTTTTGATTTGGGTTTTCCTAAGTGACAGGAGTTGTTTGTGATACTAGTGTAATTTGTGAAACGTTATAAATCGTCTCCTATTTTTTTATTTTTCAGATAATATAAAATATATTGATAATGGAGATTGTTTCTTTATCATAAGCTAGCTTTGGGTACGTCGGCCATATTGGTTCACGTGAAGTATAAATGGCTGTTCGCTTCACGTCGGTACGGCAAGGTTCGAAGGAGAACTTGTTCGAAGGTGAGGTTCCTAAGGTGTAAAGGCACCTCAACAGCAGTCGTATGAGGGTTTTCTTCGGCCCAAGTATGGGTATTTCGAAAATTAAGAATCCCGTTTCTTGTAAAGCAAGATTCATCAGTAACCAAAATGCAGTTCAGGAAGTTAGGATCTCGTGTGCATTGTCGAATTAACCACTGGGAGAAATTTCTGCGCTTATTATAATCTTGTGGTAACAAATCTTGCCTACTTGATACGTGAAATGGATATAATTGTTGTTCGCGTAAAGTTCGCCATACGCTGGTAGAGGAAACATCGAAACGACGTGACAATCTTCTGGTACTAGTAGTAGGAGATAACTGAACAGCATCGAGTATTTCTTCTTCTACGTTTGCAGTTCGTCGAAATCGTTGTCGACCGGCGTTCACTCGTATAGGTTTTAGCGTACCATTATCCCTAAGACGTCTTTCAATGGCCTCAAACGTTTTACGATTTGGTATTCTTCGGTTAGGAAATTTTTCACGATATCTTCGAACAGCAGCAGCACCGTTTGTATGTACCTCGCCATAAGTTAAAAGCATGTCTGTTTGTTCATCAAAAGTGAATAAATTTGTGGTATCTCCCATGATAATCATAAATTGAACTGTGTCACAAGATTCACTCACACTAAAACACACAGAACTAGACAAACAGATGAGCAACTACTGTCATTGCTTATCGTTCATTTGTTTATCAGGTGAATAAAACCTTTTATTTAGTATTAAACACGTTAAACGTTGTACAGTCAGTCTTAATGCAGTAAATAAATAATAAATCTAAATAAATAAACCTTTGATATCTGTTTAATAAATGAGTTTGAGATATATGTTAATATGAACTTTTTTGTTTATTTTGTGTTAGAGAACACGTACCTAAAATAGTGCCGTGCAATTCCGAAACACCCTGTATTATAAATAAAAATATAGTTAGCACTACCTACGTTATAACATTAATTAAATTTCATGTTTTTATAAGTTATTATTAATTATAAGATTGGTTTTATGGCCCTTAATGTCAAATAAAATTGTATTAACTTACTACATTTATATTTTTATAAATACTCGGGGATGATTGATAGTCAGGAATTTTAGACATAAAACATTTTCTTTATTAAATCGTTTCGATCCAAAATGGGTGTCTTCATCAGGGCTAAAACGAATCAAATATATGAGTATAAAATATAATACAACTTCATGACTATCAGTCATCTCCGAGAATCTTATAGAAAAACAGTCGACTCAATACCGATATCGGTAATGATTCAAGTATTTTATGTTCTAATATATTCAAGTAATTTATATTCGAATATAAGTAAATATTCGATAACAGGTCGATTAAGTTAAATGAAGGAACTCGGTAAATAAAATTAAATGCAAACAGTTGCAATGTTTGATTACTGGATCCGTTTTCAATGGGGCTCTCAACGCATTTAAATATTGGGATACCTCATCCTGGAAATCACCTTTACTTATAATCATTTTTCCATGCACAAGTTCCTAATGATGTTTCCAAAAATCGTAGGCTTCTGCCCTGGAACCTGGGGATATGTCTTCCTCAGATGAGCTAGAGTGGAAAGTATATCGGAGGCAAATTTTTGAATCATTACGCTCTAGTAATTTTTCGATACTAATTCAGTATCGATACCAGTACTCATACTGGAATCCTTGGTATCGATATCAAAACTACATGGTATCGAAATGAAAGTATCGATACTTTACTTATATCGATCGGTATCGTCGTCCCTAACCGAAACAGATACGTGAAACAGTGGCCTTGAAAAAGAAACAGTTTCATAAACTGTTTCGGTCAACAGGCTGTTAAATGAAACAGCCTGCTAATCTGTTGATTCTCGCAACAGCCTGTTAACCGAAACCGATACGTGAAACAGTTTCATAAACTGTTTCGGTCAACAGGTTGTTAAATGAAACAGCCTGTTAACCTGTTGATTCTCGCAACAGCCTGTTAACCTGCTAATTCTCGCAACAGCCTGTTAACCTGCTAATTCTTGAAACAGCCTGTTAACCTGCTAATTCTGGCTGCTTCTCGAAACTGTTTTAGTGAAACTGTTTATTAAACAAATATTGCAAGCTAATTGTTTGTGTTTAATTTTTATTATTATTTACCTTTATTATTATTTTTCTCACTACACTGTTGTATCTGTTTATTTTTTTCCGAAACAGTTAACTGTTTCTGTTTAATGAAATTAACTGTTTCAAATAAACAGATTGCTACTAAACAACACACCACTAATGGGAGCTCTATTTAGTTCCCGCGAACCACAGGAAGGATAAAAATCTCAAAAATGGCTGTAACGATTTTGATCATTCCCCCCCCTTTTTTTTTTTACTTTTTTTTTAATGCAATGTATGTTATAATTTAACATACATACAATATTGTGTTGCAAGAGCTGTGAATACCTCAAAAACTGATAAGCCTGGTCAGGATTAACATGCTGAACATTCATTGATCTGTTCAAGTAAATGGTGAGAGGTCAGAGGGTTTTCCATGGACAAAATATGTCAAGCATGGAGATGCTCTGGCCTTACTTCTCTTCAACCTTTCCATAGAAAAATCAATTAGAGAATCGAGAATACAAACTAGGAACACAGTATTTAATCGTTCGGTGCAGTTACCTCGTGCGGTAGTTACGAACACTCGTTTGTGGCACTGTTGGAACCTGCAAGGAGCCGTGGGCTCGAGGTCAAAGTCTCAAAAACAAAGTACGCAGTAGCAGAAGACACCCCAAACCCAGTTGAAACTGAAAATTTTAGCCTCAGTTCAAGTACCTAGGCTCTCTATTTACTCAGGACAATGAGACCAACATCCAGATTGGCCAGAAATTTGACTAAAATGGTTGCAACCAGGCCCTAACCTGATAATAAATACTTTGCTCACTAATGGTTCTACATAAGAGAGGGTATGTACACAGGAGAAGTAAAGGATAACAAGGAAAGAGAGGCGGATCACCTTTGGTATAGTGGTTAGCATAGCAAATCAAATGGTCGCGGGTTCTTAGCCTGGCAGGTGGTCCTAGGATTTTTGAACCCTTTAGCAGCTAAGGGTGCTGGACGAAGGTTGCACTGAGAAGCTAAGCGGGTCGGTTGGCTTTTACCCTCCCCAAGCTAAGTCTTGTAGGCCACTCTCTGCCGCTGACTGCCTCAAGGAAAGAAAAGGTTTCCTTTCTTCGCACTCATACTAGGTGTTACAATTGCTTTGGCTCCCCCCTGAAAGCGGATCGCCCTTGAAGGTATCTTGTCGTAGATGCTCATCCAGGGATCATCACACACTGTTACATCCTAATCATTAAAATGATTCAACGACCCTGGCTCCCAAAGTCTGGCTCGATCTCTTCATCCCAAAGTGAATCATGCTCCTATTTCCGAAAGCGTAATAGCGGCTTGTGAACCTCACCTAGCACTATGTCGTGCAACATAGTTTCCTCATACTCGACACAGCACGTTAGTGCTAATTTGTCGGTGATTCCCAATATTTTCGGACATTGATCTACTGTTGAGTTGCCTCCCACGATTCCTCAATTCTTCATTCAACTCCAATTAGCTAACCCTCACTTCCATCAACCCGACCGAGTTGAATTTTCCCTAGGTGCAGACGTGTATCCACAGTTATTGTCCTCCGAACCTATCTTCAAGCACCCAAATGGTCCCGTTTCCGTGGGTACTATATTTGGTTGGACATTTGTCGATCCCATGAACTCCCTCATCGAGTAACACATCGCACATCTCTACTGCTGAACTTTCGAAGTTTTGGGAAATCGAGCATGTACATGAGCCCTTGATCGAAGATCCCCTTGACACTATAGCTAAGCAACACATTCGGGAAACTGGATCCAGAGCAATGCTTCCAAATTCTTCACTTGTTTGTTGAATTTGCAAAGGCGATTAGCAAAGACCCCTGAGATTGCTTCGGAATACCATAATTTCATGCATGAGTACTCCCAGTTCGACCAAATGTCCAAGGCTCCCGTGCCATTCTCTTATATTATTCCTCATCACATGATAACCAAATTACCAACAAGGGCAGCAATTTGCATGTGGTCTTTAATGCCTCAAGCCCTGACTCTTCTGACGTTCCTCTAAAAGACCGGTTGTTGAAAGGGCCCAAGCTACAATCTGACGTTTCAGTGAGTTGGTACTAAGTAAGTTGGTAAGTGAAAGTATGTGAGTTTCGCACACGCACCAGATTTTTTGACTTAAGAATTTTTAACCAGCCAGACGACCGAATTTCGTGTTTAGGAACCTTTTTGAATCAATTGGAACAAGAATGAATCGTGTTTTATGGGTGAGTTTTTGTGTTCTTGCGCGCGTTTGGTAGGCACTAGTAAGAGTTATATCGCTGCCAGATGATTTTTCCCTTTCTATAGAAATAAAAACCTAATGATAAAGCCATATTCCAGCCGTATGTTTTATGGGTGAATTTTTGTGAAAAAATTAATTATTCGAATTAATTTTTAAGGCATTAGTAAGAATTTTATCGCTGCCAGACGATTGGTTTCGCACTTAACTCCGTTGTTTCTAACTATGCTGAAATTTGTAGGTGTATGTTCTATGGGTGAGATTTTTTGCACTTAGATTGTGTTGAATGCTGAATAGAAGATTTGTCACGTAAACATAAAATTTGGAATATTTGGTCAAATAATTAATGTTTCTGTTGACATTAATAATAAGGTTAATTTATTACCACGTAATATTAATGATGATCATTGCAATAATCGAGATACGTCCAAGGCTTAGGAAATAAAAACAGTATTAAGACCTTGTTTCTAAATTTGACTAAAATCCCTTTATATGAAATGTATAATGTAAAAATTGATGAATCATTTTTTCTGGGTCAGACAAGTCAAATAATGATACTTACTTATATTAGTTATGTTATTCTTATAGAAGAATCTCTGGTATCATAACAGACTTTTATGTGTGAATCGCTCCAAGTAAAAGGAACGCCAATATCAGTTTACTTTTTGATGAACATGCTGAAGAGTTATCTTTCCAAATCATATTTTTATGTGAGTTTAGAAAATTTAAAGAAGTTTAAATTAATTACTAAAGACTTTAAAGTTTTTCTCTGAATTTTCTAAATTGCGTTTACATACTTATCAAAATACATGGGCTACTACTCAAAGTAGGTTGGTATGTGAAAGTTGTATGTTGCGCGCATCACACCAGATTTAGTATTATTATAAAAAAAAATTTTTTTTTATATTCACAGATTGGGTTAATATGTTCAATGTGAAATATTGAAGTAGAAGAGTGACTTTAATAACCAAAGAGGGATCTCAATATATTCATTAAATGTGTGCTAATTTCTCCTAAAATATTATAAAATTTATTATTATTATTAGATGGAAAATAAAACCATTAATTTTTTTAATTAAAATTAAATTATTTTTTTATACATTTACAGAAGAAAGCTTTTTCTCTGGGAATTTAGTTTTTGGAGATCCATTTACAGATGCATCAAATGATAGAAACGATTGGTAATACCAGCGTGCTGCTTCAGTTTTAAATGGGTAGTTCACTCTGAAAATGTAAAAAGCAAATTACTAACCGTTGAATGTAGATTTCAGATAATATAAACTTGTCAATTAAGTAATAATATTAACATTCTACCTAATACATTGTTACTTTCACTAGCCTTTACAGTGTACAGTATTTATTTCAGAATAAGATTGGGTTAAACAATAAAAAATGCAATTTTGATTTTTTTCACAAATTATATTAAAATGCCTCTCCTATGTCTATGCTAGCAGACATGCGTGCTGTTCAAAGTATTTCCAGCAGTGTTACGGGATGGTAAGTGGTAAGTAACCACTGTTCCACTAATATATTTAAGAATAATATTTATTTGCAAAATTTTACAATTACAAATTAAACTCCTCTATGGGATTATCTTGAATTCTTGATTGGAGAAACCTCCCAGTGAAGGCACCCTTAGCATAATACAGTTCTACAATACCAGGTCCCTGCTCCAGTGGCTTTTCAGTGCCTTGTTGGATTCTGTGGTAGTGTTTCTGTAATGCTTGTACCAGAAAGTTGGGATGTCCTGCAAGTAAGTTATGGATAGTTTTGTAATGTTTTTAATTATGTCAGTTAAGAATGGTATCTTTAGGTCTTTGTGTAGTCAATATTGGTTGGTAATGTAATATGGGCCGAGATTGATATATCGGAGAAATTTAAATCGAAAGGCCTGGATGGTCTGATGGTGTGTTTTTTTGCATAAAATCAATACCTGAGTGGCATATCTCCATATTGGTAGGATTAGTGGAATACGTAAATAGTATTTCCAGTAACTTCATTTTATTAATGTTTATAATTATATATTTTTTTCCTGCTAGGTTCTTTTTCTTCACTTAGTGAGGAAGAGTGCTGTAATTTATAGGGTTTTTTAATGAAGGAGCTCTTCCGTGTTTGAAGTTTATTATTTTTTTCCCAACGTTTCGAGTTATTGGCTTATCCTCTGGGGTTATCTACACTTATCCTAAATTACTTATTTTTTCACATTGGCCATTTGTAATCTTCTATATTTTTATAAAACAGTATATGAATACTTTGTCTCCTTATTACTTATTACATTTTTTGGCCTGTTTCACCTTTTATAGTCTTTTTATTTCAGTGTCACATTTTAACTATTGCTAGTATGTGGACTTTGGTGCTTGCATGGTTTTTTTTTTCCAAACCTATTTATGGTTATTATTTTTTAAATAAATGTTTCATTTTGTGTTAAAAATCTTTTATTTTTATTCATTAATCATTTTCTCTGCATACAACCATATATTGATATCGCTGCAAAAAGTAATTAAATTAATCAATAAAGGTACAAGTTGACTTTAAAATTATATATATAAATGCCACAATTCATATACATGCTATCAAATCCTGCCTGTGTGAAACGTTTCCAATGCAAAAGGTGAGTATCAATTTCGGACTTATCCTAGGACAAGTAAATATTTTTTAATTATAATTATTCATAATTAACAAACGATTCTTGGTTATGACAAATCCACTAATTTTTCTATGTTGGGGAATACATGTAAGGTTCTGATGACCAGTGCCTAACTATAAATAATTACATAAATAAATTAATTAATCAATTATCATAAATACCTAGCGTAACTAAATTAATTAATTATAATAATTTAACTAATTAACATAGGTATATTTATAAAACAAACAAAAAATAGCCTTGGCCGGGATTTGAACCCGGATTTCCGTATTACTAATACGGTGCGCTTGCCACTGGCGCTACCCAGAAGAGCTCCTCCCCAACGAGTGTGACAACTTGCTGTTTTAGGTGCAGTTGGAAACCATATGAGCTCATGATGTCCATTCCAAGAATTACGTCTTCTTCTATGTCAGTCACTAGACCCGAGTACGAGAAAGCGTTCTGGCCTTACTGCATCTTTACCTCGGCTTCGCCGAAGACCTTGGCTGTGTCTTCCCTAGCGGTCCTCAGTCGCCACCTGGAGGGCGGCAACCCTTTCTTGCCAGTCACACACGGGCAGACAATAGTCTTCGCAGCTCCGGTTTCTACCAACACTGCGTACCTCTTATGGTTGACGATACTGTCCAAATATATACTGCTAATCATGTGCCCTAAAAGATGCTAACACCACAAGGGAAGGATCTTGAAGACTTTTAGGACGATCCCGCCCTTCAGGAGTTGACCCGTCGTAGTTTCGCTGGGCTTCGCGGCTTCAGAAGCGACCTGTTTCTTGCAGGCACTCCTGACGTATCCGAGCTCTCCATAGCTCAGCTGTGGTCATACTGGTCTCCTTTTTTGAGATTCTTAAGCTTTTACAACTTTTATAACAATCTGTTCCAGGTTGTTATTGCTCACTGAGTCCTGTTGTCCTTTTACGCTGACGACATTTTTCATTGACCGCACACATAAATGGCCTCGAGAAGCATTTGTAGCCGCTCCATACTCCAATGCTGTGGATAAAGCATCCTCCAGTAATTTTGGACACGCTAGGCGCACTGCTGTCTGAAATCGCGTGTCCCACAGGCCGTTGTGTAAGATTTACTATCCTCGCTACATCCGCCTCGAATTCCTGGATAGTCTCGGTCGCTTTCTGCTCCCTGCTTCTTAACTGTGACTGATATACCTGTTAAAGATGGGCGTGGCCAAATCTCAAGCCGGCTTACTATCATGCATAAATCATAGGGGTCGTCAGCGTTAAGGTGCCTTTACACCTTACGAACTTTACCTTCGAACACCACCCTCGAACAACCTTCGTGAAGCCTTCACGTCGACTGTTCGGGTGTTCTAGGTACTTCATCTGTTCGCCTGGGTTCGGGGGTAGCGCTAGTGTCACTTTTGATTTGGGTTTTTCCTAAGTGACCGGAGTTGTTTTTGATACTAGTGTAATTTGTGGAACGTTGTAAATCGTCTCCTATTTTTTTATTTTTCAGATAATATAAAATATATTGATAATGAAGATTTTTTCTTTATCATAAGCTAGCTTTGGATGCGTCAGCCATGTTGGTTCGCTTAACCTCACGTGAAGTATAAATGGCTGTTCGCTTCACGTCGGTACAGCAAGGTTCGAAGGAGAACTTGTTCGAAGGTGAGGTTCGTAAGGTGTAAAGGCACCTTTAATGGTCTGACGGACATCCATAGCATTTCCCCTGAGGGCCAGAGGAGGGGAACCACCTTATCTCTACGAGATCACACGTTCGCGCTAGCCGCTCCATTGAACTGCTTGAGGTATTCGACCAGGACGACATTCCATCAAATGTTGGTGGTTTTATTCTGGCTAGGCTCTCCGTAACTAGGGGTTCAAGTTCTACCCCATCTCGTGAAGGCTGTTGAAGAGTTAATCTCTGTTGACGACCTGGACCCCTTTTTCTCTTGTACTTTTTAATCGTTCAAACTTCTCCTTAAACGCGATAGCTTTCGCTTCTGGTTGATCTGTTTATCTCCACAGACAATTTGTCATCCATCACACCCGAAAAGTTTGTCAGCTCATCATTCATTTCAACAGGCAGATTGTTTAACCTGTCAATTCAACCTATTCACATCACCAGACAAATTGGTAAATTTGTAATTTATATCAGCAGACAAGTTGGTCAACCTTTCATTCGAAAGTCATTTAATCAGTCTTTTAATTACTACCTCGTGGTCAAGGCTTGACTTAAGTAATACACACGTAAGCTTCCCAATCATGTTGCTTTCTTGTCAGTAAAATCCAAATCCAGCTCATTTAACTCCTTCCCTAATTCCGCTATTAACAGCTCACCGATCCTTTTGCTTGTCATTTTGATCTATAAAACCAGCACCTGGCACCAGTTCTAACACCAATGAGGGTTTAAATGATTTTATTTAGGTAAAATTAACACACAAAAATGTAAAACAAATAATTAAAGATCAAATTAGTAACAACTGTACAGTAACTACAAGTGACAAAATAGTGCCTCAAAAGTAACCAGTATGCTTCGATTTTCAAGGCAAAACTAAGGCCATAGTCCATCGCTTCTTATATTTAGTCTGAAATCGAATCCAGAAAGGCCTAAATCGTTCTGACATGTGATTACGTAATAATACATGAATGTAACGGTTCCATGAAAAGTTTAGAACTCTTTTGAATGTATCAGAAAACATCATCTGTGTTTTTTTTTTTAGGGTCCCCGGGCTTCCCATCGAAGCCTTTGGTAAATTAGTCTAGCAAAGAAAAAAATATTTCCCCCGTTGTTGTTCACTTTATTTGGGGGAATTATTGAATTTTAGGTTTAAGTAGGTTTCCGTAAATTTAATGTCACTAATTTTATCTAAACTTCTCACCTTCACTTCTGATACACCAATTTTCAATTTATTACACCACAAAATATGTTTAATGCACTTAGTCTACTTAACCTTTTAGTTCAAAACTCTTTACTACTATAAAAAGTAAGATACTTATAATTAAACAAAAACAAGCGTAACTAATAAAGTAATAAACTGGGATAACAACAAGAAACAACGAACTCAAAACAATAACTTTGTCTCTGTACCTGAATTGTTAATCATTTTTAGATCATTTAAATTGTATTAGGGATTAAAAGGCGGAGTCAAATTTGGAGTAATCAATAGCACATTTCAATGAATTATATTATTCATTAATTTATTTACTGTAAGTAATATTAGAACTCAGTAATTTGTTTACTTCATCATCTCTGCCTGACGTCTTTCGCCCCAGGAAGATCCATATTTTGGAGGTTCTGGTTTCCATCTGATGTTAGCTTTATCAAAGAGTAAGTCTAAGTTCAGAGACTCTGAAATAAACAAAATTTAATATAATATACATATAATGATGAATGTAAGGGTACACGTTAAAAGTAAGCTAGTTTATTCTTATTAACATGACAAGTGCTTCGATTAAGTTTCGATATTACTTGATCCACACTCTTCAAGTTTCAAATGTAAAGCCTTGTCTCAGTGTTACTCGTAAAATGTAGGCTGTGAACAATGGTCTGATACTCACCCAGATCCCTCAACCATCCTTATACAGGGTGTCCCCAAACCAAACGGCCAAACTTCAGGGATCGAAAGAGGATCGAAAAACTAAGAAAAAAAGTCCTCTGGCATATGCCTCGTTTTCGAGAAAATCACAAAAAACTAAAAATAGTCGTGCAAAAACTAGTTAAGGCCATGAAGAGCGCATTTCATCCCTTGTTATTCCAATACAATTATTGTATTTCAATCTTATACTAATAGAAAGGTAATTGAAAAAAAAAAATATTTTTTATTCAGAAAAAATAATAAATATTTTTTTATTCAAATATTCATAGTATAAAGAAAACTACCTATTTAAAGTACATAACATTATGAACAAAAACTGAAGATTAAACAATTAAAAAATAAAAATAATTTTAAAAATAAAAAAAAATTAAAATTTTTGAAAATAATTAAATATTCTTACTAGGAAAACATTAATGATTCAGTTTTTATATGGGACTACCTTAGTAAGAAAATAAAAAGAAAAAACTGAAAATTTGAAGGTTTTACCTTCGCTAAAATTACATAGTTAATTTCTCGGCAGCGTCAACGTAAATATTGTTCCAAGTGCTTCTCGCTGCAATACACGCATCACATCGCGTACTCACAGATCGCACTGCATCTAAACATTGTTCTGCGGTGAGCTGGTTGCAAACCATTCTGATGCGCTCGATGAGATCATCGCTTGTGCGGACGGGCTCTCGGTAGACATTTTCTTTCACGTATCCCCACAAGAAGAAATCTAGTGGCATAAGGTCCAGGGACCGTGTAGGCCAAAGCACTGGCCCACCTCGTTGATGTCCAACCAGTCTCGCACGGCCCTTCCGTAATGTGCAGGACAACCATCGCATTGAAAACAGTTTCACGCCTTCTTTTCAAAGGGATATCTTCCAAAAGTGCCCGTAAGTCATTCTCGAGGAATAGATAATAACTTTCAGCATTAAGTCGAGCAGGTAAAAATACGGGACCAATTATGCCATTGATACAAATACCATTTACAGAAAACTCATGCTGGTAGTGAAATTCTCTAACAGCGCGGGGGTTTTCATGTGCCCAAAGATGGTAGTTTCTTTGATTGAATATGCACGAACGTGTAAAACTCGCTTCGTCCGTCCAGATTACTTTCGAACTTATGTTTACATCGTTTTGCAATTGTTGTTTGTAACAATTACATAAATTTAATCGGCGGGGATTATCAGCGGGTATTAAATTTTGTACCTTTTTTACATCGTAAGCGGTCAGTCCTTAATGTGTACCAAGTGGTTATCCTTGGTATACCAAGAACTAAAGCAGCTCTCCGGACGCTTGTACCAAGTTAGTATTGAAGTGCCGCAGTATCATCTCCCTCCGCTTCAGGTCGGCTTCCATCGGAGCCTGCATTCGGTTTCCACCCCGATTACAAGAGAAGGACCCAGTCTCTCGAAGCCTTATGAAAGTTCTGGAAAAAAAACCTCTGTGTGGGGTTTCTCGGTCAGGAAACCGTCTGCGATATTCCCGAACTGCCTGACGTGCATTGTAGACTTTGTCCGCGTATTCAGCGTTGGTAAATATAGCCATATTTGTTGACTTCACTGAACACTACTAGCAACATCACTAATGTGAGAATGCGAGGCTGGATTCCCCTAAATATGGATTAAAATGATAGTATAATGGCTAACATTTTAATCTTTTCTTTTTAAGTTTAAACACTCAACCTAAATGTTTTATTGATAACGAAAGCGTGAGAATATTCATCTTTTCTAAATTTACTCCTCGTAAAATAAGAAATTAAGCCTAATCAAAAAGCCAGTATATTTTTGTAATTTAAATATATTATTAACAAAAAAAAAATTAAAATACACTTTTTGCACAACTATTTTTTTTTTTTTTTGTGATTTTCTCGAAAATGAAGCGAAAACGAGTCATATGCCAGACGACTTTTTTTTTTAGTTTTTCGATCCTCTATCGATCCCTGAAGTTTGGCCGTTTGGTTTGGTAACACCCTGTATATTTCATATACAGGTAAGAGTAAGTAAATAAAGGTTTGGCTTATAACCAGAACAGATCACTGCAATAATCTTTTTTTGTAAATGATGAATAGGTTAATTGCTAATTATGGTGGAGGAATGGCATTTCATTTATGCGTCAGAACACAAATTTTAGTATTGATTAACCTTACCTTTCTCGGCGTTGCATTTTGGACAAACTCCTCGAGTCAGAGTACAACCACACAATCCACAAAAGGATGTGCAAGGAAGTTCATCATTTTTCCCTTCCAGATTATCAAATCTATAAAGAATGTGTTATTAGTTACTGGCAATATGATAGTGTTGGATGTTGGTAATTTTATAATATTATAATATTATGTTGGTAATGATATAATATTGCAGTTTGAATATTACAAAAACTGTGTATGTGTGAACAGACTAGCTCCAAAACTATATACCCTATGAACCTAAAATTTGGTGTTTGGTATATGTAGATACCTAGCAAAAATTTCATCAAGATTGGTCGAACGGAGGGGATACTTTATTTCAAAGTTTTTCTCAAAAACTGCTCTAACGATTTTGATAGAACCGGGTGTTTCATGTATGTATACGCCAGCAATATGACAGTAAAAATTTCATCAAAATTGATCAAACGGAGGGGGCACTTTATTTTATAACATTTTTCCCATGTTTACGTTTTTTTCGATTTTCTCAAAAATATCTTTAATGATTTTTATTAAAATCGTCATGTTTATTTAGAATCAAGTATTCTTTAATATCAGTTAAGCTTTATCATTATTAAAATGTTCTGAGGGGGCTTAAATGGGGAAGGAGCCTTTTTTGTTTTCCTATAAAGTGCCTTTGTTTTTGTTTATATGGAGAAATTATCTGTCTCTCGTTTCACCTCAAAATAAGAAATGGCTAAATATGAAATATGAAAAAAAAAACAAGTAGACATATAGAGGAGAAAAAATATTCCGTCAACTCATAAAACACGTTGAGCCCAAGCATGCGCTGTACGCCTTTAATGACAGACGATGTTTATAATTAAAAAGATTCTGTTCATTTAATGGAAATTATTTTTATCATGGTAACTATATGAAGTTTTTTAACAGCTACCTTGAGAATTATAAAATCAGACAACTTGGAGTATTATGCTTGCATTACCGAATTATCACAGGTAAAAACTTTTATTTAGTAATAAAAAACAATTATTGTACTTTAAAGAACAAATACAAACAAAAATAAGTAAATAAATGTGGAAAAAAATGTGATTTTGAGAAATGACATTTAACAATACACGTCTATTCCTATCCTAATCAAAGTAAGTTGGTAAGTGAAAGTTGACTGTTGCGTAGAACGCACCAGATTTTTTATTATTAAATAAAAGTTTTTACTTGTGATAATTCGGCAAAGCAAGCATAATACTCCAAGTCGTCTGATTTTATAATTCTCTATGTAGTTGTTGAAAACTTCATATAGTTACCATGAAACAAATAATTTCAATTAAATGAACAGAACATCTTATATTATAAGGCCGAACGCACATTGAGACACTCTGACTGCGACGCAGAGCAGAGCAGTTTTGGTGGAAAGTGAATTGGTGGAAAAGTGCGACTTCCGGTTTTCAACGGAAATACACGTTTTGGGTTCCCCTGAGTCCAAATAACCAAGTCCCGCGAAATGGTCTCTCTGTGTGTTTGTGTGTGTGTGAGTGTGTGTGAACAGACTAGCTCAAAAACTATAAACCGTGCGAACCTGAAATTAGGTATTTAGTGTATGTATATGCCCGCGATGTAACAGTAAAAATTTCATCAAAATTGCTCAAAGGGAGGGGGTACTTTATTTAATAACTTTAGTTAACTAGTTAAGTCACTCATTTTTCCACATTCATTTCTTATTTTTGTTTTCATTTGCTCTATAAAAAACACTAAATAAAAAAAGTATTATTAAATAAAAGTTTTTACTTGTGATAATTCGGCAATGCAAGCATACTCCAAGTCCTCTGATTTTATAATTCTCTATGTAGTTCTTGAAATCTTCATTAAGTTACCATGAAACAAATAATTTCCACTAAATGAACAGAACGGCTTTAATTATGAAAATGGTCTGTCATTAAAGGCGTACTCCGCATGCGTGGGCTTAACGTGTTTTATGACTGAATAATTTTCTTTTTTTCTCCTCTATATGTTAAGTTGATTTCTTTCATATTTCATATTTAGCCATTTCTTATTTTTAGGCGTAACGAGAGACAGATAATTTCTCTATACAGACGAAAACAAAGGTACTCTATAGGAAAACAAAAAAGGCCCCTTCCCCATTTATGCCCTCTTAGAACATTTTAATAATTATAAAGATTATATGATATTAATGAGTACTTGATTTTCATCAAACATGACGAGTTTAACTAAAATTTTGAGAAAATCGAAAAACACTTAAAAATGGGATTAAAAGTTATAAAATAAAGTGACCCCTCTGTTTGATCATATTTGATGAAATTTTTGCTGTCATATCACGGGCGTATACATATACCAAATACCCAACTTCAGGTTCGTGCGGTTTATAGTTTTTGAGCTAGTGTGTTCACAAAAACACAGACACAGACACAGATACACACACACACACAGACACACACACAGACACACACACACACACACACACACACACACACACAAACACACACACACACACAGACCATTTCGCGGGACTTGGTCTTTGGACTCTGGGGAACGCCAAAACGTGTAATTCCGTTAAAAACCGGAAGTCGAAATTTTTTAAGATCGTATTACGTTCCCTCACTATATATTTCATTTATAGGTAAGTGAAAGTAAAAATGAGGTCCAAAATTGCCAATTCTTTGTAGAATAAACGATATATATATATATATATTGATACGTGAAACAAATATGGCCTAATTAAAATTTATTAATAGCTAAATTAGGAGATATTTTTAATAATTGAAGATCTGATGAATCAAGATTCAGACAAAGGGAATTTATAGAAATCCGGTATGGACACCTGCCAGGAAGTAACATCCGAGAATCCAGCGGATATGTCGAAGAGTGAGGGAATTATATTGAAGAGAGAAAAGAATGGCAAGGTTCGGCCACAAGATATCGCCACAAGAAAGAGGAAAAGGTCTAGGGTGGAAGAAGACACAAAGGGCATTCGATCAAGCACAGCCCGGGGTCACCTGTGGTGTTGTGGTAAGCATGGCAACCTACAATACTAAAGATCGCGGGTTTAATTCCAGCGGTGGTCCTAGGATTTTTTAATGGGAGTAAAAAATTCTTAGCTATGCCGTCCCTCGGATAGGACGTAAAATGGAGTTCCTGAGCCTGTACGATGTCAGGTACTCGTTAAAGATCCCTATCCTAATTGTACCTGGATAGGCAAAATTTAGGACTCCCACTGTAGCATCGTCCGATTAGCCTTAGTAGCATAAAAATGGACGTTAAACAAACAAACAAGCACAGCCGACTAGTTAACATTGCATTTTCTCCATCATACATAGTTGACAGTGATTAGTGATTATGATCTTCAGATTAGAAGAACACAACATCATCCATACATGCATCATCATCAATAGCAAGTATCCTGAATATTATGAAGAATAATTTGTTTCATTTTCTTTAATGAGCTAAGCTAATTAATTAAATTATGAATTCAATTCAAATAATTTAAAAGCGCTTATTATTATTATTAAATGTATTTAACTAGAATTGTGTTAAGGTTTACTTTGTCTTATTAATTTATATAGTTTTCATGGTCAATAGTAAAAATCACTATCCATAATTCAATACCATCATGTTATATATCAATATTTTAATGAATAAATTATTTTATATTGTATTAAATTTTATTTCTGTTCCATGGTTCATTCCTGTTATTGAAAGATTATTTTATTTCATATCAATATTCATATAAATACGAGCCTTACCTCTCATATTTTAGAATTCTAATTTAAAATGAAAATAATTGTATTCCAAGAGGGACTATTAACTAGATAAGCAGCCAAGCTATAAAAGATTGCCATATATATAGTCTTAGAGTACCTCTCTAACCGTAAAGACCTTATCTGTGCGCCTCTCGTTAAATTATTTATTTATTTATTCTCTCAGTGGTTATTTTCACGGAGTAGTTTATTTTTACTCTAACAGTTTACTTATACTACGTGTAAGTATTTAATTACGTTGTAGCGAAACACTGCAGTTCTATCGTCATTATTAAAATTAATAGAAATTAAGTGCCCGAAGACAACACAGCGGAGTTGAAGAAGTGGGGAGAGCTCATACTGCATCAGCCTAATCCCACCGTCCCGGCACAACAAACAGGTGTGTTATTGTTTTCGTCTTACTGCTTGTTTCTATTAGCAACTGTAGGAAAAAAAAATGGTTAATTGCAAACTATGCAACAAGACAGTGAGCAGGGAGGATAAAAATAAAGTGGCATGTGTCACGTGTCAAAACATTTTTCACTCTAAATGCTGCAATATCAATTGTTCCGACCCAGAAGTATTAAAGGAAATAAGTAAAGGGTGGAATTGCAAAGACTGCGAACCGGCTACGAGCTCTGTACCTGCCTCGGACCCTAGTTCAATAATCGGTCTACTGAGGGCGCTGACCGAGGAAGTAAAGGACATGAAGGCCAAACTGAAAGGTATAGAAGAACTCAAAGAGATAAAAGACACACTGCAAAAGCAATCCGAGCTGTCCTTCGAAAATATGGACAGACTCGTGAAAATTGAAAATCTTCTAGAAGAGCAGAAGAGTAACGTGGAAAAACTTTCTCAGGAAAACAAAAATTTAAAGGACCAAATCTCCGAGCTGGAAAGCCGCCTAAACAATGCAGAGCAGCTGCAATTGAAAAATACTGTAGAAATAAGAGGCGTCCCGGAGAAACCGGGAGAGACGGTGACGGGCATTATTCTCAGCGTCGGTGCGGGTCTAGGCGTCAAACTGAGTCAGGAAGATTTAGACCACGCCGTGAGACTCAGGCCAAAGCAGGACGGGACACCAGGGCCAATTATCGCCCGATTCGTACGTCAAACCGTCAGAGACGAATTAGTGAAGCAAAGAAAAATAAAAAGGGATTTCTCTTCAAGGCACCTGGGCTGGGGGGAAAACGAAGCCCACCGAATATATTTAAGCGAAGCTATGACGCCCACTAACAGACACCTGTACTGGCTGGCCAGGCAGAAGAAAGCAACCGCGAAAATAAAGTATGTTTGGTTCAGCGGAGGACGGGTGCGCTGCAGGCAGTCAGATGGTTGTCCAGCGGTGATCATCGCCAAGCCAAGTGACTTAGATGCCTTCAACTGAAAGCAGTACCGAAGTTGCATCAAGATTGCGAACTCTTTAGGTTTCAGGAAAAATATACATTTTTTTTATGTTAATATATTAATTTTTAATCGAGACAACATTTATATTACAAAGAACTCTATTCTCACTTTAAAGATTTTTGTTTTCATTCTCAATATTTCCGTTTTTATCACAGGTATTTGTATCTTAGTATGGTTATTTTTAATTTTGATGCATATATTATTATTAGTAGTGGAGTTATCTTTACTTATTTTTAAAATCAATACCTTTATTTATAATATGGATTTTTTAATTTTCACCATAGATATTTTTGATTTATATTATGTTTCCTTTCTTGTTATAGAAATTTTTATTCGCGTTATAGATATTTTTTATTTTTGCCATTGGCATTTCAATTTTAATTCCTATCACAGTCATCTTCTCTGTTCGAGTTCGAAGCTTATTAGTATTTCTATTGGTATTTTATTATATTTTTACTTACTTTCTCATTTTCAAATTAGATTTATTTTAATTTTCTTTTTACCATTATTTTCATTTTTTTATTTTTCGTATAATGCACAATAAGTTAAAGTACCAACATCAATTTCAAACAACGGATATTTTGATAGATTCTAATATATTATATTCAATATTTGAATTATATTCACTCTATGCGGCCTACTGTAACTCCAAATCGAAAAAATGTTTCAAACTTTCCTTCATCTTCACTCCTGTCTTATCTTATCCTGTCAACTCCCCTCCTTTATCCTCTCAGTTATGAATAATATCCTAACCTCCTGTCACGTTAATGCACAATCCCTAACAGCACATTTTGATGAATTCCAGAAATACTTCCTTGACAATATCCATCACGTAATTGCGATAACCGAAACCTGGCTAAAACCGTTCATCCCTTCCTCCCAGATTTCCCTCCCTAACTACCTCTTTTTACGTCATGACAGGTCTAACCGTACGGGAGGTGGTGTCGGATTATACATCCATGAAGACCTAAAGGCCAAAGTCCTCCTTCAGTCTCCTTCCCATGACTTCCCTCACGTAGAGTATATGTTTGTTGAAATCTCTTCCCTGTCCTCTTCCTTATTATTTGCTGTAGTCTATAGACCCCCTCGTGTTCCTTTCGACAACCTCTTCGAATCTTCCCTCATCAATCTTGTATCCAAGTATCCTAACGTCATCATCACCGGAGATCTCAACGTAAATATCCTCTCAAACTCCCCCGAGAAGTCCTATCTAACCGACCTCCTGTATTCCCTCAACCTTTACCTAGTTCCTTACTCCCCAACACATCATACACAATATTCCGACACATGGCTGGACCTTTTTATTTCCGATTCCCCCACCAAAATCGTCTCTTCTTCGCAATGCCCCGTTCCGTTTCTCTCATCACACGACCTCATTCAGATCTCATACGACCTCCCCGTCAAACGTTTTACTCCCAAGGTGATATCTTTCCGCAATTTAGATCTCCTCTCCTATGAATCCCTTCAATCCGACCTTGAATCCGTTCAATGGCACACCATATATTCCTATGACTCAATCGATCCTATGGTTTCCATCCTCACCTCAAATTTAAAACCCATTTTAGATATCCATGCTCCACTGAAAACCCGAACCTTGTGTCGTCCTGCTGCACCGTGGCTGACTCCTGAAATAAAGGATATGATAAAAAGAAGGGAAGCTGCAAGGCGCAAATTTCGGCGAACCCGTTTGGCAGCTGATTATGCGTCTTTCAAAAAACTTAGAAATGTGACCCAATCCGAAATCCGACGATCTAAATCCCTTCACTTCCACAATGCTCTTACCAATGCCCACGATCCTAAAAGCAAATGGAAAATACTCCAACAATTATCCCTACCAGGTTCCAATAACCCTAGCTCCCGTCAGCTCTCTCCAGATGATCTCAATAACCATTTTTCATCCTTCGCTTCTAATTCATCCCAACCTGCTGATATTAATCAGCATCATTTTAATCCGGAAAATTTCTTTTTTGCTCACATAACCTACGAAGACCTACTTACTGCTATCCTAAAATCCCACACCAACGATTATGGTCCCGATGATATCCCAGTAAAGCTAATAAGATCCTGTCTCCCAGCACTTATTCCTGTTCTTTATCACATCTACAACTTTTCCTTACAAAACTCCATATTCCCTTCTTCCTGGAAAACCGCCCTAGTCCGACCGTTAAACAAAACCGCAAACCCTTCCTCAATGAAAGATTTCCGTCCAATCTCTCTCCTTTCAAACCTCTCAAAACCGTTAGAACGCCTCGTTCAAAATCAGCTATCAAACTTCCTAGAAGAACGTTCCCTCATTAACCCTCTCCAATCGGGCTTCCGAACTGGCTACTCAACTCAATCTGCTCTCCTGAAAATTACCCATGACCTCCAAACGTCCATCGAACACCGAAAATTAACTATTCTCATCCTTCTTGACTTCTCCAAAGCATTTGATACCGTTGACCACAATATCCTTCTCACCAAATTACAAAAGCTCCATTTATCAAGCAGCGCCTTACATTGGTTCAAATCCTTTCTTTCAGACCGGTCACAGTTTGTAGTCGTCCCAGGCCAACCTCCATCCAAGACACTTCCCCTCTCCTGTGGTGTTCCGCAGGGTTCCTCTCTATCCCCCACTCTGTTCGCCATTTATATCAACGACCTTCCCCGTCAGATCCATCACTCCCAATATCATATCTATGCAGACGATTTCCAGGTGTACCTATCCTTTCCTCCCTCCGAGCTATCCTCTGCAACAAAAAAGCTTCAGGATGATTTAAATCGAATCAGTCTCTGGGCAGAGGCTAACAAGTTGAAGCTGAATGCAGAAAAAACGAAAGCAATTTTAATAGGCTCCAACTACCTCCTTAAAACCGTCCCTAACATCCCTACCCTGCTCCTAAATAATAATCCCATTAAATTTTATCCAACTGTCAAAAACCTCGGAATGACCTTTGACCAAACCCTTTCCTGGAAAAACCACATCTCCAATATTTCCCGCCGTACCTTCTCTACCTTAAAGCAATTAAATCACCTCCGAAGCCTTTTACCACTTGAAACACGTAGGCTCCTGGTCACTTCCCTGGTATTTCCCCACTTTGACTATTGTTGTGCGGTGTATGGGGGTGTCTCTGGGGATCTCGAAGCTAAACTAAAACGTTTATTTAATTGTTTCGTACGATTTATCTTTGGGGTCCCAAGAGACGTCTCCGTTTCACCTTTATACGAAAGGTTAAAGTGGTTATACCCATCCTACCGCCGCAAATATTTCCTGGCCTCTTTCCTTTTCCAAGTAATCCGATCCCGCCGTCCTTCATACATCATCGAACTTCTCCATTTCAAGTCCTCTGTTCATTCCCGCAATACCCGTTCTAGGTCTTCAGATCTGTACACTCCGGCCCACCGAACGTCAGCTTTTGAAAGATCTATCATTATCCGGTCCTCATCCCTATGGAACTCTATCCCCCCTTTCATTCGTCATTCCAACACTCTCCCTACCTTTAAATCCCGCCTGTTCAATCACCTCCTATCCACGCAGTTTCCCGAACTATTGTAAACAGTTTAACTGTGAATTGGTATAGGCCTTTATTATTTATTTATCTTTAAAATATATGATCCATTTAGTGTATGTGTAAATAAGTTTATATAAGTTATTTTTCATTTCAAGTCAATAAGGATTTACTTAGTTTTATTATCACCAGAAGATTTCCTCATTATTTATAATTTTTTCTCAGTTTTTTTTTTTTTTTTTTCATTTTAATTTGGTCCATTTGTTTTTTTCTTTTATATAGTACTCTAAGGCACTGAAGCCTATTATATGTATCTGTATAATTTGTTCCTAAGGGACTTGTTCCCGGGACAATCAATAAAGAGTTTATTATTATTTATTATTATATAAGGTAAGATATTTTAGAGAGAGGAAAGGAAATCGTATTTATATATATATATATATATATATATATATATACATATATATATAAATGGACATGTCTTGTAATAGAGGCAGTGTAAGGGTCACACATAACCGCACAGCAATACGGGCGTGTATCGGATCTGATTCAAATACGAAGGATAGATAGTAACCGATCACACTTGCCCGACACCGAGTCAACCGACAGGTTACTACCTATCCTTCATAAATGAATCAGATCCGATACACGCCCATGCTGCGGGGCGATTATGTGTATCCAAACCTTAATACTTACATGAGTTCCCCTTCATCCTGGACATAAGGGTCTTTATTTATTTCGACAGTTTTATCGACCTCAAGTAGTGTGGTTTTCTCCTATTGAAAATTAAATAAATCAACAATTATATAATAAAGCTTTTATAGTTATAAATATATGTATAAACTAAATTTATTAAAACCTATCGAAGATGGAAATCAGTTTTCAATTTTTTTTCAGGAGTATTTGTCTTACTTCATTGTTATTTTAAATGCAATTTTATTATTCGAAACATTTAATACATAATTCGTTAGTTATATGGAAGGAGGGATATTTATATGATGATGTTTTTAGAAAAATTATTTAAGTAAGATCCAACAACAAATAAATCATAAAACATATCAAAAATAAAACGTATTTCATCTCAAAGTTGAAGATCCCAGAAGGCAAAGGTCGATATTCAATGCGTGGGTGACAGATTGTGTCAGTTGTAAGAACAACCTAAGTCGAAAAATCTGTTATAAGATCGCCTCAGTAGAGGATCTCGTTTTATTGTAAATACATTGACTGAGTCTACGTTTGTGATGTGCGATAGGGTCTCAGTCGGCGAAAGCCTTCTGCCTACTCGTAGATAGCAAATGAGTGACCTTTGAATAAACAAAGACCACCAAATTTCCATTCAGATTAATATTTGTTGGTAGCTGGCTTATTGGAAGTACACAACAAAAAAATGAAATAATTTTTTTCTCCGTAAAAATGTTTTGGTATATTTTTTACTAAGATGGATATTGCATTAACGGAATAGCAAAATGACCAATGGAATGGATACATTTTCACTACAAAATTAACAAAATCTTTATTTTTGCGTTTAACCAGATTCCTTACAAGATAGAAAGAGAGAATCTATATTTTTAGATAGCGAATTTTCCTTAATTAATAGGTAGTATAATGAGTTATTAAAATTTTTATGATCAAAAAGAGTTTTTACACCGCCCCCATTAATTAATATATGAACAAGTTTTATTTCAATTACTTAGGTAGTACCTCCTCACCGCAACCCTATATTTCAAATTATACAACTCTTCATGTAATTGTATTATTAATTTAATTAATTAACTTGATTAATTAATTTAATTAGTAATTTTATTAGGTTAATCCAATAAATTAGGCAATTAGACAATATAATAAAATATTACAGCATTACAAAAAAAGTTTGTGTATAACAGAGACTAAAACATTATTTTTATTCCCGACCTGTTCATAAGAGTCAAATTTGTTTTCCGTCGATTTATTTTTCAAGACTTCTTTTTGTTTTTTAAGGAATTCTTCAAATTCTTTTCTTTCTTTCTCTAAAGCATCCATCATGGCTTTGCGATATTGTTCTTTTACGTATTCAATTTCATAAACAACAGATCGTGGAAAAAGTTGTTTTGGTTCTGTGATAATTATAAAAATTCATTAATTTAATTTTAAGACTTTAAAAAATTCATTAATTACAGTTATAAAAAATCTTCATATCCTAACCTATTCTAACCCTGGTGGGAAGGTCGATATTTATTCCGTGCGTCCACCACCAAATAAAGCCAAACCACCCTTCCCGGCGGATTCATTCCACCGCCGCAAACACAGGGGTATTTGATCGAAAAGCTGGCCAAAACTATTTCCTTCCATTTATTAATTCAAAAGTCCTCAAAATGGCTTCTCTATTTGTAATAGACATTAAAAATGTTTTTTTGGCTGTTAAAAAAATACTCTAAGGAGAAAATGTTCATAAAATAAATTTTTACATAACTCCACCGACTGTGAAATAGGCATCCATGGGTTTACAATTTATGTTCATATTATTTTCTCTTTATGCATTGCACCTATGAAATATGCTTGTAACTAATTAAAGATTTATTATCATTTATCTATTACTATTATTTAAAAAAAATGAAAATAGTGTAAAATAGGTGAATATAAAAAGTTATGGTGATAATGAAAAAAAAATGTGTTTTCCTGATTCATTAAGAATTGTTTCATACCTCTTCAAAACACAACTTATATCCCGAGAAGAAACGCACCAACCTTTTTTAAAAATGCATATTAAATTTAATTATTCATTATTCACTTTCCTCGTCACTTAATGAACTTTCGGAATCACCACTATCGGTTAAGTTGGTTGGGGGAGACAATATTTCTAAAGTTTCCTTACAAAACCTAATACCTTTTTTCTTGAACTTCTCATACCTGTGATAACTGGATCTGATGTCAATATTAATCTATTAATTACATCCAGAATTTCCTGGCCTTATTTTCTCTATAAACCCGGAAATGGTTATTTCGGGTTTCTGCTGCTTCATCAGATTAAAGACCAATATGAAGCAGAGGGCTTTTTATCACTTCAAAACCATCCCTTAAAATTTTGTGAACAGATGGGGTCATAGCATACCATTGATAAAGTTTCTCCGTATCCGTTGTAAATTTTAAAGTAACAAATGATTTTTCAGAGCGTCCACCAGATCTTGAGCTTTTGATTGATATTGTCCCACTTAGCCATTTCTTGTTGCTGTTTCAAAAACATTTCTTTTCCTTGAAGAAGCATTCTATTTCACTTGGAAATCATGCCTCAAAATGGATAATTTTGTTTTAACTTTTTCACATGCTCTAGGTTATTACAATATTTCCCAATGAGAAAAGAAACCAAAAATTTCTTCTTTTTTTAAAAGCTAATATTTGACTTTAAAAATATGTCAAATAATTCCATTCAGGTTACCGTTATTCTTCCAGAAGATCCTAAAGTACAAATAAATGAAAATATAACAAAATTGAACTTTTTTTATTATTTAATGAAGTTGACATTTTAGTAATAAAAAATTATAAGTCTCCCAATCGCAGCTATTCGCAGAATTTTTTTCAAGAAACATAATCTACGATAATTATACATTATCATAAAAAATATTTCGTTGCCCAGAAATACCCAGAAGTATAACTTTTTAACCTTCAAATTTAATTTTTAGCTCTAAAATATACCTACCAAAAAACAAAAAGATATTGATACTAGTATTGAAAACAAAACGATTATAACTATCTGGATAACAAATACAAACCTGGCCTCGAACTATCCATCATATGATAATGCCGATACTTCGGTAAGAACAAAGAAAATTAATATATTTGGTAGACCAATACTTATGCGCACAGACGAGTTAAAGGATAAGGTCATGTTTGAATTAGAATAGCCGCCGGATTAAGGGCCTGGAAGAGATAAAAATCATCTTACATGATCCAACAGGTCCTCTACTTGAACTTCGAGTCATTAGTTACCAGAAATTTCAAATTTCAAATAATGAGTTTTGGCCAATATTTAGGGTCAAATACCCCTGTGTGCGCCGTTCGGCTTGAGAATGCCAATGCTGGTCGCGCTCTAACAAGTTCAGTTATTCCGGCCCATAAAATTATCATATAAAATCATTTTCGCCTTTATAGTTTAATGGTCTCTATGGCCTATGGCCTGGGGTTCCTAAATAATTTTTACTTCTGAAATGGGGTTTATATATTTCAGTGAAGATACATATATGGAAATCCTACATAAAATAAACTGTGACACTAGGTGTCCACTACCTACCACTGGAATGGAATTCACTACAGCTGCTACCCCATTTTCAGCGTAAGGAAAGGGTTAGTTCTTTTTCCTCAAAGCTTGGTGTTATACCCTCTCAGCCGGCTTTTATAATTTCATTACGTGTCGAGGTATTTAACGTTGTTTTTTTAGTTAATTATAACAAGCTAATTAATAATTGTATCTATTAACACGTTGTACATATTTTTCATTTTGAAATAGTTTAACTTAATAATGACATTGTATTTCAACATCTACTTATTACTTTCACTTACCTATATATGAAATATACCACGCATGCGGAGTACGCCTTTAATGACCATAATTAAAGCCGTTCTGTTCATGGAAATTATTTGTTTCATGGTAACTAAATGAAGATTTCAAGAACTACATAGAGAATTATAAAATCAGAGGACTTGGATTGCCGAATTATCACAAGTAAAAACTTTTATTTAATAATACTTTTTACTTTCACTTACCTATATATGAAATATATAGTAAGTGGAAGTATTGCGATCGTGAAAAATTTCGACTTCCGGTTTTCAACGGAAATACACGTTTTGGGGTCCCCTGAGTCCAATTAACCAAGTCCCGCGAAATGGACTGTGTGTGTGTGTGTGTGTGTTTGTGTGTGTGTGTGTGTGTGTGTGTGTGTGAGGGTGTGAACAGACTAGCTCAAAAACTATAAACCGTGCGAACCTGAAATTGGGTATTTAGAGTATGTATAAGCCCGCGATGTGACAGCAAAAATTTCATGAAATTTGCTCAAAGGGAGGGGGTACTTTATTTAATAACTTTTAAGTTTTTTTCGATTTTCTCAAAAACGGCTCAAACGATTTTGATTAAACTGAGTATTTGATCTATTTATATGCCTGAAATATGACTGTAAAAATTTCATAAAAATTGATCAACCGGAGGGGGGACTTTACTTAATAAATTTTGTATCATTTTCACATGTTTTTTTTATTTACTCAAAAACGGTTTTAACGATTTTGATCAAACTTGGTATTTGATGTATTTATGTGCCAAAGATGTGATAACCAACATTTCATCACAATTGATCAACCGGAGGGGGGACTTTACTTAATAAATTTTGTATCATTTTCATGTGTTTTTTTTATTTACTCAAAAACGGTTTTAACGATTTTGATCAAACTGGGTATTTGATGTATGTATATGCCAAAGATGGGATAGCCAACATTTCATCAAAATTGGTCAAACGGATGGGGCACTTTACTTAATTAATTTTGTATCATTTTCACGTGTTTTTTTATTTACTCAAAAACGGTTTTAACGATTTTAATCAAACTGGGTATTTGATGTATGTATATGCCAAAGATGTGATTGCCAACATTTCATCAAAATATATCAAACAGAGGGGGCAATTTATTTCATCATTTTTTTTCCAATCTTTACCTTTTTTTCGATGATCTCAAAAACGGCTTTAACGATTTTTATCAAATTCTTCATGTTTAATGAAAATTAGGTGTTCTTCAATATCAGGTAAGCTATATCATTATTGAAATGTTCTGAGGGGGCTTAAATGGGGTAGGGGCCTTTTTTGTTTGTTTGTTTTTTTTGTTTCCTATAAAGTACCTTTGTTTTTGTTTATATGGAGAAATTAACTGTCTCTCGTCACGCCTAAAAAAAAGAAATGGCTAAGTATGAGATATGATGAAAATAAAGAAAACATATAGAGGAGAAAAAAAGAATGCGGAGTACGCCTTTAATGGCAGACCATTGTTCATAATTAAAGCCGTTCTGTTCATTTGAGAAGTAGCAATTAAAAAACGCATTAATTTCTAATCTAAGTAAGTTGGTAAGTGAAAGTTGTGTGTTGCGAGCACGCACCAGATTTTGTGTGAATATAGGATGATTAAGGTCATGACGGCAAAACTGTGGTAGGTGATCCTAGACATAACTTCAAACAAAAAAAGTTCAATTGAGACATGGTTTAATTACAAGTGGATTAAGGATCAAATATAATTTTGTAAAATCTTAAGGGGTTAGTGTTTTTTATTTTTATATAATTTAATCAATATATATTATAAAGCAAAGTGTACAATGTGCGTGCCGATAAGGCTCAAAAACGACTCAAGGTACGTTTAAGAAAGCTATGTCAGCGTGTTGCTATGTAATCCCTAACGGAGAAGAAGGTTTCCGTTTTTCCCTTAACGGTGTAAAATTGAAGAGAAAAGGACTGGAATTTTAAGCCTCTCGCGCTATGTAATTAGCCTACCTGAGAAAGACATACGAGTTTATGAATGAAAAATTTAGTTCGAGCTCCAGGCTACCAGGAAGCGCTAGGGTGCGTTTCACTCAATGTTTATTGTTCATTCATTCCGTTCTGTTTGTAAAGGTTACACATTTTTTCAGCTGTTCTTTTTAAATTACTAAAAATTCAAGCGAAAATAATTAGTTTCACCTTTTCTTTCGAAATAAAATAATGATGATTTTACATATCTGCAATCAATTAGAAAACGACTGGATACATTAAAAAATTAATTTTCTCATAAGAAGGTTAATTGATTAACACATTACATTTAATCAATATATAACATATACTTAAGTAAATTTAATGCAATATGAGTGAACATTTTTTAGTAGTACAGTGAGCGAATAAAAACAGACATAAAACAAAAAAGAACAGCTGACTGATTATAAATGGAAAATAAAAAGTTTTAAGTGTTCTTATTGTTTGTAATTATGAAAAATGGTTTTATTAGTATATATGATGAGCATTCCAGTTTACAAAATGACTAACTCCAATTACAGCATTTTTTCAATAAGATTTTATCACCCCTCATTGTTCAGGATAAAAAGAAATATGATGAAAAAATTGTGCCCTCATGATATTTTGGTTTTCACTTTGTAATAGAAGGTGCAGAGTGCGTCCAAATTACGGGGGGGGGGGGATATCTTAAAGGAGGTTGAACTGGAAGAAAGATCTTGAAAAAAAAGGTTTCTATAAATCTTCGGTAGTTTCTAAACTTCTGGATCTAATAGGACCATCACACTAGTCGACGCTTAAGTTGTTCTCAAAATATAGTTTTTTTTCAGCTAATAGATTTTTCTATCTATCTAATCTAATAACTTATTATCTGCTGACTGCTTGGAATGGGCTTATAGGATTCAGAATCACAGAAACCATCAAAAACGATGCATGACTAGACAAAGTTACAGCAAAATTAATTGTTCATTCACCATTTTCAACCCCCTTTAAAGTATATAGGGTTCCTTATTTGGGCGGACTCTGCAGATCTCGAATCTTAATGTTGATACTATGTTAAAAGTTTCAAGAAAGTGCTAATTTTGTTCTATATTTCCTTTAATTTTAAAGTTTTCCTGTTATTAAAGCTACCACACAACTACCGGAGCGAAGCCGGGCACCCTAGCTAGTTTTTTTATAAGAAGGGATTTCTCAATAAACGCGAACCTGATCAAATTGCATCATTAAAAGTAGAAAATTAAAAGTAAAAAAAGGTTCTCTTGACTCAAGGTGAAGTAAACGAATGCTTTCTATACATGTTAAGATTTGATTTAATTAACGTGGCACGTCCTTGTTTGTCACTATCATATTTTGGTCATCACATCTAACTCGAATTTCTTGATCAATTAAAGATACTATAATTAAAGATACAATAAGAGAAATCCATGTGTTATCTAATGCCAATTCAAGGGTAGTTAACTAAAATAAATGACACTACACATGACTAAATTCAAGGGAGCAAAAGGTAATGAACGAGATCGGTACAGAGATCCCGATCCTTTGTCGGGGACATCAGACATATAAACTTCGGTCAGTCACTAGTGGAAATGGTGGAGACTCATTCCCATTGAGCTTGAGACTCAGAAAGGAGTATTCACTGGCTGGAATGCTGTTCAATATCTTCCTAAATGCAGTTATAAAAAGTGCGAGTCTGATATCCCACGGAACAATTTTTAGCCGGATGTGACAAGTGAGGGCCTATGCAGACGATGTTGATTTGACAGGGTTAAAAGTACTTGGGATCAGCGTTCAATGACAGCTGGGTCGAGGGTGAAGGGGTAAAATACAGAATAATGGCAGCTAACCGAGCTTATTTCAATCAAACTAAAGTATTTGGTATTAGACTGCTCAGTCGCACAACTAAGCTCAGAATCTACAAAACACTCGTCCGACCTATCTTGACTTACGCATCCGAAACCTGGGTTAAGAGTAAAATATCGGCTGATAATACTGACAGGTTCGAAAGAAGAATACTAAGACGAATTTATGGACCTGTACAGGAGAATGGTTTGTTTCGACTCCGAAAAAACTAAGAGCTGATCATACTGTATAATGACCTGAGTGTTTCACTATTTGTGAGAGTACAATGGATCAGATGGCTGAAGCACGTGAAGAGAGGACAGTCAAAAGACTGTACTATGGGAAACTCGATGGACTAAGACCGAATGGAAGAAAGAAGGACGCTGCCTCCGAGGATCTGAAGAGAGCATATATTCATCAAACCTGGTAACGAATGGAAAGACCGGGGAAGAGCAGTTGAACTGGCCATGGACCGCTTCAAGTGTTTGTTGCGCCGTGAACGAATCAATGTTGGCCTGAACGCGAATTTTCTTTCATGAAGTTACCTCCAAGTCTTAAATTATTTCTGATCACGTGGCTCTACAGGTATTGAGCTATAACAATTACTGATATTGTACAATTTTTTCGCGTAACGTTTTAATTACGCCAATTTCTCAAATTGGCGTAATTTAAACCTTAACTTTAGGAATATTGAAATTTATTAATTTATTGCTAAAAGGTTCATTAATTAAAAAAACTAAAAATTAATTCGATAGCACTAACATTTTGATTGGGGATTCAATGAAAGACTGAGTGGCCTACATTTTCGTCGCACATGAAAAAGAATTTAAAAAAAAAAGAATAAGGCTAATGAGGGATTTTTACATGAATTTGATAACCTACATATCATACACGTAAAATACGTATTATTACTTTCTTCTCACTTATTTATTTATTCTTGTAACTGAAAAACTGCCGGGTGGCCTATCGTTTTGTCGCGAAGTGTATCCCATAAAGCTCTTCATCTTCTTCAACGAATCAAGTTCTAACGTCTTTTATTTTGTCACCCCTCTTCTTAAATCTACCAGTCCATTGTGACACAGGGATCTTTGGGCAAGGGTTGTGTGGTAATCAATTAACCTGAAGACTATTTATTATTTACAATAAACCATCTACAGGTCCAAACTACTAAAATGGGGGGGGTCTCATAACTCATAAATACTTGGGGCCACTTAAATACTCGATACTTGGGACTACTATACTACTCGAATCCCACTCCTGGCATGTCGGTGCCTGCTCCAGCCACACTCTGCCTGTCCCAGACTGCCTGTCTATCCCAGACCTCGACTGCCCATCTCAGACTCAAACTGCCCCAGCCTGCTCCTCTCAGACTGCCCCTTCTCTCGCGTGTGCCAGCCTCTTCTAGGAATTCCCCCTCTCTCTCAGGGCCTCTTAGATTCAATGGCCAGCTTAGCTTTTCCACGTGACAATTTATTTTTTCCTCTTGTGTTTTAACTTCACTTTTTCCCTGAGTTTTCACTGATTATTGTCCCATTTCCGTAATATATTTTTCTTTTTGTAGTGAATGAAGACGATGGTGAAATGCTTTTTTTTGCAAAAAAAAACGAAGACAAATTATTTTCTCTTCTACATTACATTTTTTTTACTTTCAGTTACCTACATATGAAATACATAGTAAGGGAAAGTATTGCGATCGTGAAAAATTTCGACTTCCGGTTTTCAACGAAAATACACGTTTTGGGGTCCCCTAAGTCGAAATAATCAAGTCCCGGGAAATGGTCTGTGTGTGTGAACACACTAGCTCATAAACTATAAACCGTGCGAACCTGAAATTGGGCATTTAGTGTATGTATATGCCCGCGATGTGACAGCAAAAATTTCATCAAAATTTGTCAAACGGAGGGGATACTTTATTTAATAACTTTTTACGTTTTTTTCGATTTTCTCAAAAACGGCTCTAACGATTTTGATCAAACTGGGTATTTGATGTATGTATATGCCAAAGATGTGAATTTTCAATGAATTCAATGAATTTTCAAATTTTACTTTTTTCGATTATCTCAAAAACGGCTTTAATGATTTTGATAAAATTCGTCATTTTTAAATGAAAATTAGGTGTTCATTAATATCAAGTAAGCTTTATCATTATTAAAATGTTCTGAGGGGGCTTAAATGGGGAAAGGGCCTTTTTTGTTTTCCTATAAAGAATAAAGAACCTGAAGTTGGGTATTTGGTATATGTATATGCCCGTGATGTGACAGCAAAAATTTCATCAAATTTGATCAAACAGAGGGGTCACTTTATTTTATAACTTTTAATCCCATTTTTAAGTGTTTTTCGATTTTCTCAAAATTTTAGTTATACTCGTCATGTTTGATGAAAATCAAGTACTCATTAATATCATAACTATTAAAATGTTCTAAGAGGGCATAAATGGGGAAGGGGCCTTTTTTGTTTTCCTATAGAGTGCCTTTGTTTTCGTCTGTATAGAGAAATTATCTGAAATATGAAAAAAATCAAGTAAACATATAGAGGAGAAAAAAAGAAAATTATTCCGTCATAGAACACGTTAAGCCCACGTATGCGGAGTACGCCTTTAATGACAGACCATTTTCATAATTAAAGCCGTTCTGTTCATTTAATGGAAATTATTTGTTTCATGGTAACTAAATGAAGATTTCAAGAACTACATAGAGAATTATAAAATCAGAGGACTTGGATTGCCGAATTATCACAAGTAAAAACTTTTATTTAATAATACTTTTTTTAGTTAGTGTTTTTAATAGAGCAAATAAAAACAAAAATAAGAAATGAATGTGGAAAAATGAGTGACTTTGAAAAGTGGCAATTGACAAAACACATCAATTTCTAATCTAAGTAAGTTGGTAAGTGAAAGTTGTGTGTTAGGGGGCATATCATAAATAGTAGATGCTGTATTTCCATTTCATTCATAATTAGTGCTTTTTTTAGGGCGTCTGAAGGACTTTCCTCATTTCCTTTTCTTAAGAAAAAGCGCCTTAACTTTTCGACGCAATTTCATGCATCAGGTAAAGAACTGTCATGGTCTCATATTCTTAGGTTACATATTCATTGACACTGTGGCTCATAGTTTTTACATTCTGATTCTTTGAAATTAATCAAACACTGAGTGCTTACGGAATCCCAACCAAACGATACGATGTTTTTGATTTGTCTACACATAACAAAAGCGCAAGATCTTAAAAAGAAACTTTAACGTAATGGATAATATATATATACTGGGTTTCCCAGACATAGTGTAAAAAAAAAGTGGGTAATACTGCATGTTAAACGGGGTAGAATGGCGCAGAAACGAGTTTCCTATCTCAATCTGTTGAGGAGATAGAATTTTTTTATTTTCAAAATCTTACTTTTTTCTGAAAAATGACAGTTTTCTCTACTTTGGTTTAGCGTAGAAACACAAACGATGATATTTTCTTAGCCAGCATTAAATTTTCAAAAAGATGAGATGGGTCTAGTTATTTAAATCCACTTTCAGTGGTTCAGTGGTTTTATCATCCCTAAACATCCATCCCCCGGTCTCATAATTACATAATTGACTGACAGCACCGTTTTTTAATGAGATTATTACCTTAAGGATTGCGATCAAAAGTTTTTTGTTTAAGGCATAGTAACTACCTAATTTCATCATTCGTTTAAAATACAAAAAATTGAAAAACAAAATTATTTGGGGGGGTCATGACCCTGTGACCCCCCCCCAGGATCCTTCACATTGACACCTCAAGAAATGTTATAGCTTTCCTCTTCTTAAAATTATATATATATATATATATATATATATATATATATATATATATATATATATATATATATATAATTCATACTAAATATAATTGATATCATAGATATACAATTTATGCTATACCAGAGATATGAAAAAAATGCAAATACATTCTAGATACGTTATTGATAACTACCTGGCTGTGGAAGTGGTTTTGATTGAGAAAGGGCCTGAAAAACGTCACAGGCAACTTCCTTAATTGGTGCAGCAAAGAATTGTTTGTTATCTAAAACCCTCTTGGCCATGATTTTCTTCGTCATAGGAGGTTCAGGAGAACTATAAAAAAATAAATATATAAAAAAATAAGAAGAAAGAAACACACTGAAAATGGCTTGTATAATCAAACGCAAATGATCAGGGTTATATAGGTCTGAAACGTTGAAGCCCTATTTTTAAACATTGTATGTATTTTAGGACTTAATTTTAGACCTACTCCGATAATATATTTATAGTTGTATTTTATTTTATTTAATTATTAACATTCGAATCAGGAAAAAATAGTATTTATAAAGTAATATTTCGGTATTTTTCTCTATTTCTATTTCTATGTTTCTGGCTGCCCGCTTTTCAAGACGAGTTGGGGTTCCGGAAAACGCATATATTACGTTCATGTACTGTATCATTTATTTCCATCGATTCCTGAAGGGTACCCGATTAATAAAACTCTGTATTTAATAAGTATTAATTAACATTGGATTCTTTTCCAGAAGTAGCTTCTTTGCCTTGTTACTCATTCTAAGAAAACTGTCTCATGGTGAATAGAAATATAAGACAAATCTGAATATTGATCATATCCAATTTTATTTATCAAGTATTTAAATTATAATTATTCCTTTTAAAAAAACCTTATACAAATATATTTTAATAACATCAATGGACACTATAATGGATGCTGGCTGGCATGAGTATGTACTTTACTAATTCCATTGCCACTCAATCTGTATATCTATAAAATTTAAAATTCTCATGTCACGATGTCTGTCCAGGATAAAATCCGAAACTACTCAGCCTATTTTAATAAAATTTGGCTCATTGTAAGTTGTTTTGTCCAACTTAAAATATAGCGTAGTTGGTGGTCTCGATAGAAATATAGTGGTCTCGATTATTGACCACAATATTTCTTTTATTTGCACTGTTTATTATACTACTATTGAGTGTAATTATTTGTAAGTTCTATAAATGTTCAACAGATGGCGGTGAAAATTCCTTTCGATATTAAGAGTGGGTAAGAGTATAAGAGTAAAAGTAAGAGTAAGGTAAGCCAAATCCATTTTTCGGGCTTGGACTAGGAAAATCCGTGTTTTTCCAATGGAAATTATGTTTTGCCTGTTGACGTATGAAGAAACCATCGAATCTATTTGTGTTAGCAAAGACCACGGTGAATAGATATTTTGTATTATATTTATAATACAATGTATACATAGATATATGAATAGATATTTTGTATTATATATATAATGTATGAATAGATATTTCGTAATATATATATATATAATACAATGTAATGTTAATATATTAACAGAAACCATGGATACTATCCTTGGGGAGGCGACAGGCGGAGCAAAACCTAAAGACCTGACGAAAGACGGAAGGTAGAACTATGCCACCGTTATCACCAAGGGAACTAACTGCTGGGACATAATAAAACCAAAATGAAACTGAGGCAGATCAATCTCCACCACTGCAGAGCAGCATGTGGTGTTCTGCAACAGTACATAACAGGTAAGAACATAGATATCATCTTCATACAAGAACCTTATATCCTTAAAGGCGAGCTCAAGGGACTGAAACTACCTGGATACAGTATAGTGCCCACAAAAGACAACCCTAGAGCCTGCACCATGTATAAAAATGAAATAAAACCGCAGCCACTTTGGCAACTCTGTTCCAGAGATTTGACAGAGGTGAACTATACCCCAAAAGGACAACACCATCATCCAAGAACACCCCTGATGGACCTTCAAAGAAAAGGACCCAACAACTATGCTGGAATGGGTGATGGAAAAATTAAAGGAATCGACATAATTGCTGCCCAAGGTAGCAATGCACATCATAAAATCTGGGAGAGCAGCAACAGAAACTAGAGAGGTGAGTCGATTCTTGAATTCACAATAAATAATGATCTTGATATATTGAACAGTGGCAACAAATCCCCATTTCAAAAAAAATTAAGATCAGAAATAATAGATATAACAATAGCTTCACAAACACTCAGTAGGCAAATCACGAACTGGCATGTTTCCAATGAAGAGACATGCTTAGATCATAAATAGGGGAAGGTGGGGGTAAGATGACGGATGGGGAAAGATGACGAATTCAGTAGTTCTTGCAGTCAATCCAAAAAAGCAGCACGTTCTAGGAGGGAAATTGTTGCTATAGGAGAGGAGAGGTTTCAACTTCCGAGCCAGTTTTCCACGAGCTCACAGCAGGTGACCGCGACTCTTTTCTTGTTTACATTGTGAAAAACAGAAATTTCCACCCGCTGAAGAGCAAGCCATGACAATTCTAAGTTAAGTTTTTTAAGTTATTCTCCCTTATATTATGAAAGTACTCTAAAGGACCTACAAATTCATATAGGATTCTTCTTTCTACCTAGACTCTTATAGTCGGTAGTAAACATGTGCTCAATAAAAATGGCGAGTCGGGGAAAGATGACGAATTTACAATGGGGTAAGATCAAGAACAGACCCATCCCCTCAGCCCCAGTCTCTACCGCCCACAACTCTTGTTGAGGCGACAGAACCTATTCTATCTACTTCTTCAGCTCTTCCTCCACTTCCAGTAATTAAAAAAAAAGACTGCTAGAAAACCAAAGAAGAAACTACCATCCCTCCTATTATCGGGAACTCCTTTAAAACAAGCGTTAAAACAGAAAAGGAAGGAGCAAGAAGATAAAGAGCAGAAAAGACAGAAAATGTTGGCAGAGAAAGGAAAGAAAAAGAAAGGAACCCAAATCAAGACCAGACGTCTATTTTTCTGCTCTTCATCTTATGATGACGATATAGATTTCGATGTTTTTGATGAGGATAATTTCTGTATCATATGTGGGGAAGAGGGAAAAGATGAAGTATGAACTGTTTTAAGTGCCTCAAATGGGCTCACGCCGAATGCTCAGATTGAGATCAAAAGCAAGGCGCCCAAACACGTTACGATTGTGACTTTTGTGCTGATAGATAATGTTTTTATTCGTAAAAATTTTTTTGTTCGTCATCTTACTCCATGACCGGGGTAAGAAAAAACCAAAAAAAATTTGGATCTCCTCATCGAACTTTAATAACACAATTTTAAACAAGGTTTACATCAGATAATATATTGACAAAATTTTCATTACATTTTCAGTTCTCTCATTGATTCAGAGTGGTCAGAAAAAAATATGAAAGCTTAATCTCGTCATCTTACCCCACCTTCCCCTACGGTTTGACCAACCGGACAGACAAAACTATAATGTGAAGTATAGAAATCCTAGAAATACAGCCTGGGAAATGTACTGCACAAAACTCAGGGAAATGATGAGACAATGTACAGCGGAAGCACAAAACAACTGGCAACTGGACTGACTTAATACATCTATTACAAATGCTATGATGGAATCATACCATCATATCAACAAAAAAAAAAAACAGAAAAGTCCCATGGTGGAACAATGAATTAAACATGCAAAGAACAGGGACTAGAAAACTGTCCAATGCTGCAAAGAACTCAGGCAGATGGGATAATAAAAAATCAGCTTTGACCAAATATCACAAATCAATAGAGGCCTGGAGGACCTTCTGCTCAGAGGTGGGCGATATTTCTGTAATAAGCCGGGTTAAAAAAATAATAAATAAAACAGAACAAGAAACTCTGGGAAAGCTAAAGGTGAATGGGAAATTTACCACAAATGAGATGGAACCCTTGAAGCTTTGGTATTCCTCATCTTCTAATTTGGTATTCCTTTGACCCTGCCGAATTTATATTTATGAGCCATATCTATTACTTTATTTAATATTAGTTTACTTTATAAGATTATAAAAAAATATTCTCCTGCCATGGCAGCATCCACAATATATAGCAATATAGTAATCACTATTTTTATCTTGTGAACCTAACAAATGCCTTAAAAAGGTATGTATAGACACAGAAGGCTTAAACGATATTAATTTATTTCTTCCCCTAAGAATAACTCTATACTTAATAAAAAACTTGATTAAAAAAAAAGTGGAGAAAGGGTCCAGTTAAAAATTATTTTTAAATGTTTGGAAAGATTCATATATTATATTTTTTATTCTCCCAAATAAAGGCAGAATTATAACTGAGATTTATAGAATTAAGGCCACTAAAATGATTATACATAACCACTGCTTACCAATGTAATGCTGTCTTGAAGCTATTGGTTTTCCGAGCTGTAATCATCTCATATTTTCCAAGGGCATGTTTGATTTCCCCAGTTCCTCCATATTTACTCCGATGAACTCCGTAAGAATCATCTTTATAGACATTTTAAATAAAATTAAGTAGGTGATAAGTACTTTATTGTCGTTTTGCGCCGCACAGAGGGGCAAACTAGGAAAAAAAATCCAATGTTCATATCTGGAGTTAATTATTTTTATTGTATTTCATTCTTGAATAGTTAAGACATAAAAAACGATTAGTTCCTGTCTTATCAAAAATGTCTTTTAAGAAGAAATTTAAGGTTTTGTCGTGGTTGTAAAAATGTCATTTTTTTTTTTTGTAAAAATATTTTGAGCTATTTAAAGCACATTTGAGCGATAGTTGTTTTACAGCCTTTATGTGCATATACAGACGTACCACTTTATAACAGTAGTCATCCTATATAAACAATTAAATAAACGAAAATCTTTCACACAAAATAATTAATTTGTAGCATAATTATAGTTTGGGGCTTATCCTGGCTTAAGATAGCAACGGTTGATCTAGGACCGGGATGTATCAGAGAAGGTATTCCTCCGATATCTTTTGTCTTTTTTTGCCGGTTCGGTAATTATTGCCATTTTTGTGAAAATTTTCGTGGCGCGCCGTACAGTGTGGCAAACGAGGAAAAATACCAAAATCCGATGTTCATATCTGAAGATAATTTTTATTGTATTTCATTCTTGAATAGTTAAGACATAAAAAACGATTAGTTCATGTCTTATCAAAAATGTCTTTTAAGCAGAAATTTAAGGTTTTGTCGTGGTTTTAAAAATGTCATTTTATTTTGTAAAAATATTTTGAGGTATTTACAGAACATTTGAGTGATAGTTGTTTTACAGTCTTTATGTGCGTATATAGACGTTTCACATTATAACAGTATCCATCCAATATAAACGATTAAATAAACGAAAACCTTTCACAAAAAATAACTAATTTGAAGCATGATTATAGATAAAGCCTTATGCTGGCTTAAGCATATGGCAGGGATTGATCTAGGACCGGGATGTATCATAGAATATATTCCTCTGAATTCATTTGCCTTGTTTTGCCTGTTGGGTAGTTATTGTCAATTATGTGAAAAACTTCGCGGTGCCCGAAAAATTTCCCGAGATAGAATATACCGTAGAGTTGACTGTCTCGAATTTATTCAAAAAGCATTAAATCACATCCCCACATAATCATGATTTAAATTTAAAATATAATATGATTAGTGTAATACTCAATGATATCGAGTATTCACCTATATATAATCAGGCTGCTTCAGCCTCCTCTCAGAGAAAAATAGTTAAAGTTCAATTTTCTAGTCAAAACTGTCTAAATATTAGTATGAGGTTATGAGAAAGGTGATTAAAGACAGGGTTCTCAATATTTTTCCACAAAAAGTTGCAATACAGTAGCTAACTTGTATATAACTAATGTATATAATTTTTAAATTTAGTTGCAATCCTAGTGTAATTTTCGATCTTTAATCGAATAAAACGATTTTCATCTCGATAGGACAAACCGTTCTCGAGGTATAGAGTTTTTTCCACTTTTTTGCCGTTTTGCCCCACTGTGCGACGTACCACCTACGTGCGCTCTGCCTGGGAAGGCATGTTATTCTATACTCAGTGGTGGCAGGTGTGGAAACGTTGAGCCGAGAACAGTGGCAGGTGGGGAAATGTTGAGGGAGATCACTGGGATCGGTCTCCAGCACTGATTTTTATTCAGTGACAAACCGAAAACATATTATTAATATATAACATATTAATTTAGATAACATATTATTATTATTATTATTATTATTATTATTATTAATATAAACATATTAATATATACCATATTAAAATTTGACCAAGGATGGGACATAGTCATATCGAGAGACGAAAAAATGAAATCAAAACAGAATCATTGAAAAGTTAATTTAGATGTGTGAGAACTTGCCTTTCTATTATTGCATCTAAATGCTAGACATATGCCTCTCATTTTAGACATTTTATAAACTTTAACTTAAAAAAAAAATAAAATAAATAACCTCCAAAACCGCTCTGAAAAATAAAAATAAGCAATGAATGATCAACAATGGAGAAGTTATTTTGGTGCGGTAAAAGGCGGGAGGGCTCTGGGAACTCAAGGAGTGGGGAAGGCGGAGCACATTTTAATCAAGGTGAGTAGTCTTTATATTTACCTTGCACTTTAACCTCTCTATGCAATTCTTTAATTTGAGGTGAGGACCCCACCGCTAGTCGGTACTAGTATTTATTCACAAAGGTACTTTTTTATTCCCTCCCGTTAGTGGGATAAGTTCAATAACTTATGCATTTTATTTTTCATTTGAACAATATTATAGAAAAGAATAACATAGAATTCTGCAAAGATTTACTGAACGGAATTTTTATGAGTTCGGGATATGCAGACAGCAAACATGTTTATTTTAGTATTAAATAAAAATAATCCTGTATAATGTAATAATAAAGAATTTAGAATTGTGCGATTCCTGCAACCCACTCTTGTATATATTTATACCCTAATATATATATTAGGCTAAATGTGTGGTAAAAGGCTCTTTTATAATTTTTATCGATTGTTATAATTTATTATATATATACATACATATATATATATATATATATATATATATATATATATACATATATATATTTATATATTAGGTGTGTAAATATGAAACCGGAATTTTTCAAATAGCAAATAAGAGTTGATTGTGTAAAATGATACATACTTTTTTATTCGAAGTACTGTCCTTCGCTATCTATGCATTTTTCCCATCATTCAGGCAATTTGTGGATTCCCCGCCAAAATAATGCTTCCTCTTCTGAGTCAAACCAATCACTTAACCAATTTCGTACATTTTCATAAGAAGTGAAGCGCTGCTCAGCTAGTGCGTGTCCCATCGATGCAAATAGGTGGTAATCGTATGGAGCCAAATCTGGTGAATAAGCCGCATGCGGAAGAATTTACCAACCAAACACTTGGATCGTTTCCTTGGTCCGTTTAGCCGAATGTGATGGGGCATTGTCATGAAGCAAGATCACTTTGTGTGTCCTTTCTTGATATTTGGGACTTTTTGGCGCAAATCTTTATTCAAATTTATCATCTGTTGTAGGTAGCATTCCGTATTAACAGTTTCCCCAGGTTTCAGCAGCTCATAGTAGGTAACACCCATCTGATCACACCAGACACAGAGCATTTTCTTCCTCCCCAAGCGATGCCGATGGTTCATCAGGAGTTACCCATGATTTTTTATGCTTAGGATTCTCGAAGTAAATTCACTTTTCATCACCAGTCACAATTTGATGAAGAAATGACTTTTTTTCTGTACCTGGCGAGCAGCATTTGCCATGAGGTTTTTCGAGCTTCCTGCTGCCTGTCATTCAGTTGGTGAGGTACCCATTTTCCGACCTTCTGGATCTTTTCTATGCCTTTCAAACAAATGGAAACGGTGTCACGTGTAATAATTGTCCAACAAACGCTTCCGAATCAGCGTTTTCAAAGTTTTTTTTTGAGTTTTCCACGGTCTTTGTTTCTTTTATCGAAATCCATCTTTAAATTTTTTGGTCCAATCGAAACATTGAGATTTGCCTAGGGCATGCTCCTCGTAAGCTTCAACAAGCATCCTATGTGATAATGCTCCAATTTTTTTCAGAAGGAAACGAAAAATAAATGCTGTCCGCAAATCTTGATTTGTTGGCACAAAAGTCGACATGTTCAACGCCACTAAAAACACGGTTATAGAATGAAACTGATGTTGGTATCAATTGGATCTCTTTATTACATGTAGGCAAAAGCAGATAACACCACTGACGGATTAGTTAGAAGATTATATTGACTGCTAACTCCTATCATTGGCGAATTCCGGTTTCATATTTACACACCTGGGATATATATATATATATATTACGGGGAGCATGCCCTAGGCAAATCTCAATGTTTCGATTGGACCAAATAATTTAAAGATGGATTTCGATAAAAGAAACAAAGACCGTGGAAAACCACAAAAAAAAACTTTGAAAACGCTGATTCGGACTTTTTTGTTGGACAATTATTACATGTGACACCGTCTCCATTTAATAATAATAATAATAATAATAATAACTATAATATAAATAAATAATAATAATAATAATAACTATAATAAAAATAAATAATATATATATATATATATATATATATATATATATATATATATATATATATATATATATATATAATAAAACAAGCTTAATATAGGTTTTATAATTTAAAAAATACTTTCATTACAGTATAAAATTAATGATAGTTTATAAATTATTTGATAGTTGATACATTTTAACGACTCGATAAGTTAAATTATAAAACTATCAAATAGTCCTGAATCAATTCGAAATTTCAGGTAGTGGGTGGCTAGTAGTTGTGTCGCTGAAATGAGGATCATACCGTCATTTTATAGAGCAATTAGTAGGATCCCCTGAAACGCTTTCGGTATACCACGTTTCACGGTAATCATTCATAGAGTACCTACAGAATGTCAATTAGTTTATTTAAAAAATAATGATAATGAAGGACACCTTGTTTCATAAGTTTCCTTTTTAAATATTAAATATCGATTATTCTTGAATTTTATGTTGGTAAATGATATATGATGGATTACTCATATAGCAATTTATTGTTTCAAATATAATTTACCAGTTTAAGCAAATATTGCTTTAGAACTTAATTCATTCCTAAAGCTTGACGTTTACTAAATTAGGCTAAAAAGGCAGTATAAAAATAGGCATTAATGTAAACAGATATTTCAATAATATTAACAATAGGATTGATTCAAGCAGTTTAATTAAAAAGCTTTTATCAAAGTTTAAAAGGGGGCTTCGAAAATGTATAATTGAAATTTCGTAACTGTAAGTCGCCTTGATATCTGAGGGGTGCAAATTTCCTGCCCCATAACGAAAAAATCTGGTGCGTGCGCGCAACACACAACTTTCACTTACCAACTTACTTAGATTAGAAATTGACGTGTTTTGCTAAATATCATTTCCCAAAGTCACACATTTTTCTACATTTATATCTTATTTTTGTTAATCGTTACAGCCGTTTTTGAGTAAATAAAAAAACCCGTGAAAATGATACAAAATTTATTAAGTAAAGTCCCCCCTCCCGTAGACCAATTTTGATGAAATTTTTACAGTCGTATATCGGGCATATAAATACATTAAATACCAAGTTTAATCAAAATCGTTAAAACCGTTTTTGAGTAAATAAAAAAAATCTGGTGCGTGCTCGCAACACACAACTTTCACTTACCAACTTACTTAGATTAAAAATGAATGCGTTTTGTTAATTGCCACTTCTCAAATGAACAGAACGGCTTTAATTACGAACAATGGTCTGTCATTAAAGGTGTACTCCATATGCGTGGGCTCAACGAGTTTTATGAGTTGACTGAATATTTTTCTTTTTTTCTCCTCTTTCTGTTTTCTTTATTTTTATCATATCTCATATTTAGCCATTTCATATTTTTAGGCGTAACGAGAGACAGTTTATTTCTCAATGTAAACCAAAACAAAAGTACTTTATAAGAAAGAAACGAACAAACAAAAACGGCTCCCCCCCCCCAAAAAAAAGCCCCATCAGAACATTTTAATAATGATAAAGCTTACCTGATATTAAATAAAACCTAATTTTCATTAAACATGACGAATTTGATAAAAATCGTTAAAGCCGTTTTTGAGATAATCGAAAAAAAGGTAAAAATTGGAACAAAGTCATAAAATAAAGTGTCCGCTTCGGTTGGTCAATCTTGATGAAATGTTGGCTATCACATCTTTGGCATATACATACATAAATACCCAGTTTGATCAAATTCGTGAAAGCCGTTTTTGAGTAAATAAAAAAAACACGTGAAATTGATACAAAATTTATTAAGTAAAGTCCCCCCTCCGGTTGATCAATTTTGATGAAATGATGGCTATCACATCTTTGGCATATACATACATCAAATACCCAGTTTGATCAAAATCGTGAAAACTGTTTTTGAGTAAATAAAAAAAACACGTGAAAATGATACAAAATTTATTAAGTAAAGTCTCTCCTCCGGTTAATCAATTTTGATGAAATTTTTACAGTCATATCTCGGGCATATAAATAGATCAAATACTCAGTTTAATCAAAATCGTTAGAGCAGTTTTTGAGAAAATCGAAAAAAACGTAAAAAGTTATTAAATAAAGTACCCCCTCCCTATGAGCAATTTTGATGAAATCTTTGCTGTCACATCGCGGGCATATACCTACACTAAATACCCAATTTCAGGTTCCCACGGTTTATAGTTTTTGAGCTAGTCTGTTCACACACACACACACACACACACACACACACACACACACACACACACACACACACACACACACACACACACACACACACAGACACACACACACACACACAGACCATTTCGCGGGACTTGGTTATTTCGACTCAGGGGGTCCCAAAACGTTTATTTCCGTTGAAAACCGGAAGTCGAAATTTTTCACGATCGCAATACTTCCACTTACTATATATTTCATATATAGGTAAGGGGTTGGGCCGGGATAGCCGAGCGTGTAGGAGCGCGACCCGTTGTTGCACGCTCGAGCCGAACGGCGGCGGTTCGAATCCGCCCTGGGAGGGTTGACTTTTATTTCGTGGAGGCCCCACAGAATAAATCTCGACCCTCCCACCATGGTTAGAATAGGTTGGTTACACCTGTAGAGTAACCCCCCGTATGCCACACTTGGCCAGGTAGGGGTACCGAACAAAAAAAAAAAAAAAAAAAAAAAAAAAAAAAAAAAAAAAAAAAAAAATATAGGTAAGTGAAAGTAAAAACACGTGAAAACGATACAAAATTTATTAAGTAAAGTCCCCCCTCCGGTTGATCAATTTTGATGAAATTTTTACAGTCATATTTCAGGCATATAAATAGATCAAATACTCAGTTTAATCAAAATCGTTAGAGCCGTTTTTGAGAAAATCGAAAAAAACTTAAAAAGTTATTAAATAAAGTACCCCCTCCCCTTGAGCAATTTTGATGAAATTTTTGCTGTCACATCGCGGGCATATACCTACACTAAATACTCAATTTCAGGTTCGCACGGTTTATAGTTTTTGAGCTAGTCTGTTCACACACACACAAACACACACACACACACACACACACACACACACACACACACACACACACACACACACACACACACACACACACACACACACACACACACACACACACACACACACGCACGCACACACACGCACGCACACACACACACACACAGAGACCATTTCGCGGGACTTGGTCATTTGGACTCAGGGGACCCCAAAACGTTATTTCCGTTGAAAACCGGAAGTCGAAATTTTTCACGATCGCAATACTTCCACTTACTATATATTTCATATTTAGGTAAGTGAAAGTAAAAAAGAACATTATTGTATAATGTTAAAGGAAAATAAACACTGCACCTGCAACACTCGTTTTTTCTTCTAAGAAATATCCAATTGTGGGTTGTGTAGCTCTAAGAGGAAGATCTGGAGTAAAAACACTGTCTGATAACATCCCAATAGGAACTCTTTTAATGGTATATCCATCAGGTACATTAAATTGCACATCATGGGGCATTTTGAATTTTTTTCTCAAAAAATTCCACAGCATTTAGAAAATAACGTCCTCAACTATTTATTTATTTCTAACTAAAACATATTAAAAAGCGTAAACACAGCTGTGTAAAAAAATCAAGTAAACAATTATTTACAGAGAAAATTAATTGGTCATCAGCAATTGTGGTGCGGTTACGCAAAACCAATTTAAACCAAGCGGTAAACGCCCAAGTCAAAAAATTTTTTGTTGTTGATAGATTCATATTCAATATTTATTTATTGATTATTGTTTGTTTAACGTCTCTTTATGATACTATGGTTAATAGGACGATGCTACAGTGGGAGTCCTAAATTTTTCCTATCCGGGTATAATTAGATAGAGATCTTTAAGGAGTACCTGAATCGTATAAGCTCGGGACCTCCATTTTACGTCCTATCGGAGGGACGGCAAATCCAAGATTTTTTTACTCCCCACCTTGGACAATTCAGATTATCCGCGGGACGCGAACCTGCGACCTACAGTATTGTAGGTTGCCATGCTAACCACTATACCACAGGTGACCCCATGATTTCGAACGTAATATACAGTAGATAGGTGGGAGTACAGTTTTCAGTTTAAAGTAAAAATCTTAGTGATAAACTATCGAAGGCTTAACAAGGTCCAGAAGTTCCTTCACTTTGTTGAGTTCGTGTATACTTGGGTAATGTGACCTTAATCTTGGGCCACCTCGGGACGCGAGCCCGCGACCTTTAACATTGTAGGTTGCTATGCTAACCATTCCACCACATGTGAACTTTGAACAAGTGAACCTATTCTAACCATGGTGGGTAGGTCGAGATTTATTCTGTGGGCCTCCACGAGATAAGTCAACCCTCCCAGGGCGAAGTCGAACGACCGCACAGTGGAAAATATGACCGATTTAGGTGGACAAAATTCTGAAACTTGTCCATATTTAACCTTTGGGATCCCAGATTACGGAAAAAATAATAAAAAATCTAATTAATTTGTTGACACGTTTGGCGAGCGCACGGTGGTCAAAAATCAAATTTATTTGCTAAAATCTAAAACTTCCCTACATTTAACGTTTGAAGTCCCAGAATACGGAAAAATAATACAACAAATCTAATTATTGGCTCAGAGTAGAGTAAACCTGCTAATAGACCTATTTTAAATCATTTAGGAAACTTTATTGTAAAACATTTTTTTTTATTATTATTTTTTTAATAATCCATATACATTAGATAGAATTTAAATCAATTACAGAAATAAAATTAGGCGTAATTTACAATAAGTAGGTAGGTAGGTTTGGTAGGTGTTAAGACTTGAATTTCTTTTTTGATCAGATCTGTTTCAGCATATACTCGTATTATAGAGGTTGTTTCTTTTTGAAAAATAAATTTCATGGGGCGAAAATATCTAGTCTATCCGGGTACTCTGTTTTGGCATACATAAGATTGACCATTCAAATATAGCAAATTTATAGGTACCAGCGAGAACATGAAAAGATTTTCATCATTATCAGAATCAGTAGAAATTTTTTTATTGTATTTCCTCTGTCCCCCACTCCCATCGCAACCCCATTTTCTGTATAAATCATATTCATAAATTCCCTTGTCGAGTTGCTTCAATATGGGGTGTTGCAATTCACATAGCCTTTGAATTGTTATATTTAGTAATTCCTGCAATGACAGTTCAGCCCTACATTCCGTAACTGTAATATTTTCTTCCGGAAGACAAGCTTTTTAGGCATGTTGTAATCTGTATAGGGAGGATATAAATCGTGACCTACTTCTTTCGCTTTTTGTCTTAGTAAGCAATATGAAGCCTTTGTTAAATTGCAGTTGACAAAGAGAGCCAAAGCTTCTTCAGGGGAAAAACATCGAATGTTGGTAGAGGTCGAATTTGTTGTAGAAGAAGGCCATTGAGAGGTAGATGTCTCTTTCACAGCTTTGGAAGCACTACGCTTACCATTGACATAAAGCGCTTGCTGTGCAGTGAAAGTCAATTTTTCACAGTCTACCTTCAATAACTCGCTGACTTTTCTTTTTTTTTTGTTTTCTTACTAAAACATTCGAAAAATTTTTCCGGGCGTCCTGAGCGTTGACAAGTATGTTGGATAACTGAAATACTAAAATCCAAGTCATCTGAATCAAGCCAACTGGAGTATTTATTGAAAAAATTATGACATTTGTCCTTATGTCATACAAAATTATGACATTTGAAAAATATGAGATTTGTTCCACCTTTCCGAAATTTTGTAGGAAAGATGGGAAATTATAATTTTCAGAGGCCTAATCTCCACATTTTCTTGAATATATCCCCATGAGCGGAAGTAAGAATAAATTTTAGCAAGTGGTCTTGGCAGTTTTTTTTTTTTTTAAACTTAACCCACACTTAAAAAAATTTCCTCCTCGTGATTCGGAGTGTTTTATCTGAAAAAAATTATTCATCACCCAAAACGCAAAAATTCTTTGCAACATTTAAAGACTAGAAGGATAAATGAAACAAATCCTTCAACAAATTCCTTGTGGTGATATTGTACGATATTAACATATGCATAGGTATTACGCGTTAATGTTGCCGAAACACGTGTTGCTGAAAGGCAGGGAAGGGTGTTAAATAAATAAATATAACAAATAATAAGCAGAACAAGTAGAAACTTATTAGTGGTAAAGGAACATAAAGGTAAAACAGCTGATGGGCAGATCCAGGGGGAGGGCTGCAGATTCCCCCACCCCCCAAACAGGCTGGATTTGCCCTTGGTGTACAATAACTGATCAATGAATGAATGTCCACATGTCTCAACAATATGATTTGATTACTTAGATAAATAAAAAAGGCCAATATTCACCAAAAAAAAAAACAATAGTAACATTGTTACTACATCAAAACGGTGTAAATATAAGCTTTTTGGTGAATATTAGCCTTTTTTATTTATCAAATTACATTAATCGCCAAACTTGAAAAAAATGATAAGAGAATTGATTACTATTTATTATTGAGGCCAAATCCAGTTTTGCATATAGCTGATTAAGCTCCTTGATGGAGCGAATTCTCCCTGTTCACTTACCCTGCTAAACATTTTACTGAGAACACTCCTCACCCATGCAAAGCAACTTTATCTCTGAAACATCCTTCAAGCTTTCTTCTGAGCCATACATAAGGATCTTATGACTATCTTATGACATGGTTCTGTGAGACAAGGATTTACAGATTAGCAATTTTCACATGGCAAAGCAGCATCAATTTAATTTATTTATTATTTCATTATTTATGACTGAGATATTTTTCCATTTTACAGGTGTTTATATTTTTCTGGAAAACATTCAATATTGACGATTTTCTGAATGAAAAATCGAAATAAATCATACATAATGTTACTAGTGACGCAAAGTCAGGCACTTCTGCATGTTGGAGATGGGAAGGTAAAAAATTGGAGTCAGTGAACTTTATTATATTAAATTTATAAACTCTATTGCTATTACATAAAATCAGAAGACAGATAATAAAGGTTTCACATGTACCTCCGAAAATGTTAATTCTAAACACATTTTCTTTATATTATAGGAACAGCGAGAAGAGATAGAACAATTTAATAAACAAATTGTGTTGAGATGATACTTACCATGAAATATTACTTTTCTTTCTGAAAGAATGAATATCTTTCAAAATGTATTTGCTGAAAATTAAAGCTAGCAAAGAATTTTAACTGTATTATTTGAAAAATTGGCAAAAACAGGATGTATAAGTTATGCTTTTAAATGAAAAGAACTACATGTAACTATACAAACCAAAAGAATATGAAAATAAAAAAGTAAAAACAATAGAAAAGATTTTATTTTTATCTATATATCTAAAATACAATTGAATATGTAACACGTGCTCTTAAGTCTAATTGTCCCATTTATTTATTGCACCTATAAGCATAGTCTTGTGAAATGATCAGAAAATTAATAACCAAATTGATAATAACAACTATGTACAATTATGAAAATATTCAAAGAACTATAAAAATGTACAAGTCAATACCACATTTTTAAACTATACATTCATTGGTATGCGATTATATATATAATCACAGAATAGAAAAATGTATGAATGCACATTATATCCAAGCACAATCACAATATTGCTATTAATTGTTATTTAAGATGAAATGTTAGTATAAATATTTAAAAAAAAAAAAAAAATTGGAATGTCAATATTCAATTATTTAAAGCAAATCATCTTTGTTATAGCTTCATATACTTAGACAAAAATTTAAATGTAATAAAAAGATTAAATTAAATTAATAAAGATAGTATGTACATATATGTAAGTACAGATTAATAATAATGACAAACAAATACTCTTATAAATGATTTTAAAATCAATTAAAATTTTCAAAACATTAACAACATTATTATTTTGTAAATTCACTCTTTGATATTAATAATATCATTTAAATAATGCCAAAAACAGTGAATTTCAACATTAGAAGATCACAATTCAACATGTTAATACTTTTCATTCATTTTATATACATCATCTATTTACTATATTAAAAAAAATATACTTCAATACTCAATCAATGATCGCGTAATCAAATATTAACCAAGAAGATACATTTTATGTCTTGTAAATGGAAATTAAGCATATAAGTAAATACAAAAGTCTATTAATAATTTATTTAAGTTTCAAAATCTTATTTTATGTTCAGGTTAATATAACAGATATTGAATTTCTTCTAATAAATATTTATATACACAAAGAACTTTGACTAGAATTTTAATATACATACTTTTATTATTTATTTTTTTTAAATGAGGTATTTAATAGATCTGGTATTCAACCTGACAAAATACATACATACATAAGTAGCTTTAGTATGAAACAAAAATATTTAATTGGTTAGTTGTGATTATCATTTGACCAATCAAAATTGTAATCTATAATATAACAATGTATTTTTTTTAAGTGGACGGTTTTATAAAATTTTTAAGCCGAATGCTGATAACATGGTTATTGCAGGAATTGTATCATAGAGACATTTGATGGAAAACTAGCTGCACCTGGCTAATCTCTGCTTTTATAATTACGTTAATAATTATTTTATGCACTTAATTACAAATTAATTTTATATAATTCATTCAAGAAGTTTAGTATTCATTTAATGCATCAATGTATATTGATAATTTAAAATTAGATCATAAATCAAGAACAAATAAATATAAAAAAGAAAAAAAAAAAAAGGTGAATTCCATATTTTTTTAACTTAATTATAACTAATAGTGGATAACTTACGGTGTATTTCGTATTTCACTAATACAACTATTAATAAGCCATGCTGCAGTAAAACAATTAAGTTTCAGTGGTAGTTTCACAGAATAGAAGTAAAAATTTTAACATTAAAATTTAAAACCTTCATTTTCGTCTAAAACATATTTTTGTACATTGGATAAAATTAAAACATTTGATTATAACTATTCCTTTTAAAAAATAAATTTGTACGATTTCTTGTTTTGTAAGAAAACCAATTTTCAAGTACTTGTCTGTGTTTTGGTAATCAGTGCTTGAAAATGTTGCAATACAGGGTGTTTAAGGCCGCAACATCCAAGAAAAAATTATTTATTTTCTGGGATGAGCTAGTGTTTTGAAACCATGAATGTCTATTAAATTAAATATGCTTGATTTAAAAAATAAGGTTCAATTATAATAATTTATTTTTGTTATGTATCCTTTTGATCAATTACTACTACTAAAATACAAATAACCTGCTTTAAAATATAAAAATGCATTTGAAATCAAGTAAACCTTGAAATACTGATGACAGGAATATGATTCAGTTAAAAAGAAATACATTCAGCTTTGATGCAATAATATTTTATGCCATGATTTGCATAAAATAAAAATCTAAATTTTTAAAAATTCATTTTTAGTAAAGATTGATATCCTAAATACAGCTATTTAAATTTATATATACATTTTGAAATCTTATTTGGACTGGTAAATCGGTACTTTTTAGGAAAGAAATTAAAAATATATACATACTTGGCAAGCTCTTGTCTTAAACAGCATTAATTTAATTATCATACTAGAAATCATTCAGGACTTAAGTAAATTAATACACCTGGAAAGGTAGTAGCAGTTAAGTGTTTTTTTTTTTTTTTTAATTTTATTAATAAGACTTTGATAAAATAGAAATATAATATGATATGCTGTTTTAGCCAAATATAATAAATACTCAAGATTAAGATCTCTGTCATTTATCAGAAAACTATCATCAGTTTATTGCAAAGTCAAAAAGTAAATTTTTTATGGATCTATACTTTTAATAATGTTTTTTTCAATATTGATCATATTGATTAATGCCAAAATACATTGAATGCATCAAAATAAGCCCTAATTATTTATCAACATCGATAAGGTTATTATTTCTTAGTGGGAACATTCACCAAGAGCTTAATGATTTAACTTTATGAAATGCTAATAAACAATTTTTTGCAAAAAACCAACAGTAAAACACAACTTATTTATTTTCTTAGTCATAGAATTGAAATAAATTTTTCTTCATAAATGGTTGAATACCATTAAAAAATTAACCAAAATGTTGTTCAAAGACCAGAAAGTTTTAAAATAATACATTTTATCGCTATAATTTAACAGATACATAATAATTTAAAAGTGTTATTAAAAAAAAATATCAATACAAAAAACAGATCTCATTAAATTTGAAATACCTTTTTCAAACTACCTGCGTAGAAACTATGCAGTAGTTAAGTAATTTCTTAATACTCCATACTAAAAAATCTATATTTAATATCATTCACTTCCTTGGCACCTTATAATTGTGCAAAATTTCGCTATAATAAACTTTGGTTAATAGGGGATAGCTGTTTTCCACACGTAGAAGGAGATTTGTACACATACCATAGTTGGTTGTTTATAATTTAAAACAATATATTACAAACCATTGATTGATATTATGTTAGCGTAGTCAGGCACTTCTACAAACAGCTTACCAGTGAAGATACATTAAGATCTATCGATAAACTGAATAATACATAGTTCTTACATATATACTAAAATAATTTTATTGCTACATTTTATATGAATATGAGGATATTCCTAAAATAAAAAAAACTTTTTTCTGTGGAAATAATAAAAAAATTAATACAATTCATTTAGCATTTAAATTTACATTAGATGACATTTTAAATGTTTTAATACATTTTTTTAGCAATATTTCAAGGAAAACATCATTAGAATAGATATTGTAATCTGATTCAAATATAGTAAGAAGGAAACCTGTCTATCTAGATTTTATTATTTGAATTTAAATTGAAGAAATAACTCAAAAGTAAGCATGGAGACTAAAATAGAACTGCAAGACCCATGGTAATCATCAATAATATTACAAAACAATTTAAAACACTTATTCATTTTAAGAAATATATTTTTTCCCCTCTAAAATTGAACAGTGGAATTAAAAAATGTATTAGCAAGATAATTATTAATGGTTTTTAAAATACAAGTTCTGTATAAAACTAAATGACAGATACTATCACTATATTGACAGCTATATTAATTTTTTTTTTTTTTACACTCTTTGAAAGTATTAATAAGTAAAGAAAAATGAAAAAAAAAAAATTAAAACACACCATATCTTTACCAAAATGTCTAAGTATGGAATGTGTATAGGTTTAAATAATAGGTTTTCCTTAAAAGTAGTGGCGACGATATATGTAATCAGAAAATAATTGTGTATCAGTTACTGCCACATGAAATAATAAAATAAATTAAAAAATAAATAAATATTTTACATAAATTGAAGATAAAGCATATCATTTTTTATATTGCATGACTCCTGTGTAGAAACCATTAACACTCATAATCAATATACAGTTCTTAGTTTACAAAAATAGAAAAATAAATACATCAAATCTAAGATCTTATGTATAAGGAATGTTTCAAAATGACAAAAAAATGCCATGACATAGATTATCACCCAAAATGATGTTAAATGATGAAATTTCTTTAATTCTGGCTCAGATTAATCAAAAAATATTTTATGAAATAAGTTAGAAGTTGTTATTTTGAGAGAAAATACAGATAAGAAAAAATTACTCCTCTCAGAATGTAATGGAAGAAAATAGTCAAAGTATTGGAAATATTAGTAATAGTAAGTAAATTAATATTTACAGCTATTAAACTTTTAAGAAGAAAATTAAAACCAATCAGATAGATTTTTGGTCTGCAATAATAGAAATTAAAACCAATCAGATAGATTTTTGGTCTGCAATAATAGAAACTGAAAAAAAAAAAAGAAAAAATATATATATATATATATATTCCTCATTCAATATTCAAACAAATTATAAAATGAAGGCTGGAATTAATTTTCAGAACAAACAAGAATATATGATGTGAGTGTCACTGAATATGCTGTTTTTTTTTTTTTTTCATTAGCATCACCAACCATAGTGAAGTATAGCATTACTGTTTTAAATTAGAATTCAAAAGATTCCAAAATTTTGTTAATGCATAACTCTCCATTTATATCAAGCTAATAATTAGTCTAAAATTATTTCCGTTTTAACTAATAAAAATAAATATAAAAAATGGTAAAATAAATAAAAATGGTAACAATTTATAACAAATTGACATTGGTTAGATAAGAATTAAATATTAATGATGCTGCAAACAAGTAAAAATGAACTGGCAATAAAAATCATTAGAACAAAAATATTTTTAAAAAGTTCATTATGTATCAGAAGGTAGGAAATAAGTTAATAATGAAAGACATGAGGGAATGGTTTCATAGAAATATTATAGTCACAGAGATATCTAAAAAAGACTTAAATCTACCAGGCTATTTACTTTAGATCAATAGTTTGATGGAAAGGAGAAGCCAGTTCAACAATAGGGGTGTTTTCATCTTGGGGCGTGTGATCCATGACAAGAATCCTGATTTTGTTATCAAGACTGGATGGAGGTCTCACAATATCACCATTATCATATGGTACATATATCCTAAGAACATCAGGTGTTGGTGTTGGTGGTCCACCTGAATCTGTATCCAAGCTTTGCGTATCGGCTCCTTGCGAGCGTGGAGCTGAGCTAAATACAGAAAGGTCTGCAGTGGATGTAATACTTGTTTCAGCTAATGATCTTCGGGAACCGTCTCCAATCAATGAACTACCATCATCCATGCTCTGTTCAAGGGAGAATTTAGAACCTGTAACAATGTTAATGCATTTAAAGCTTAAATAATGATAACATAGTTTAAAAAAAAAAAAGTGTAGGGTAGCAGAATGCAAAAAAATACTATTTTTATAACAATAAAACAAAAGTATAATCAAACTTCCCATATAAAATGGTTAAATTTAAAATTAATTGAAAAAAAAACAACCCAAAACTACAGAAGATATAACTAATTTTTTTTTCCCCTCCCCTTCCTTGCCTTGTAGGCTATATGGGGTTTCCCGGGCCAGGGACGAGGGTGGGGGATTGATGCCGAGTATAATTAAGTTTTCCTCTGGCTCTGGGGTTTGAGCTTGCTGTCTTCATATTTACAATCAGACGTCGCCATGGGCAACACGTATTTTCTAACGCCTTTGCCCACTAGGCCATCCCGCCACCCCAAGATATAACTAATTAAAAAACAACAGGAATAGGTACCATGAAACATGTAGATGAAAGTAGAAAATGTATGTATTAACATCATATCAGTGATAATACTCCTAGACAAGAGAGACAAAAAATAACTCAATACTATTCAAATTATATAACAAAAAACTGCAGTTCCCAGCTAATGAAGTAGGTATTTTTTAACCAATTTCCAAAAAACATACAGTTTTTAAAAAATTATAACAAATCTACATGCATGCTGCACTTACAACTAAACGTAGATACCTACCTAATTTATTAAAATTACTAATTTTTAGTAAGAAATCAATCAAGGAGTTAGTTTTATAATTAATAAAAATTAAAACGTTGATATTTGACAATGCCTTAATATTTATCACTGATTAGCAGTAAATACTCTGAATTAACAACAATAAATTTCCTTGGTTTAATATGTTACTAACACTGGTCAACAGTATTTTTGTTAAATGGGTAAATGTGGCTGTCTCATATGTATTTTGCTTTATGGTAATTCCGAATATGACCATCATCACCATGGCGCTCAGATTTTTTGTAATTTTAAATTTTGTAAAAAAAAAAGTGATTTTTCATGGCTATGAAAGTGTCTTGATTAATATATTCTATCTATTTGCTCTAAATAAGGCTCACCACCAATGCACGATAATATTGGATGCAATACAGATAACAAATAAGTCGTCTGAACTCTTAAAGCATGTTTAGCCAAAAAGTTTCTTAGACTTCTCTGATCAGTCTACATCTGTGAGCCGGCCTAGTTCGTTGCCTCTATTAATTTAGTCCAAACAGAACCTCTTAGGTCTTTTAAAAGAGATGTACCAGCCGCTAAATACAACAGGAAATAATCAAAGGCTACATTTTGATTTAAATTACGGTAAGAAAACTAATTAAATAAAATCGTTTGTTTTAACAATTTAATATTTCGAAATTACACAAAATCCTTACCCCTCAGACAAAAATGCTTTTCAAATTTGCAATCAGAGGACCAAATTCTAAAAGAAACAGCCATTATAACTCATTTAAAAGACAAAAAGTTAAAGTTTGTTGTCCAGTGTAATTAGAGAAAACCCATCATAGCTGAGATATAAATAAATAATACAAAATAATTTCCATCTATATTTATACAAATAGATTATGTTGCATTTAATAAAAATTCTAGCTATACTAATAAATTAATCGGAATAAGTTTTGAGTAGAACCTCCAATTAATGTGGAGAATGTAATTCAGTAAAAAATGAAACTATTGCATATAAACTTATATACATAAACACAAACAGATTGCCGATCTATAAAACCAATTAGTGTAACCATCCTCAACCAATCAATGAAACCTTTCTTGAAAATGTGTAAGAACATTCAATCAGACCATTAGTAGGAAAAATCATATCTGAGGCAAATAATAACAGTCCAGAAAAAGTGTGATAATTCAAATATAGAATTCAGTTATCTTAAAACCAGAATACCCCATAAATTATCGAGTTGAAAAAGGAATTTTCGGATTGCATTCCTCAGAAATAATTTATTGTCCCATAGAGATATAGATAAAAATTTACAGAAATATTTAAAATCAAGACAGAAAGGGACAAAAAAAAAAAAATCCTAGGTAGACAATTTTTATAACTAATTATTTTAATTCAAATTGAAAAGAACACTTATTGATCTTATTACTAACTAATGTAAAAAGATAAAACCTATAAGAATAAAGTGTATGAAAAGGAATATTTATAACCCTAACTGAGAACATGGGAAATCATTAATAATAAAAAAGCAACAAGATTACATTGAGTAAGGATTTAGAGGGTCGTCTTAACAGAACACTGCATTTCTAATGTGTTGAGACTCTTGTCTTACTTGCAACTACATACAGCTAATGGATTTTTTGAGCATGTTTATGTTAAAGTTAAAACGACTGGTAGTTGATATGTGATACAGATCTACCTACATACCTAGATATCTTACAAATTGGACGGGAACGGATTAGGAGACAGTCTAAAAATTGCTAATTAAATCGAATGAGTAAAAATAGCCAATTACATCGAAATATTAAAAATTAAAAAAAAAAAATTGAGCAGTCATGGCTCTAAGGGTAGAAGCTAACTATCGGTGATGTAAATTGGATAAGACTAAAAATAGGGGGATGGTGCAGGCATATTTTTAAAAATTGGTGAAACCGGCCCTTAACCCTGTTTTCGGGCTTCAAGTATCATACCTAGAAAGCTTACATATTGGACAGGAGTGAAATGGGAGGCAGTCTTAAAATTTATAATTAAATCAAAAGAGTAAAAATGGCTAATTAAATTGAAATATTAAAAAAAAAATAAAAAAAAATCGAGTGGAGTATCACATCTACACTTTAAGGGTAGAAGCTAACAATTGGTGATGTAAATTGGATGAGACCAAAAATAAGGGGGTAGGTGCGGTGTGATATATACATAACTGAACTGAAGCAATGCTCTTTTAATACACTGTATTTTTGAGGTAAATGTCAAAGTGAAGATAAACTACAGCCGATAACAGCTTGGCAGAAAATTGAGCATGCTAGTGTGTAGTTTAGCAGTTGTCTTTCCAATCCACCTGACTGGTGATTTGAAATGATTTGGCATAAAGACTGGACCCATGGAATTTTGGCCTTCCCATACTCTTAAAATAGGTTGGCAACGCCACATCAAATTTGAAGTGTTAGCTGATACAAAAAAAAATTACATTGTTTTAGATTCAAATAATTGAAATTGGATCTACCGGCTGTATAATGGAGCACATTATTTGCTTGATGTCTTGAGAACTGCTGATAGTTTGCAAAATAAGTTTTAGAAATTCCATCAGCCTTGAAGACATTATTGATTCTCCTTAAAAGACAGATTTTAATATAAATTTTTGAAACATTAATATGGATGTTAAATCTGCTATGGAATAGGAGGAGACAGTAGAAATAAAAAGATGAAAGATCAAATAAAAATATATTTAAAATATAATTTAATTTAGCTATAGGCAATATTTTTGGGATAGCTTATTGTTAGCCCATTGAGTTGCTGTGCACAAGGTCCTGAGTGCGAATCTGCCATGACGCAGGATATCTTTAATATTCTGTCACAGATCGTCTCGGTGGCCGAGAGACCCTCCTGGTGGAAAACTGAGCCTCTAAAATACGGGTACTCTTAATTGAAAAATTAAGGGAAAAAAACTGAAGGTTGAGTGTGATCACAGTCAAATCACAAGACAATATTTAAATTATTTAAAAGATCTCATAAATAGTATAAATACTAGTGCTGTTAAATAAAAAGGTCCTGCAAGTGGCCTATTTTTCTAAATGTAGCGAGTATTAAAGAGATATTAAAGCATTAAATAGAGTATTAAAGTATTAAAGAGATATTATGTGATGAATGTAGTTTATTAAATACTATTATTTAATTTATTAATTCATACATGTATTTAAATGTATATTCATACATAAATTTAATAATTGATAAATTCGGCACAATTTAATTGTAACAGAATAATCAATTTCTATATTGAGACTAACTCCACTGCGGCTGGTTCTCAGCCCAGTTGAGAAAGGAGAAGGAAACCTCTGCAGCCTGAGGGTGCACTTCAATAACAAGCACTATATCAGATCAGTGGAGGCTAATTACCACCTAAGCTGTGAAGCAGAGGAGAGCAGGCATGTCAGCTTTGAGGAGGTAGTCCCAACATCAGGTTTTGGGGGTGGCAAGCCCATCACCTGCTCATCCAAGAAACAAATAAGAAAATAGCGATTAAACATAGAGTCCATTGGATTACTGACAATATGACATGAAATCGTATTGTAGGAAAGAAGATATATAACATTTTAAACATAGAACAAGAAAGAAGTCAATAAAGCACATTAAATATATCTAGAATCACTGATACTAAAAAGAAGGGTAAAGGAGAGGAGAGGATACGTAACTAGACATTGCTTTACTAGGTATCGGTGCGAAAGAACATGCAAAAGGCAGAGTGGGATATCTGTTCCTCCATACACTTGCCCAACATTAAGGAATGAACCATGAAATGAGAGGCTATTAAAAGTAAAAATGAATTCTCACTGCCTATAATCCAAATGATAATGCAGCAGCTGCATAGAAAAAGAACATTCTTCGGCACAGTCCAACAAAATATAGATGACTGGAAGGTATTACCCATACAATGGGAGGAAATAATAGGCAGATAGTAATATTGCACGAAAATGGCCAAAAACACTTGGTATGCATGAAGAACACATAAATGACAATGAGGAAATAATTTAAATTTGTGTCAGGCAAATGACTGGTGGTGGAGAATAGCATGTTTCCAGACAAGAAGATACAATACATATGAGGGAAAAAACTGGGAGTAGTGAAAAATCAGTAATAGACTATTTCTTAATACTAATAGACATGATAGATGCTTGGGCACTATCTTCAACCAAGGGATATGGCTAACAGAACTCTACCATCTAGGAAGATAAGCTAGAAACATTATAAATGTCTCTTAGATGCCTGAAGACATCCTGGCTAGAGTCGCTTATGAAACAAAAGTGAGTGGAAGGTAAAAGAGCTAGAGAGATGCCTATAAAAAGACCATTGGCAGAAGCCTCAAATTGCTCAAGTAGTAAAAGGGGATGGACTAAGTAAATAATTATATTGAGACTGGAGTCCTTTAAATTCCTATTAAAAAGTAATATAGGCATAAAGAATCAAAACCAATTTTACTTGACAGTAAACCTGGGAAGTGATAAACTTTTTATAATCAAATTAAAATTTATTGATATATACTGCATATGTATTTTAAAGTTGATTACAAATTTCAAAAGGGAAAAATAGTTTGATAAAAACTAGAAAATTAATTAAATTAACTACCTATTCTCAATTAAATAAGCCAGTAATGATTTATATTTTGTGTTTAATTCAAAGCTCTTTTTAAAATTCATGTAATCAGAAATTCATATTACATCTAGCTCATTACAGCTGCTTGTAGCATGCATGGATATTTCCTTATCTGCAACTAAGAAAAAGGGTTTCTATAAAAATAAAATAAATCAACTGAAGAATAAATAGGCTGTATATGAAGCCCATTAAACATAAATATTTTTCTTAGTTTGTGAAAGGAAATGCTTTCCTTTTACATATCGTTTCAAACAAGCTTATTTACTGATTATTTTTGGTCAATGCACTGCTCATATCTCATTTCCTAATATAAAAATCCAATCAGAATAACTTCGTTTATTTCCTCAAAGGCAACTAGTTGTATATGAACTGAAAAGTCAGATGCAGATGTTGCTTTATTGTAGAAATTTAAAATTTAAACAACTGATGAGTCAGCAAAATGGCTTCATTATTTTTTACTAAAAACTTTTTTTGTTTTCTTGTACAAAAAGTTTGGCTCTATTCATTGGTACAACCAAGAAAGTTTTAAATGAATCTGTATATAATAAAGATTCTCCTGAAGCCTTATGTTTGTAACATAGAAAAAGTGGAATTTTCCAATCAAAAGATATACAAACTTTTTTTCATATGAACAATATCTTAATCTCTTTTATAATTTCAGTCTTAAGCTCTCGTCAAGTAATTTCATACACAAAAATTAATGCATTAATCTGAAAAAAAAAAATTAACATAATCATTACATTGCTAGCTCAAAAGTTGACATTTTTAGTTCACCGCATTTTAATTCCAAATATGTAATCATAACTGTACAAAAATAAGCAGCCTATGTCACTACAATACATGAAAGATCTTCGGTTCATTACTTTGTTAGGAAGTACTATTTCTAGGTCAACCATTGTGCAAGAGGGTAGAGGAACAAGGAGGTTGACAGTGATCACGATCAATCATCAGTTATTTTATTCCCCCCTTAATTAAGAATTTCTAAAATCACTTTATATAGGTTGGGTGTTCCCATCCCATGGCAGTTTTGGCAGAATAAAAACGTAGCCACCATAGCCAAAGTGCCTTAAATTCTAATTTTTGTGTTTAGAAGAAAAAAAGTATGGCCCTAATCAATGATTTGTCTAATCCTGAATGCACCAACTACCAGGTTATTTCGATGTGCCGGTAACTAATAAAATTCTAACATCCTCTTCATCAAATTGCAAATTTGTTTTCTTGAGAGGCTAAAAATGGACTTTTTGAGATTGCTTTCTTATGCAGAGAAAGCTCTAGGTTTGTACCAATGTCAATTCTGGAAAGGGATAATTTACGAGATTTTCACACTGTAAGACCCATCAATTGCTTATTGACTTTAAAAATGCTTACCATGGATTCAATAACAAATATCTATAAAAGGCAATGGAGGAATGCAATGGGCTCAATAAATTTATGAGACTACCCAAGGCTATGATGAATGGAGGTAGAAGTTAAGTGCGGATTCAGGTAGTCAGAGAAAAGAATAAGGCTTAGCAGATTCTCATTTGAATTAAATGAAAAAGTGAATGATTTCACTTACCTGGTGAACACTGGTTAACTCCGATAACAATATTAATGCAGAAGTAAAGAGCTAGATCATTGCTGCTAAAAGATATACTTTTATTTTAAGGCATCAGCAGAAAAGCAACCTAATCGTAAGAGACTTCAAGCGGTTCCTCGATGGGGTGCTTAGGCTGTTCTTACTCATGAGTCTGAAGCTTGGACGATAAAACTTAATAAGCAAACTTTACAGATATTTGAAAGGTGTATCTCAAACAGCATCTAATCATGAACTATTCGCCAAGGCACACAAATCAGTAGTGTTCAAGTAGTGCAATGGGCTGGCCATGTAGCAAGGATGGATGACAGCGATCTCGAGAGCTTACATGGAACGAGAGGACTTGGATAGCTGAGGCTGAGATGGCAGGATAGTGTGACCCATGAGGCAAGATCTCTCCTTAGAACTCAAAACTGGAAGGCGGCCCCACGAGGCCAGGGGCAAATGATGTAAGCTGATCAAGGAAACGCTGGAAGGCGGTTCACACACACACACACATATATATATATATATATATATATATATATATATATATATTTATTGTATGTATGTATATATGAACGAAAAATTCATAATGTCTTGTTTCATGCAATTTAAAAATAATTTCCATTAAACAGTTATGTTCCGACAATACTTAAAACGCATTGACAACTCTTTCGCATGCACAGTACACTTTTTACAAGGCCTAATGATCATGCGAAAGAGTTGTCAACTTGTTTTAAGTGCTTGGAACATAAGTATTTATTGGAAATCATTTGTTTCCATGCTAACTGAATGATGTTTTCATAACGACAAAATCGAGACTGCCACACCGTCAGAGATAAAAATAATACTAGTTTACTGTTATTTAGAGAGTGAATGCATAGATTTTTATAAAATTCTTAAATAATTATAGTGGAACTTTTTCCCTGTTTTTCTTAAACAGGTTTTATTAGAACAGTAATTGTTGTTGGTTTCTGGGAAATGCACTAGAGGAAAAATTTAGTTCCAATTTAGTATGAGCCATAAATACCTCTTCTATTGATTCTCTTTTACGATATATTTACAAAAATCGTAAAAAAAAAACTATTGATGAAAATAGTTTTAGGCCTTTTTTTTTAGGTCCCTTAAATATGTAAAAAATATTAAAGAATCAAAAGAACTCAGAACTTTCAAGCTTTGTGATAATTATAATACTCTTTACCTTACAGAGAGAAAAAAAAAACAAACAGAATTAAATAAATGTTGGAAAAGCAATTTCAGGTGAAATTATGTAATGGTTTTTACACATTTATCAAAACACGTTGATTTCTTCTTTAATTAGGTTCGTAAGTGACAGTTTTGTGATGCACAAATCACAACAATGGACCTGAGGGTAACATTGCAACAGATCAACCGACAGAGCTTCTGGAAGTGGACTGGTAAGAGTGAAAAAATTGATTCATTTCACTATAATTTCAAATCCAAAAAAGTTATACCCTAAAACATCGTTGTTTTGATCATTTAGATTATTTGTGTTTTCAATAAACATTATTAATTCCTCCTTCCATTTTAATTAACCTCTCCAACCTAAATTATTGATGATCAGAATATTATAACTATAGACTTTTGGTAATCAGTTATAACTTTTTACAAGAAACAATTATGAAGTGAAATCTTATGGCATTTACATAAATAATTAGACTCTTTAGACATGGTAGAAGATACTGAATATAATTGAATACATGCCTATAATGCTTTATGCTGATTTATGATTTGGTGGGACAATCATAACTTTAATGATATAAAGAGTAATTTTAACATGTTCCGAGCCTCCTTTTCATAGCTGCTACAAGAGATTACTTTTTGCAGTCGCAACTGACAACTCTGCCCTTGAATTAAGAGAATGAATATTGAACATGATCATTCAACATCTCTGTCTCATTGACTTCATAAATGTTTTTGAAGTCATTTGCTGCACAATATCCCAATTTTCTATTGCATCATTAAAATTTCATATATTCATTAATATTTCAAATAGACAAGATTTTATTCATTTAAAAGGGAAATAAGATCATACAAATTATGGTCAAATACTAGTTACAAAACTTTTAAGATAATCAATAACAAAATACTTAGATAGGAAATATGAAGCTAATTGCATAAATTATAAATATACCACAAAATATCTCTCTATTATATAAACAAGTTTTTAGTGTAATATTTTATTCGCATGATGCGAAAAAGTTACAAATTTAAATTTTGGGATAAAGAGTTTAAATTTATTTTTAAATTAGAAGAACAGACGAATAATTTGTATATGGGGAATTGGTTCTCCATATATATATATATATGCCTCACATATTAGAGCCGGAGCAGACAAGAGCTGCTGCCAAGTAGACAAGCACAGTACTAGCTGAGCTGTACCATTAATACTAACATGTTGAAGGGACCAGATTCCATTTAACACGTCAATTTTATCCCTCAATTAGCCTTTGTTGCTTATACAGGATGTTTAGCAGTAGTGACTTCTAAAATTACCGCATCTCCCCCCTTCCCTCCTCAGGAGAATAAAAATATTTACCCAAGAATTAATATGAGGAGTAACATATAATAAAAGATAGTAGCAATAATTTATTCTTATAAAGGATAAATTATAATAGATATTATAAAATCCAGATTTTTTTCTGTAACTAGCAGATTAGGGTATTCAGGCCCAAGTAGATCATTTATGAAAATATTCCTAAATCTTAAAATAGATATCAATATTGATGGATGAAGTCATTTCAGGTGATTTTTTTTAATGTGGTGTATAAAAAAAAAAAAAAAAGACCGTTTTTTAACCAAATATTTTTACTATTGGGTTGATGCAAAATTAATGCAGGTTTCCTCCATTGTGATATCTTAATTCCAATTGTGTAACCAAAGCAAATCCTAACATTGATCATTATTATACCAAAACAAACCTTATCTAATACCCTCTCTTTCACCATGAATTTGATCAGTAAAATCGTTTTGTTCAGTGTGTTCAAAGGTCTTAACTCGAAAATTTTGAAGTACGATTTTCGTCAAATTTATTTTTACGAATTTAAATTAGGGCGAAGCGCTGCTGCTACGACCAGCTGAGGTCAATAGTGGAAGAAGACCCAACCAAAACCACCCGAAGAATAGCGGTAGAACTCGGCGTGAACCAATCCACAGTTGTACTTGGAAGCACTTGGTGAGGTAAAAAAGTTGGCCAAGTGGCCACAGCAATTAAACGACCACCAAAAAAATCGCCGCTTTGAAATCTGTTCCATGCTTGTGACACGCAATAAAAATGATCCATTTCTTGATCGCATTGTGACGTGCAATGAAAAATGGATCTTATACGACAACAGAAGGCGTTGTAGCCAATGGCTGAGCAAAGATGAACATCCAAAACCTTTCCCGAAGCCCAACCTGCACCCAAAAAAAGTTATGGTCACAGTTTGGTGGTATACTGCTGGTGTTATCCACTACAGCTTTCTCAATCGAGGTGAGACTATAACTGCTGACAAGTACTGTCAAGAAATTGACAACATGAATCAAAAATTACACCGTCTTTGCCCAGCATTGATGAATCAGAAGGGACCTATCCTTCTCCATGATAACGCCAGACCACACGTCGCACAACCAACGCTACGAAGACTGCACGAGTTGGGCTACAAAGTTCTCCCACACCCACCTTATTCACCTGACCTCTCTCCTACAGACTTCCACTTTTTCAGGCATCTGGATAACTTTTTGAGGGAGAAAATTTTTCAAAACCAGGATGAAATTGAAATATCTTTTCGTGACTTCATTGAGTCCAGGGATTCAAATTTTTTTTCTGGTGGAATAAGAAAGCTTGTTGAATGTTGGCAAAAGTGCATTGATTCAGATGGAAATTATTTTGATTAAATATATATAGTTAAAGTAAAGATATGGCCCATTTTCAATGAATATTAAAAACCTGCATTAATTCTGCATCAACCCAATATTATTTCTTTGATATAAAATACAGTTAATACGCAAAGTATAGTCCATTGTTATCTACCATCATTAGCCATCTGCTGGCCAATTCCTCGATGCCACGCTGATACTATTCCTTGGGATGGCTGTCAAAGAACTCTTGAACAGCATTTTCAACATCCGTAAAATTATCAATTTTTTTTCCTCAAAGAAAATGGGCTTAGGATTGAAACAATTAGTAATCCAATGGTGCGAGGTCTGGACCATATGGTGGATGAGGCAGGAGTTCAAACCCATGAAGTTCTGTAAACATTTCTTTGGTTTGACGGGTAGTGTGTGGACGAGCATTATCTTAATGGAATAAAACTCCTTTTCGGTTGATCAGATAACGCTCTGACAACTTAGCGTACAATCTTTCCAGTTGATTGCAGTAGAGTTCAGAATTCATAGAGCATGCATCAGGAAGAAATTTAAAAATAAAGCATGGATTTTTTTTCAAATTGCCCTCTTGCAGCAACCGGTAAAGCAGTTTTGACCACGATCTAGGCATTGCTTATGGGTCTTCGGATTTCGCCAGCAATCTTCCAATAAATTTCTAGCCTCTTAGCTGATTGTTGAGCAGTAAGTTCGTGAGGGACCAGTCTACTGTTCTTTTTCACCTTTTCCATGGAGAGAAGATGGCGACTAACTGTATCTTTCGACATACCACACTCCCTGGCAAGTTCGCGAGTATTTGTGGACGGATTTGACTCAACAGCTTTCTTCAGAACCTCATCAATATCCATTAATAGGTCGCCCGGAGCCCTTCTTCCTTTCCAAGATCATATCTCCACTTCTATAAAACCAATACCGCGCAGTGCGCTGGTCAAGTACACCTTCCCCATCATATTTAATAACTTCACGAGTTGCTTCAGCGGCTGTGAAATTTTTTTTCCAGTAATGTCTTAAAATTACGAGAATTTCGTAGAACACTGTCATGTTTCTTCTTGGAAATAAATAACTAAACTGAGGCTTTTTATGAAGAAGTCCAGTATTATTAAACAAGCTTAGAGAATGCTGTAAAGGGATTATTAAATATCGGTAAATAATCATTCGCATTAAAATATTTCCAGACTATTAAACTCTGGAAATTGATAAAACGGTCATTTTTTTTATACACCCTATTAATTTTGAGCTTTGTATGTTCGAAATTTTATATTTAGACCAATTGGTAACGGTCCAATTGAAAACGAAAATTGGTATTTATCAAGACTACCCCAAAATATCACTGTTTTGGTCATTTCTATTTCTATTTTAAGTTTTTTTCAAAATTAATGCCAGTGAGGTATATCTTTTAAATTCATAAGAAAATTTAAAACTAGCCTTTTTGGTAAAACAACAAAAAACCTTTATTTTTGCTGTTGATCTCATCCCTCATCTCTGAAATATTTTTTAAATTTTTGTTATTTGCCCTATTAGGAAAACGCGTTTCAATGTGTTCAAATGTAGTCAGTTGAAGCGGCTATCTGGAGTATGTGATAGTATGCAGTAGTAAAAAGCTGTACATTAAAATAAAATGAAGAGGGGTATGGATTCCAAAAGTTGGAATTGTTCTCTGAAGCCCCTATTTTGCCAAAATGTGTTCATAATCCTACGGTACTTTATATTAATTTAATTTGAAAATATTATTTATGGTTTTTGGTTGAATAATTAAGTTATAATTTTTTAAACTATTTTATTAGAAGATAAGGGAGCGGGGTAGCCCACTGGTAAGGCAGTGGACTGCTGTGCTTCAGGTCCCGAGTTCGAATCTGACATGGCTTATGATATCTTTATTATTCGCCACAGTTCCTCTCGTGGGCCGAGAAACCCTCCTGGGGCTAACCCAGCCTCTATAAAGTGGGTACTCTTAATTTTTCAATTAAGGGGAAAGAACCTGGCGGTTGAGCGTGATCACGCTCAAATCACCTCCTTGCACGACCGCTGACCAAGAAACAGTACTCTTCCTTACATAGTACTGAACCCAAGACCCTTGATGGGTTGTAGTAGTACAGGTTTTTATTGGAAGATAAAATAGTTTAATAATTAGAAAATATATTAAGAAAATCCCCATTCACCTAAAATTTCACCACACTAGACACTTTATTATAATTCCATTAATTTGATAGAAATTGTAAAAGAAAATAATAGTTGAAATTTAAAATCCTGAACGAAGCAGGGAGATCCCACAAAAAACCACAACCTTTATTACATAGTGACCATTTATGTAATAGTATAAAATATAAGTACAATAAAATCAAAATAACTATACAACAGTATAAAAAATTATTATATTAAAGTATAGTACAATTAAATGAACGGTTTGCAAGTTAATTTCGGAAGTGGGTGTTAGACCGTCGTCGGGGACACTGGGATATCCCCCTAGTATTAAAAAAAAAGTGTGATAAAACTAAGGCACTAATCAACATGTTCTAATTTTTCATAGTTAATTAAGATAATCAGTGATAATCTATTATAGTCAGATCAGTGCGGCAAGATTAATGCACAACTTATTTACAGTACAAATATTAAAAACAATACCAAATCTTAATTGAGCAATAGTGCCAATCTATAAATTTTGAATAAACCAAGTTTCATTGAATACATAATTTGAAAAAATTGAGTATTAAAATTAATAAACAAACCAAAATTTCATCAAATAAAAAAAACTTACACAAAGAGTAAAAGTCAATATTAGAAATAGAAGCTACCTTTAACAGCCAAATTAAAAGCTAACCACATGGTTGAAAATCTATTTTAAAATTGAAGTAGGGTGAAAAGCTACACGCCAGTAGATCATTTAATTGATAATGCTGCACTAAAAATTTACTTTAAGATAATGAGGAAAATTAACAAGTAAAAAAAAAAAAGAAAGAGAAAAAAGAAAAAAAAATCCCTTACCATTAATTAATTAGTGTTAGATCCAGTAACAGCACCATCAGAGTTGTGTCTTCTACAGAAAGTTAAGGAAGGACTTTAAGAGGAAAGGTGTTGGATATTAGAACATTCTTGGAAGACAGTTAGACCTGCCAGGGTGAGGAGTAACACGGTTCTTCCTTTCCTTATTGAAAATGAGATAATTTCTTTCTCTTTGCTGGTAGATGTTACTTGCAGTAAGGACTGGAGGCAAGGCATGGGTGGGAGTTTTTTCTGTGGACAACATACCACCACCTACATTACATGCTTTTAGTTTAGAGTTAGTATGGAATGTTATTGGTTGAGATGGGCTAATTCAGTTCACTTTTTATATTCACCCCAGATGACTTCTTCCAAAACATGAAGCAAATACTGAAGAAAAACAGTCATTAATGTTAGGTTTACCATTAAAAAGCTGAACAGAAAAAGCAGCTAGATTAAGTATAATAACAAAAACTGGAACATCAAACAATGCAGTATCTTTTTTTTTTTTTAATATTTTGTCATTAAGAAAACATCAGTCATCTGCTTTATATGAAAAATATCAGTGTTGGGAACACTGATATATTTAATACATAATAAAAATACAGACCAACTTCTAGTAAGATAGCTGAGGCATCCATCATCAAATATCATAAAATTGTATTTCCTATTATGTATATTAAATTAATTACCATCATGATATTATCAAGATAATTTGCAGATTGCATCCAATGGTAAAATGTTGATTAGGAATTAAATAAAATTTTATTTTTAAAGTGTAGGATATTTAATTCATTCAGTTCAGGCAACTGGGTCATTTATCTGGGGTGATCACCAAAATGAACCTTGATAGCCACCTTCAGTAATCAAAATGCCATCCACTTATAGTTCCAACATTTATATACTCATATTAATTAATAAGTAAATAAATAAAAATGATAATCTAATAAAAGGATTATCACAGTTCCAAATCCAAATGGTGAGTGCCTGCTGATGAAACTATACACTAATTTAATTTGTGACACATGCGTGTGAAAACTATAAGCCATAAAATCTCTCTTATCCAGTATTATTCTAATCAGCTTGCTGCCATAACCAGAAAAGCCGTGACAAAAAAGTATATGGGTGATTCTCCAACAATGGGCAATCAATGAGTACCAATTAGATTCTTGAGCAACCATTTGCTACTCCCTCCAAGTTGTCATCCTAATGATAAAAGGGACAGCTCATCTGCAAAATCTAATGGTTAAATAGCCTATCAATTTCAAAATTATCTCACATTTTTGCTAATTAAAATGAAAATTTTAATAACTATGGCTATACCACCAAAATCACATTTTTAGCTCTTAGTAAAATGTAATAGTAGTCTTAATAGCCCCCTGTTACAATCAACACTAATGCCGTGTTGTAGAGTGGAATTATTTAGAAGAGAACACTTTGAATCATTTAAAATTTATTGAAAATGTCATTTTTAAATTATCACCTGTAGAGGGAATCAAAAAGTCAGTCCCCAAAAAATTGTAATTGTCATGGCCTAAAAAGAAAAAGGGATATTGTTCAAAAATTATTCACCACATTAAGTCATATCCTTTTTTTTGTTCCACTATTATTTTGCTATTTTGAAATATATAATAAGAATTTCATTATGATTTATAGAGTTCTAGATAATTTAGTTAGAAGTATAAGATGTAATTGCCATACCAGAAAATGTGTAATGACCAGGGAGAAATCTGTAACAACCTTGGGTTCATTATTTATTAGTTTTTGTTTTTGGAACTAAATATGGTGATTGATTTGAGAAACAACAAGTTTTCTAAACCCAACACATCCTACAAATCATTAATTTTTTTTATTTTTAGAGCTTGGTTAAAACACCTGAAGCTTGCCTGTAGTTTGAGAATCACCTATACCAAACTATAGTATGAGAATCGCCTATGGTCAAACTGACATTCAACTCCCTCCCAAGTTGCTCAGCTTTTCAATTATCTTAGCCGAAAAGTTGGAATTAAGGCTAGTTATCTTTTCGTTACTTAAAAAAAAAGCTAGGCTCAGTACATAAGAGGGATATAAAAAAGATGGCTCCCGAATAACAACAGACAGCATTTAAAAAAAAAAATATGTTTGAATTAAATCATTTAATTATGTCTGGTTACTAATTTGAGTTCTAATTATTTGTGACATTTGTGAAATAATTTTACCTACATAAAATTATTTAAACCAACATTGGTGTTACAGCTGGTGTCAGGTGTAGAGTTTAAATATCAAAAACGCCAATCAAAAGGATCGAAAAACTGTCAGTAGTGGAATTAAGGAGGGGATTAGAAGAGCTGGCTGGATTTAGATTCTACTGACACAAAAGTGATCTTGTTGGCCCACTGAAATGACTATTACATGAGCCAGGGCAGAGATCCTGAGGCAGTAGAGTTTGAAGATAGCTATTGAAAGGCTGCTTTGAACAATTGGTCTGCTGAGCTTAATGAGAAGATAACTAGGCTAAATTCCAACTTTTCGGCTGAGATTATTGAAAAGCTTACCATTTTGTAAGGTGATATAATTTGTTAATAACAAGTTGACCTAACTGTCTGGCAAAATGAATGACATCCTGACCAACTTGGCAGGGAGATGAATGGCATGGAAGACAGGTTGGTTCAACAAGAAGCGAGGGCTGTCTGATGGAAGAAGGGATTGATCAATTATAAAGGACCCTGGAAGAAAAGGAGGGACTTAAACCCCTAGTAACGGAGAAAGACCTCTATAGGAGAAGCAGCCGAGGTAAAGATACAGTTGGACTTGAAATGCCTCTCGTTCTTGGCTCTAGTGACTGACATAGAAGAAGACGTAATTTTCGGCAGACAATTCCTATGATTTTCAACTAGACAACTAGACCATAAAACAAAATGTCAACATCTGTGGGGAGGAGCTGTTATTCAATAGCCAGGAACCAGTCAACTAGGGAGTCTCCACAGATAAGGAAGTAGAACTTCTTATGAAACTTGACTAAACGATTACTGTCAGGAAGGGCAGTAAAGTTGGTACTTAGAGTTGATTATGCCGTGGTTCATCAGGCAACTGCAAAGAGCGGGCGGACATTGCATAACTTGGATCGGATGTATGAAGGAGTTGATCTGTTACTTCCTCAAGAAAAAAAGAAGGAAACAAGAAACCTGGTGAATCGATAAAGCCCTATTATTGGCTCAGTATGAGGCAAGCCACGAAGCATGGTGCGGAAGTTAGAATTGTCACTGGTGACTGCAAAGCAACTTACTTAAGACAAGAAGAAAGAGGAGGAAAATGCAGGAAAGAGGCGGTAAGGGACAGATTGATAGAACCATCAAGCATTCCAAAGTCCCCAATGGTATTACTTGTGAAGAAGAGATGCCTCACCAGGGACTGGAGGAGGAAACATGACAAAAGCAGAGCCGATCAGGGAGGATACAAACAGAAAAGGAGAGCTATACAATCCATGAAGAAATCAGGAGTCCTGCCCAATATTGCAGAAGAACTGAGATGGACCCAGTGCTATAAAGAAGCAGATCAACAATGTGATCTATAGGGTCTATAATTATCCCAAAAGAGAGCCTATGGTCGTCCATTGTAATCGCTTGGCGCCATATGAGCTGGGAACCTCAGATCTTTCTTTCTGCTACATTGCATGAGTTCTAGAATTGCATAGAACTGTTAAAGTCATGTATTAGTATGTTATCACGTTTTGGAATGTTCAAAGCAATTCTGAGTGGGCCCATATCGGACTATGGATACAAAGCGATTGACTAGTGTCTTAGCCATGCCTTGAACATCGAAGCATAAGGTTACTTTTGAGTCACTGTTTTGTCACTGGAAGTTAGGAACATTGTTACTAATTTGAGATATAATTATTTCTTTGACCTAAATAGAATTATTTAAAATCGTAACAACATATAGTCAAATTAACTTTAAAACATATTGTTTTAAATATGTAACATATAGTTTTGTCACTAATTAATCAAAATAATTTCAGTAGCATATAACTAGTTTCTTCGATAATGAGATTTATTTAAAAAAGCTTTATTCAATACTATATCATTTATGAAAACCAATTGCAGCAAGGTCTCGAAAAATGACAATCATTTATATAGCAATTGATAATAAAATTTTGTTGTAGAAAGGTCATACCTAAAGGGAAAAAAAAATCACAGATATATTTAAGTTTTGTTTTTTTAAATAATTTAAAATATGGTATATTTAATTGAAAATTCAAATATTAACACATTGTAGTCGGGACACGTAAAATTATGTTTTTCGCAAACTGTGCATAGGCATTTTTCGCAAAAGTATCACTACGTGATCCTCCCCCTCCATGCACAATTTGCGAAGAACATAATTTTACTTGTCCTGACTTCAGTGTGTTAAGATAACTTTTAGGGAAACTGTTTATGCCCCACATTACATTTAAACAAAATTAAAAACCTTCCTACACAACTTGTAACACAAACTTTATGGCAGCAAAGAACTGAAAGACTTCTTTCCTAAGGTCAATTGTGGTAGAAAGCCGTTCACCCCTTGTCAAAGATCTTTTTTGGATGAGGAAGGTAATCTACTATCAAGTAAAGAGGAAGTATTAGCAGAATGAAGAAGATACTTCAGCGAACTCCTTTCAAATACCGCTCCAGTACGGGAAAATAACGATCAGAGCACTAATAGAACTCTCGGGAGGAGAATTTTGAAGTGGAGTTTGAGCCCCCTGATGAAGAGGAGGTACTCGGTGAAATTGATCAGCTGAAACGTCATAAGGCCCCTGGAAGTGATGGTCTGCCAGCTGAGTTGTAGTAGGCTCCCTCATTTTCCAGAATAATGAAGAGGTAGAAATTAGGAAACGGATTATTTCGGCAAATCGCTGGTATTTTGCCCTCAAGAAACAGTTTAGAGGGCGTATCCTGTCAAGAGCAACAAAAGTGCTCCTCTATAAAACGTTAATCCGCCCAGTCCTGATATATGGGTCTGAAACCTGGACTATGACCAAAGCCCAAGAAAACGAACTCTTGCTTTCTGAAAGGAAAATTTGGAGGTATCCTTATAGGTGATACCTGGAGAAGAAGGAAAAATCAGGAGATTTATGAACTCTTAAAAGAGCCAGACATTGTCCTCACTATTCAGCTAGGCCGTCTTAGATGAGTCGGTCATGTAGTCCGTATGCTGGAAACAGAGTTACCAAAGAAATTGCTAACTGAGCCTATTTATGGTACAAGAAGACGAGGACGACCCCGACTTCGGTGGAGAGACGGAGTGGCGTCCGATGCCAGAAATCTTCTGGGCACAGGAAACTGGATGGAAGCCGTACAGAACCGCGACGAGTGGCGGCCAAGACCTGTCAACGGGTTGTGGGGCCGCATTACGTAAGTAAGGGCAACTAATGTTCTTCAAGCGGCTTCTACACCTCCCTCTTAATACACCAGATAGCTATGTAAGATTAGAAAGGGGACAGACTTGCTCACACCTTAGAGTATTTAAACTAATGCTCTCCTGGTGGCAATGTGTCCTTAACACGCCAAATACATCATTACCAAAATTTTGGTACTTTAAACTATAAGCACTATCAGAAAATTATGTATTACCTTTCAACTGGGCAATTAAGCTTCAGGAGTCACTTCAGATGCTTGGCCACGCACATAATTCATGCTCCTCGCCCATTGGCGGCTTACCTTAATGATTTTCGCTATATCAGACGGGAGTTATTCAAGGGCATTATGCACTATTGACAATCCAACATCAATAAAATAAACAATACAATCCTACCTCATTATACATCGTCGTGGAAAGTTTTGTTATTGACCGGTCCGATGCACCAGTCTAGTGTGAGCCATCGGTTGTACATACCGGCGTAAACGTGTTAAATAGCTCTTTCAACCCACTCTACAGACACATCAGCTCCTTAGGAACTACAGAATCATATTTAATAACAAAGTTCCACATCAATAACGAGAATAATAGCACATATCCTTCTGACAGGTATCCACAACAGCAGAATTTACAGCCACAGATATGTAACAATATTAATCAAAGGTAAGGATATACTTTGCAAAACAGATGAGGACACTATTGCACATATTCCACTTCAATGGCCATTTCCATAAGACTTCAGGAAAAAATATGTTAACTAAATTATCATAGAAAATCCCTTCATCTCTGAAAACCTAACTAACTCCCTCATAATGTCAGATGGAATTTAAGAAGAAAAATCAAGAGATTATCTCTATTTATCATAAGGATGAGCAACATTCCCATAGACTAATGGACCCAATCTCGACACAAATCATAAATTTAAAAAAAGAAAATATGGTTTGTAACATTTATAAAATTAACAATAATATTATTAGTATATTCTTCATTACTATTGCTATAATTATATTATCTTTGTTTAACTCTGTAGTACTCTGTTTATTATCCCTCAGACCAAATCTATATATTACAGACTAAATAATTTTGTAAGAAATCGCATTAAGAACTGGAAAAATGGAAACTGGGCCACAATTCTAAATTCATTTCGACCCGGGGACAACAACATTTGGAAAATCCATAAAACTTTTACAAAGCAATCACCTGAAATTCCACCTCTGAAACATAATAATAGTTACATATACCCAGATAAAGATAAAGCACAACTATTAGCCCAATACTTCCACTTCTTACATAATAACTTCAAACTCGGGTTCAAATCACCACAACCCCAAAATTATCAAATCTGTTAAGAATTATTTAAAGGAACCGTACATAAACAACTTCCCTTCCATCTCTCCTAAAGAAACAAGTAAGATTATCAGAAATCTAAAACCTAAAAAAGCCCCAGGAGACGACCACATTCCCTCCATAGTAATAAAAAATCTCAGCAAAAAATCAATTTATTTTATAACCAAAATATACAATTCCATATTACGATATAAACAATTTCCCGTAACTTGGAAAACTTTTTGCAATTACAGACCCATAAGCCTACTCAATACACTATCTAAAATCCTAGAAAAATTACTTTTGACGAGGATTCACAACCATATCAACCAATACAATCTTATAATAGATGAACAATTTGGATTCAGGGAGCACCACTCTACAATTGACCAGTTGGCACGCCTCACAGACTTCATAACCAAAGGCTTTAACGAAAAAAAACATACCGGTATCCTTCTATTAGACCTTGAAAAAGCGTTTGACACCGTCTGGCACGATGGACTTATACACAAATTAATCAAATTCAGATTCCCACCATATTTAGTCCTCATCATCCATTCATATCTCTCCAACAGACAATTCTATATTCAAATTAATAATGCAACCTCCACCACACTTCCTATCACTGCTGGTCTTCCACAAGGTTCCTGTATTTCCCCAATTCTATTCAACCTATACACATCCGATTTTCCATCTCACCCACATGTAATTAGATCCATGCACGCTGACGACACAGCTTTATACACCTCTTCCTTCAGAATAGATACAGTAGTAAATCGACTACGGCAACATTACAAAAAAGTAAACAAATATTGTCTCAATTGGAAATTGAAAATCAACCCCAACAAATCAGAAGCAATAATTTTCACAAAACGCAGACCTCATTTAAACCACAAAATTAATATTGACTCAACCCGCATACCATGGTAAAAATCTGTTAAATATCTTGGTTTAACACTTGACAAATCCCTCACTTTCACGGAACACATAAACAGGGAAACTGATGCAGCAAAAAAAAGTATTTACAAAATGTTCCCTTATTTTAATAAAAAATCCAAACTTAGCCCAACGCTCAAGCTTATCATTTATAAATCCGTAGTTCGTTCATTAATAACCAATGCCTCACCTGTATGAAGTTCAACCTGTAAAACCAACTACAAAAAAGAATACAGAACCTTTGCATGAGAATCATTGACAACTATCCCCGTTACACAAAAATATCTACCATGCTCAAAGACCTAGATCTGCCCACAAGTGAACAATTTGTCCTATCACATACCTCCAAATATTTCAGAAATACAACAGCCTCTACAAACCCATTAATACAAGAAATAGGAAACTATAACAAAAATTCGCTCAAACCCAACACTCACAAACGAACCAAACATATATTATTAAACTAATCATTTCTGATGACTTTATTTCTTCCTTGTTTATGTATTTATTTATTACTTTATGAAGTTAGTTGTGTTCATTTTAATTAAGTTAATTCTTTTTATTTTTATTTTATGTAGGTTTTTCTTATTTTTTCCTACTGTCTAATAATTTTTACCTTTGTTTGCTTTATAAATAATCATCAAATAAATATAAATTGTTGATTTTAAGGATGATATATCCGAAATCATGTATAAACTTGTATATATGTATGTTGTAAAATTTTATAATTAATAAAAACTTTTCTCTCTCTCTCCGTTTATTATTATTATTACTACAGAATGAGGTTCTTTTTATATAACTAAATTCGTAAATAATTACTTTGTAAATAAGTGACAAGTAAATATTAATATTGGCCAACTTCCTGCTATAAGCATTCTTAGAAGCAATAAAGATATTCATTCTTAAATAAAGAAATATAGTTTCGAACAAATTTGTGCCTAATTTATTCTAGATATTAGTATTTATACTTACACTAACTAGTATTTATTTGAGTAATTATGGTTTAAGGCTTATTAAAACAAAAGACGGACTAATTTAAAAAAAAAAAATTTATAGGAGAGAATATTAATATATATTATTAATAGTATAAATATTAAAGAGATATAGTTTCTAACAAATGTATACCTAATGTATTTTGCTTGTACCATTTTAAATAAGAGGTTTTAATTTTAGATGACAAAAGTTCTAATGTCGCTTAAAAAGTCATTCTAGTGATCAAGAATAGGGAAAAAGAAGGGGAAAACTTAGCAATCTATTTGGAAAAATTAGTAATGAATGTAAGCCTGCTTAGATTCAATTTACAACAAGATTAATTTAATGTAGGCCAAAATTTAACATAAAACTAACTCACTGTTTAAATCATCAGAGAAAGGTATGTAACTAAAAAAATATGTGTGCATATTTGTTTAAAGATATATATTTTTTATGGCCTTCTACAGATCTTTTAATATATAAATATTAATCAGCCTGCAATAGGCATTCCAAAAGTTTTTAAAACAACATGCATAATTAAAACTGCGTGCTTAGGTAACCAGTCTCAATAACAAAACAATGTTTCAAAAAAATATGAATTATTGTTTACATGCAATTTTAATTACCCGTGCAATGATTAGCTCAAAGAAATATATAAAATAGTGCTCCAATTAAGTTATCATGCACAGAGGCAAATAATACAAAAACTTACATTTCAAAAGAAAATATTTTCTTAAGCCTAACATCTAACTAAATAAAATGATATGTGATGAACACATCATGCAAAATAATATAAAAAGAATGGAATAAATAAACATAAGAACCAAAAATTACTAAATAAAAACTCATTTCAAAACCAGATAAACGTTGAAACAATAGAGTATATTTATAAACATAAATTTTAGTGATTTAAGTTATCTACAACATTTTATATAAGTAATTAATTATTTGAATAAAAATGAATTCATAAATTAAAAATAAATAAATAAAATATAAAACGTAAACATTACTAAAACATACCAAAAAGCAAAAGAACAAAATAAACCAACAGAATTTTTTTTATAGAAATATAATCCATGTATAATAACTTTTTGAAGTTTAACTGAAGAAAAAAAAATTGCACAGTTTTTAAAGTTCTTAATATAATAGTTAACACAACAATATGTACATAACGAAACAATAAAACAAAAGTAATACAAATATGGAATGGAGATTAATCTTTTACATAATAATATATTTGCAGTTCTGTAAACATTTTTAATTAACAACTATTATAGTACTAGTACAATAAAAAAATATATATTAGGAATAACTATAAAATAGAGCACAGGAATGCTTAATTCTTTTTATAAGTTACAATTTAATCACAGTTTTAAATAACACCTCAGAAATTAAGAAATTGATAAATTGTTATTGACATTTTCATAGCTTTTAACCCAATACACTATACGTATCTTCGTCTCCATGACACGAGAGCTCGTCCCTACATATATATACACTTTTGTTACTAAATAAAGTACTTTCTTTACCAATGAAATAACTCTAGGATAAGGAACAATTATTAGACAAACGTTAATAGAGTATTGGGGTTAGCTACAGTGATTTGATTTGATAAGAAAAAAGTGAGTTAGATGAGATATGTATTCATAACACACTAAAGGAAAGTAGAGTTCCATAAATACAAATAGAAAAACCATTAAAAAATTTTAGGTAGCAACGTTATTTAGGAAACCACTACTTTCCTAAAGCTATAACCTGGTTGATATAATGTACTTACCAGGTAAAACTGTTTCATCTGAGGTGGAATGACGTGGCGAATCAAGCAATGCAGCAGCAGCAGCTGTGTCCCTTCTTAAGCTCACACTATCACGAGTTGATTTTTCTACATTGCTGAACTCCATGCTCCTTCTACCAACCTATTGACATACACAAAACAGAAAGTAGATTACGAATCTATCATTCAAACTCAATAATGGTAAATTTTTATTGGGAAAACTACTAAAATTATACCATGAACTAATATCTAACAACAGTAGCAATTAATCCATAATTTGAAATGGGAACAATAATTCAAACATCTTGAACTAAATCCAACAATGATAAAATAAACAAAAACCTTATTAAAGGGGGCATCGATTTCTCATGAAAATAGCTGTTTGATACAAAATAAAATGCTAAATAATGATATAAACAGCAACGGTTTGATCGAGTTGACATACGAGTGGCATGACAGTTCCTGCTGGAGGGAAAGTCTAGTGGCGAGTGAAAACAGAAAATGTAATAACTCGTATGCAAGCTACTAACCTACTCACACATTACAATAACTCATATGATGTGGTCGTACAGTGCGAGTATATGTCCTGCAGAAACTGGCAAGGCCAGCTCGCATGCTAACCTGTGTAAACAGCCATTACTTTCAACATTAAATAACATCTCATCATCCTTATCACTCCAAAAACTTTATCTTCGTCCTCCCTGATTACAAAAAAATCTTTATTTTTAAGCTATTTATTTATTCATGGCAAAACTTGTGTCTTGGTCTCAGCCGACAGTTATCACCATCCTTATTTTTGAACTGTCATAATTATCTCTCGATTCTTTATACAGAGCAGGACACGTACACCCTCATTAAAACGACATAACATAACGACATAAGGCTTTCCTTTCCAGACATTTAGTGAAACATTGTTTCAAGAACATATTGAGGACAATGATATGATCACAATCCATCTAGGTGATATCCTTAGATCATCACAACTTCTTTGCTCACTGTTAACTACAATGTCAGTCTTGTTCATCAACTATAAGTTTGACTTTCTTTGTTACAATTGGCATCATGACATCTTTAAGTTTTTAAAAGAGCATCCAGTTTTTCTTAAAATACATTCTAGCACATCTTATAGCATAGCTATTACAGCATAGCTAAGCACTCGGAACGAGAGAGTTGCACTGAGACGCTAAGCGGGTCTGCAGGCATTTCACTCCCCACGCTAAGGCCTGCAGGCCACTCTCCGCCGCTGACTGCTTCAACTTCTTCAACTCCTCATACCCTTCACCGACTATTTATTAATGTTTTATTTTTTTTTTATGATTGTATAATACATTTATCATTATTTCAATAAATTAAAATGCTAGATTACCGATTGCAATAAGAGATTACGTGATATAAGAAGGTAATAATGAAAAATAATATAATAATGTTAATACTTTATATATATACATTTTTTTTAATTGAATTAATTTTAAATAAGTAATATTTTTTTTTATTTAAATTAATATTCTAATAATTTTCCAATGTTTAGATGGATAAAAAACTTTCTCATCGTCTTTTTAGATAAGGGCTTTGGACCGCCACCGGCAGAGTTAGGAAATTTTTTTATTATTTTTTTTCGTTTTTAATTTGTTTTTAAATATTTTTTTTTAATTTTTAACTTGTTTTACATAATTTTTTATTTTTGCAGTAATTTTTTTTGTTTGTTTTTTATATGTCAAATTTATTCTTTTTTACATAAAATTTTTTTGTGTGTGATATATTTCAAAACAAGGTGTTGGACAAAGGGCGACTCTACAGTTTCTACACCTGTATCTCGTCTCTCTCCTTATTTGTTTCTGGCTGCAGACTTTTAATTAATTTAAAAAAAAAAAAATTAATTTTATATTTTTATTAAGGATTAAGTCTCCGTGGATCCGCTAGGATGATGACTGAGTCACCACAACTTATCTCTTGTGAAGCTGAGGACGGTAAATAAGAGAAAAACCATTTGCGAGATATCTCGTCATTAGCGTGTGGGGACCGACTATGTTTCGCGAGATATCTCGTCTGGAGCCATGAAAGGCTTCTTGATGAAAGGGTTAAGGATTATTACCTAGAGTCGACTTTTATTGGGTCCTTATATAATTGTTGCAACTGCAATTAATATGAGCCATATAACAAAATCTAATACAGGTAAATCTTGACCGCTTTATTAGGACAAAACATCAGCTAATCGAGTAAAAACTTTCATAAAAGAAGTATAATTCAAACAAGTGAGGTAATATGACAACAAAACATCACAGGTACAAGAAGTAAAAGATGTTGAAGTCGACAAGGCCCTCAGCAAATTATTTAGCATTGTCACTAAAATAGGTGTTATTTCAATAATCTGGGCAATTGTTGAAAAAACAAAGGGCCTGAGAAAGCATTGGATGGTTTCTTATTTTTTACGAACATGGTAGGAAACGATCAAAAAGAAAACTTCTCTTCATTGGATAGAAAAAAACACCTTTTTTTTTAGGAATCAGACCTTGGCTAAAAAATTGGAATAAGGAATTGCAACACCAAGCTACATCTATAATTCTTATTCTAGGCGATTTCGCTGTCCATCTATACAACAAAGCTTTAAAGAATTTTGAAAAGAAAGAATAGAAAAAGAATTAGAATTCAACACCCATAGAAATGTGCAGTAAAGTTAATATTCTTCAAGCAATACATTTTAAATAACATTTTTAATAAATTAAAATTGTCAAGATTTTCTAATAGCCAGATTATTCAAATTATGATAGAACTAGTCTGTCATATTCACTTGGCTCCCAAAGCAAGAATAGATGTTTGGCAGAGTTAGTCCATTATCTTGTCCTCCTCACTCAGCACCTTCAATTTGCGTAATGCTCCTTATTAAAAAAATGTCTTATTTGTCTAATGTACAATAAATAGGAAATGAAGCAAAAAATCAACAAATAAATAATATTACCAATATATATATTTTTAAATTGCATTTATTGATACAACTGCAAAACATAGTGCAACTATAAAAAATGACATGCCAATGACATAGAAAGAAAAAAAGGAAAAATAAGAAAAGGAACCGCCCATTGGTAGCACTCTAATAATAGGTTCTAAACAAGAAACTGACGATGCCATCTTTGCAGCTAGTTCGGTGGATTGTCAGGAGTAGAAAAGGAAGCGAGGATGGAAACAACAGGGTTAGGATGAGAAGGGAGATTATTGTGAAAGGATAGGTATCTGGATGTAACCCAATCAGCGACATGAACCATCAAGGTCTTGGTTTAGATAATGTTTTTTGTGACAAACTTAAGGATTTTGGATAGTAAGTATGCGATACGAGAGGAATTTGATGGTATGGTGACTCCTCTAATCTCAACTCCGTAAGTCTAAATAGGTAATATTAAATAAGTCTTTTGTAATTGATAGGTAGTTGTACTACTTAAGGTGGCTTTACACTATGTCGAACCATGTGACAAACGGATTAGATCCTTGCTGAACAGACATACTACAAACAGCTATTTACACTGAAACTTGAAGTCAAGCTAACAATGATGCCTGACTGCACCTATGCACCTTAATACAACAATTTCATTACAAAGACTGCTGAAGTGGAACCAGTGGCTGATCTGACTTTTGCTCTAACTTTATATACATAACTTTATATACTTTATATACTAACTCTAACTATTATATACATAAGCAACGTCAGAAGCTGATCTTAACTAACTCAAAAGCAACACTAGCCCTATCCACGAACAAGCAGCTGTAAGACAAAGTACCTCTTCAAGTCTTATATAGATATGCCAAACATTGTCAGATCTATATAATGTTTATAAAGATTATATCATATCTATATATAACCATGCTGCGGTGCGGTTACGTGTGACCAGACTTTTATTGTTATTATCAGTAATTAATCTCATCTTCTATAACATCAACTTCTATCTCATATAACATGTTGACGTTTCGGGGCTGTTTCCCCATTCTCAAAACATAAATAATTTCTCAATCGTATGATTGATGGTCTTTTAATAAATATTACAATAAATATATCAATATCATATGCTAAAATACACCGTTATATATTTTATATATGTCAGCTCATACTTGTCCATTTCTAATTCTATTGATTCTATTAAAGAATTAGAAATGGACAAGTAAGAGCTGACATATATAAAATGTATAACGGTGTATTTTAGCAAATGACATTGATATATATATTGTAATATTTATTAAAAGACCATCGATCATACGATTGAGAAATTATTTATTTTTTGAGAATGGGGAAACAGCCCCGAAACGTCAACATGTTATGCTGTAAATAAATATTTATGGTGAAAAAGGAAAATAATTTTGCTAATTTATTATCAAAAAGAATTTTTATTTTGATATTTTGATTATTTCTTACTCGGAAGAAAAACAGAACTACACTGACATTCCTAAGACAAAAAAAAACAGGATATCAAAAAACGAACAAATAAGTGGGCATCGGAGTGGTAATTTTAAAATGACCCATCGCCCTATCTCCTCATGTGCACTTAACCTTTTCTAGGAAGGATTAAGCCTTCCTGGAAAACCTTCTTAGCATCAAGTGGCCTTTGCAGCTCTTGTGCGCCTAGTCTTAAGTAACAAATCTTTTCAACAGGAACAAATGAAAAATTATTAAAGGAAACTGTGGAAAGGAATTCGTAAATTTACCACAAAGAGTTTCCTTTATGGTTTATGACTAATGTTAACGTAATATTTAATGAGAATCAATCTACAATCAATCAATAAGAGAATAATTAATATGAGGTAGGTTTTATCATCATAGAAATGTTCTGATGTGGCTTAAATGGCGAAGGAAATTTTTTCCCTATAAAGTATCTTTGATTTTGTTTATTTGGAGAAATTGTCTGTCTCTTATCATACCTAGTAATAAGAAATAGCTAAATATGAAATGATTGGATTAACAAATACAGAAGAAAAAAAGAAAATTTTTTTTACCAAGATTGAAATCTCACTTTCCGTTAATAAGTGCAGTAATATAAATGTATAACATATCTTTAAAAGCTGAGAACTTAAGAAAGAATAATATTTAGTTTATCGGCTTTGATTTCTCCTCTATTGAAGTTAGTAATGAAAGTTGTGTGTTGCTGGTATCGCACCAGATTCTTTGACAATATGTATGCTATCTTTTTTTTTGAAGAAAATGGGATATAAGTTACAATGTAATTTAGTAAGATTTTGTCAAAAAATTTCATCTTTTAGAGTGCTATTTATTGATCAAAAATCAACTGCTACAATATTTTTATCTCCTAAATCAATAATGTGTAACCTAATTAAAATATAAACCAAAAATAATAAATATCATTTTACAAAAATCTCAAGGCAGCAGAAAAAGATCTGTAAGGGTCTAAATCAACAAGAAGGGAAAAATAAATTTCACAAACTACATACTGTCAACTGTTTACCATATCCATTTACATACCGCATCATTTCACAAAAATCTTAAGGCAGAGAAACATCACCAATAAGGACAAAAATGAACTTCACAAACTACACAACGTCAACTGGGGTAACTTTTTGAGGTAACATTGGCCCAACAAACTAAAGGAATTGTCTAAGCTGTATTTGACAGAGGAGAGTAATTATCAATTATTCATTTTGCTATATAATGAACAAGTGATGATCACTCTCCTTTGCCAGAATTCAATACAGCATACACAATGCCTTTCAGTTAGTTAAGACAATCTTACTTGCAACAGCCAAAGTTTGCCTAGTTGAAAGTACTCTAACTGTTTAAACATTAATATTTTGAAAAATGAAATTTCTTCTATAAAAAATATTTTGACAGCGATCTGGACTTCTAAATAAAATATGATTTTCAGTAAAATGGGAAATATCAAACTACTTATTGATATCAGAGTTATTAATCATTTTTATAAAAAAATACTATGTTATCAATTGTCAATTAATGATAAGGGGTATCTAATAACTGCAGTTAAAAAATAAATATAATTACAAGCAAGTGAGGAGTAGTCAGGTCGCGCCGAGATTGAGCAGCTCCTGCCTGCCGATTATTTATCACCTTTCTCTACAATACAAAAATATATTCAATACCAAAGAGTGAAAAAAAAACAAAAAGGGACACTGTCCCTACAAGCATTTATACTCTTTTTATAATAAATTTTTTATTGCAATATTTTATTTTACGTTCTCGCATTTAAAAAAAAAAAGTACAAATTAAATTGGTTTTATAAAGACTTTTTTTTTTTTTTTTTTTAACTTTATTTTATTTATCCACACCTGTCTAAAATAACAAAGACAATCAGTGGATTGTCTGACTATAACTTGTACAATATTGGCATGTCAGGCATGAGGAAGAGCAAATACCCAGCGGTACCCCTTCCGTGGCATTATTTTAGATTAAAAAATGAAATAAAACTATGAAATTTACAGAAGGTCTCTCATCCACGACCTTTTCAACCTTCTCTGGATGTTGTCAGGCATGCTGGTGGAGGCCATTTTAAATATTAGTGGATGTAGACCCAGGAGGTCGCAGTGCACAAAGCCACACAAAAAAAAAAAAAAAAAAAAAAAAAAAAAATATTAGTGGATTGTGATGTCCCTGTAAGTTGTCATGAAATCGTTTATAGTGAGTCCGTACTTATTCGCTGACAGTTGGCAGGCGCAGGTCAGTATGTAGGGTAATGTTGGAAACGTATAGAACGTATAGCTTTTCGCTCTATTGGACGGGAGCTATTCCAGGGCATTATGCACTATTGGCAATCCAACAATTATAAAATAAACAATAAAATAACTCCTATTTAAATCCTACTAGTTATGTTTATAATACAATATTAATCATAATTGTTATTAAAAAATAAATGTTTATACATTTATAAGTATATGAATATAAATAAAAATAAATATAAAAATAAATGAATTTACGTTAAATTTTCATTATTTTAATTTACAGCTATACAGAACACTTTGGCTGCCATATCACCTTAAATCGAGTAACTTTTCTCTTGTCAGAGAATTTAATATTAAAATTGTGTTGAAACGAGAGCCTGACCTCTCAGGTATTCTTTTTCGGCAGTCAAAGTGTTAAAGATCTAATTATTTGGCTGAGGAGGCATTCTAGTCTGAGCCACCGGCAGTACATGCCGCCTGATGAGGCAGTCAAGTGTGAGCCACTGGTGGTACACGTCGCCCGATGAGTCAGACAAGTGTGACATACCGGTGGTATGCGCCGGAGTGAACGTTTTAAGAAACATTAGGTATCATAAGGCAAAACATATATAATTATAGGCAATATCTCAGCTAAGATTTGATAAAATTCAGGGGTCACCTGCGGTGTAGTAGTTAGAATAGCAACCTAGAATACTAAAGGTCGCGGGTTTGTTTGACATTGATTATTGTATATTTTTGTTGAATAAATATTCTTTAACCCACATAAGTATTACTGATTGTCAATGACCCACTTAAAGGAGAATAAACAGATAAGCATGAGACTGTCAATGACATATATGAATGACAACTGCATTATATAAATGTTAGCTTTATAAATTATCATGTAATCTGTATTTTTTATATCATAGTATGTTTACATGAATATGGCGCTGGACGCCAAAAGCTTCATATTATAAAATAAAAATTAATTAGTGAGATCATCCTGGTGTATATTCTATTATGAAAGAATGTTTGGTTTATTATGTAAGAAAATAACTGAAATTAGACATTTTCTGCTTTCTTGTTATTTAATAGACATTATTTGTTCCAATGGTAACTAAATAGAATTTTAATGAAAACTAAGGGTGGCATTTTAACATTACACCCAAGGGAGCATAATGTCATGTATTGTCATACTACCACAATATATTGTGAAAAAACTATTTTTATTGATCATTGTTGTATATAATGAAATATTTGAAGTTGAAATCAGTTAAGTTATTTAATCAAATTTGAACATCAAAGATCGTCATTTTTACCATTTCGGTCGAAACTCATGTTCCAACGCCTATAACTTGACGACATCTACTCTAAATGAAAAATGTTATAGATTAAAGTTTTAAAATATAAAATTTAGAGTAAAATCACCTCCTTCATTTTAAAATTAGCTTATTCCTGGATAGAGATACAAATAAAAACGTGGGATATTCGTAGCGCTTTATTCCTTCTATATAAGTAATGCAAATAACTACAAATCAGCAACCTTCTTCCAGAAGATTAAAGGAATTAATTAAAGGAATGGGAAATTAAAGATCCAATTTCTTAAACCACCTACCCACCTAATAGTTAGTTCTGTGAATATTTTATCATATCCCCCTAGACTTCACAAGAAGGAACAAAGCACTACGCATACTTTCATGTTTTCATTTGTATCTCTACGCCTGAGTTAGCTAATTTTAAAATAAAGGAGCTTGTTTTATGCTTAATTTAATGCTATAAAACTTTTATCTGAAAATTTTCTGTACAGAGTATGCTACTTGAAAAACTTGACTTTAAAGGTATTTTATGTAGTTTAGACTAACTATTTTTGTACATTTCTTTATTTATTCTGAATCTAGAACTATCCAGCTTTAATAAAAGATAAGTTATGGCGAAATTAAGCATAATGGTGAATGTCAGTAATAAAACAAAACAAACAAATCAATTTCCATTTGCCATGTTTGAAAGCCATTGTGGAATAGTGCGCCAACTTTTTTTTCTGGTAACTTTGGCTTTTTCTGAATCTTTTATCACAAGGAACACAACGATATGCAATTTATAGGGGTGTGGAGGGGTGCATGGTATGGGAGGGTCTGGCCAACGTACTGTAAGGTAAAAAAAAATCTAAAGTTAGATTTCAACTTCCTATGGACCATAAATACCCATAATACAGGCCATAAATAAATTAGAAGAAAACGTTTAAAATTTTACTACTAATGAAATAACAATTGACATACCAAGCTAGTTGGGGCTAAGATGGATTTATTTTTAGCGCCATTAAATTTTTATTTAAAATATGTACATTAGAACATAATTAATTATGAGAAAAGTGTTTAGGAAGTGACATTTACAATCTAATAGTGACAATTATATCCTTAAAGAAATGTTTGATCAAGCCAACTAAAATTTTAACGTTTATGACGAAAGCTAGGCAAATAATATATACATTAGAACATCACTAATTATTTAAAAAAATGTGATGGAATTGGTTGGGGGTGCGGTCAAATAAAACAACACTATATGTGCAATAACAATTTGCAATGGAAGGCAGTCGTTCTAGAACAGTGGATTGAAAGCCCTGATGATGACCTGAAACTCGGATTGAAACGTCGGCACACTATATGTTATTTCACATGTAGTGTTGTTTTATTTTACCTAACCCCCAACCATTTCCATCACATCAACTTCTAAGGTCAACCATCTAGCTTCGTTTTACAAAAAAATGTTTAAGAAGTATGGGCACACATCATTTAAATATCGAATTGGTAGTCTCAGCCTAGACAAGTAATAAGGTGACTGTGATTGGAGTGTCTATCTTTTTACTAGAACAATAAGTATGATTGTCTTGCATTAGATGCATTTAAAGAATTGTACAGTATAGTTCTTGATTCAAATAATGCCTTGTAAGGTTCTTGGTTTGATGGAGTCTTTAGAGAGTCTAATAAATAGAAAATATATAGATTATGTCACCATATATTGTTTAAAAATGTTAAAGTCAAATATATCTCATATCTTCTCAGCAACCTTAGGATCATAGATGATAAAGAGCCTCCAAACTGTTTCCTCTCAAATGGGGATTAACCCATGATTTCCATATTCATTAATAGAATGAAATTACTTTTAAGCAATCAATGATTATGCTACCTTGTCGACTCAAGAGTGGATAAAAAAAAGGAAGACAGGAACTAATCTTTAATGTTATAGACAAGGGTTAGACATTTCTCTCAAATACACAATGGGCAGCAGAGTGCCATTTCAACAAAAGTTTATTTTTTTTATCGAAGATGCAGTAAGAAGTTAGGATTCCTAATAGGGATCTGCCACATTTTCATAAAGAAATTCCTATCTTTAGGCACCATTTTTTGTCAAGATGCATTGTTCTTGAAAACCAGAAAAGGGATCTACAATGTTTTATAATATAGATAGATTTTAAAACATAGAGACTTAATTAATTTTACTCAAACCGATGGACATACAAAATTCAAATTTTAATAATTATAAAACATGTAATAGGAAACAAATTTTTTTAAAAGCATTACGTTATAACTGATCACATACCTTCTGCTCAAATGATGGTTCTTTAAAAAGTCCGAAAGGCCGACGAGGGAGTTCATGGGATGGAGGTGGACCAGCAAAATCCAATTTACTTTTTCTCAATTCCTCCAAGCATCTAGCAAGACTTTCCATGGCTAAATCATCATCAACTTCAAACTTTTTTTCAAGATGGACCTATAATGGTATAATGTCACAAAAAAATTTTTATTTCCGAACATTCATCAGAGGAATGAGGTTAGTAAAATTATTTATGATAAACAACTGACAAAAGAAAAAACTCATAACAGAGAAAAATAAACAAGATAATTAGAAGTGAAAAGATTTCTGAGGCAAATACAAATAATAAATACAATTAGATCAATATTAAATATATCAATAAAAAAGGTTAAAATATTAATTAAAGGAAGCTTATAATAATATTAAGGGAAATGACAATGTTGTTATTCTGTTTTTTAAAGTTAGTTGGAAGCTCTAGGTTTTGGATTCTTTGTGACTACTAATTTTTTAATAACATTAACTAAATCAATAACTCTAAAAAGCAGAAGTACCATGTTCGCAGGACACCATTGTAACTGATTAATTAAAGCACCTATTAGCATAATAATCCTGCCTACCCTAAAACTTCAATTTATCGACCAATAGTTTTCCATCAGTTTCTAGTAAGTCTCACAACAGTAGAAAAAAATATTTAACTTTTGATATAATTTTTAAAAATCATGAGAAATGTAGAAACATTTACAGTATAATAAATATATAATAATTTGATAACATATGTAATAATTGAAAAAGTCAAGAGTAGTAAATAAAAACAAATCTGGTGCAGTACGGACATCACACGACTTTCACTCACCACCCTTCCTTTTTTAACTAATTAAAAAAATAGCAATCGTTAATTTAAAAATAAAAATTTTATTAAATTGGTTAGGCGCTTAGTTCACTACGGCTTTAAACCGACCAAATGAAATACTTTACATACTTGTAAAAACTTATACGTAAATGTGATTTATTATTCTAAGAAAAATATTTTTCTTCAGGTTATTATTATACTTGAACTCTTAGAAAAGCATATGACTAAATATTTTCTTTTGTGTGTGAGACTGATGGATTTGAATTCAGCACATTTGCATGAATTTTTTCCTTCTCCAATAATCTCAATTGTTGACAAGCAACATTTGAGTGAGGTGGTTAGTAGAGCTCATGTCTGTTTTTCATTGTAAGAAAAATGATGGAGCGACTGGAGCAGCACTGCATCAAATTTTGCCAAAAAAATGGGTGATACCCAGGTGGAAAGCATTTGGAAGAATCATATTACTTTCAGTGATAATTAAGGAGTGGAAAAAAACGGTTTAAAGATGGCCGAATTGGTGGAAAGCGAGCCAGGTTCATCTATCCTCATGCCAAAGTGATAGATCATTGGCAAAGCTGTGGTGATGCAGGACTGCCATGTGACTATCCAAGAAATAGTATAAGAGGTTGGCAGCATAAGATCTTTAACGGCACATTCCATTCTGAAAGACGCTTTTTCAGAGTGTTTCTAACAATGGTGGCACCGCAGGGAAGGGTGTATGTATACCCAAGTGAATAAATTTGAGGGTAATTAGGTCTCCAATGCTCTAGGAAAGCCAGTGTACTTATTTTTAATGGCTAGAGGTTGGATACTATATTAATAGTATATGAAAATGTAACAGTGTGAGCGTGATCATCAAATCACCCCCTTGCACGAACGCTGAACAAGAAACAGTACTACATCCAAGGCCCTTAATGGGTTATAGTGGTACATTGTTGTATTTTTTTGTTTTTTTACTTCATTCAATCGTTGGATTTATAAAAGAGCTCTCCCTTTTACCATTAGGATAAAAATATGTGACAAATGGTTGCTAAAGATTCTTATTTTGGTACAATAATGGCCTGCAGTCTGACACTCACCCTTGTATCTAACAAACTAAAAACGGTTTAATATTCAGCAAAAATTTATTATTGTTTATCTGGATCATTACTTCCAAAAAAGTATCAACTGAACAAACTACATATTATCAGTACAATATTCTTTGAAAGTGCAGGCAATCTGCAATATAGAATAGGTTTAATCAGATGCTTAAATGGGAGCAGAAAATATCATTGTCATTACGTTCTACAACCTAATGCTTAAGGAGTAAGTGTACCAAGATGGCAATCCGAATTTCTGTGAACCTGAGGTTAGGTCAAATTCAAAACTATGTGTTAATCACAGAATAACTGAGTATTAGCCATGGCAATCACAACACTAAATATTTTGAACAGGCAAAAAAATTTCAGTACTAATAAAATAGCCTCAATATTACAAGTAATAATAAAATAGTACAAATACAAGTACTAATCAAATAGCCTCAATACTAGTTAAAGTTTACAGTGATTAGCTGTAGCTATAATAAAAATAATAACTGCTTAAATAGCATTCATATTCTTGAAAAATAAACCATACTTAGTAAAGAAGACAAAACTCACCTGAAGAAATTGAAGAATGTCATCCATTCCAAGACTTATCAGCTTCTTCCGGTGTAATTTTAGTAAATTATAAGCCATTGCTGTTAAAATTCTTTCTCCTAATAATAAATAGACATCCCAAACCCTTAATGTCAATCGGAATGGTATCTGTAAGAAAACATATTATTATAAAAGGGGGCTAACCCAAAGAATAAATTAAAAAATATCAATGCATAGTATGAAATATCAACAAATTGGGAACTCTGTTTACTCACTACAATACGAGGGTCGTCCAGAAAATAAGTTCTGTTTTTTTTTTTTTAAATCAAGTTTTTATTGAAAAAAATTGAAACTTACAGGTATTGTACTTGAAAATATGTATTATTTTTCCATGTAATCCCCGGCGACGTCAATACATTTGGTATATCGCGAAATGAGCTTTGAAATTCCTTCCTCGTAGAAGCTTGCTGCCACTTCCTTGGTCCACTTCGTGACAGCTTCTTTCACTTCCTCGTCACTTGTGAAACGTTCTCCCACCAATTCCGCCTTCATTTTGGTAAACAGGGGATAGTCTGAAGGGGCCAAGTCGAGACTGTAAGGTGGATGGGTCAGAACATCCCAACCAAACTATCCAAAAGTTGCGCTGTGGAAAGAGCAACTTGAGGCCGAGCGTTGTCGTGGAGAAGGCAAACACCGGATGTCAACATTCCTCTTCTCTTGTTCTGTATGGCCCGACAAAGCTTCTTTAGTGTCTCACAATAGCGGTTGGCGTTAATTGTTTCACCTTGAGGCCAAAATCAATCAGGAGAATTCCTTTTTGATCCCAGGAAACAGAAGCCATGATTTTCCTGGTTGACTTCACGACTTTGAATTTGCACTTGGGGAGGTGGGGTGTTTCCATTGCATGGACTGTCTTTTGTTTTCTGGAGTGTAGTGTGACACCCAGGTTTTGTCTCCAGTGACGATAGACTTCAGGAATGCGTCCCCCTCAGTTCTGTAGCGGTCCAAAAATTCTCGAGCTGCAGCCATTCATTGTTCCTTGTGTTGGGGGGTCAGCTCTCTAGGGACCCACTGGGCGCAAACTTTCGGAAAGTCAAGTTTTTTCGAGACAATCTCATGGATGAGGGATCGTGAGATGTCTGGGAAACTCAGGTGGAGTTTATCCAGGGTTGAACGACGATCTTTGTGAACTGCATTGTCAATTTCTGCGACAATTTCGTCCATCACAACTGTGGGTCTGCCTCTCTCTTGCTTAGATAGCGCCCTAAAATCACCGAGGTCGATACTTATCCTTTGGGTTTTACCTTGGTGATCCACTCTTAGAAGTGAAGGGCGGCGTGGCTCTGGCTGGCAATATTATTTTTTATTATAGACACTGTGGTGGAGACATCTGTAGAGAGATAAGGAGCTTATTGATTTTTAAGCCCCACAGAAGTTCACAAATATTACAAAACATATAAGTTAACTAGTCCAGGATGGATTTGAACTGTTGCCTCTGTGCTCAAGAATGCTTTATCAGGCTACATCTTAATGGCCCAACCCTATGTTATGAGATTTTTTAATTCTATTGCTCCCTCCCCTTTTTGGGCATACAGATTTTTTCCTGGAATAGGAGAGAGGGCAGTGGTTATAAACAGAGTAATAAACAGCACCTCATCAGAAGGACTCCATTTGTAATCTTCAGATCATTAGGAGAAACTACTTCTAGCAGCCATAGTGGCTAGATCATCCATATGACAAGAAATAAGAAACTTTCTTTATACAACACCTCCAACTTTTTCTGAAAGACTGTTTGGTACAGGGTGAGAATGTGGCTCTTTAAAGAACCTCAAATCAGGCATTCTTTTAATTCAAAGAAGCGATCTCTTATCCATAATGTCCTTTCCAGGAGATAGCTTCTCAACAAGATTGTTGCTACAAGTAATAGCAGCTGCTGGATGAAGCACTCTTGGCCACCAAACATTATCAAAAGTGTAGGATAAGCCTAATACTAATGACATAGCATACTTGAACTAGTTTCAAATAGTCAAGGATGAAAAACACTAATCAATGATAATATTCAAAATATATAAGAAAAATTAATGCTAATGTAATCAATAATATAATAATATATTGCGATTTAAACATTAATTAATTAAATTACCCTATCTAAGAAGCACTGAAAAAACCATTTTAAGGTATATATTCCTGTGTCAACTCCATTTTTATCTAAATGCTTTTTAAGCTTGGGCAAAAATTTGTTCATGATCTTATCATGGTGTTCTTGATATCGTAAAAGTTTAGGGAAACCAGGAATGAAAAAACCTAAAATAAAAATATAATCATAATAAATTCAGGATCTATTTATTATGAAAAAAAAAATTATAAACATGTGATAGCAGTAAATTTTAAAGCAATACCATATTTCATTATAAATTTATCACTTTAGACCCTTATAATAAAAATAAAAAAAATAAATAAAAAAAAATACAATTTTGTATAGCCTTCATTACCTAATAACACTTCAATTACAAAGAAAAAGCTATCATAAACCATAGAATTAAAGTGGAAGAAAAAACCTAAAGCCTAGTACAGTAAGTACTTTATCATAATTTCTGTTGGATTAATAATTGCCAACGTATTTATATAAATATACACCATATTTTACCTGACTATGATTAGTGTAAATGATTTTAAATCAAATATATGTGTAATTTTCTTTTTAGGGGAGAGGCACACTAATATATAAAATTTAAAATGTTAACCTTTTTGGCTTTCTTTGACACGAGAATCTCATGACGTTAATGAGTATGGTGTTTTGAAGAAAGATATTCATTTTGAATTTATGCGATGGTGTGGGGGGGGGGGGCACTAAAACTGAAAATGGTTACCTTTTCAGGTTTCTTTCATACAGGGGTATAATATTATGTCACAGAGGACGGTGTATACTAAAAACATCAATTTTGAATTTTAGTGGGGGTGACAATAGTATTTCAAAATTGGAAATTTTTGGATTCAACGTCACAGGTGTCTAATATTATATTATCGAACACTTTTTTTTTTTTAAATATTAATTTTGAATTTTAGTGGAGGGGGGCTCCTAAATATAGACAAAAATGAAAGATGAATATATGATGGATTTGATACTATCTGTTTAACGAAATCTAGATATTCATCATATTTTCAAACATTTAATCTTCGATTACCGTTAAATCGTTGGAAAGATGAAATAGAAGGAGAATATGATGAAACGGAGTATTATTGTAATAAAATACGATGATACAATACAATTTTAAAAATCAGCAGGATTAGGCATTAAAGTGGGTATCCTTAATTGAAAAATTAAGGGGAAGAACCTGGCGGTTGAGCGTGATCACGGTCAAATCACCTCCTTGCACGACCGCTGACCAAGAAACAGTACTCTTCCTTACATAGTACTGAACCCAAGACCCTTTATGGGTTGTAATGGTACAGGTTTTTAACTAATCAATCACAACTGCGATGATGGAATCATACCTTCATAGCAATAAACCAAAAATCAAAAAATCGAACAGGAAGGTTCCATGGTGGAACAAAAAATTAAAAAAGCAAAGAACAGAAACTAGGAAACTATTAAATGCTGCAAAAAATACCGGCAGAAGGGAGGCCTATAAAACGGCCCTAACAAGATATCACAAATCTGTCAGAAACGCTAAAAGACAGGTTTGGAGGAATTTTCGCTCTGAAGTGAGCAACATTCCAGAAGTAATTCGGGTGAAAAAAATATTAAACAAAACTGAACAAGAAACACTGGGAATGCTAAGGGTGGAAGGGAAATTTACCACAAATGAGATGGAAACCCTTGAAACCATGGCAAGAACCCAATTTCCTATCTATTTTGACTTGAAAACCCATTTACATTTCAGAGGTTTTTTGCCCTGGGGATGATCGACCAATTCCCAAGTTCTGTTATCTATTTGTGCTTTGTACTCCCGGTCCATGGCTTCCAACCACTTTTGTTTTTCTGGATAAGCCATCACTTCCTCAATAGAGATGGGGTCTTCACAAACACTTGTAATCGCCAAGTTTGTGACATAATCCTGAAGAGCGGCAGGAGGTTTCGTTGACGAGTGGCCTTTTTTTTTTTTGGCCTCTTCTTGGCCTTTTTCTTCTAACAGCAATCCATTCATCCTCGGGCTCAGAATCGACTTGATCTTCAGGTTCGAGATGCCTCTCGTCTGTTGCTGTTTCAACCTCATCCTCAAAGCCATAAAAAGGTTCATCTTCGTCTGTCGCTGTTACGACCTCATCCTCAAAGCCATAAAAAGGTTCATCTTCAACAACACTGTTGGAAGGTAGTTCTTCTTCTTCTTGTTCTTCTGCGGGAGTGAAATTGTACAACTCTGGTTTTAGATTATTATTGTTCCCTGATACTTTGAGAAGAGAGTTACTATGTTGTTCCTCAGCAAATATAACATCCCGTGAAGTTATCACTTCATCCTGTTTGGGATCATAAAAGCCTATATGCCTTGCTATGAAGGCTGTAACCTATTTCATTACCTCAAGGGTACATGTCATTATAAACTTCAATTTGATGGTCAACAAAGGGAGGACATAATTGGATACTGCGATGCAGATTGGGCTAGCGACCAGGATGAACGGTGCTCAGTCACTGGCTATGTTTTTATAAAAAATAGTGCTGCAATATCATGAACTACAAAGAAACAGCCAACCATTGCTCTCTCAACTACCGAGGCCGAGTATATGGCTTTGTCAACTGCCATGCAAGAGGCATTGTGGCTTCGTGGACTCTCATTGGAGCTCTATCCAATCAACAATACAAAGCCACTCATCATATACATTGACAACTTAGGTGCTCAACACTTGGCAGAGAATGGTGCCTATCAATCACACACCAAACACATTGATGTGTGACATCATTCTCTGAGAGAATGAATCAGGCGGAATGAAATTAAACTTCAACATGTCCCGACGAAGATGGCTGCAGACTGTCTCACCAAACCTATGGACCGAGAGAAGCTTCCCTCCTGTTTACACCTTCAAGGAATTGTTCCAAATAGGGAGGATGTTGGAAAATAATTTGAAACAATGTATCATCAAGACAGCTGTGGCTTCCATCTGGTCTTCACTTGTGTGTGTGTGCTGTACTTTGCCCATTTTTCTATACATTCGCTTTTCATGTTAACATACTCTGATGTTTATTCAATACAAAGTAATTGTTTTTAGCTCGCTGTTGTTATTTATTTCGCCCTTTAACTTCTAACAGAATCAACAAATGTTGACATTATGTGAGAAGTGCAAAGAACATAGTTACCAGCAGTGCTCTTGAATGGGCCATCAACACAATGAAGCCATTCATCAGCTGGCACAGATGGTATTTTTCCAGCCCTAATACAAAAAGGACTGGATATTTTAAGACCTTACCTTTTAAAACTCTTTAGAGGAAGCTTAGTAATGGGATATATCCCAACAGAATGGAGAGTTTCCAAAATTCAGTACTTACCGTAACCAGGAAAAGGATCATATCAAGATCCCAAATCAGTCAGACCCTTGTCTGTCATCATTCCTAATCAAGACGTTGGAGAAGATTGACAGACATGTGAGACAGCGAATATTGGAAACGAAGTATATAATACAATATAATAAGTAATATGCATACCAAGCAGATAAGTCCTGTGATTTAGCATTGCACAATCTGATCTCAAGGATAGAAAAATCCATAGATCAAAAGGAAATAACAGTAGGCACCTTTGTTGGCATCGAAGGTGCCTTTGACAAAACACCTTTCAACATCATAAAAAATGTGATAAGGGAAAGAAATATAGAAAAAATTTCCTCCAGATGGATAGAAAGGATACTGGAGGAAATAATACTACTACCTGAAATGGGACACGCCAAACTATGGATTAAACCTAGGGGAGGGTGCCGCCAAGATGGCGTGATCTCACCTTTACTCTGGTGCCTAGTAGTGGACTCACTACTAGTCAAACTAAACAACGCAGGCTTTTACTCACAGGGATACGCAGATGATATAGCAATTATAGTTGAAGGCAAACATCAAAGCGTACT